>CM038681.1:535379713-536579713 GCA_021605205.1 Aegilops longissima | reverse complement strand
TTAACGAACGTCTGTTCGTTAACCTGTTCGTCGTTTCTTTTTCTCACATTTAATTCGCGATTTTTCTGATCGCGATTCCTGATCCGATTTTCGTTTTAGTATAACTTTTCGCTCGTTTATCAGAATCAGGCGATTCAAGCGCCTGGAGTTTCGTCTCGAAACCCTCTTTCCGAATAACCTACTTCAACAAGTTTTTGCTACTGTAAAATTTGACTTAGATCCAGATTAGTAAAACAGATCTGTTTTCTTCCGCCGTTTGACTTTCGTTGCTTCGTTTGATTTGATTCTTTTTGCAAACCGGAGTTCTTAAGTTGAACTATCTGGTTAGATCTTCTATTTGAGTTTTACCTATGCATTAGATGAGTACTTATTGTATGCTTGTTTGTTTGATCATGATAGAATACCGGAGTGCGCCGCTGTTACTTCGAGTCTCTAGGTTTCGGGGATCATCAGCAAGGCAAGTAACACTTTGATCATACCTTTTCTACTACCAAGTTTTATGCATTAGATCTATCCTCAAACATTGCATGATTAGGATCTAAATAAATTGTGGGATGGGAAGTAGATTGAGGTAGTACCTATTACCTGTTTTATCATCAAACCCTTGGGAGTTACTTCTACGTTTGCTTATTATGCTATGCTATGCTAGTAGACGTGGATTGGGTGAGTGTATTCCATGACAGATGTGAGATTCTTAAATTAATGGTTTATTTAAGGTGGCAACTTAAACACACATCTGGGTGGATTGAGGCACCTGGTTTCCATCAGACTTGCTCAGATTTCTTCGGACCGCCACCTGTGCTCAAAGGGATCATGAGATTATTCATGCTAGAAACTTCTGTGTGCAGCCACATGCTACTATGGGCTCTAGCATAGTTGACTAAGTTGTGCGAACTCTTACGGGTGGACTAGCTGATGTAGGGGTTGTAGGTTGGTACGGTCTACCCACATGTAAGGTGCTAGCGCTTCTGAAAGACTATGTCTCGGTCATCCGTTTCTCAAACACCATGTAGTGCGAGAAATCAAACGGAGGAGATCGAGTCTTGTGGGGAAAAGTGCACAAACCTCTGCAGAGTGTATAAACTAATCATGGTTAGTCGTGTCCCCGGTTATGGACATCTTGAGTATCTAGTACTTGGATTATCATGTGAATCTCATCATGTTACTTTAAATAATATTGTTGGGTTGTTAATGAGTACTTTTAATTGGGATTGTGAATGCTGTCAACCATTCTCAATGTTTCACAACCACCATGATAGTTAAATAAATTTATTCCTTTGCAGTAGGGAAAAATTGGCTTTATGCAAAACTGTAACCATAGAGCTTTCCACCAGCCATATATGCATGTAGTATAGGCTTATTCTTACATTATTCTCTATGTGTTACTTTGCCAAGATATTCCATGTCTTGACCCGTTTTTGGGCTGCAACGTTTCATGTTGCGCACTTTTCGAACAACAGTATGGTGTTTAGGTCGTGGTTCTATACTCAAGTGATGCCGTTGGAGTTGATGGACTCGCTTATTCTTCCAAGCCTTCCGCTGTTATCGTTATTAGATGGCCTTAAGCCATATTTATTTTATTAAGTTCTCTCTTGAGACATTCGATTATAATAAGTGTTTGATTGCTACTCTGTTATAAATCCTGCGAGTACTGTGTGGTGTCAAGATTATCGATCCGAGATGACACTGAGCACAGAGATCAGACTGTTTGAGGTCTGGTCGCTACAAAGATGGTATCAGAGCACACGCTGACTGTAGGACACGACCATTAAGCTAAAGCCCTAGATCACTACTCTCTTCTCATTTCTGACTCCTCATCTTTTCTACTCTTTTAGGATGACGGAAGCGAGGATCAAGTTCACCCAGCCGGATGAAGATACACCTTTTGGAAGACACCTGAAGGAAGTCACTAAGTACCTGAACATCGGAATACCAAGCTTCACCGGGACCTACAATTCCACCTTGCCCGAAGAAGAGCGCTGGAAGATTCAAGCTCAAGTTCCCGGAAGGACGTTTGCACCAATCACGGAACTCATAGAGTGTGTTTTCAATGCACCAACCTGGAGTCTGGGAAAGAGCATGGCAGCTCACATAACCATGGGATGCATTGGATAGGTTTACAAAGAAGACCTCAAGGATACTATCTACCAGATTTGCAGGCGCCGAGATGAACAATGGGAGATAGTTGACACTAAGAAGGATCGATCCATTGCAGCTTTCATCCAGGAGTTAAATTAGCATATTCGACGTCAGGAGAACCAGATGTGCGCAGACATGATGGAGTTGAAGACAGCAAAAGCCAAGATTATCGAACTAGAAGGAGAACTGAAGGCCACTCGCAAGGACTACATGGAGGAGATTGTAGCTCTAGTGGGACAAAACGACGATCTTAAGGAGAAGATTGAAGAACTCATGGGAAATTCAGCACCCGGATGATAAGATGAAGATTGCACCTGTCCAGAGAACTACAGCATCATCGACGACACCGATTCCGATCCTAGTGATGATGATTTCGAAGATGAAGCTGGAGCAGATATCATGGAGTCTCCATCGGAGCAGTTTTTCTAGTTGACCACCATAACAGTAGTAGATTCCCCCATTAAAGATTAGTTTTACTTTCAGCACTTTGTAACGATAGTTAGACCGTTGTATGCCTTTGTTTGAATTGATTGGAGTGATATTGTGTGATTTGTCTCATGTGCATATGGGTAGTGTTTCTCTCTAGACCTCATTCTATTCTAAATTCTCGTCTTTTCTATAAACCCTCAGATGCATATGGGTATGTCATTCTATCCTGTTTAGTTAGCCATCATACATGTGAAATTGTGTCATGCTATCCTGTTTAATTAGCCATTATATATGTGAAATTATGTCCTGCTATTCTGTTTGCTTAGACAACATAAATATGAATTATTTCATGCCCTGTTTTCTTCCCTACTATCAATTGCACCTGTCTATCTTACAATGTCTGTACATTCAATTACTTTTCTTGTTTATCAGCCATTTCAATTGGAGGGAGTGATGGCAGATATCTGTGGGAGTAAAACACGGTCTTGAGAAAGATCGTGCTACACTGTCGATGCAGATAGAACCACGGTAGTACTTGCCCAAGAATCAGCCCCACTACACATAACCCACACTCATGCAGATTGTACCCTACCCAGTTGGACAGAGAACCAGCTACACCCTTCTAACCCCAACCCCAGAGATAGACACCAGTTCCGTTGACACAACACCGCCTCCACCACAGAGCACCCAAACACGAAAGCAGTTAGTAAGGCAACTGCAGTGCCCAAATCACGAGGACCACCACTCCGAACCCAAGTCAACGCTTAAAGCGTAAGAAGAATTGTTCTCGTGTCAGGTTCCGTAGCTATGGTTCATACTACTTTTCTCTTGCATCATCAGATTTATCGATACCAACCAATTTCAAATTTGAAGGATGCAATTGAAACTCCAATGGCGCAATGTATGTTTTAAACCTGTTTCTTCAACGTGTTTGGTTGTTTGTCTGTTGTAACTTGCTCTATGTTGATTTCAATTTCAATTGAATAAACAGTTATGTTCTCATGCCATGCACATTACAAGTGTTGTTATTGCTGTAGTTTCCCACACTTATATTCTGTCTATGCTGCTTTGTCTTAAATAGATATGATTTGAACTGTATCTATCTTGATTTGGCAACATAAACTAGAATGATATAGACCATACAGTGACCATACTACATAGATATATGTTTGTTTCATGTTGTTATCCTGTCCACCTTACTACTGAACTGGTTTACCAAAATGAGTTTCATATACTACATTGTAAACCTGAGATGTGTTTGTTTGTTTCTCTTTTAGAACGCGGATAAAACATTGGAGAAGAGTACCCTGTTATGCAATGGTAAAGGAAGTAATGCAGATAAGGTTCAAGATAGTGAGACATCCCTGTTGGTCTCCAAGAAAGCTGATAAAAACTATATTGAGGACACTTAGACAACCCCAAAGTCCTGTCTTGATCTAGTGTTCGAGTTACTGGCTACCACTGCTGGCACCAGCTCTTCGAACTCGTTGCCTGAATCAGTTTGGCTTCTTGAGTCTCAACTTCAAGTTGAAAGACATCGATCGGATGTTATCGACGAGAAGCAAGGATCGAGGAAGTCCTCGCGAATTTAGATGCATATTTTCTGGTGCAACAGACAATACTGGAGGACTTAAGCACCAAACAAGAGAAAGTTAATAAGCTTGCTAAGCATCTTGCCAACATTATGGGTACCTGGATATTGTTTCTTGAGCTCTTCAAGTGGTTTCAGCTTCTGGACTTGTTTTGCCGCGGCGTTTATATGTCTTTGTGTTCCCTATATTTGCACTGGTGGCGAACTTTGATGCCCAGTGGATGTAATATGTGTAATAGCCGTGATAGCCTAGTTTAAGTTGCTTGCTTATTTATTTCCTTGCTGTCTTGTTTATTTGTTTGCTTGTAGTCAGTGCAGTTCTTTTTCTGCGGTTTGCTAGTGGCTGCAATAACCTATTTTTTAATCTAGGCCACAATAACCATGGGCTAATATTTATCAGAGTGACATTTGGACCTACGGGCCGTAGAAACAGTGGGCCTTCTACGGGCCATATAAACAGTGGGCCTTCTACGGGCCATAGAAACAATGGGCCTTCTACGGGCCATAGAAACAATGGGCCTTCTACGGGCCGTATCATCAATGGGCCTTATACGGGCAGTATGATCGATTGGCCAAACATGGGCCAATAATAGGCCGCATTATGGCCATAAACGGGCTAGATTTCAAATCGTCCGTTCATGGGCCGACCATAACGGGCCATCGTTAATAGGTCGTATTTCATGACGCTATGAAAACGGCCCAACGTGTTAACGGACCACAAACGTGCCGACTGTAACCACGGGCTGAATTTGGCCCATAAGCAGAAAATGACAGTAACGGGTCGTAAGTAACGAATGCTGGAAATGAGCCCAAGAATAAATGGGCTCTGAGAAGGCCGAAAGATAACATGGGCTGGAAACAGCCCAACGGAATGACGGGCCCTTAATGGGTATAAAGTGATACACTGTTCATTACGGGCCAGTTTCACCACGGGCCGTTAATGGGTGTAAAGTAATACACTGTTCATTATGGGCCATTTTCACCACGGTCCGTTAATAGGCCAAGAGTTAGGCCAAGAGTTACATAGGGCCTCACATGGGCCGAAAGACGTCATGGGCCATACATGGGCCAGAAGTGAAAACGGGCTGGAATCATATTGAGTGGCCCAGATGACGCTACTGGGCCTAATTCGGATAGGGCGTAACGGGCCTTGGGTTAGCGGGCTGTAAATGGGCTATATGCAAACAGGCCATTAACAGGCTTTACATGGGTCGGCCCACCACCTTTTGACCAAGTCAAACGGGCCGGCCTTTTCATAGGAATGGGCCTCTGTTGGGCCGTGCCACGTGTCGACGTATCATAGGCGCCTTCTGTCCAATGAGTGGATGACATCTGTCCCAACGGTGAGCCGACACGTGTTTCCTCCAACCAATGATGATTTTACACGTGGAAAATCCCCATTGGTCGGGGCTGTTAACGGGTTATCGGATCCAAAACCTGACCCGATAGCTTAACAGCGTTCCGTTACGGTGGATGCCATGTGTCGGTCACCCTTGACGAAAGCACTTATGTGACGCGCGATTAATCGTCATGGAAGTGGACACTTCCGTGATGATAATTTTGGTAATGTCATGGAACACTTCTACGACAGCACAGGTATGACTATCCTGATTCTGTCATAAATTTGTCATGGATGTACATGCATGACAAAAAAACGCGACCTACTGTGACAAACACGTATCATCACGGAAGTGTATTTTTTTTGTAGTGCAAAAGATTCAAGATAAAGGTTTAATATTGACATAAAAATAGTAATACTTCAAGCATACTAATCAAGCAATTATGTCTTCTCAAAATAACATAGCCAAAGAAAGCTCATCCTTACAAAATAATATAGTTTGGCCATGCTTCATTTTCGTCACACAAGAATGCTCTCATCTTGCACAACCCAGATGACAAGCCAAGCAATTGTTTCATGCTTTAGTAATCTCAAACTTTTTCAACTTTCACGCAATATATGAGCGTGAACCATGGATATAGCACTATGGGTGGTATAGAATATAATGATGAGGGTTGTGTGGAGAAGACAAAAAAGGAGAAAGTCTCACATTCACGCAGCTAATCAACGGGCTAGGGAGATGCACATCAATTGATGTCAATGCAAGGAGTAGGGATTGCCATGCAATGGATGCACTAGAGCTATAAATGTATGAAAGCTCAACAAAAGAAACTAAGTGGGTGTGCATCCAACTTGCTTGCTCACGAAGACCTAGGGCATTTGAGGAAGCCCATTGTTGGAACATACAAGCCAAGTTCTATAATGTAAAATTCCCACTAGTATATGAAAGTGATAAAATAAGCGACTCTCTATCATAAAGATCATGGTGCTACTTTGAAGCACAAGTATGAAAAAAAGGATAGTAACATTGTCCCTTTTTATTTCTCTTTTTTTTGGGCCTTCTCTTTATTTTATTTGGCCTTTCTCTATTTTTTTATTTGGGACAATGCTCTATTAATGATGATCATCACACTTCTATGCATTTACAACTCAATGATTACAACTCGATGCTAGAACAAAATATGACTCTCTATGAATGCCTTCGGCGGTGTACCGGGATGGGCAATGACTCATGAGTGACATGTATGAAAAAATTATGAACGGTGGCTTTGCCACAAATACGATGTCAACTACATGATCATGCAAGGCAATATGACAATGATGATGGGTGTCATAATAAACGGAACGGTGGAAAGTTGCATGGCAATATATCTCGCAATGGCTATGGAAATGCCTTAATATGTAGGTATGGTGGCTGTTTTGAGGAAGATATAAGGAGGTTTATGTGTGATAGAGCGTATCGTATCACGGGGTTCGGATGCACCGGCGAAGTTTGCACCAACTCTCAAGGTGAGAAAGGGCAATGTACGGTACCGAAGAGGCTAGAAATGATGGAAGGTTGAGAGTGCTATAATCCATGGACTCAACACTAGTCATAAAGAACTCACATACTTATTGCAAAAATCTACAAGTCATCAAAAACCAAGCACTACGCACATGCTCCTAGGGGGATAGATTGGTAGGAAAAGACCATCGCTCATCCCCGACCGCCACTCATAAGGAAGACAATCAAAGAACACCTCATGTTTCAAATTTTTTACACAACGTTTACCATACGTGCATGCTATGGGACTTGCAAACTTCAACAAAAGTATTTCTCAAATTCACAACTACTCAACTAGCACAACTTTAATATCACTACCTCCATATCTCAAAACAATCATCAAGCATCAAACTTCTCTTAGTATTCAACGCACTTTAAAGTTTTTATCTTGGATGCCTATCATATTAGGACTAATTTTATAACCAAAGCAAATTACCATGCTGTTCTAAAGGCCTCTCAAAATAATATAAGTGAAGCATGAGAGATCAAATATTTCTATAAAATAGAACCACCGCCATGCTCTAAAAGATATAAGTGAAGCACTAGAGCAAAACTACATAGCTCAACAGATATAAGTGAAGCACAAAGAGTATTCTAATAAATTCTGAAAGGTGTGTACAACAAGGATGATTGTGCTCAAATCATACAAGACGCTCCAAGCAAAGCACATATCATGTGGTGAATAAAAATATAGCTCCAAGTAAAGTTATCGATGGACGAAGACAAAAGAGGGGATGCCTTTCGGGGCATCCCCAAGCTTAGACTTTTTGGTGTCATTGGATGTTACCTTGGGGTGCCTTGGGCATCCCCAAGCTTAGGCTTGATACGTCTCCAATGTATCTATAATTTTTGATTGCTCCACGATATATTATCTACTGTTTTGGACATTATTGGGCTTTATTATCCACTTTTATATTATTTTTGGGACGAACCTATTAACCGGAGGCCCAGCCCAGAATTGCTGTTTTTTGCCTATTTCAGAGTTTCGAAGAAAAGGAATATCAAACGGAGTCCAAACATAATGAAACCTTCGGGAACGTGATTTTCTCACCGAACATGATCCAGGAGACTTGGACCCTAAGTCAAGGAAGCTTCGAGGAGGCCACGAGGTAGGGGGCGCGCCCACCCCCCTAGGGCGCGCCCTCCACCCTTGTGGGCCCCCTGTTGCTCCATCGACGTACTCCTTCCCCCTATATATACCTACGTACCCCCAAATGATCAGATACGGAGCCAAAAACCTAATTCCACCGCCGCAACCTTCTCTACCCACGAGATCCCATCTTGGGGCCGGTTCCGGAGCTCCGCCGGAAGGGGCACCCATCATGGAGGGCTTCTACATCAACACCATAGCCTCTCCGATGAAGTGTGAGTAGTTTACCTCAGACCTTCGGGTCCATAGTTAGTAGCTAGATGGCTTCTTCTCTCTTTTTGGATCTCAATACAATGTTCTCCCCCTCTCTCGTGGAGATCTATTCGATGTAATCTTCTTTTTGCGGTGTGTTGGTTGAGACCGATGAATTGTGGGTTTATGATCAAGATTATCTACGAACAATATTTGAATCTTCTCTGAATTCTTTTGTGTATGATTGGTTATCTTTGCAAGTCTCTTCGAATTATCAGTTTGGTTTGGCCTACTAGATTGGTTTTTCTTGCAATGGGAGAAGTGCTTAGCTTTGGGTTCAATCTTGCGGTGTCCTTTCCCAGTGACAGTAGGGGAAGCAAGGCATGTATTGTATTGTTGCCATCGAGGATAACAAGATGGGGTTTTTTTATCATATTGCAATAATTTATCCCTCTACATCATGTCATCTTGCTTAAGGCATTACTCTGTTTTCATGAACTTAATACTCTAGATGCATGCTGGATAGCGGTCGATGAGTGGAGTAATAGTAGTAGATGCAGGCAGGAGTCGGTCTACTTGTCTCGGACGTGATGCCTATATACATGATCATACCTAGATACTCTCATAACTATGCTCAATTCTGTCAATTGCTCAACAGTAATTCGTTCACCCACCATAAAATACTTATGCTCTTGAGAGAATCCATTAGTGAAACCTATGGCCCCGGGTCTATCTTCATCATATTAATCTTCCTACACTTAGTTATTTCCTTTGCTTTTTTACTTTGCTTTTATTTTACTTTGCATCTTTATCACAAAATACAAAAATATTATCCTATCATATCTATCGATCTCACTCTAAGTAAGTGACCATGAAGGATTGACAACCCCTTATCGCGTTGGTTGCGAGGAGTTATTTGTATTGTGCAGTACGAGGGACTCGCGTAGCCTCCTCTTGGATTGAAACCTTGGTTCTCAAAAACTGAGGAAATACTTACGCTCTCGTGCTGCATCACCCTTTCCTCTTCAAGGAAATCCAACGCAGTGCTCAAGAGGTAGCAGAGAAGATTTACAGCGCCGTTGTCGGGAGTCTCATAAAAGTCAACATACCAAGTACCCATCACAAATCCCTTATCTCCCGCATTACATTATTTGCCATTTGCCTCTCGTTTTCCTCTCCCCCACTTCACCCTTGCCGTTTTATTCGCCCTCTCTTTTTCGTTCGCTTGTTTTTCCGCTTGCTTTTTGTTTGCTCGTGTGTTGGATTGCTTGCTTGTCACGATGGCTCAAGATAATACCAAATTATGTGACTTTACCAATACCAGTAATAATGATTTCCTTAGCACTCCGATTGCTCCTCTTACCAATACTGAATCTTATGAGATCAATGCTGCTTTGTTGAATCTTGTCATGAAAGATCAATTCGCCGGCCTTCCTAGTGAAGATGCCGCTACTCATCTAAATAGCTTCGTTGATTTGTGTGATATGCAAAAGAAGAAAGATGTTGATAACGATATTGTTAAATTTAAGCTATTTCCTTTTTCGCTTAGAGATCGTTCTAAAGCTTGGTTTTCGTCTTTGCCTAAAAATAGTATTGATTCTTGGAACAAGTGCAAAGATGCTATTATCTCTAAGTATTTTCCTCCCGCTAAGATAATCTCTCTTAGAAACGATATTATGAATTTTAAGCAACTTGATCACGAACATGTTGCACTAGCTTGGGAGAGGATGAAATTAATGATACGTAATTGCCCTACTCATGGTTTGAATTTGTGGATGATTATACAAAAAATTTATGCCGGATTGAATTTTGCTTCTAGAAATCTTTTAGATTCGGCCGCGGGAGGCACTTTTATAGAAATCACTTTAGGAGAAGCTACTAAACTCCTAGATAATATTATGGTTAATTATTCTCAATGGCACACTGAAAGATCTACTAATAAAAAAGTACATGCGATAGAAGAAATTAATGTTTTGAGTGGAAAGATGGATGAACTTATGAAATTATTTGCTACTAAGAGTGTTTCTTCTGATCCTAATGATATGCCTTTGTCTACTTTGATTGAGAATAATAATGAATCTATGGATGTGAATTTTTTTGGTAGGAATAATTTTGGTAACAACGCGTATAGAGGAAACTTTAATCCTAGGCCTTATCCTAGTAATTCTTCTAATAATTATGGTAATTCCTACAACAAATCTTATGGAAATTTTAATAAGATGCCCTCTGAATTTGAGACTAGTGTTAAAGAGTTTATGAATTCGCAAAAGAATTTTAATGCTTTGCTTGAGGAAAAATTGCTTAAAGTTGATAAATTGGCTAGGAACGTTGATAGAATTTCTCTTGATGTTGATTCTTTAAAGCTTAGATCTATTCCTCCTAAGCATGATATCAATGAGTCTCTCAAAGCCATGAGAATTTCCATTGATGAGTGCAAAGAAAGAACCGCTAGGATGCGTGCTAAGAAAGATTGCTTTATTAAAGCGTGATCTTCAAATTTTTATGAAAACAAAGATGAAGATCTAAAAGTTATTGATGTGTCCCCTATTAAACCTTTGTTTTGCAATATGAATCTTGATAATGATGGGACTGAATATGATCCACCTTTACCTAGAAGGCGTTCAAATTTTTTGAAGTTTTTAGATCTTGATGCTAAAATTGATAAAAGTGGGATTGAAGAGATTAAAACCCTAGATGTTGCTAAACCCACTATTTTGGATTTCAATGAATTTAATTATGAAAATTTCTCTTTGATTGATGGTATTTCCTTTTTGCAATCCGTGCTAAATTCGCCTCATGCTTATAGTCAAAATAAAGCGTTTACTAAACATATCGTTGATGCCTTGATGCAATCTTATGAAGAAAAGCTTGAGTTGGAAGTTTCTATTCCTAGAAAACTTTATGATGAGTGGGAACCTACTATTAAAATTAATATCAAGGATCATGAGTTTAATGCTTTATGTGATTTGGGTGCTAATGTCTCCAGTATTCCCAAAACTGTGTGCGATTTGCTAGATTTCCGTGATTTTGATGATTGATCTCTAAACTTGCACCTTGCGGATTCCACTATTAAGAAACCTATGGGAAGAATTAATGATGTTCTTATTGTTACAAATAGGAATTATGTTCCCGTAGATTTTAGCGTTCTTGATATAGATTGCAATCCTTCATGTCCTATTATTCTTGGTAGACCTTTCTTAGAATGATTGGTGCAATTATTATATGAAGGAAGGGAATATTAGATTCCAATTTACATTAAAGAAAGGCATGGAACACTTCCCTAGAAAGAAAATAAAATTACCATATGAATCTATCATGAGAGCCACTTATGGATTGCCTACCAAAGATGGCAATACCTAGATCTATCCTTGCTTTTATGCCTAGCTAGGGGCGTTAAACGATATCGCTTGTTGGGAGGCAACCCAATTTTAGTTTAGTTTTTTTGCTTTTTGCTTATGTTTAGGAATAAATATTTGATCTAGCCTCTGGTTAGATGTGTTTTTATGTCTTAATTAGTATTTCTGCCAAGTTAAACCTATAGGATCTTCTTGGATGATAGTTATTTGATCTTGCTGTAATTTATAGAAACTTTCTGTTCACGAAAACAATTGTTAAAAATCACCAGAACGTGATAATATACTGATTCAAATTGCTTATGATCAATAAACAAATTGCATAGGTCTTCTATTTTGGCTGATTTTTTGGAGTTGCAGAAGTTTGCGTTAGTTACAGATTACTACAGACTGTTCTGTTTTTGACAGATTCTGTTTTTCGTGTGTTGTTTGCTTATTTTGATGAATCTATGGCTAGTAAAATAGTTTATAAACCATAGAGAAGTTGGAATACAGTAGGTTTAAAACCAATATAAATAAAGAATGGGTTAATTACAGTACCTTGAAGTGGTCTTTTGTTTTCTTTCGCTAACGGAGCTCACGAGATTTCTGTTGAGTTTTGTGTTGTGAAGTTTTCAAGTTTTGGGTGAAAGATTTTTGATGGATTATGGAACAAGGAGTGGCAAGAGCCTAAGCTTGGGGATGCCCATGGCACCCCCAAGATAATCTAAGGACACAAAAAAGCCAAAGCTTGGGGATGCCCCGGAAGGCATCCCCTCTTTCGTCTACTTCCATCGGTAACTTTACTTGGAGCTATATTTTTATTCACCACATGATATGTGTTTTGCTTGGAGCGTCTTGTATGATTTGAGTCTTTGCTTTTTAGTTCCCACAATCATCCTTTCTGTACACACCTTTTGAGAGATCCATACATGATTTGGAAATTATTAGAATACTCTTTGTGCTTCACTTATATCTTTTGAGTTATATAGTTTTGCTCTAGTGCTTCACTTATATCTTTTAGAGCATGGTGGTGGATTTGTTTTATAGAAACTATTGATCTCTCATGCTTCACTTAGATTATTTTGAGAGTCTTAAATAGCATGGTAATTTGCTTAAATAATCTTAATATGCTAGGTATTCAAGAATAGTAAAAACCTTCTTATGAGTGTGTTGAATACTAAGAGAAGTTTGATGCTTGATGATTGTTTTGAGATATGGAGGTAATAATATCAAAGTCGTGCTAGTTGAGTAGTTGTGAATTTGAGAAATGCTTGTGTTGAAGTTTGCAAGTCCCGTAGCATGCACGTATGGTAAACGTTATGTAAAAAATTTGAAACATGAGGTGTTCTTTGATTGTCCTCCTTATGAGTGGCGGTCGGGGACGAGCGATGGTCTTTTCCTACCAATCTATCACCCTAGGAGCATGCGCGTAGTGCTTGGTTTTTGATGACTTGTACATTTTTGCAATAAGTATGTGAGTTCTTTATGACTAATGTTGAGTCCATGGATTATCGCACTCTCACCCTTCCATCATTGCTAGCCTCTTGATGCAGTGCATTGCCCTTTCTCACATTGAGAGTTGGTGCAAACTTCGCCGGTGCATCCAAACCCCGTGATATGATACACTCTTTCACACATAAACCTCCTTATATCTTCCTCAAAACAGCCACCATACCTACCTATTATGGCATTTCATATCCATCTCGAGATATATTGCCATGCAACTTTCCACCATTTCGTTCATCATGACATATTCATCATTGTCATATTGCTAGCATGATCATGTAGTTGACATAGTATTTGTGGCAAAGCCACCGTTCATAATTCTTTCATACATGTCACTCTTGGTTCATTGCATATCCCGGTACACCGCCGGAGGCATTCATATAGAGTCATACTTTGTTCTAGTATCGAGTTGTAATCATTGAGTTGTAAATAAATAGAAGTGTGATGATCATCATTTTCTAGAGCATTGTCCCAAGTGAGGAATAAAAAAAAGAGAAAGGCCATAAAAAAGGCCCAAAAATGAGAGAAAAAGAGAGAAGGGACAATGCTACTATCCTTTGCAACACTTGTTCTTCAAAGTAGCACCATAATCTTCATGATAGAGAGTCTGTTGTTTTATCACTTTCATATACTAGTGGGAATTTTTCATTACATAACTTGGCTTGTATATTCCAACAATGGGCCTCCTCAAGTGCCCTAGGTCTTCGTGAGCAAGCAAGTTGGATGCACACCCACTTAGTTTCTTTTGTTGAGCTTTCATACATTCATAGCTCTAGTGCATCTGTTGCATGGCAATCCCTACTCCTTGCATCAACATCAATCGATGGGCATCTCCATAGCTCATTGATTAGCCTCGTTGATGTGAGACTTTCTCCTTTTTTGTATTCTCCACATAACCCCCATTATCATATTCTATTCCACCCATAGTGCTATGTCCACGGCTCGCGCTCATATATTGCGTGAAAGTTTATAGGTTTGAGATTACTAAAGTATGAAACAATTGCTTGGCTTGTCATCGGGGTTGTGCATGATGAGAGCATTCTTGTGTGACGAAAATGGAGCATGACTAAACTATATGATTTTGTAGGGGTGAACTTTCTTTGGCCATGTTATTTTGGGAAGACATAATTGCTTAGTTAGTATGCTTGAAGTATTATCATTTTTATGTCAATATGAACTTTTGTCTTGAATCTTTTGGATCTGAATATTCATACCACAATTAAGAAGAATTACATTGAAATTATGCCAAGTAGCACTCCGCATCAAAAAATATCGTTTTTATCATTTACCTACTCGAGGACGAGCAGGAATTAAGCTTGGGGATGCTTGATACGTCTCCAACGTATCTATAATTTTTGATTGCTCATGCTATATTATCTACTGTTTTGGACATTATTGGGCTTTATTATCCACTTTTATATTATTTTTGGGACTAACCTATTAACCGGAGGCCCAGCCCAGAATTGCTGTTTTTTTGCCTATTTCAGAGTTTCAAAGAAAAGGAATATCAAACGGAGTCCAAACAGAATGAAACCTTCGGGAACGTGATTTTCTCACCGAACATGATCCAGGAGACTTGGACCCTACAAGGAAGCTTCGAGGAGGCCATGAGGTAGGGGCGCGCCCCCCCCCATGGCGCGCCCTCCACCCTCGTGGGCCCCATGTTGCTCCACCGACGTACTCCTTCCTCCTATATATACCTATGTACCCCCAAACGATCAGATACGGAGCCAAAAACCTAATTCCACCGCCGCAACCTTCTCTACCCACGAGATCCCATCTTGGGGCCTGTTCCGGAGCTCCGCCGGAGGGGGCACCCATCACGGAGGGCTTCTACATCAACACCATAGCCTTTCCGATGAAGTGTGAGTAGTTTACCTCAGACCTTCGGGTCCATAGTTAGTAGCTAGATGGCTTCTTCTCTCTTTTTGGATCTCAATACAATGTTCTCCCCCTCTCTCGTGGAGATCTATTCGATGTAATCTTATTTTTGCGGTGTGTTTGTTGAGACCGATGAATTGTGGGTTTATGATCAAGATTATCTATGAACAATATTTGAATCTTCTCTGAATTCTTTGATGTATGATTGGTTATCTTTGCAAGTCTCTTCGAATTATCAGTTTGGTTTGGCCTACTAGATTGGTTTTTCTTGAAATGGGAGAAGTGCTTAGCTTTGGGTTCAATCTTGCGGTGTCCTTTCCCAAAGTGATGAGGGGCAGCAAGGCACGTATTGTATTGTTGCCATCGAGGATAACAAGATGGGGTTTTTATCATATTGCATGAATTTATCCCTCTACATCATGTCATCTTGCTTAAGGCGTTACTCTGTTTTCATGAACTTAATACTCTAGATGCATCCTGAATAGCGATCGATGAGTGGAGTAATAGTAGTAGATGCAGTCAGGAGTCGGTCTACTTGTCTCGGACGTGATGCCTATATACATGATCATACCTAGATACTCTCATAACTATGCTCAGTTCTGTCAATTGCTCAACAGTAATTCGTTCACCCACCGTAAAATACTTATGCTCTTGAGAGAAGCCACTAGTGAAACCTATGGCCCCCTGGTCTATCTTCATCATATTAATCTTCCTACACTTAGTTATTTCCTTTGCTTTTATTTTACTTTGCATCTTTATCACAAAAATACCAAAAATATTATCCTATCATATATATCAGATCTCGCTCTCGTAAGTGACCGTGAAGGGATTGAAAACCCCTTATCGCATTGGTTGCGAGGAGTTATTTGTATTGTGTAGGTATGAGGGACTCGCGCGTAGCCTCCTACTGGATTGATACCTTGGTTCTCAAAAACTGAGGGAAATACTTACGCTACTGTGCCGCATCACCCTTTCCTCTTCAAGGAAATCCAACGCAGTGCTCAAGAGGTAGCAAGGCTCTTGCCACTCCTTGTTCCATAATCCATCAAATGCTTACCCAAAACTTGAAAGCTTCACAGCACAAAACTCAACAGAAAATCTCATGAGCTCCGTTAGCGAAAGAAAACAAAACACCACTTCAAGGTACTGTAATGAACTTATTCTTATTGTATTGGTGTTAAACCTACTGTATACCAACTTCTCTATGGTTCATAAACTCCATTACTAGCCATAGATTCATCAAAATAAGCAAACATCACATGAAAGACATAATCTGTCAAAAACAGAACAGTCTGTAGTAATCTGTATCTAACGCAAACTTTTGGAACTCAGAAAAATCTACCAAAATAGGATGACCTAGATAATTTGTTTATTGATCTACTGCAATTTGAATCAGTATTTTATCACGTTCTGGTGAGTTTTAACAATTGTTTTCGTGAACAGAAAGTTTCTGGAATTTTCAGCAAGATCAAATAACTATCATCCAAGAAGATCCTATTGGTTTAAATTGGCACAAACACTAATTAAAATATAAAAAATATAACCAGAGGCTAGATCAAAGATTTATTCCTAAACAGAAACAAAAAGAAAGAAAATATAATAAAATTGGGTTGCCTCCCAACAAGCGCTATCGTTTAACGCCCCTAGCTGGGCATAAAGACAAGGATAGATCTAGGTATTGCCATCTTAGAATGCAAATCATAAGTGGCCCTCATAATAGATTCATAAGGTAATTTAATTTTCTTTCTAGGAAAGTGTTCCATGCCTTTCCTTAACAGAAATTGGAATCTAATATTCCCTTCCTTCATATCAATAATTGCACCAATCGTTCTAAGGAAAGGTCTACCAAGAATAATAGGACATGAAGGATTGCAATCTATATCAAGGACAATGAAATCTACGGGCACATAATTCCTATTTGCAACAATAAGAACATCGTTAATTCTTCCCATAGGTTTCTTAATGGTGGAATCCGCAAGGTGCAAGTTTAAAGAACAATCATCAAAATCACGGAAACCTAGCAAATTACACAAAGTTTTTGGAATCGTGGAAACACTAGCACCCAAATCACACAAAGCATAGCATTCATGATCTTTAATTTCAATTTTAATAGTAGGTTCCCACTCATCATAAAGTTTCTAGGGATAGAAACTTCCAATTCAAGTTTTTCTTCATAAGATTGCATTAAAGCATCAACGATATGTTTGGTAAAAGCATTATTTTGACTATAAGCATGCAGAGAATTTAGCACGGATTGCAACAAGGAAATACAATTTATTAAAGAACAATTATCATAATTAAATTCCTTGAAATCCAAGATAGTGGGTCCATTTCTATCTAAAGTTTTGACCTCTTCAATCCCACTTTTACCATTTTTTGCATCAAGATCTAAAAACTATGAATCATTGGGACGCCTTTTAACTAAAGTTGACTCATCTCCAGTCCCATCATCATCAAGATTCATATTGCAAAACAAAGATTTAATAGGGGACACATCAATCACTTTTATATCTTTATCCTTATTATCATAAAAACTAGAAGAACACGCTTCCACAAAGCAATCTTTTTTAGCACGCATCCTAGCGGTTCTTTATTTGCACTCATCAACGGAAATTCTCATAGCCTTGAGAGACTCATTGATATCATGCTTAGGTGGAATAGATCTACGTTTTAAAGAATCAACATCAAGAGAAATTCTATCCATGTTCCTAGCCAACTCATCAATCTTAGGCAATTTTTCTTCAAGCAAAAGCATTGAAATTCTTTTGAGAAATCATAAATTCTTTAACACTAGTCTCAAAATCACAGGGCATCTTATTAAAATTTCCATAAGAGTTGTTGTAGGAATTACCATAATTATTAGAGGAATTACTAGGATACGGCCTAGGATTAAAGTTTCCTCTATAAGCATTGTTACCAAAACTGTTCCTACCAACAAAATTCACATCCATAGATTCATTATTATTCTCAATCAAGGTAGACAAAGGCATATCATTGGGATCAGAAGAAACACTCTTATTAGCAAACAATTTCATAAGGTCATCCATCCTTACACTCAAAACATTAATCTCTTCAATTGCATGCACCTTTTTACTAGTAGATCTTTCAGTGTGCCATTGAGAATAATTAACCATAATATTATCTAGGAGTTTAGTAGCTTCTACTAAAGTGATTTCCATAAAAGTGCCTCCCGCGGCCGAATCTAAAAGATTTCTAGAAGCAAAATTCAATCTGGCAAATTTTTTTTGTATAATCGTCCATAAATTCAAACCATGTGTAGGGCAATAACATATCATTAATTTCATCCTCTCCCAAGCTTGTGCAACATGTTCATGATCAAGTTTCTTAAAATTCATAATATCGTTTCTAAGAGAGATAATCTTAGCGGGAGGAAAATATTTAGAGATAAAAGCATCTTTGCACTTATTCCAAGAATCAATACTATTTTTAGGCAAAGACGAAAACCAAGTTTTAGCACGATCTCTAAGTGAAAATGGAATAGCTTCAGTTTAACAATATCATTTTCCACATCTTTCTTCTTTTGCATATCACACAATTCAACAAAGCTATTTAGATGGGTAGCGGCATCTTCACTAGGAAGGCCGGCGAATTGATCTTTCATGACAAGATTCATCAAAGCAGCATTAATTTCACAAGATTCAGCATCGGTAAGAGGAGCAATCGGAGTGCTAAGAAAATCATTGTTGTTGGTATCGGCAAAGTAACACAATTTAGTATTATCTTGAGCCATCGTGACCAGCAAGCAATCCAACACACAAGCAAACAAGAAGCAAGAGAGAGAAAAGGCGAACGGAAAAAGAGGGCGAATAAAACGGCAAGGGTGAAGTAAGGGAGAGGAAAACGAGAGGCAAATGACAAATAATGTAATGCGAGGGATAAGAGTTTGTGATGGGTACTTAGTATGTCTTGACTTGTGCGTAGACTCCCCGGCAACGGCGCTAGAAATCCTTCTTGCTACCTCTTGAGAATGTGTTGGTTTTCCCTTGAAGAGGAAAGGGTGATGCAGCAAAGTAGCGTAAGTATTTCCCTCAGTTTTGAGAGCCAAGGTATCAATCCAGTAGGAGGCCACACGCAAGTCCCTCGTACCTACACAAACAAACAAGAACCTTGCAACCAACGCAATAAAGGGGTTGTCCATCCCTTCACGGCCACTTGCAAAAGTGAGATCTGGTAGAGATGATAGGATAATATTTTTGGTATTTTTATGATAAAGATTAAAATTAAAGATTGCAAAATGAACGACGATAGAAATAGCTAGTTGACGGAAGATTAATAAGATGGAAAATAGACCCGGGGGCCATAGGTTTCACTAGTGGCTTCTCTCAAGATAACATAAGTATTACGGTGGGTGAACAAATTACTGTCGAGCAATTGATAGAATTGAGCATAGTTATGAGAATATCTAGGTATGATCATTTATATAGGCATCACCTCCGCAACAAGTAGACCGACTCCTGCCTACATCTACTACTATTGCTCCACACATCGACCGCTATCCAGCATGAATCTAGAGTATTCAGTTCATAAGAACAGAGTAACGCATTAGGCAAGATGACATGATGTAGAGGGATAAACTCAAGCAATATGATATAAACCCCATCTTTTAATCCTCGATGGCAACAATACAATACGAGTCATTTAAACAACTTTCACTGGGATCGAGCACCGCATGATTGAACCCAAAGCTAAGCACTTCTCCCATTGCAAGAAAGATCAATCTAGTAGGCCAAACCAAACTGATAATTCGAAGAGACTTGCAAAGATAACCAATCATATATAAAAGAATTCAGAGAAGATTCTAATATTGTTCATAGATAAT
Source organism: Aegilops longissima (assembly GCA_021605205.1). Classification (NCBI taxonomy): domain Eukaryota; kingdom Viridiplantae; phylum Streptophyta; class Magnoliopsida; order Poales; family Poaceae; genus Aegilops; species Aegilops longissima. The sequence goes on along the minus strand of CM038681.1, from coordinate 536,559,768 downwards.
CTTGATCATAAACCCACTGTCGGTGTCAAAACCGGCGGATCTCGGGTAGGGGGTCCCGAACTGTGCGTCTAGGCAGATGGTACAGGAGACAAGGGACACGATGTTTTTACCCAGGTTCGGGCCCTCTCGACGGAGGTAATACCCTACTCCTGCTTGATTAATATTGATGATATGGGTAGTACAAGAGTAGATCTACCACGAGATCAAGGAGGCTAAACCCTAGAAGCTAGCCTATGGTATGATTGTTGTTCGTCCTACGGACTAAAACCCTCCGGTTTATATAGACACCGGATAGGTTAGGGTTACACAGAGTCGGTTACAATGGTAGGAGATCTACATATCCATATCGCCAAGCTTGCCTTCCACGCCAAGGAAAGTCCCATCCGGACACGGGACGAAGTCTTCAATCTTGTATCTTCATAGTCTTGGAGTCCGGCCGTGACGATAGTCCGGCTATCTGGACACCCCCTAGTCCGGGACTCCCTCAGTAGCCCCTGAACCAGGCTTCAATGACGATGAGTCCGGCGCGTTGATTGTCTTCGGCATTGTGAGGCGGGTTCCTCCTCCAAATACTTCATGGAAGGTTTTGAACACAAGGATAGTGTCCGGCTCTGCAAAACAAGTTCCACACAACACCGTAGAGAGAATAATTTTTGCATAGATCTGCTGACGTATTCCGTGGCGTGACATCACACCACGGCAAGGCCTTTATATGAATCGTTTTTTACTATTCCCACCTCAGCGTGTTTAGCGAGGCGGTTTCCTTGGCACGTCTTATCAAAGCATAGATCGTGCCCCCTTATTCCGGGATTCTCATCAATACGTACGTGGGTAACCCATCCGCGCCATTGATTACGGCGCTTGGGAAATAAGCGAGTTTTACCAGGCTGGTGGGGGACGCATAGCTTCGTCCGTCTATATAAGGGGATAAGGATCCACCTTTTCACCTACGCCTTCTTCCTCCTTTGCTTATCCATTTCCAAGACTTCGAGCTCCAGCGCCCAAGTCCGCACATCCCACCTCAACCTTTCTCCAATCATGTCGGGAGCGGGAGGCAGGTGGATGGCCTCCTCCGTCACGGAGGGCACATCGCCAGATCTGCGGAGGCCGGATACTTGTCCGCAACATCGCGCCAGAGCTTCCCGACGAGGGCAGCTCATTCCGACCCACAGGCCCCGTGAGAGGTGGTGTTTCTCCCCACTTCCTCCACGGACTAGGCTTTCCTCTTCATCCATTTGTCCGGGGGCTCATGTTATACTATGGTCTGGACTTCCACGACCTGGCCCCGAATTTCATCCTCAACATCTCGGCGTTTATCGTCGTGTGTGAGGCTTTCCTCTGCATCCAGCCCCACTTCAGCTTATGGCTGAAGATCTTCAACGTCTGGCCGAAGATAGTGGGCGGCCGTCAAGCGGAGTGCGGAGGCGCCATGGTTGGCAAGATGGCCAAAGTCCCATGGCTCGAAGGCGCCTTCGTGGAGACAATAAAGGGGTGGCAATCGGGGTGGTTCTACATCACCGAGCCCCGCAACACCAAATGGGCGGCGGCCCCGAATTCAGATCTGGCTTCCCCACACGGCTCTCGTCATGGAAAGAGACGGGCCTAACGTGGGGGAATTCGGACGAAACATCCGGACTTCAAACATGCGTCCGAAACCTGGTGGCCAAGAATCTTAGGCTCGTCGACGTAATCCAGGTGATGCTCATCCGCGGATTCTCCCATGCCAACAAAGGGCCTTTAACTTGTGGAGTTCGATCCGGCACAGCACCAAACCTTGAACCGCTCTTGACACTACGCACGAAGATGCCCGGAAGGTGCTGTTCAAGGCGCGCTGGTTCCAACATCCGCTACCAAAGATCGCGGATACAGCTCGCAGCGTCCAGCCGGCGAGGTAAGTTATTTTACCCTTTACGGGACTCTTTTTTCATAGATTGACTCTACGTGGGATCTAAAACTTCCTAATCTTTGACATGACTGGATGAAGACGTCTGGACAGATTAACTGTCCGGCCCCTTTGCCAGAAGACCCAGCGGACGCCCGATTGACGGGGCTGCTGGCTCCGCGCCCGTCGTGGTGCCGAGAAGAAGGCCAAGAGGAGGTCACGGAACTCGAAGGAGTTCCCGCGCCAGATCTGTCGATTCGAGCGGAATCTTCTCTTGAAGATGAGGAGGAAGAAGAAGCTCCTCCCAGCCGAGGAGGAGAAGAAAAGGAAGGCCGCCCGGTGGGGAGGCCGGAGGGTCAAGAAGGAAGAACCCTTCCTCCGGACTTCTCCACCAACGGCGACGACGAGGGAGGACTGGCCTACAAGGGCCAAGCCCTGGCGAGATCGTAAGTGTCCGGATACCCATGGTTTTTTTATTATTGCAGAGTGTTCTCTAATGTTGAGCGACCGTGCAGCTCGCCCAAGGGTGAGTTCGCGATTCATCGGCGGGTCCACAGGCTCGTCGAAAATGGAGAGTACCGCTTCGACCGCCTCCTCGCCTCATGCTGCGAGCGACGCCGTGGCGGGGCCCCAAGAGGGGCTTGGTCAAGAGGAGGTAGCGCAGGAGGTGCCACAAGGCGACCTCCCGGACTCCAGGCGCGCGGGGGCAAGATCCCCAGGGGCTCTAAGCCCGACCCTCGTCCGTACTCCATGACGGAACCATCAGCGGTTCCGAAGTCCGGACAGCGGATCCTTCGCAAGAAGGGTAAGACGCCGGTGTCCTCCGTCCAACCGGAGGCACCGGATAGCTTACAGGAGGCGCTTAACAACGCTTCCATCGAGGAGGAACACCGCACTGTCATGAGTGCGGTGATTCGGACAGTTCAGTCCGCCAAGAGCGGACTGACCGAAGCCTGTACCAGCCTTCTAACAGGCTTTGAGGTAAGTTTTAGAATATGTAAAAATATAACCGCATAGACAGTAGCCCCTGATGCTTAGTTCGGTGTTCGGAAAGAAAAGCCGGACTAAGGATCTAAAAAGATATACGCAGGAGTCTAACATAAGTATGTCAATATGGGAATGCAGTTGCATGCTGACCTCTGCCAGACCGACCGCAGAGGTCAATGTATTGAAGCAGAACCTCGAGCGGTCCGAGAACGAGCTCGGACAAGCCAAGAAGGAGCTCGAGGACAAGGAAGGTAAGTAAGACCTTATTGAAGAAATACCTTATAGAAAAGGTTTTGGTTGCGAAAAATAACAGGAATAACATGGGTACTGCAGGGGCCACGAACGAGGTGGCGGCCCTTAAGGAAGCGGTGTCCGTGGCCGAAAACAAAGCTTTTGCAAAAAGCACTGACCGAGAGAAGGGGGAGGCGCAGCTGGCCAAGGTACGACAAGAGCTCCAAGCTCTCGTGAAAAAACACGAGAGCTTGGAGCGTGACTCGAAGACTCGAGAGTCCGAGCTCGCCTCGGCTCTTGAGAGTGCCAAAGCTGCTAAGGCCGAGGCCCAAAAAGCCCTCCAAGAAATTGAGTCTTTAAAGAAGATAGCAGCGGGTAAGGCATTCTTTATGCAAAGCAAGCATGTGAGAGTGAATTATCTATTACTTACCCGGATTCGAGCTCTCCAGAGCATTCGCAGATTTGCCCGTGGTCCCGACGCTGCCGCATTCTACCGCGCCCAGGAGGGGAGCTCCACGGAGAAGGTGTTCTGGTCTCAGTATGCTGACGCCGACCATCCGGTGCCCCTTAGCGATCAGCTGAAGCAGCCGGTCGAGCTCCATAAGGTCGCCGAACAGGCCATGAAGGGCCTTATAGCGCGGTTGTGGCCATTGGAGGCCATGCCCGGGAGCTACTTCGGCTTGGTGCAGCGGCTGGTGGACGCCTGCCCGCGGCTTGAAGTCATCAAGCGCTCCGTCTGCATTGAAGGTGTCCGTCGGGCCCTTGCCCGTGCTAAAGTGCACTGGGGCAAGCTGGATGCAGAGAGGCTTGTGACGGACGGGCCACCGAAGGGCCATGAGCATCGCACGCCCGAAATGTACTATGAGGGCCTCCTGAAGGGTGCCCGCTGAATAGCGGATGAGTGCTCCAGATGTAATTTTGAATAAACTCGCATTTGTTATCCTGCGCTGAAAACTTGTTCATATGCACTAAGCAACGCTTATTAATTTAAAATATTACCTTACATGCGGCCGTTTATCAAATTTGAGAGATGGCAAGTCGTTGGCTTCAGCCCCCATGCCACAGTCTTTGGGGTGTTCGGGATAAACTTGAGCACTCTTGTTCCCATTCTTGGGTCCATCTAGGGAGGCGCTCAACACAACGAACAAGGCAACCAGACATATAATGCTTGAACACTCTCACTTAGCCATATAATTCTATAATTTTAAATTTCGTGAAGCCCCTAGTATTCGGAAGACCGAGTTCGGGTGCTATCCATGCCTTGGCGGACAATTCGGTTCCTCGCTCTAAGCGGCATAAGTCTTTAGGGACCCGAAAAACCACTCGAGCAGGATCGGCTCTCGCCCTATCATGACGGTCAGTTTTAGCTTTCTCATCGAGGTGCTCGACCCAGCATAACTGGGGCACAATCGCAGTGGTTCTCCCAGTGCTACCTTAGCCAATATAGCGGAACGTAAGGTACCAAAACACGGGAGCCAGGCAAACCCAACTATTGACCCAAGACATGATTCGGAGCCAATTCATATAATGCTATACGTTCGGGGTGCCACACTTGTGAAAGTGTTCGGACTTATCACACCATAATTTTGGGATACTTAAGCCTCTGGTGTATTGGCCGTACCAAAGTGTACGGTTGCAACATGTCATGAAATGAAAACATGTATATATAAAGGAAATAGAGCAATAATAAGCAAAAGCTGTGTGTTGTTTATTCAAAAAGATACTGCAATGGAAGCAGAACGATACAAATAGTGCGGTAAGCAAGGGATGGGACTATCTAACATGTCCCCCTCCAGGGGTAAGCAAGGGATGATATGTAAAACAGGTATAATGCTTGAACACTTGACGTGGCTTTCCGCTACCCTGGCTGTTGCATTGGGAGTTCGGCGATTCGAGTGCCGGACATGACTTCTCAAAGACAGAGTCCTGGAAGTAAAAAAAGGGAAGAAAAAGAAAAAGGAAGTGACACAAACGGGAGCCCCTGGTGCGGTCGAGCCACATTCTTGGCGTGCCGTTGTCTTGCCCCTCCCCATGTGCCCATGGTATCTCCAGAGCGTAGTTATGTACGCATAATACTAGCATCGCAATTTCGCGAGGGCTGGGGTTGGGGCCGGATTGCTACTCGTGCTTGGATCGTGCCAGGTGGTCTTGTTGCAGGTTACTCCGGGCGCGCTTGGTGGTGTCCGGACGCTTAGTGGCCGGACTCGAAAATTGCCGTGAGAGGCTGCTTTGCACCTCCGCCGCAAGGGCCGCTGTGTGCTCCTCCGTTCGGAGAGAGCGTTCGGTGTTTCCATTGACCGTGATTACTCCTCGAGGGCCTGGCATCTTGAGCTTGAGGTATGCGTAGTGCGGCACCGCATTGAACTTTGCAATGCGGTTCGTCCGAAGCAGTGCATGATAGCCGCTGCGGAATGGGACGATGTCGAAGATTAACTCTTCGCTTCGGAAGTTGTCCGGAGATCCGAAGACCACTTCGAGTGTGACTGAGCCTGTGCAATTGGCCTCTACACCCGGTATGACGCCTTTAAAGGTCGTCTTTGTAGGTTTAATCCTTGAGGGGTCTATGCCCATTTTGCGCACTGTATCCTGATAAAGCAGGTTCAGGCTGCTACCGCCGTCCATCAGGACTCTGGTGAGGTGAAATCCGTCAATAATTGGGTCAAGAACCAATGCGGCGAAGCCGCCGTGACGGATGCTAGTAGGGTGGTCCCTTCGATCGAAGGTGATTGGGCAGGAAGACCATGGGTTGAACTTTGGGGCGACTGGCTCCATCGCATATACGTCCCGCAGTGCACGCTTCCGCTCCCTTTTGGGTATGTGGGTTGCGTATATCATGTTCACCGTCCGCACTTGTGTGGGAAAACCTTCGTCCTCTATTTTTCGGGCGGCCGGGCTCTTCCTCGTCATCGCTATGGAGCCCCTTGTCATTGAGTTCGGCACTTAACTTGCCTGCTTGCTTGAACACCCAACAATCCCTGTTGGTGTGATTGGCTGGTTTTCGGGGGTGCCATGTATTTGGCACAAGCGATCGAGTATGCGGTCCAAGTTGGGCGGGCCCTGGTATTTCTTTTGAATGGCTTCTTCCGCTGACCGGTTTAGAGCCTCTGAATCCAGCATTGACGGTCGATCTTCAGATTATCGCCGCACGCGGCGCTTATTCTTATTGCGACGCGACCTGCCATTGTTGTCCTTGGTATCCGGACTATCCGGATGTTTGGCCAAGTTGTTGCTTGAGCTAGCCAGATGTCCTCTCCCGCACAAAAGCGAGTCATGAGGGTTGTAAGGGCTACCATAGATTTCGGCTTTTCCTGTCCTAGGTGCGGGCAAGCCACTCGTCATGGATGTTATGTTTGAAGGCTGCAAGGGCCTCAACATCCGGACAATCGACGATTTGATTTTTCTTTGTTAGGAACCGAGTCCGAATTGTCCGCCGATTCTTCCGCTGCTGAATTATGTGGCTAAGGTCATCGGCGCCCGGTGGTCGCACATATGTGCCCTGGAAGTTATCAAGGAATGCGGCTTCCGGTCCTCCCAACAACCAATTGATTCTGCCGGCAAGCTATTGAGCCATGTCGAGCTGGTCCTTTGAGCTTGAGTGGGAGGTATTTGATGGCATGTAGATCATCACCGCGGGCCATGTGGATATGGAGGAGATAATCCTCGATCCGCACCGCTGGATCTGTGGTACCATCGTATGATTCAATGTTTACGGGCTTGAAGCCCTCGGGATTTGATGATCCATTACTTCATCCGTGAAGCATAGTGGGTGTCTTGGCGCCTCAGATGGGCTATATCACGGCGTAGCTCATATGAGCTTTGTCTCATCGTGTTCGCCCGCCGGTTTTGCTGTATCCGCGCGACGGTAATCATCCCGCATTGCTGGGTGCCCACGCGATCCAGTGTCGATCTTGTATGTTTTGCTTTATCCTCCAATATTTCTACGCAAGTCCGGCGTTTTCCGTGCCTTGGTACTTTTGAGCGCGCGGGGTGTGGCTTGAGCGGAGGGTCTAGAGGCCTCTCAATCGCGCCACGGGGTGGCCGGTCTGCCATGTCATGCGCTGGTGACTTGGGTGCTTCTTCCTCTAGTCGAGGCAACGGCCTGCGTTTGGGGTAGCTTTTGAGGGCGTTTGAGTTCATACTCTTGCCGCAAGGACTTCATCCACCCAGCCACCTAGCAGGTCTTGGTCAGCTCTAAGTCGTTGCTGCTTTTCTTGAGGCTGCTTGCCGTGGCTATAAGCCTGCGTTTGAAACGCCCTATTCGGCGGGATCCTCGTGCACGACAAACTCATCGTCGTCGAGGCTTGCGCCATCTTCGGAGGGGGCGATAATTATCGCCCTCAACCTCTCTTTTCTCACGCACTATCGCGGCGGACTTGCTTCTCCTCCTCCCGCGCTGAGTCCTGCCGAGGGGTTCTCTTCGCACTGTCCGGGTGTTATTATCTCCGTGCGGAATCACCGCTTTTATTGTGGCGGGATTTAGAGCGGCGCCACGACGCGCGCTTGGCTGTTTCTTGGAGGGTCATCCTCTGTTGTTCCATCGCCGTTCCCATCTTTTGGGATGTCCACCATATATATGTCATATGACGAGGTGGCCTTCCAAAGCCTCATAGGCGCTGGTCTTGATCGCCTCCGGCATCGTCGTCCATACCGTCGATGTCTTCGGAGTCGTAGTCTAGCATGTCGGTTAAATCATCGACAATGGCTACAAAGTGGGTGATGGGTGGGTGTTGAATTTCTTCGTCGTCCGCATCCCAACCTTCCTGTCCGTAGTCCGGCCAGGGCTCTCCGGATAAAGAGAGAGACTTTAGTGAATTCAGGATGTCGCCGAAGGGCGAGTGCTGAAAAATGTCCACGGCAGTGAACTCCATGACCGGCGCCCAATCGGATTCGATTGGCAGGGGCGCGGAGGGTTCGGAGTCCGGAGAGGAGTCCGGCACCCTGGAGTCGAGGTCTTCGCAAAGGACAGAGATGGAGTTCGGCTCAATCGCCGTAGAGATTGTAGCCCCCGAGACGGTGTCCAACCACTCATCCTCGATCGGGGAATCCGACTCCGGATTATGGGCCGGAGCGGATACTGGTGCGGCCTCCAGGGCACTGTTCGGCTGCAGAGCTAGATCATGCCAATCGAGACAGTGCGGCGCGCTTGGCTGCGGCTCGAAGCCGTCGAAGATCAAGTCCCTGCGGATATCAGCCGTATAGTTTAAACTTCCAAATCTGACCTGATGGCCAGGGGCGTAGCTTTCGATCTGCTCCAGATGGCCAATGGAATTGGCCCGTAGTGCAAAGCCGCCGAACACGGAGATCTGTCCGGGGAGAAAAGTCTCACCCTGGACCGCGTCGTTGTTGATGATCGAAGGAGCCATCGGGCCTATTGGTGACGACACAGAGGAACTCTCAATGAAAGCACCAATGTCGGTGTCAAAACAGGCGGATCTCGGGTAGGGGGTCCCGAACTGTGCGTCTAGGCGGATGGTAACAGGAGACAAGGGACACGATGTTTTTACCCAGGTTCGGGCCCTCTCGATGGAGGTAATACCCTACTCCTGCTTGATTAATATTGATGATATGGGTAGTACAAGAGTAGATCTACCACGAGATCAAGGAGGCTAAACCCTAGAAGCTAGCCTATGGTATGATTGTTGTTCGTCCTACAGACTAAAACCCTCCGGTTTATATAGACACCGGATAGGTTGGGGTTACACAGAGTCGGTTACAATGGCAGGAGATCTACATATCCGTATCGCCAAGCTTGCCTTCCACGCCAAGGAAAGTCCCATCCGGACACGAGACGAAGTCTTCAATCTTGTATCTTCATAGTCTTGGAGTCCAGCCGTGACGATAGTCCGGCTATCCGGACACCCTCTAGTCCGGGACTCCCTCACCCACAATTCATCGGATCTTGACAAACACACCGCAAAAGAGTAACATCAAATATATCTCCAAGAAGATCGAGGAGAACTTTGTATTGAGATCCAAAGAGAGAGAAGAAGCCATCCAGCTAATAACTATGGACCCGAAGGTCTGAGGTAAACTACTCACACATCATCGGAGAGGCTATGGTGTTGATGTAGAAGCCCTCCACGATCGATGCCCCCTCCGGCGGTGCGCCGGAAAAGGCCCCAAGATGGGATCTCACGGGTATGGAAGGTTTTGGTGGTGGAATTAGGTTTTCGTGGTGCTCCTCGATGGTTTCGGGGTACGTAGGTATATATAGGAGGAAGAAGTAGGTTGGTGGAGCTACGAGGGGCCCATGAGGGTGGAGGGCGCTGCTACCTCTTGAGCACTGCATTAGTTTTCCCTTGAAGAGGAAAGGGTGATGCAGTAAAGTAGCATAAGTATTTCCCTTAGTTTTTGAGAACCAAGGTATTAATCCAGTAGGAGACCAGGAGCGAGTCCCACGCACCTACACAAACAAATAAGAACCTCGCAACCAACACGATAAAGGGGTTGTCAATCCCTTCACGGTCACTTACGAGAGTGAGATCTGATAGATATGGTAAGATAATATTTTTGGTATTTTTATGATAAAGATGCAAAGTAAAATAAACGGCAATAAAAATAGCTAAGTATTGGGGGATTAATATGATGGAAGATAGACCCGGGGGCCATAGGTTTCACAAGTGGCTTCTCTCAAGATAGCATAATTATTACGGTGGGTAAACGAATTACTGTCGAGCAATTGATAGAATTGAGAATAGTTATGAGAATATCTAGGTATGATCATGTATATAAGCATCACGTCCGTGACAAATAGACCGAAATGATTCTGCATCTACAACTATTACTCCACGCATCGACCGCTATCCAGCATGCATCTAGAGTATTAAGTTCATAAGAACAGAGTAATGCTTTAAGTAAGATGACATGATGTAGAGGGATAAACTCATGCAATATGACATAAACCCCATCTTTTTATGCTCAATGGCAACAATACAATATGTGCCTTGCTGCCCCTGCTGTCACTGGGAAAGGACACCGCAAGATTGAACCCAAAGCTAAGCACTTCTCCTATTGCAAGAAAGATTAATCTAGTAGGCCAAACCAAACTGATAATTCGAAGAGACTTGCAAAGATAACCAATCATACATAAAAGAAGTCAGAGGAGATTCAAATATTGTTCATAGATAATCTTGATCATAAACCCACAATTCATCGGTTCTCGACTAACACACCGCAAAAGAAGATTACATCGAATAGATCTCCAAGAAGATCAAGGAGAAATTTGTATTGAGATCCAAATAGAGAGAAGAAGCCATCTAGCTAATAACTATGGACCCGAAGGTCTGAGGTAAACTACTCACACATCATCGGAGAGGCTATGGTGTTGATGTAAAAGCCCTCTGTGATCAATGCCCCCTCCGGCGGAGCGTCGGAAAAGGCCCCAAGATGGGATCTCATGGGTACAGAAGGTTGTGGCGGTGGAAATAGAGTTTTTTCTCCGTATATGATGGTTTGGGGGTACGTAGGTATATATAGGAGAAAGAAGTACGTCGGTGGAGCAACAAGGGGCCCACGAGGGTGGAGGGCGCGCCTGGGGGGGGGGGGGGTAGGCGCGTCCCCCTGCCTCGTGCTCTCCTCGTTGATTGCTTTACGTAGACTCCCAGACCTCTGGATCACGTTTGTTCCGAAAATCACGTTCCGGAAGGTTTCATTCCATTTTGACTCCGTTTGATATTCTTTTTCTGCGAAACACTGAAATAGGCAAAAAACAGCAATTTGGGCTGGGCCTCCGGTTAATAGGTTAGTCCCAAAAGTAATATAAAAGTGTATAATAAACCCCATTAATCATCCAAAATAGAATATAATATAGCATGGAACAATAAAAAATTATAGATAAGTTGGAGACGTATCAAGCATCCCCAAGCTTAATTCCTGCTCATCCTCGAGTAGGAAAATGATAAAAACAGAATTTTTGATGTGGAATGCTACTTGGCATAATTTTCAATGTAACCCTCTTAATTGTGGTATGGATATTCAGATGCGGAAGATTCAAGATAAAAGTTTAATATTGACATAAAAGTAATAATACTTCAAGCATACTAACTAAGCAATTATGTTTTCTCAAAATAACATGGCCAAAGAAAGTTCATCCCTACAAAATCATATAGTTTGGTCATGCTCCATTTTCGTCACACAAGAATGCTCTCATCATGCACAACCCCGATGACAAGCCAAGCAATTGTTTCATACTTTAGTAATCTCAAACTTTTTCAACTTTCACGCAATACATGAGCGTGATCCATGGATATAGCACTATGGGTGGAATAGAATATAATGATGGGGGTTATGTGGAGAAGACAAAAAAGGAGAAAGTCTCACATCAACGCGGCTAATCAATGGGCTATGGAGATGCCCATCAATTGATGTTAACGTGAGGAGTAGGGATTGCCATGCAACAGATGCACTAGAGCTACAAATGTATGAAAGCTCAACAAAAGAAACTAAGTGGGTATGCATTCAACTTGCTTGCTCAAGAAGACCTAGGGCATTTGAGGAAGCCCATTGTTGGAATATGCAAGCCAAGTTCTATAACGAAAAATTCCCACTAGTATATGAAAGTGACAAAACAAGAGACTCTCTATCATAAGGATCATGGTGCTACTTTGAAGCACAAGTATGGAAAAAGATAGTAGCATTGGCCTTTGTTTGGGCCTTCCTTTTTTTCTTTTGGCCTTTCTCTTTTTTTCTTTTTTTATTGGGACAATGCTCTATGAATGATGATCATCACACTTCTATTTATTTACAACTCAATGGTTACAACTCGATACTAGAACAAAGTATGACTCTATATGAATGCCTCCGGCTGTGTACCGGGACGGGCAATGAATTAAGAGTGACATGTATGAAATAATATGCATGGTGCCTTTGCCACAAATACGATGTTAACTACATGATCATGCAAGAAAATATGACAATGATGAACGTGTCATGATAAACGGAACGGTGGAAAGTTGCATGGCAATATATCTCGGAATGGCTATGGAAATGCCATAATAGGTAGGTATGGTGGCTGTTTTGAGGAAGATATAAGGAGGTTTATGTGTGATAGAGCGTATCGTATCACGGGGTTTGGATGCATCGGTGAAGTTTGCACCAACTCTCAAGGTGAGAAAGGGCAATGCACGGTACCGAAGAGGCTAGCAATGTTGGAAGGTTGAGAGTGCGTATAATCCATGGTTTCAACATTAGTCATAAAGAACTGACATACTTATTGCAAAAATCTTCAAGTCATCAAAAACCAAGCACTACGCGCATGCTCCTAGGGGGATAGATTGGTAGGAAAAGACCATCGCTCGTCCCCGACCGCCACTCATATGGAGGACAATCAAAGAACACCTCATGTTTCAAATTTGTTACATAACGTTTACCATACGTGCATGCTACGGGATTTGCAAACTTCAACACAAGTTTTTCTCAAATTCACAACTACTCAACTAGCACAACTTTAATATCACTACCTCAATATCTCCAAACAAGCATCAAGCATCAAACTTCTCTTAGTATTCAACACACTCATAAGAATTTTTTTACCTTGAATACCTAGCATATTAGAACTAAATAAAGAAAATTACCATGCTGTTTTGTAGGACTCTCAAAATAATATAAGTGAAGCATGAGAGAACAATAGTTTCTGTAAAACAAAACCACCGCCGTGCTCTAAAAGCTATAAGTGAAGCACTAGAGCAAAAACTATATAGCTCAAAAGATAGAAGTGAAGCACATAGAGTATTCTAATAAATTCCGAATCATGTGTGTATCTCTCAAAAGGTGTGCACAGCAAGGATGATTGTGGTAAACTAAAAAACAAAGACTCAAATCATACAAGACGCTCCAAGCAAAACACATATCATGTGGTGAATAAAAATATAGCTCCAAGTAAAGTTACCGATGGATGAAGACGAAAGAGGGAATGCCTTCCGGGGCATCCCCAAGCTTTGGATTTTTGGTGTCCTTAGATGATCTTGGGGTGCCATGGGTATCCCCAAGCTTAGGATCTTGCCACTCCTTGTTCCATAATCCATCAAATCTTTACCCAAAACTTGAAAACTTCACAACACAAAACTCAACAGAAAATCTCGTGAGCTCCGTTAGCGAAAGAAAACAAAACACCACTTCAAGGTACTGTATTTAACTAATTCTTTATTTATATTGGTGTTAAACCTACTGTATTCCAACTTCTCTATGGTTTATAAACTATTTTACTAGCCATAGATTCATCAAAATAAGAAAACAACACATGAAAAACAGAATCTGTCAAAAACAGAACAGTCTGTAGTAATCTGTAACTAACACAAACTTATGGAACTAAAAAAATTCAACCAAAATAGGACGACCTAGAAAATTTATTTATTGATCTACTGCAATTGGAATCAGTTTTTGATCACGTTCTAGTGATTTTTAACAATTGTTTTCGTGAAAAGAATGTTTCTGGAATTTTCAGCAAGATCAAATAACTATCATCCAAGAAGATCCTATAGGTTTAACTTGGCACAAACACTAATTAAAACATAAAAACAAATCTAACCATAGGCTAGATCAAATATTTATTCCTAAACAGAAGCAAAAAGCAAAAAAAATAAAGTAAAATTGGGTTGCCTCCCAACAAGCGCTATCGTTTAACACCCCTAGCTAGGCATAAAAACAAGCATAGATCTAAGTATTATCATCTTGAGTCTTTAATTTTTTAGCGGAGTTATGCTCGAATCCGGGAGGTTCCTTACGCTTCCCTTCATATTCCGAGATTTTCAGATCTAAATAATCCAACCGCTTATTGCAAAGAGTAATCAACATATTCATGCGGTGAAGATTTCCACTAACACTCTTAAGAGGTTCAAGAGATTTTTGTAAAATTTTCGTTACTTCGCAAATTTTCTCAAAAACTTGCGTTTCTTCCTGGGTATGATGAGGCCCCTTTTGTTGAGGTAGTGTTCCCACTATACCCTCTATAATTTCATGCGCAATACTGGGATCAATTTCAATAAAATTGCCTTTGGCAACGCAATCCAGGAGTTCTCTATGTCGGCGTTCTTGGAACGGGGGTCCCAGACTTGCCTGCCTGCAGCCTGCAGCGTGGCTCAAGTGGGGGCCCAGCACGGCCCAGCTTCATCAGCTCAAGCTCAAGACCCTCACAAGGGGCCAAGCCTCGCGGGGTGGAAGACATGAACCTTCCTCAGGAGCAGCCTCGTCAGGCAGGCTCGCGAGGAGGCGGAGAGATCAAGGCAGGGTACCTCACGAGGGTGCCCTGTGACGCAAGCCATGACGATCGAGGCGGTGGCGCCCGCCCCCAGCAGGTCCTCATTTCCCTTTGGTGCAAAGGAGGCAAGCACAGGCCAAGGCATCAGGCAAAGGTTACTGCTTCGGTGCAACAAGACCAAGACCAGCAGAGCGGCAGGATGGAGGTCATCGTGGAGCCCAGGACGGCGTCACCGTCAGAGCCTTTGGCAGCCGAAGACCAACTTTAGTCAGGATAAGTGTACTAGATGTTCCCCTTCAAAATGGCCAATTGTTGGCGCCCTTCCCGATCATTATTTGGGAAGAGGCCCAGGGCCTCCCTCTATAAATAGGACTAGCCACCAAACGAACACAGACGACACACACATCGATCGATCGATCGGATAGAGCCCTAGCAGAGAGAGAGAGAGAGAGAGAGAGAGAGAGAGAGAGAGAGAGAGAGAGGTGACTGAACTCCCCCAAGCAGTTCATCGCACCAGCTCAAGAACACCCCTCGCGAGGTTGTTCTTCCTTTGTACTGTTCATCATCAGCCCCTGAGGCAATCCACCACACCACAAACTAGAGTAGGGTATTACACCACAATGGTGGCCCGAACTAGTATAAACCTCGTGTCTCTGTGTTGTTCATCGTTGGTAGTTTAGATCCCCCGCTAACCATTCACGCATGAGCTGGTAGGGGAAAGATCTCCGCGCGCACGCAAGTGTTCGAACCTCAAGGGTCAGCCGGAATCCGAAATCCGACATTTGGCGCGCCATGTAGGGGTGCACCAGAATCTTTCTTCCGCTGGTCGCGTTTGGTCTTCCGTCATGACCATGACAGACGCTCGCCGAGCCCGCGCCAAGCGTCAGGCTGCTCGCGCCGCTCGAGTTGCCCAGACAGCTCCCATCGATGGACGCCCCCGTCGTTCGCCGTCGCCTGCCGCCAACGCCCTCACCAGTCGGGCGGGGAACGAGCATCAGGCCTATTGGGGGGAGCTGCGCGACCTCTACCTCGCCCATCGCGCCAGGCCGGCGCCCTCGGTCGTCGCAGCTCTCCTGGGCGGCTCACTGGCGCCACCTTCGAGCCGCCACGTCAAGTCGTTCACCCGCCAGATCGCCGCCGCCTCCAAGCGCCAGGGAGCCCCGCCGGGCTGGGTGGCGCCTGAGGCCGACCTTCTCTTCAACTCGGACGATCACCCCTCCAACCCTGCCGGGTCGGGTGCGCTTCCAATGCTATGCACCCCCACCATCTGCAAAGTGGCAGTCACCAGGACCCTCATCGACGGTGGAGCCGGCCTCAACGTGCTCTTTGTGGAGGCCTTCAGCCTCCTCCATGTGCCGCCGGAGCGGCTCCTGCCCAACAGGCCTTTTTCGGGAGTCGGAGCCGGTTCTACCGCCTCCCTGGGGCAAATTCGCCTCCCGGTGACCTTCGGCACCGCGACAACTATCGCACGGAGCTGATCGACTTCGACATTGCCCCCATCAGCCTCCCTTACAACGCCATCCTCGGCTACCCTGCCTTGGCCCGGTTCATGGCAGCAACTCACCCGGCGTACAACCTCATGAAGATGTCTGGGAGCAGCGGCGTCCTTACCGTGTTAGGAAACACCGGAGATGCACTTCAGGCGCTCGAGCATGTTTTCAAGGCGGCTGCGGTGGCACGACCCGCGCTGACGCCCCCGGGCCCAAGGGGGCTGCACCGTCCAAGAAGAAGCAGCTATTCACTCAAAACAAGGCAGAAACCAAGCAGGTACCAGTCAGCGAGGACGGGTCCACTGACGCCAACTTCACCATAGGTGCAAACCTCGAACCCGAGCAGGAGGACGCCTTGGTGAAGTTCCTGCGCGCAAACAAGAAGGTGTTCACATGGGGACCTGATCAGTTAGCAGGGGTCCCAAGGGGCGTGATTAAGCATCACCTCAATGTGTGCCCCAATGTGCACCCCGTGAAGCAGAAGGCGAGGCGACAGTCCACAGAGAAACAAGCTTTTATCGTCCAAGAGACCCGCAAGCTAGAGGCAGCAGGGGTTATTCGCGAGGTCCGCTACCCGGATTGGCTGGCCAACCCAGTTGTCGTGCCAAAGAAAGGGGGAAAGGAGCGTATGTGTGTCGACTTCACCAACCTCAACAAGGCCTGCCCATAGGATCCATTTCCGCTTCCTCGCATCGACCAGATCGTCGACTCCACCGCTGAGTGTGACCTGCTGTGCTTCCTGGATGCCTTCTCAGGCTATCACCAAATCAAGATGGCGGTGGAAGACATGGAAAAACGGCTTTCCTGACCCCGTGCGGAGTGTACTGCTATACCTGCATGTCGTTTGGGTTGTGCAACGCAGGCGCGACCTTTCAGTGGCTGATGCACATCGCCCTGGGCCAACATCTCGGGAGGAATGCTGAGGCGTACGTTGATGACATTGTGGTGAAGTCTCGGGAGGCAAAAACCTTGATACAGGACTTGGAAGAAACCTTCGCGAGCCTTGATAAAGTGGATCTGCGGCTCAACCCGGAGAAGTGCGTATTTGGAGTCCCCTCGGGCAAGCTCCTGGGTTTCCTCGTGTCCCATAGGGGCATCGAGGCCAACCCGAAAAAGGTCAAAGCAGTCGAGGACATGAGCCTGCCAAAGACCCTCAGGGAAATGCAGAAATTCACCGGGCGCGTGACTGCGCTAGGACGTTTCATCTCCAAGTTGGGGGAACGAGCACTGCCATTCTTCAAGCTGATGAAGAAGAAGGGCCCCTTTGAATGGACTAAAGAGGCTAACAAGGCATTCCAAGAACTCAAGAGATACCTCGCCTGCCCTCCTGTGATGGTCGCGCCACGCCCACTCGAGCGCCTGGTGCTCTACCTCGCCGCCACACCCTACTCCGCCAGCGCAGCTCTAGTGGCGGTTCGGGAAGATCGCCAGATCAAGGCTGCGTCACGCCCGGCCACGGCCCCGGCCGTGGCGGCACAGGACCAAGAAGGCCTCGCGAAGGTCACGACCTCGGCAGATGAAAACCAGCCTCAGCAGGAAGGTGCCCCTAGGGACGAAGAGGCCGCGCCAGGCAGCCAGGCACTGGGGCTCCGTCGACTCAGGAGGTGTCAGACCCTCCGGAGGGCACGGGCCTCGTCAGCACTCCTACTTTCGTCGAACACCCAGTGTACTTCATCAGCACGGTGCTACGGGATGCGAGGGCGCGGTACCCCATGCCCCAAAAACTCCTCCTCGCGCTGTTGGTAGCCTCACGCAAGCTGCAGCACTACTTCCAAGGTCATCCCATCAAGGTCGTCTTAGCATACCCTTTGGAGAGGGTGCTCAGGAGCCCCAACTCAGCTGGGAGAGTCGCCGAGTGGAACATCAAACTACAAGCGTTTCAGCTGGAATTCAACACAACCAGAGTCATCAAGGGGGTCGCATTGGCAAATTTTGTGGCAGAATGGACGGAGGCACCCGGCCTCGAAGCAGGAGAAGACCGATCACTTTCTCCAGGGAGCGAGGCACCGGACGGCTGGGTCATGTACTTCGACGGGGCATTCTCCCGACATGGTGCAGGGGCCGATGCAGTGCTCATATCCCCTACTCAGGACAAGCTCTATTACGCCATGCAGCTCTATTTCCAGCATGGGGAAAAGGTCTCCAACAACATAGCAGAATATGAAGGCCTGATAGCCGGCCTGAGAGCCGCAATCGCTTTGGGGGTAAAGCGCCTCATCATCAAGAGCGATTCACAACTCCTCCTCAACTTCTCCAACAAGATATATGAGCCGAAGGACGAGCACATGGAAGCCTACCTCGCGGAGGTTCGCAGGATGGAGAAACAGTTCTGGGGACTGGAGCTGCAGCATGTGCCACGAGGCATCAATCAAGAGGCAGATGACATTGCCAAGAGGGCGTCCAGGCGGCTGCCTCAGGAGCCTGGCATCTTCGAAGAACGACTCTTTAGGCCCTCAGTGGCACCATCACTATCGAGCGCGGCGCAACATCGGGAGGAGCTCCCCCAGCCGCCTGCCTCGGGAGCCCCGGCCTGCGGCCCGGCCTCAGGGGCATGCCTGCTCCTGGCGTTGGAGCCTTAGGAGGGGTGCTGGATCACAGAGCTCAAGAGCTACTTGACACAGGGGACCCTGCCGGAGAAGGAGGAGGAGGCGGAGCGTGTGGCGCGGCAAGCCACGGCCTACTGCATCAGGGATGGAGAGCTCTACCGGAGGCGGCCGAATGACGTGTCCCTACGCTGCATTCCCAGAGAGAAAGGGAAGGAATTGCTGGAAGACATACACGGCGGAGACTGTGGGCACCACTCATCGTCGCGAACCCTCGTTGGCAAGGCGTTCCGCAGCGAGTTCTACTAGCCCACAGCGCTCAGCGACGCAGTTGAGCTGGTAAAGGCTTGTGAGGCCTACCAATTTCATGCCAAGCAGATCCATCAGCCGGCGGGAGGTCTGCAAACTATACCCCTCTCATGGCCATTCGTAGTTTGGGGGATGGACATTTTGGGCCCGTTCCCTCGGGCGCCAGGGGGCTATCGCTACCTCTACGTCGCCCTGGACAAGTTCACCAAGTGGGCTGAGGTGGAAGCTGTCCGCACCATCCCAGCGGGCTCTGCAGTCAAGTTCATCAGGGGCCTCGTGAGCCGGTTTGGGGTGCCTAACCGCATCATCACCGACAATGGTTTGCAGTTCACCAGCAATCTCTTCAAAACATACCGTGCTAACCTTGGAACGCAGATATGCTACGCTTCGGTGGCGCACCCCCGGAGCAACGGCCAGGCCGAGCGAGCCAACGTGGAGGTCCTGAAGGGCCTCAAAACTAGGACCTTCAAGAAGAAGCTGGAGGCCTGTGGCAGGGGCTGGCACGACGAGCTCCAATCTGTGTTGTGGTCCATCCGCACGACCGCGGCCAAGCCGACTGGAGATACCCCGTTCTTCCTCGTCTACGGAGCAGAAGTTGTCCTCCCTCACGAGGTCAGGCGTCGCTCCGCACGGGTCCTGGCGTTCGACGAGGCGCAGCAGGATGCCATGCGGGGGACGGATCTCGTGCTTGGGGAGGAACATCGTCGAGAGGCAGCGGCGCTGCGGCAGCGCAGGTATCAACAGCGCCTGGCGCGTACCACTGCCGCAACATCCGCCCCAGGACTCTTGAGGTAGGGGACCTCATGCTCAGACGGGTCCTCTCCAGTGAAGGGTTGCATAAGCTTTCTCCCATTTGGGAGGGCCCGTTCAAGGTTGTTCATGTTTCCAGGCCCGGCTCCGCACGCTTGGAGACTCAGGAGGGGGTGCCCATCCCAAACGCGTGGAACATCCAGCATCTCCGGAAGTTCTACCCTTGAAGAAAGACCCGGAGCCTGTGAAGAAGGCAAACGCCTGCGAAGCTCGTTTTCCTGAGAAAGGCCCGGAGCCTGTGAAGAAGGCAAACGCTGTGAAGCCTATTTTCCCGAGAAAGGCCCGGAGTTTATGAAGAAGGCAAACGCCTGTGAAGCTCGTTTTCCTGAGAAAGGCCCAGAGCCTGTGAAGAAGGAAAACGCCTGTGAAGCTCGTTTTCCTGAGAAAGGCCCGGAGCCTATGAAGAAGGCAAATGCCTGTGAAGCTCGTTTTCCTGAGAAAGGCCCGGAGCCTGTGAAGAAGGCAAACACATGTGAAGCTCGTTTTCCTGAGAAAGGCCCGGAGCCTGTGAAGAAGGCCAACGCCTGTGAATTTCATTTCCCCGAGAAAGGCCTGGAGCCTGTGAAGAAGGCCAATGCCTGTGAAGCTCGCGCCCGTGACACTCTCACGTAATAATGAGTTGGGGCTATACACGCCCCGGAGTCTCAGGAGCGCCGGCCTCAGGCCCTGGGGCTCCCTCCCACGCCTAGTGGCAGCATTTAGCTCCGCGCTGGTGAGAAGACGCCGAAGACTAGATTAGGTGCCGGACGCGGCTTTTTCATTTGCTTTCTGCAGTTGGCTTGTTCATTCCTATTTGAAGTTTTATTGAAGTTGTTGCCGTCTTTGGCTTGTGACTCTTTGTCTTTTTCGTTCTCCTGCCTCGGTTTCTCTCGTGCAAGTCTCGCGAGGGAGTAGCGCGGGCACCCTCGCGAGCGTTTTCTGCCCTTATCGTTGAGGCTTTCCTATCCGGATCCACTACGGAAGCACCCCTCCCAGTCCGTGCCCCACGGGCATCGCGACGCGAACACAGGACCTGGGTTGGCCGCCTCCACAACCGAGGCCGGAAGCTACCCCTCCTGACTAATCTTTGCAGGACATGAAGCGTTCGACAAGGCCTCGGCCTCGGGAAGCGAACACCGCGGCAGGTCCCCCAAGCTAAGTAATTCCAGCACGCGGGCATGCGACACAAAAGCACAGCACAGAAATAGTGGAAACATCATGGTAATTAACAGCAACATTCTAGCACGCCCCCACGGGGCCCTACACTACTTTCTCTTTGCGCAGGAAAGGGAGAAAAACAAAATGGACACGGCTTGCTCGGCACCAACTCGCGGCAAAGGCTCGTACTGCCTCCGGAGCTCAGTTGGACTCCTCCTCGCGCTTCACCGGGGCGCGACGGCGGGCTGACCCGCTGCCTCCCTCCAGGCGGGCGCGGCGGCACGGGGGCTGGTCGCGGCCACCACTGGAGGAGCTGTTGTCCGAAGGAGAGCCGCTGAAGCTCGACGAGCCCCGAGCGCCGCCGACCACGCACCCGCTGTCATCTTCATCCCGATCGTCACCGGGGCTGGCCGTCGTCCTTGGGGCAGCACCCGGCGCGGCGACCGTCTTCTCCGAACACCCTCACGTAGAGGGTGGCATCGCCGTCGAACTTGAAGTGCAGGGTGCACCGCCGGCTTAGGCCACGCGCGCGGGCAAACGTTTGCCAGCCGCGGGTCAGGGCCACACTTACAGCGGCGGAGACCTCCAGCGAAGCCCAGGAGGCCCGGCTGCAACAACCGTCCGCCTGAAGCCAGAGGCCTCCCGGAGCGCCTGCCGAAAGTTCACCCAGAAGGAAGCGGGGAAGCTGGAGCCAGGTGCTGGTCGGCTCCACCGACCACACGACGAACTCCGGCAGCACCTCCGCCGAGTGGAAGCGCGGCCTGGGGGGCCACGCTGTCGCAGCACGCCCCCCATCGACAACTTGGCTCCCATCGCCGCGCAGGGGATCTTCCCCAAGACCACGGGAAGCTTGCGAGGGCGGCCTTGACCACGCTTGGCCGGGGGGGGGGGGGGGGAGTCAGGCCCAACCTGGCGAGCCTTCCCCTTCTCCGCGGTCGAGAACCTCTTCGGCGGAGCCTTGGAGAGAAAGGAGTAGCAAGAGGGGATGGACTGGAAGGGCTTGCGCCATTCCGTACTTATAGCCGGGGGATGCCAACCGTCGGCCTCCACGATCACAGGTAATCATGACCCATTTCTGCATGCAGGGACTTGTCCAGTCATGCGGTTGTCGAGGCGTCGTGGGGAAGCGGAGACGCCCACGACCAACCCGTCGCCACGCGGCGCCCAAGGCCGTAGGCTGTTGGGGCCCGCGGTGCTTCGCACTTGCCCCTTCGCTTCTCTGATAAGCCAAGTCCGGGCACGCCTTGGGCCCGGGGGCTACTGTCGGCGTTCTGGGAACGGGGGTCCCCGGACTTGCTTGCCTGCGGCCTGCGGCGTGGCTCAAGGGGGGCCCAGCACGGCCTAGCTTCATCAGCTCAAGCTCAAGACCCTCGCGAGGGGCCAAGCCTTGCGGGGCGGACAACAGGAACCTTCCTCAGGAGCAGCCTCGTCAGGCAGGCTCGCGAGGAGGCGGAGAGATCAAGGCAGGGTACCTCACGAGGGTGCCCTGTGACGCAAGCCATGACGATCGAGGCCAGGCAGGCGCCAGGCGGGCGCCGGCCTGCGCAGTGTCCTCATTTCCCCTTTGGTGCAAAGGAGGCAAGCACAGGCCAAGGCATCAGGAAAAGGTTACTGCTTCGGTGCAATAAGACCAAGACCAACAGAGCAGCAGGATGGAGGTCATCGTGGAGCCCAGTACGGCATCACCGTCAGAGCCTTTGGCAGCTGAAGACCAACTTTAGTCAGGATAAGTGTACTAGATGTTCCCCTTCAAAATGGCCAATTGTTGGCGCCCTTCCTGCTCATTATTTGGGAAGAGGCCCAGGGCCTCCCTCTATAAATAGGACTAGCCACCAAACGAACACGGACGACACACACATCGATCGATCGATCGGATAGAGCCCTAGCAGAGAGAGAGAGAGAGGTGACTGAACTCCCCCAAGCAGTTCATCGCACCAGCTCAAGAACACCCCTCGCGAGGCTGTTCTTCCTTTGTACTGTTCATCATCAGCCCCTGAGGCAATCCACCACACCACAAACTAGAGTAGGGTATTACACCACAATGGTGGCCCGAACTAGTATAAACCTCGTGTCTCTGTGTTGTTCATCGTTGGTAGTTTAGATCCCTCGCTAACCATTCATGCATGAACTGGTAGGGGAATGATATCCGCGTGCACCCCAGTGTTCGAACCTCAAGGGTCAGCCGGAACCCGAAATCCGACAGTCTATGTGACATATTCAGTCCAACATAAAAATGGCAAAGCAAAATTCTGAAGTTCACCTCTAGGGTGCAATTACGATAAGATTCCATCATTCTAAACCAAGCATCTTTTAAGTTTTCTCCTTGTCTTTGTTTGAAGTGAAGAACTTCAAACTTGGGAGACAACGGAGTAGATAGAGGACTAGCCTTAGTGACAAGGCAAGCAAGAAAGCGACGGACGAAAAAGAGAGGGCGAATAAAACGACAAGGGTGAAGTGGGGGAGAGGAAAACGAGAGGCAAATGGCAAATAATGTAATGCAAGGGATAAGAGTTTGTGATGGGTACTTGGTATGTCTTGACTTGTGCGTAGACTCCCTGGCAACGGCGCCAAAAATCCTTCTTGCTACCTCTTGAGCACTGCGTTGGTCTTCCCTTGAACAGAAAAGGGTGATGCAGTAAAGTAGCTTAAGTATTTCCCTCAGTTTTTGATAACCAAGGAATCAATCCAGTAGGAGACCACGCGCGAGTCCCACACACCTACACAAACAAATAAGAACCTCGCAACCAACGCGATAAAGGGGATGTCAATCCCTTCGCGGTCACTTACGAGAGTGAGATCTAGTAGATATGATAAGATAATATTTTTTGTATTTTTATGATAAAGATGCAAAGTAAAATAAATGGCAATAAAAATAGCTAAGTATTGCAAGATTAATATGATGGAAGATAGACCCGGGGGCCATAGGTTTCACTAGTGGCTTCTCTGAAGATAGCATAAGTATTACGGTGGGTAAACGAATTACTGTCGAGCAATTGATAGAATTGAGCATAGTTATAAGAATATCTAGGTATGATCATGTATATAGGCATCACGTCTGTGACAAGTAGACCGAAAAGATTCTGCATCTACTACTATTACTCCACACATCGCCACTATCCAGCATGCACCTAGAGTATTAAGTTCATAGGAACAGAGTAATGCTTTAAGTAAGATGACATGATGTAGAGGGATAAACTCATGCAATATGACATAAACCCCATCTTTTTATCCTCGATGGCAACAATACAATACGTGCCTTGTTGCCCTAACATCCTTGGAAAGGACACCGCAAGATTGAACCCAAAGCTAAGCACTTCTCCTATTGCAAGAAAGATCAATCTAGTAGGCCAAACCAAACTGATAATTCCAAGAGACTTGCAAAGATAACCAATCATACATAAAAGAATTCATAGGAGATTCAAATATTGTTCATAGATAATCTTGATCATAAACCCACAATTCATCGGCTCTCGACAAACACACCGCAAAATAAGATTACATCGAATAGATCTCCAAGAAGATCAAGGAGAACTTTGTATTGAGATCCAAAGAGAGGGAAGAAGCCATCTAGCTAATAACTATGGACCCGAAGGTCTGAGGTAAACTACTCACACATCATCGGAGAAGCTATGGTGTTGATGTAGTAGCCCTCCGTGATCAATGCCCCCTCCGGCGGAGCACCGGAAAAGGCCCCAAGATGGGATCTCATGGGTACAGAAGGTTGCGGTGGTGGAAATAGGGTTTTTGCTCCGTATATGATGGTTTGGGGGTACGTAGGTATATATAGGAGGAAGAAGTACGTCGGTGGAGCAACGAGGGGCCCACGAGGGTGGAGGGCACGCCATGGGGGGGGCGCGCCCCCTGCCTCGTGCTCTCCTCGTTGATTGCTTTACATAGACTCCAAGTCCTTTGGATCACGTTTGTTCTAAAAATCACGTTCCTGAAGGTTTCATTCCGTTTGGACTCCGTTTGATATTATTTTTCTGCGAAACACTGAAATAGGCAAAAAAAACAGCAATTTGGGTGGGCCTCCGGTTAATAGGTTAGTCCCAAAAATAATATAAAAGTGTATAATAAAGCCCATTAATCATCCAAAACAGAATATAATATAGCATGGAACAATCAAAAGTTATAGATACGTTGGAGACGTATCAGGCGCGCCCAGGGGGGTAGGTGATATCTACTACACAACCTTCTTCTTGTAGACGTTGTTGGGCCTCCAAGTGCAGAGGTTTGTAGGACAGTAGCAAATTTCCCTCAAGTGGATGACCTAAGGTTTATCAATCCGTGGGAGGCGTAGGATGAAAATGGTCTCTCTCAAGCAACCCTGCAACCAAATAAAAAAGAGTCTCTTGTGTCCCCAACACACCCAATACAATGGTAAATTGTATAGGTGCACTAGTTCGGTGAAGAGATTGTGATACAAGTGCAATATGGATGGTAGATGTAGGTTTTTGTAATCTGAAAATATATAAACCGCAAGGTAGCTAATGATAAAAGTGAGCACAAACGGTAATGCAATGCGTTGAAACAAGGCCAAAGGTTCATACTTTCACTAGTGCAAGTTCTCTCAACAATAATAACATAATTGGATCATATAACTATCCCTCAACATGCAACAAAGAGTCACTCCAAAGGCCTAATAGCGGAGAACAAACGAAGATATTATGGTAGGGTACGAAACCACCTCAAAGTTATTCTTTCTGATTGATCTATTCAGGATTCCATAGTAAAATAACACGTAGCTATTCTTTCCGTTCGATCTATCATAGAGTTCGTACTAGAATAACACCTTAAGACACAAATCAACCAAAACCCTAATGTCACCTAGATACTCCAATGTCACCTCAAGTATCCGTGGGTATGATTATACGATATGCATCACAAAATCTTAGATTCATCTATTCAACCAACACAAAGAACTTCAAAGAGTGCCCCAAAGTTTCTACCGAAGAGTCAAGACGAAAATGTGTGCCAACCCCTATGCATAAGTTCACGAGGTTACGGAACCCGCAAGTTGATCACCAAAACATACATCAAGTAGATCACGTGAATATCCCATTGTCACCACAGATAAGCACATGCAAGACATACATCAAGTGTTCTCAAATCCTTAAAGACTCAATTTGATAAGATAACTTCAAAGGGAAAACTCAATCCATTACAAGAGAGTAGAGGGGGAGAAACATCATAAGATCCAACTATAATAGCAAAGCTTGCTGAGGGAGTCCCGGATTAGGGGGTGTCCGGATAGCCGAACTATCACCGTTGGCCGGACTCCTGGACTATGAAGATACAAGATTGAAGACTTCGTCCCGTGTCCGGATGGACTTTCCTTGGCGTGGAAGGCAAGCTTGGCGATACAGATATGTAGATCTCCTACCATTATAACCGACTCTGTGTAACCCTAACCTATCCGGTGTCTATATAAACCAGAGGGTTTTAGCCCATAGGACGAACAACAATCATACCATCGGCTAGCTTCTAGGGTTTAGCCTCCTTGATCTCGTGGTAGATCTACTCTTGTACTACCCATATCATCAATATTAATCAAGCAGTAGTAGGGTATTACCTCCATCAAGAGGGCCCGAACCTGGGTAAAAACATCGTGTTCCTTGTCTCCTGTTACCATCCGCCTAGACGCACAGTTTGGGACCCCCTACCCGAGATCCGCCGGTTTCGACACCGACATTGGTGCTTTCATTGAGAGTTCTCTGTGCCATCGCCGTCAGGAAGGATGCCTCATCCCGTCTTTAAAGACGATACTATCGCCAAATGAGCCTTGTCCACTGGTCAGACTCTTCGGCTAGGTGGTTTTCTTATGACCGCCAGTTCGGCCACCGCGCCGACGATGACTTCTCGAGTCATCGAAACCAATCTTCACGTTAATTCGGAATTTGCCGAACAGTTAGATCCGATCGAGCTCTCCTCCGTAAACGAGCTCTTGGATCGCATCGCCGCCCTGGGAGTCGCTACAGACTATGACCGGATCGGGCCTAAAACCGATCTGAGAGAGGTCAACTCTCCCCAGGCTACCCATCATGTTGCTGTGATAGAGGAGCAATGCGGCGATTCTTCTTCTATCTTAAGGACTAGCTACGTCCGGATTCCCGATCCCTCCATGTCGGATTCCCGCAGAGGGACGGATGTCGATCAAGCCCTGAACTTAAAGTCAGGCGGCGGGTTGGACTCATTGGATAACACTCAAAAATCCAAACTTCCGAGTTCGGAAACTTCTCGGCCCCTGAGTCTTAAATTGGACGGGGTTCCGGATCTAGTTCCACCCGCCCACCCAAACATTAGCGATCTATCCCGAATTCGGCAAGAGCCGCTTGAAACAAGACATCATTATCGGGCCGATTCCTCCTGGTTATGGACATGATAAAGGACTGCCGAGAGGAGGACGCAATCCCACTTTTTTGCAATAATTGCACGGACAAGGGAATCCTAAACGCCATACGTCGTCGCAAAATTACACGCTTTGCTGACTTGGTGACCATAGTACAAAAGTACTGTGCGATGGAGAGTGCTTGGAAAACCGAAAGTAAATTTTGGGATAATCCGCCCCGAATACATCCCTAGTCCGAAATAAAAGGGTGCATCATCACCAAGCACCGGGTTAAACACCAAAAACCAAAACCCCTAAAGGGTACGAAACGTCTCGGAGGGTCGGCTAAACGGACCTCGCAAAATTCATAGCACGAGGGCGCCACTCCAACTCATAGCCTTCGAGCATGTTGGATACTACGGCAGGTGGCCAAAAGTGGCGAAGAGCTTATAGCTTCGTAATCCCAGCCCAAAGAATACCAAGACGGTGTTAACAATCTTCGAGACTTTCGCATCAAATAACATGCGAAACGAACACTCCATAACCTTGCCAAGTCTACCAAGTAGCAACAATAAATCCATGGAGTGACATGGCTATTACCTTTAATGCCAAGTGATTTAACCCAAATTCGAACAGCCCGAGCACCAGCCGCATTGGTCCTCATCCAATAGTGGACGGCTTTCTCCTTACTAAGGTACTCATGGATGGCGGCAGGACTAAACCTCATCTATGAGGAAACCTCCGAAAAATGGAAATAGACTGGAACCGCATTGAGCGAAGCAGCACAACCTTTAGAGGAATAATCCCTAGCCGGAAGCATGCTGCACAGGAAAAATCACATCGACATAGTGTTCGCTCACGGACAATTACAGGTCCGAGGAGGTCACATTTCAAGTGGCCCTGTTCAGCAGCGGATATCACGCTTTATTAGGGCGAGAGGCATTCACAATTTTTGAAGCTATACCCCATTATGGGTACATGAAGCTTAAAATGCCCGACCTAACGGAATCATCACTCGCCAAGTGATCCAACATAGCACTCGCTACCGAAAACAAGACAGCCGCACTAGCCCTCGAGGCACTATCCAAGCCTTAGCGGCCGAGGAACTCATCGCGATGCGCCCATGATGAACAAGGACGATGTGATACTTGATAAAAGATCCAAGTCCACCTCTTTAAAACCAGCGGATGAAATAGTCAAATTCCAAGTCCACCCAACGGACCACGCAAAGACGGCCTCCATTGGGGCACAATTAAACCCCGATGTAGACACCGACTACGAGAATTTCTACGAGAAAATCGGGACATTTTGCTCGGCACCCTTCGACATGCCAGAATCCCACGTCGGCTGGCCGAGCACAGCCTAAATATCCTAAAAGGATTCAAGCCACCAAACAGGCTCTTCGCGCTTTTCTCGAACCCAAGAGACAGGCCATGGGAGAGGAGCTAGCCAAACTTCCGAAGCCGGATTCATCGAGATATAAAACATCCGGATTGGCTAGCAAATCTGGTGATGGTACCAAAGAAGGACAAATCCTGGCGCCTATGTGTTGATTTCAAAGACCTTAATAAGGCTTGCCCAAAGGATCCCTTCCCCCTCCCTCGAATTGATCAAATTATCAACGCTACAGCAGGACACGACTCATTGTGCTTCCTCGACGCGTACTCCGGCTACCACCAAATCAAGATGGCGGAGCCAGACCAAGCTGCAACAGCATTCATCACTCCATACGGCCCATTCTGCTTCAACACAATGCCCTTCGGGCTCAAAACGCCGCGCAACATATCAGCGCATGATTCAGACATGTCTGCAAACCAGATCGGCAAAATAGTGGAAGCATATGTAGATGACGTGGTCGCCAAAACCAAGCATGTCGAAACTCTAGTAGACGACTTGAGGCTCACATTCGACAATCTTCGAAAATATGACATCAAGCTCAATCCGAAAATGCGCGTCTTGGCGTCCAACCGGAAAGCTCATGGGCTTCATTGTGTCCGGTAGAGGATTTGAAGCAAACCCAGCCAAGATCCGAGCTCTGTCACAATTGGATATTCCAAAAGACCTCAAACAAATACAAGAATTGACTGGATGTGTAGCGGCTCTAAGCCGCTTTATTTCCCGTTTGGGAGAAAAGGCGTTACGCCTTTACCGCCTCCTCCGCCGCATCGAACACTTCGAGTGGACAGATGCCGCCACGGCCGGACTCGATGAGATAAAAGTCATATTGGCAACAAATCCGGTCCTGGCCGCGCCCAACGTGAGCGAACCAATGCTATTATATATCGCCGCAACACATCAAGTTATTAGCGCGGTGCTCGTTGTCGAACGAGAAACGGACGGACACCGGATCCCTCTTCAAAGACCGGTTTATTATGTGTCCACTGTCCTCACTCCATGCAAGTCCCGGTACCCACATTATCAAAAGATAGCATACGCGGTGTTCATGGCATCCCGGAAGCTGCGACACTACTTTCAAGAGTGTTCGATAACGGTAGCCTCCGAAGTACCTCTTAACGACATTATAAACAACCGCGACGCGACGGGCCGGATTGCTAAATGGGCCATAGAGCTCCTTCCATTCGACATAAACTATAAGCCACGATGAGCTATTAAGTCGCAGGTTTTGGCCACTTCGTGGTCGAATGGACAGAAGCCGAACTCCCTAAAGAGTACGGCGCATACTCCAATTGGATCATGCACTTTGACGGCTCCAAAATGTTGGCCGCCTGGGGCTGGCGTTGTCCCGACGCCCCCAACCGGGACAAAGTCCAATACGCCCTTCGATAATGTATACGGACTCCAACAACGCAGCGAATACGAGGCCCTTCGCACGGCCTCCGGATGGCGTCTCTATGGGCATTAAAGGCCTAGAGGTGCGCGATTCAACCTCGCGATATCTCAAATAAACGGAGACTTTGATGCCAAAGATCCGGCAAATGGCAGCATACCGCAATGCGGTCCTAAAATGTCGCAAGACGGTTCAAGGGCTCAATTTCATCATATAGCCCGGATAACAACCAGGCGGCGGACGTATTGGCACGCATCGGCGCAAAACGCGATGTCGTCCCGCCCAACATCTTCCTCGAACGGCTGTTCAAGCCATCCGTACTATGGGAAGGGGAGTCCGAATAACAATCCGGACCAAACGCCGCTCGACACCAACACTCGACACAATCGGAGGCTCGCCATCGAAATAACACCCTCCGCCATGAAATAATGGCGGTTATCGCCCGCGGATCGGAACCATTCCTAGCCTACCTAAATAGGCAGGAACTCCCCGAAGACCAAAATGAGGCTCGCTGCATAGTACGGCGATCTAAAGCCTATAAAGTCCATGAGGGAGAGCGTTATAAGAAAAGCACAACAGGAGTCCTTCAAAGGTGTATCTCCGAGGAGGAAGGGCGAAACCTCCTGGCTGAAATTCATGCCGGACTGGGTGGGCACCATGCCGTAGCCCGGGCCCTTGTAGGCAAGGCCTTCCGTACAGGATTCTATTGGCCAACGGCCCGGGCAGATGCGCAGGATTTAGTCCAACGATGCGTCGGTTGCCAGCTCTTTGCTAACCAAAGCCACATGCCACCCACCACCCTCAAAACTATACCCATCACCTAGCCGTTCGCGGTCTGGGGGCTTGACATGGTTGGACCCCTTAAGGGAGGAACCCACAAGCAAAAATACCTATTGGTCATGGTGGATAAATTCACCAAATCGATAAAGGCCAAGCTCGTTAAAACGGCGAATCCGGACCGGTGATAGACTTCATATCGGGGTAGTGCACCGTTACGTGTCCCCACAAGATCATCATCGATAACGGCACCAACTTCACGGCCGATGAGGTCAAATTATGGTGCAAAACATGGGCATCAAGCTCGATTACGCCTCGCCTATCACCCTCAAACCAACGGCCAAGTCGAGCGAGCAAACGGTCTAATCATGAGCGGCATTAAACCCGCACTAGTGCGGTCCCTCAAGGAATCTAACACGCCTTTGGGTTAAGGAGCTCGACTCAGACTGGGGGCTGCGGACCACGCCAATCATACTACCGGATTCACACCATTTTTTATGGTGTACGGCGCAGAGGCAGTTTTGCCCTGCAACATAATTCATGACTCATCTCGCGTGCTGTCGGGGAAGCTGATCGGACCACGAACACCTATGGGACCGGCGGACCGAGCCCCTTCGTTCAAGCGGGGCGGAGGTCGACGAAGAGCAGATCGAGGCGAAGCACACGAGCAGTTTACCCAGCTTCGGAGCTCTCCGGAGAGATAACACTCCTACTGCTGCATGTTTGAGTGTATTGAGTTCTTGCTAGGGAGCGCTGAGTACTACAGTACACACCAGCTGCTAACGAGACCTAGCGTGGGTGTTTTCTGCCTTCGAACCTTTCGAACCTCCCTTTCTACGTTGCGCATGGGCCTCCTTTTATATGCTCAAGGGGTCTCCGACAGGTGGCAACGTAGACAAGGGTAAAAATGGAAAAGAAACGCGGTTGGTACAGCTACTTGTACAGTGTATCATACCTAACCCTGACGGCAGGGGACAAAGGCATTAAATGCCCGTCTACGTCGCCCAAACAGTGCAAACAGGGACCGTCAGGGGCGCCACCGCTTGCCACGATGGCAATCTTGTCAGCGCCGCTTGCCACCGCGCTCCGCTGGCCGCACAGCTTCTTGCCACGCTACCGAAAGGTCCTGTAGGCGACACGTTGGTGGATGTGCCGAGCGCAGGAATAGAATGAGTAGTCTGCGCTGCAAGCGCCTTTGCCGCGTTGTTGCCTTTGTCGCGTCCGGAAGCTTGTCGCTCACGGGCCTTCCCGCAAGCTCCTCTTGCCGGGCCTTGTCTCCTAGGTGCCTTGGTTATTTTTCCGGCAAGCTCCTCTTGCCGGGCCTTGTCTCCTTGGCTTAAATACTTTGTTCTTGAATGGCTCAAAGGAACCACGGATGACCTTGGCGGTCACCCGCAAGCCTTGCCGCTGGTGCTGCAATCGCCGTGCACAAGTTCGGGATACTAGGGTACCCCTACTCTAGTACACCGACAGAGCCCCCGGCCTGGGCCACACACGGTGCCGAAGCGCTGTTGGGCCAGGCCCAAAACAGGGCACGGGCACGCGCGGCCTGGGTTACGCCATAACTCACTCCGGACCCACCACGCCCTCCACGAACGGCACGCGTCGAATGCGGCGTCGTGGGAGAGATCGTGGGGGTTTCTTTATTCGGAAAAGCGGAACATCCGCCCCCTCCCTCTTTATAAGCAGGGGAAACAGGGGCAGTCCGCCCACCTTGCCAGTTGCTGTCCAATCTCGAAAAACCTCCGCTGCTCCCCCCTTCTTCCCAAGGCTGAAGAGAGCAGCGATCCGCCCCTAATCGCCACCAGCACCACCAACGCCGTCAATCTCCCCCACCACCTCCGCCATGGCTCCGAAAGCCGACAAGGGGAAGGCCGTGAAGTCGGCCGAGGCGCAGCGGCTCGCGGCGCTGCGAAAGGAGCGGACCATCTTCCCCCCTCAGCTCGCTGCGAAGGATCTGAGGGAGTACTACTACCTCTTCTGGTCGACGGAGACGCGAGCGCATCCGCGCACGAAGGTACTCCCAGCTGCCGCCTCGGAACTGGCTCCGAACGGGTATCCCTTCTTCGCGCTCTTCTTCTACTGCAGGCTCTACCCACCCTTCTCTGAATTTTTCTGTGACATCATGAACACCTACGGGTTCCGCCTCCTTGACTTCACCCCCAATGATGTTCTGACCATGGCAGTTTTCGCACATCTCTGTGAAAACTTTGTCGGAGTCCATCCAAACGTAGCTCTTTTCCGCCACTTCTTTATGCCCCAAGTTGAGAGAGGAGAGCCTCTTGCCGGCGGAATCGCTTGGATCTCGAGGATTGTCAAGAAGGAAGCTTATCTGGAGGGAGAGCTCCGTAGCAAGTGGGAGGAATGGAGGGCAGATTGGTGCTGGATTGTCGAGGAGAACCCGCAGCCATTTACCGCCCAGCGCCAAACCCCAATAGTGCGCGGCAACGATTGGAGCAACGTGGCCCCGGAAGATGCTAGGCTGAAGATTGCCATCACCCGAATCTCTTCGCCTTAGACTTGCTGGGCTCACCGTGAAACACCGCTAGCGCAGACTTTCTTCGCCGCCGACGCTTCTTGCAGAGAGAGGAGGAGACCCGCTTTGGGAGTTCCGTAACGGCGGATATCATGAGGCTGCGCCTGGCCTCAACTTCAACTTCACAGTCTTGGAACTTGACGCGATGCTCTTGGAGCTGTTCAAGCCCGATCCTCGATCATCCCGAGATGTTCAGGTTGCCGAGGGTGTCGCCCCGCCAGCAACAATTCCTCGCTTGACCGCATCCGCAGTAATGATGCGCTGCGGCGACTCGCATGGAATTGTCCCCACTTGGCAAGAGCCTGCAGATGACGTCGTGCGGCAGTTCTTTGACAGCCTGGTAGAAGTGCCGATCCGCCCCGACGAATAGAAGAGCCTCACCCGCGACACCACCGATGATGAGATGCAGCGCATCGCCACCAGGTTGGAAGAGGCGGCAGCAGCCGCTGCCGCGGGCGAGTTCGGATTCACCGTGGAGGAGGCAGAGGCAGCAGAGGCGGCAAGCCTTGTCGAGCGAAGGGAGTTTGCCGGCGAGGAGGAGCTTGCCGAGCCTAAAGCCGAGTCGAGCGAGCCCGCCGAGGGCGCCTCCTCCCCACCTTCAAACAGCTTGCCGCGAGCGGAGCCCCCAGCTCCACCAAGAAGGCGTCTCCGCAAGGCCGGAGACGTAGCGGGGCGGCAGACGGGCCAACAAGCACTGTTGCCGTGGGAGCACCTCACGCCGCTGCAGCAACTGGAGCAGGGCCCTCCCAGACCACCGCTGCTGTTCCCGCCAAGCGGCCAAGGGAACCCACTCCTCCGCCTCGTCGCACTGGAGGCGAGCCAGAATTTGATCTCTCCGCGCTCAGCTCCGACAAGGAAGAAGAAGAGTAAGATTCTTTGCTGTACTTGTAGTTCTTCAATTTGTTGCTTTGTCTTGTATCTGATTTGCTTCACTCTAAATCCATTCCTTTTCAGGACGCTGGCCCAGAGAGCGTCGAAGAGAGCCAAGGTCCCGGTGATTGTCATCGAGGACGATCCCATCATGACAGCAGGAGGCGCGTCGAGACCACCTTGCCGGACGCTGCAACTTTTCCCTCAAGCAGCCCCCAGCGTCGAGATATGGTTTACTTCCTCGCTGTTAGGCGGCATGGGTGCTCTTTCTTTGCTGATATCTCGATCGCTGGTTTGTGTAGGAGCAGAGCAGCCCCACCAGAGTGCCTGCCCGCCTCCCGACATGCCATCTGCTTCGACTACACCGCCAAGGAGGATTCCCCGCAAGGGAGCGTTCTCCTAAGGGAGATTCTCCGCAAGGACATCTCTTCGCAAGGGACAAGACCAGCGATCCTCCGTGGCGGAGACCATGATCAGAGACCCTAGCGCAGGTAATCCTCTTGCTTGAAAACTTCCCTTGTGGTCTTCTGATCTTCTTTTTTGGATATTTGCTTGACTTTCTTTTTCCGGTCGCCGATCCATCTCGCCGCAGAGCCAATGGAGACCGAGGTCGCCGGCGAGGAGGACGTCTTGCTGCATCATCGACGACGCCGCCGCCGTCGAAGAAGAAGCCGGCGCTGACGAGCCCGCCGGCGAAGAGGCCGGCAAAGCTGCCGCCGCAGAAGCTAACGAGGGTCCGCGATCGACCGACGGCCCTAAGGCCGCAGGAGCGCCAGCGCCACGCCGACCGCCGATCCTCCGCCCACCGCAGCGCCAGTTCAAGAGCCCCAGCCGGCGCCTATTTGAAGGCCGCGATGGCGTCTTCATCAAGCTCCCCAGGCGCCGAGCTCAGGGTCTCGGTCAAGGAGAGACCTTCGACGAAGAGCTGCTCGCCTCCGCTGGCTGACGCTGGTCGACGCGCCAAGCAGCAGCAGGCGAAGTCCGAGGAGGAGGCTGCTGTGGAAGCTGTTGTCGCTCTACCGCGCCTCGGCAGTGCCAAGCTGGAATCCCGGAAGCGCTTTGTCGCGGCGGAGCAGACATCGAGAAGCGCCAGGAGGAGCTCCGGCCTCAACCAGAAGCTCTCCGGTCCTTGGCAGCGGAGCGGGAGCAACTCGCCGAGAGCGCAAAGCCTTCCTCCTCGAGAAGGCTGAGTCGAGGAGCAACAGCTGCTTGCCCGAGAAGCTATCTCAAGCAGGAAGGCGAGTTGGCGCAGAGGAAGGTCAATCTTGACAGCCATGAGGAGGATCTTGCCACGCCGAGCAGACATTTGGCGGGGCTCTCAAGGAAGCAAAGGATGCTGCCGCAGCTGCCGAGGCCGCCAAGAAGGAGTTGGAGACGAAGGTGATGCAGCTGGAGGCCAATATGAAGGAGAGCGGCGAGGAGCTTGCTGCACTCAAGCATGAGCGTGAGAAGGACGCCTACACTCTTGGCGAGCTGTAGGGCCGTCTCGCCGAGAGGAGCAAGGAGCTCAGCGCCGCCAAGGACTCCAACGCAGATCTTGAGTTGAAGCCACCACCTTGACTCGAGACTTTGGGCGGCGCCAGGGAGCAGGAGGTGGCCTTGAAGGAGAAGATCATGGCCGACGTGGCGTTGCTGGCGAGTGCTGCTGCCGCCCAGAACACCTTCAGGGATAATGTGGAGCTGTAAGTGCATCTAGTGCCCCTTAGTGATTTTGGTGTATTGAAGACTTATAGGTTAAGTAACTAATGCGTTTGTGAGTGTACACAGGCCTATAAGTCTATGAGGAGTTTGATATTTACAGAAAAGTCGACCCTAAAATGAATTTC
The DNA here is from genome assembly GCA_021605205.1 of Aegilops longissima. NCBI lineage: Eukaryota > Viridiplantae > Streptophyta > Magnoliopsida > Poales > Poaceae > Aegilops > Aegilops longissima. The sequence continues at coordinate 536,524,060 of CM038681.1, read as the reverse complement.
TTCAATCAAGAATTTGATATTCAAGACTTTCAAGACTTTGAAAGTGAAGAAATTGGTGTGATTCAAGACTTGGTAATCGCTGAGGAATATGAAGCGTGAAGACTTTTGTTTTCGTAGTTTCATTTTCTCTTTCTTGAGTCATAGGAAACACCGTCTCGTTAAAGGGGGTCGAGGAAATACTAAGGAAAAATTTCCATTTGATGCTCAACTCAAAATCCTCACCTACCAATCCTTCGAGTGAAGCCTTTGAAATCTCATACAGTTCAACAATTTCTTCAAAGGATGAGACGAAGCTCTTCCGTCACCGAGGAATTTGTTCTGACCGAGGAGTTAGGAATTCGCCAAAGGTGAATTGCCTACACAAAGGAGGAACATGATAGCCCCGAGGAATTTGATATTCAAAATTCCGACCGCTGTCTTCTGCGCGCCGCTGTCCAAAATATCTTATCCACCTAACGGTCATATCATTGAAGGGCATTTATGTCTTATCATGTCGGGCTGCTCCCTAGGCTATAAATAGCCGCCTCTACAACCACTAGTTGGTTGGCTGCTCCGAGAGAACTTGACACTTGTCATTTGAGAGCAACCCATCCTCCGAGGACTTTGAGTGAAAATCATCAAGTGAGGAAAACCCAAAGTGAGAAAAACCCAAAACCAAACCCCAACAAACCCAAAGTGATTGAGCATCATCAAGAAATTGATCCCGTGGATCCGACGCTTTTACCTTTGAAGACTGTGCTTCTTCCAGACGGTTAGGCGCCAAGGTCTAGAGCATCCAAGAGGAATTGTGGATCGCCGAGTGACCAAGTATGTGAAGGTTTGAAGTCGCTCAAGACTTACCACGAGTGATTGGACGAGGTCTGCGTGACCTTAGTTCAAGGAGAATACGGTGAGGACTTGGTGTCCCGAGCTGCGTGCTCGAGGATCGGGTGTCCGGACTGCGTGTCCTCGAGTTTAAATACTCACCGCTCCAACCAGACGCATAACCGAGACAGCAGTTGAACTGGTCTACCAAATCATTGTCTTCACCAACCTAACTGGTTCTATTTCCTCAACCTTTCATTTCCTCATTATCGTGTTGAGTGTTTGTCATATCTGTGTTTGAAGACTTTGATCAAGACTTTCTCAATTTCCTCGCCCAATTTCTTCACTGCTTTGTCTTCATCTTGTGTTATCCTGTGATTACGCTTTCAGACTCTGTGATTGTCTTCATTTCATCATGATGACTATGCTTGTAATCTGTTATGCTTACTTCGAGTACTTATTCCGCTGCATGTATTTCTTCGCTAAGGAATTTCTCACGAGCAAATTCCTCAAAGAAGAATTTGTAAAATTCATAAAATCGCCTATTCACCCCCTCTAGTCGATATAACGACTTTCAATTGGTATCGAGCAAGGTACTCCTTGTTCGTGTGATTTTGGTTTAACCACCGGAGTTTTAGTTATGTCGACCGCAGTATGATCAAGGTCTCAGCAGGTGTCCTACCTTCGATGGGACGGACTACCCTCATCGAAGAACAAAATGCTAATGCATCTTGAAGCAATTGACAACGATCTCCGTATGTTGTGACAAAAGGTGTTTCCTCACCACACCTCTCTCGAATGATGCTGATGTGAAGAGATTCAAGCAACTCGATTCTCAAGCTTAAGAATATCATATGTGGCCATCCGAGCAAAGGTCAATATGGAAGAGTGAGTGCTTTGAATCGCTAAACTCATTTGGGACAGGCTGTCCAAAGTAAATGAAGGTGTTTCAACTCAGCGTGACTCTCGAGTTGATGTTCTTCGAATCTCTTCAACCGCTTCAAAAGACTCGACAACGAAAATGTTCAACAAACCTTCGATCGCCTCACCGACATCTCAAATGAGCTTCAAGCACTGGTGCCACCGACATCACCGACCATGAGGTGGTGAAGAAATTGCTAAGATCGCTTGATTCCTCATTTGATACTCGCACCGATGATACAAGAACGAGCTGATTACAAGTCTCTTGATCCTGCCGATATCCTCGAAGGCTAAATACTCACGAGTTCCAGCTTGCTCAAAAGAGAGATCTCTATGGTTCGCTATGGAAGAACACGTGCCTCAAGGCCAAGGCTGAATCTGAATCGAGAGTGAAGAATCTGTAGTAGCCTTGGAGATCCTCAAGAATTTGGCCAGAGCTAGCACTCGCTCGTGAAGAAATTTCAGAAATTCACAAGACGTGGTCGTTTTGGAAAATCCTCAAGAAGCAGTGATTCCTCATCTAGTGACTATAAGCGAAGACTTTGCCACAAATGCAAGAAACCTGGTCACTATATCCAAGATTGTCCTCGATGGGAAAAGGAATTGAAGAAGAAGAAACACAAGGATTACAGCTTCGATGACGTGAAGAAGAAGAAGAAATCATCAAAATCTTCATCATCAAAATCCTCAAAGCCTTCTTCTCACAAGAAGAGCAGCTCCAAAAAGGCTCGGCATTCATTGGCAAGGAAATGGACTCAAGCTGAATCAAGAAAATGAGGAAGAGGAGGAGTCTCAAGAATCCGAACTGTGTGGCTAGTCCGCTCTTGCTATCGCTTATGTTAGCAAGTCCATCTTCAACATCAAGAAACTGACTCACCGACAAACCCGATGAGGAAAATGATGACTACGCCCCACCTATTGCTTCATGGCAAAAGGTGCTAAGGTACTCAATTTCACCTCCTCCTCAATCTAGTGAAAATGAATCGATGAGGATCTTAAGCCCAGCTACTCTAAACTTGCTAAGATTGCTATAAACAACAAAGGGCTTTTGAAAAGGTTCAAAACATGCTAGATAAGAGTGATGATATGTTAGGTGAAGAAATGGATCGCACTCAAGCCCCGATCAAAAATCTTCAGAAAGTTCACCTAGGCTTGATAGCCTTCAAGGTCATCATAACACTCTCTTATCTCGATCATGAGAAACTTTCTTATGAATTTCTTCAAAGAAAGCAAGATCTTGAGAAGCTAAGAGCGAGTTATGAAGATCTTCGTAAGGAGCGCGATTCATTACTTGCTCAACAAATCAGCGCTTCTCAAGAAGAATTTGTTCCTCCATGCTTAAAATGCATTGAACGTGAATCGCTAATTCTTCACCGAATGTTCAAATGCTTCAACTGTTACAAATTCTTCACCTGCCTCGCTATCACTAATTCCTCACCGAGGACATTGCTAGTATCACCGACGATGCAGGGTTGAAGGAATTGTACATGATGTGCATGTACAAAAGCCTCAAAGGGCATCGACTCTTTGTGATGTGCTTAAAAGCAGATCCTCAACAGAACCCTAGGAAAGAGGGTATTGCCTTTGAGAGGAAACTCAATGTCGATGGAACGATCGAAGCCCGAGCAAGATCCCAAAACCTCATGGGTTGCTGCAAAGGGACCTCCAGCTGATCCATCTACCTTATCTGGCTTTACATGTGAATTTCCTCATTCGATGATGAGTCATTTGACTCAAACTATAAACTGTTCAAAAATCAGAATGGTGAAGTATTTGCTAGATATGTTGGCACTAATCGCAGAACGGTCCCCTATGAAGAAAATCTGGGTTCCCAAGAAATGTCTTGAAAGTCTTCGTGAATGTCCTCATGACACCACCGTGAAGAAAAGGAACCCCAGATCAAATTCTTCATATGGACAAAATTCTTCATATGGATCCAAGTCCTCATACGGACCAAATTCCTCACGTGGATCAAATTCTCAAAAGGATCAAAGTCCTCATATGATTATCATCGTGCTAACAACTCTGCTTTCGCAGGTAGAGCTAAGGGCTATGAATATGTGCATTATTCTTCAAACCAATATGTTCATAAGTCCTCAAGAATTTCTCTGCTTATTCATATGCTTACCCTAACCCCTCTTATGTGAAACGAAATGGTTTGGCCTCTATGCCACCATTCTCATATGGTGCTCGCAGAATGATGAACTCTTTGCCACCCCTTCAGATGTGGGTGGTGAAGAAAAAGAACTAATCTCTTCTGCAGGGTCAGGTCTCCAGACGTGCCTCAACGTCTGAAGAATTTGCTGGGGGCCTGACAAAATTGCCTGAAAGGACGCAGGCTAATCATGATGAAATGAACTTTCATTTCACACGTCCTCATACTGCTTATCTGAATACTGACTGATGAAATTCATCTGATGAACTTGATATCATATTCTTCACTGATGAAGTATATGAGATCGTAAGTTGTACTAATTCATCTGCAGGATGATCAACCCAAAGCCACTGAGTGGGTTCTCGATAGTGGATGTACAAATCACATGACTGGTGACAAGAATCTATTGATGGATGCTCCCTTATCACCATCACATCTGAAGCATATCATCTTTGCTGACAAAGGCAAAAGTCAGGTATTGGGACTTGGAAATCTTCAAACGATTTTCCTCGAGGGCTTCAACCAACTTTGGTGTGAAGATCAAGCACATCAGAAGTGACAATGGAACTGAGTTCAAGAATTCCGGTCTTGATGATTATCTTGATGAACTTGGTATTACTCATGAGTTATCTGCTCCTTATACTCCTCAAAGAAATGGCGCTGTGGAGCGCAAGAACAGAACTCTTGTTGAGATGGCTCGCACTATGCTTGATGAATACAAAACGCCTAGTCGTTTCTGGATTGAAGCAATTGATACTGCGTGCCACATCATCAACAGAGTATATCTTCACAAATTCTTCAAGAAGACTGCCTATGAACTCCTCACTGACAAGAAACCCAATGTAAGTTATTTCAAAGTCTTCGGTGCTAAATGCTGGATTAGAGATCCTCACCACACCTCTAAATTTGCACCGAAAGCACATGAAGGTTTTATGCTTGGTTACGGAAAGGACTCGCACACCTACAGAGTCTTCAACATCACTCTTCACAAGATTGTTGACATCTTGAGATGTGCGGTTCGATGAAACTAATGGCTCGCAAAGAGAGCACCTACCTTCAGGTTAGATTTAACCAGCACCGAGGATTCTATCAGGTTCAAGGCAACCGAGGATGTCATTCCCATCAAGAAACTGCTGAAGAATTCATTCCTCAGACGCGAAGAACGCCAAGTCGATGCACCAAGATAATGTCAAGAAAATGGTGCCGAGGAAAATGATCAAATTCCTCAAGACAACCAGCTCATCCTCGCGTTGCAAAAGAAGTGCAAGTTGACAAGATCATCGATGACATTGAAGCGCCAGTCCTCTCACACGCTCAAAGCTTCACACTTATCTAACTTTTGTGGGCACTATGCTTTTGTCTCTATCACAGAGCCCACTAAGGTAGATGAAGCATTTCGAGCCGGAGTGGATTCAGGCCATGCAAGAAGAATTACATCAGCTCGAGCTCAACAACGTCTCGGAACTGGTCAAACGTCCAGATCCTCGCAAGCATAATATCATTGGCACAAAGTGGATCTACCGCAACAAACAAGATGAAAATGGTCTTGTGGTGAGGAATAAGGCATGACTAGTAGCTCAAGGCTACACGCAGTTGAAGGAATTGATTTCGATGAAACTTTTGCACTGTTGCTAGACTTGAGTCTATTCGATATTACTCGCCTATGCTAACCATCACAATATCACTTTATATCAAATGGATGTGAAAAGTGCATTCCTCAATGGTAAGCTTGAGGAAGAAGTATATGTTGCTCAACCCCTGTGTTTTGAAGATCCAAAGAATCTCGACAAAGTCTTCAGACTAAATAAGGCCCTCTATGGCCTCAAGCAAGCCCCCAAGCGTGGTATGATACATTGAAGGAATTCTTCGTGAAGAATGGCTTCACACCCGTTCACTCGACCCTACTCTCTTTACTAAATCTTATGATGGTGAACTGTTTGTGTGCCAAATATATGTTGATGATATTATCTTTGGCTGTCTCGACCAACGTTATAGTGATGAATTTGCCTATATGATGAGTGAAGAATATCAAATGTCTATGATGGGAGAGTTGAAATTCTTCTTAGGTCTTCAAATTCACAACAACACAATGGCATATTCATATCTCAGAGAAATACCTCAAAGATGTCCTCAAGAAATTCGCATGCAAGATTGCAAAGGCGTAAAATTCCTATGCCCACAAATGGCCATCTATGCAATCGATGAAAATGGTATTGACTTCGATCACAAGGTATACCGCCCATGATTGGTTCTTTATTGTACTTATGTGCATCTAGGCCAGATATAATGCTTAGTGTTTGCATGTGTGCCCGATTTCAAGCTACACCAAGGAATCACACCATAAGGCTGTGAAGCATATTCTTCGATATCTAGCTCACACACCAACACTAGGATTATGGTACCCCAAGGGCTCTACTTTTGATCTCATTGATATTCTCGACTGACTATGCTGGTGATCGTGGGATCGCAAGTCAACATCTGGTACTTGTCATTTCCTGACGATCTTTGGTCCGTTGGTCCTCAAGAAACAGAACTGCGATCACCGTCCATCGCGGAAGCTGAATACATTGCTGCTGGCTCGTGTTGTGCTCAATTACTATGGATGAAGCAAACCTCAAGGACTACGGCATCAACGTGAAGAATGTGCCTCTCTCTGTGACAATGAGAGTGCCATCAAGATTGCTCACAACCCAGCTCAGCACTCAAGACAAAGCACATTCAAATTCGCCATCATTTTCTTCGTGATCATGTGTTGAAGGGCGACATCTCCATCGAAAGCACGTGAAGATCAAGAACAGCTAGCTGATATCTTCACTAAGCCCTTGGATGAGAAGAGATTTAGCAAGTTGCGGTGTGAGCTAAATATCTTAGAATCTTCGAATGTTCTTTGAAAAGGACACACATCCTAACACTTATGCAAAATTGATGACTTAGATGTGCAACACATGAAGAAACGTTTTTCTTCAATCAATGAAGAATAACACTCTAAGTGTGAAGAAATTAATGAAGAATTTGATTCTCAGAACCCTACGACAATTGTACGCGGTGTCTGAAATCATCATTCTTATACGGTGGGTCACGCCACCACCAAAGTTGAAAATCTTCAATTTGAGTTTTTCCTCGCTTTTGAAATTCTTCGTTTTGAAATTCTTCAGTTTTCAAATTCTTCAGTTTTTCAAATTCTTCAACTTTGCAAATTCTTCACTGCTTCCGTGCCTTTCTTCATTGGCTATATATATATATGGATTTATGTCCTCTACAGATTCACTTATGGCTATTTCTTCAAGTCGCTTTTTACGCTAAGTGAATGTGATCGACCCTTCCCCTCTATGCTATACTCAACCCAATCCATTCACAAATTCTTCATGTGCGTTCTACTTTGAAACTCGTTCAAATTCTTCACTGTGTCCTTGACAGCTGAAGAAATTGCAAACGGAACCTTTAAAACGAATCTTATCCAAACTTCGATTTTACCGCTCAAACCGCTCCGCATCCCACGATGCATTATTATATCCACCCACGATCGCACACGATCTCCACTACATCAGACGCGGGTGACACATGTCGTGAGAAGGGAAGCGGTCAGGCACGTTCGTCCTAAATCTTGGACGATCCGCTTTTCACCGTGGCTATAAATACCCTCTCTCCTTCCTCACTCTTTTACTTCGCCGACCTTTCTCTCCGCCGAGCTCCTCGAAACCCTAGCGCCAAGCAGCTACTCCATCCTCGCCGGTGAGGAAAAGCTTCACCGCTTTGACCTCTTCGTCGACGTACTCGCTACCGACGACGTGGAATTTCTTCACTCCGCCGTCGCCGTAGCTAATTTCCTCTGCCAAGTTAGGGCGGAGAAGATCTAAACGGATTTAACTTCTAAACTGTTCATCTCAGTTCGTCGTGTTCTTCACTTCGTAAATTAAAAGTTACTTTTATTTACTCGCTTTGATTCTCAAATTTTCTTCAAATTCTTCAAAGGTGTTTATTTCAAATTCTTCACACATATGAACACCTCAAATCTCTTGACTCATTTCTCTAAGCAATGATTTTCTTCAAGATTCCTCAATTGTGTGGATCTTCGATCTATACAACTCGAACCTAAGATAAAGAACGCTTATTGAAATTCTTCAAGGCTCATCCGGTCAAAATCCTCAAACTTGTTCTTTTGAAAACCCTCCGAGAACGAGATATGACCTCTTCAAATTCCTCGCACCTATACTCTGTTCAAATAGACTCAAGAAAATCAACCCTCGGTTCTCGCATGAAGAAATTCCAGCCACTAGTGTCGATGAAACTGCTGCTCTTGCTGAAAATCCTCAGATCGCACAAGTTGAGGATCAAGAAATTCCTCAAGTCAAGAACCTGAACTTACGATTCTGAGGTGGTGATGCAACCGATCGACACCCTCTCGCCAAAACAGAAGAATCCGCTCTCAACCAAACAAAAGTTCAAGGCTGAAGATTTCTTTGTTGAGCATGTGTTCTTCATGAATACAACCTTATGATTCTGCTCGGATTAGGAAGAGGCGCTCGACTGCCACCAAGCCAACTTCTATTCCTCGGTGCTTTTCAACAAGGACAAAATCTTCGATCATGCTCATATTCCTCATGTGGATATGGAGTCGCTGCCTGGCTTTGAGCCCGTCCCTAAGTGTTCTTCACGACGCAGGTCTCCTAAACTTCTGACGATATTTGTGATTGGAACGAAGAGCTAATTCTTCAGTTCTATGCAACCCTCGCACATCACCGGAGACGCTGAAGATGTGACTTCATGGGTCTTGGATTGATGACCGAAAACACCCACTACAAGGCACCAAAGAAGTGAATTGCTTCGCGCCCTTCCACTCAGTCCTCCAATTGACGGTGCACGTCGCATCTATGAAGAAAAGGAACTTTCAAATCACTATATGCAAGTGCTGATGAAGCCATTGAAACCAAGGCAAGCTCCAAGGACCAAATTTCTCGTCAAGGAATTGTTATATGTGCCTCGAACAGTCTATCGAATTTTGACGAAGACTATGAGTCCTATCAAGGGCCACGACTCGAATGATGAAGAGGTCGTTGGCATCATGAAGAATATGCTTTTCAACATCATCCATGGCGCTCCGCCAATTTCCATGATTTCTTCATGAGGACTCGCTAACATTGCCATGTCACCTTTTGAGCTGAAGCCTTATGCACCTTGGATTATGAGATTCATCAGTCAAGATCTTCACCAATTACAAGGTCGACACTTTGAACCACTGCAGCTACCTGCCCCGATTGAAGTCCTCAAACGGCCAATTGCCTCACCGATGAAAAGGGAAAGGCTGCTGCTGTGATAGATGAAGGCATTCGCCCATTGGATGGACAGTTTAGCAAGCAGCATCTTACTCCACCAATGATGACTCGCCACACATGACTCAAAGAAAAATACCTCGCTTAAGCATAGTCCTCAAGCTATCGCACCTGTGGTGATGACTGATCGTGAGTTACTCCTCGCCTTCATCGGAAGGTTGATCGCAATCATAAGTGGGTCAAACGTCAGCTTTGGTACTCTTCTTTACAACATGACCTCAACTCACAATGCAAAGAAGAAAACCACTACTATCTTCATGAAACCTTCAAGCGCACTGGGCTGTTCTTTCACATGTCTACAATGAAGAAGAACTGCAATCAATGGGACTCAAGGAAGAATTTGACTGGTCTGCACCTCCTCCAAGAAATTCAAGAAGGTCAAAGTTCCTTCCTTGGTGGCCAGCTCCTATTCTTCATCTCGCGACATCGATGAAAATGAAGATTTGGAAGACATCGCTGCTGGTCCTACTTCAACGAACAACCCGACAATGTCAAGGCCTCCGCCTTCAACTTGAAATTCTTCAAGAGCGTTAGTCCTCGCCGATCCTTTTGGTCATTCGATGACAAAGGGGAGAAATTTGAGTTAGTCTTCAAGCGGGTCTCGCTTTTTGTCTATATACAATATTTTATTAAGTTACAACTCTCGCTCTTCCAAACCTTTATTGGATCGAGTTGTAATCTTAAACCCGATGGTGCTTTGATACTTTTGATGCATTATGCTTTTGCTCTATGCTCTGATTACAGTAGTGTTGATATGCGTTGATCCTTGTTATGCTCTGATCCTCATGAGCTCGGTGAAAATCTTCAAATCGATTTGGGATCTGATACTCATGATGAGTTTCAAATTCCTCATACGCATTGGGCTCTGATACTCTTTATGCATTATTTTGCATGCTCTGTATATCATCAAGCACCATATTTCATCATGCATTTCAAATTCCTCATATTATATGTCAAATGCGTGTATGAATTACAAGATATAGGGGGAGATCTCCATGATTCAATTCTTCAAATGTGCATTGCCTCAAAAGCAAATTCCTCACTATGCACACCTTCAGGGGGAGTTCTTCTATATCTTGCAATCAAATTCCTCATTATCAGTATTTACACTTCATATGTTTATCCCCGTTGAAAACCTAACCTATATTGTCATCAATCACCAAAAAGGGGGAGATTGTAAGTGCATCTAGTGCCCTTAGTGATTTTGGTGTATTGAAGACTTATAGGTTAAGTAACTAATGCGCTTGTGAGTGTACACAGGTCTATAAGTCTATGAGGAGTTTGATATTTACAGAAAAGTCGACCCTAAAAATGAATTTCTTCAATCAAGAATTTGATATTCAAGACTTTCAAGACTTTGAAAGTGAAGAAATTGGTGTGATTCAAGACTTGGTAATCGCTGAGGAATATGAAGCGTGAAGACTTTTGTTTTCGTAGTTTCATTTTCTCTTTCTTGAGTCATAGGAAACACCGTCTTCGTTAAAGGGGGTCGAGGAAATACTAAGGAAAAATTTCCATGTGATGCTCAACTAAAATCCTCACCTACCAATCCCTTCGAGTGAAGCCTTTGAAATCTCATACAGTTCAACAATTTCTTCAAAGGACCGAGACGAAGCTCTTCCGTCACCGAGGAATTTGTTCTCGATCGAGGAGTTAGGAATTCGCCAGTCTAATTGCCTACACAAAGGAGGAACATGATAGCCCCGAGGAATTTGATATTCAAAATTCCGACCGCTGTTTGTCATGCGTGCCGCTGTCCAAAATATCTTATCCACCTAACGGTCATATCATTGAAGGGCATTTATGTCTTATCATGTCGGGCTGCTCCCTAGGCTATAAATAGCCGCCCCTACAACCACTAGTTGGTTGGCTGCTCCGAGAGAACTTGACACTTGTCATTTGAGAGCAACCCATCCTCCGAGGACTTTGAGTGAAAATCATCAAGTGAGGAAAACCCAAAGTGAGAAAAACCCAAAACCAAACCCCAACAAACCCAAAGTGATTGAGCATCATCAAGAAATTGATCCCGCGTGGATCCGACGCTTTTACCTTTGAAGACTGTGCTTCTTCCAGACGGTTAGGCGTCAAGGTCTAGAGCATCCAAGAGGAATTGTGGATCGCCGAGTGACCAAGTATGTGAAGGTTTGGAAGTCGCTCAAGACTTACCACGAGTGATTGGACGAGGTCTGCGTGACCTTAGTTCAAGGAGAATACGGTGATGACTTGGTTCCCGAGCTGCGTGCTCGGGATCGGGTGTCCGGACTGCGTGTCCTCGAGTTTAAATACTCACCGCCCAACCGTACGCATAACCGAGACAGCAGTTGGAACTGGTCTACCAAATCATTGTCTTCACCAACCTAACTGGTTCTATTTCCTCAACCTTTTCATTTCCTCATTCTTGTGTTGAGTGTTTGTCATATCTGTGTTTGAAGACTTTGATCAAGACTTTCTCAATTTCCTCGCCCAATTTCTTCACCGTTTGTCTTCATCTTGTGTTATCCTCGTGATTACGCTTTCAGACTGTGATTGTCTTCATTTCATCATGATGACTATGCTTGTAATCTGTTATGCTTACTTCGAGTACTTATTCCGCTGCATGTATTTCTTCGCTAAGGAATTTCCTCACGAGCAAATTCCTCAGTGAAGAATTTGTAAAATTCATAAAAATCGCCTATTCACCCCCCTCTAGTCGATATAACGCACTTTCAGGAGCACTGGACCGAGGGTCTCATGGATGTTGCCGCAGCCATCGACAGGGAGCTGGCGCAGCTGGGGATGGTAGATCTTGGGTATTCCTCCGATGAGCACCTCCAGCCCAGCGCCAAGCTCAGCTTGTTCTTCAAGGGCGTGGTGACGGCCCTCCAGTGACTCCGGGAAGAGATCCCAAAGCAGCTGGCCGACGAGTCGCGCCAGATCTGTGCGGGAGCTCTTCAGAAGGTGCTGATGAAGGTGGCCTTCCGCAATCCAGGCCTCAACCTCACCAACATCCTCAAGTCCTTGCCGCCGGATGCTGATGTGGAGGCGCTCAAGACCCTTGTCGCACCCATTGTGGACAAGGTGAGCAAGATCAAGAGGGTTGATGGCGACCGCGTAGATTAGGCCGCCCGTTTTCTCTTTTCCTTGTCGCTGCTGGTCATGTTATGAGAACAATCTATTAGAGCTGCGACAAGCTATCTTGTGATATAACTTTATTTCGGGTAGTGATTGCTATGTTATTTCCTTTACTCGATCCCTTCCTTTGTATGTTTTTACCCTACGCTTTTAGGGAACTTGTCGGCGCAGGCACCTTTGCCGCGAGCGCTGAGTGCGGGACGTCAACAGCCCGCTAGCGATGCCGCTACCGACAAGAAACCTTGTCGCAACTAGTCGCAGCTCACTTAAGTTGTTGAGCGGACTCGAAACAAAGTAAGGGCGCAACTAGCTACGAGCTGGTTCCTCCGCGCACAGGTTTTCCATACAAAGCACGGTCATTCGAGGAGAATAACTTAAAAATTTTAAAACTGATTGCTTAAACTTTAGCAACTTAAAATTTTTAAAACTGATTGCTTAAACTTTAGCAACTTAGCTTTTTTGTCGTTTGCTTCCCGGTAAGGCGAAACTTCCTCGAGCGACGTTTGGTCCACACCATTATCTTCTCCTTTCCCCCGGCAAACTTGTGTGCGAGGGAACCTTCTTTTCTTTGAGAAAAAGAAAGAAGAGAAAATAAAGAGATGGAGCCTTGCGGCTCGTTATTGCTTACCGGGGTAGGTGCTGCACAAAGTGTCAGATAACGCATGCAAAATTAAAGTAGAGAGCATGAAATTGACAAGATGCATGGAGCACATGAGCTTTACTTATGCACGGGATCTGCGCCCGGCTTTGTACAAAGGATTACATGCAACATCGGCAAGACTTGTACAAAAGGTGGTTGCCGAACAGGTTCCGCAACCGCGCCTCTGGGTAAAACTTACGAAGATGCTCAATGTTCCAGAGTTGCTCACCGAATGCCATCTTCGGTCTCAAGGCGGACAGCACCAGGCCTAGTGACTCGCTTTCACCCGTAAGGGCCTTCCCACTTCAAGGCCAACTTGTTGGAATTCTTGGCGGACTGAATGCGCCGAAGAACAAGGTCGCCTTCCTCGAGACTTCTGGCACTAACTTTGCGGCTATGGTAGCGGTGCAAAGCTTGCTGGTATCGAGCAGCTCATACAATGACTTTGAAAGACGGTCCTCCTCAAGGAGCAAGTCGGCCATCTTGTCGCAACTGCTCTTGCTCAAGCTCATCATAAGCGAGCACTCGAGGTGAACCGTATACGAGTTCCGTGGGGAGAACTGCCTCTGCTCCATAGACTAGAGCAAAAGGTGTCCGCCAAGGCTCGATTTGGCGTCCCGATCGACCAAAGAACCACCGGCAGCTCCTCAATCCAGTTTCTTCCGCACTTGTGCAGCCTGTCGAAAGTCCTGGTCTTGAGCCCGCAGCACTTCAAAGATTTGCCCTCTCCGCTTGACCGCTACTTCTGGATGAGCAATGAAGCGAAGCAGACCTTGGCACCAAGATCTTGGACGATTGCATGAAGGTGCGGCTCATGAATTGCGTGCCATTGTCGGTGATGATCCTGTTAGGAATCCCAAACGGCAAACAATCGACCAAGAACTTGATCGCCGATCGTCTGTCACCTTCCTCATCGCTTCCACTTCCGCCACTTTGTGAACTTGTCGATCGCAACGCATAAGTACTCAAAGCCCCGACAGCTCGGGGAAGGGGCCGAGGATGTCGAGCCCCTGCATCAAAAATGGCCAGGATAAAGGGATCGCCCGGAGAGCTTGAGCTGGCTGGTGTATCTGCTGGAATGGAACTGCACGCTTCACACTTGGTTACTTGTGCAGTTGCATCCTCGGAGGGCTGTCGGCCAAAAGAAACCTTGCCGGAAAGCTTTGCCGGCAAGTGTTTTGCGCCAATGTGGTGACCACATATGCCTCCATGTATCTCTCGCCAACAGTTTCGTCCATCTTCCCGTGAATACACTTCAATTTCACGCCGTTGAGTCTTCTTCTCGCATGCGGTGTGTTGTCGACAAACTGGTACATACTTGACTGCCGGGCTACTCTTTCCGCTTCTTCTTGCTCTTCGGGAAGTTCTCCTATCTGAAGGAAATGGACGATCTGTTGTGCCCATGCTGGAGCTTGCGGCTCGACAACAAGGACTAAAGGCACATCTGCTGCCGCGGGAACATTCGCTTCTAAGGCAAGAACCTGCGGCTTAGCCGGAGCTTGATGTTCCCCGACAAGCTTGCCGGAGCAAAACTTGTCGGGAGCGTCTGCTTCAACGGAACAAACCCTAGGGCTTGTCGGAGCAGACGCTCCTCAAAGACTCTTGGTGTTGATCTTGAGGACCTTCTTGGTGGCGGCTTCGGGAGCTCGCCGAAAATAGTCACCAAATCAACTTCCTCTTCTTGTTCTGTCCAGTTGATGGCATTACGACGGTTGAGTCAGCTTGAGCACAAAGATCCCTGGTTCCATGTGTAACTTAAGTGTGGCGCTCTTGACAAAGCCATCCGCAATGTCGCTCGAGCTCTTGGAACATGTTCCATTTGCAGGCCGTCAAAGTGCTCTTCTAGCTTTCTCACTTCATCAACATAAGCTTCCATCAACGGACTCGATAATTTTGTTCACTTGGCGGACGACAAGTCGTGAGTCACCCCGACAATAAGCTTCTTGATCCCAAGGTCCATCATGATCTCGAGACCGCAAGCAAACCTTCATACTCTGCAGTATTGTTCGTTGCTTGCTCCTTGGGAAAGTGCATCTGACTACGTACTTGAGGTGCTCTCCGTGGGTGCAACAAGTAGCACGCTCGCACCGGGCGCCTTTGCAGCGAGAAGGCACCATCAAAGTACATCAGCCACTCTTTGCTTGCTTCCTTGACGGGATGCTCGCTTTCGAATTTCTTCATCTTGTGTTACGCCCATTCTGCTATGAACTCTGCCAATGCTCGCTTTGGATAGTTGAAGTGCTCTCAAACTTGAGGCCAAAGCTTGACAGTTCAAAGGCCCACTCGACAATCCTGCCTGTTGCTTCCGGATTTTACAAGATCCTCTTCAGCGGAAAACGAGTGACGACTGTGATCTCATGTGCTTGGAAGTAATGGCGCAGCTTTCTCGAGGCCATGAGAAGGCCGAAAAGCAATTTCTGCACACCAGAGTACCTTGACCTAGCCCCCTGCAGAAGGGAGCTGACGAAGTAAAATGGGCGCTACACCATTCTTTTCTGTATCTTTTCACATGCCTGCACAGATCCATCTTTGTCGGGACCAGAGCTTGCCGGTGAAGTCCCTTGCTTGTCGCTGGGTGCATCTGCCGTGGTTGCTAGCTCATCATCCGCCTCCCTCTCCGCTACTAACGCAGCACTAACCACTTGATTGGTTGCCGCTATATATAGCAGCAACTTCTCTTGTGGCCTAGGTGCGACAAGCGTTGAGTGGAGGACAGTATCTCTTTAAGTCTCTGCAGCGCAGCCTCCGCTTCGAGTCCATTTCATTGACCTGCCTTTTTCAATATTTTGAAAATGGCAGGCGCCGCAAGATACCTAGAGATAAACCTGCTGAGAGCAGCTACGCAACCGGCAAGTCTTCGTACATCCTTGACGCGCTTTGGTGCTTCAATCTGCTCAATGGCCTTGATCTTGTCGGGATTGGCTTCAATTCCTCGTTGAGACACGAAGAATCCGAGAAGCTTGCCGGAGGGGACTCCAAACACACACTTCTCGGGGTTGAGCTTGAGGTTGATCTTGCGCAGATTTGCAAAGGTTTCGTCTAAATCTTGAATCAGAGTCGCCTTGTCCTTGCTCTTGACCACTATGTCATCCATGTAGGCTTCTACATTTCTGTGCATTTGCGGCTCAAAAGCGTCATGGACTACTCTTGTAAATGTTGAACCAGCATTCTTTAAACCGAAAGGCATCCGTACGAAACAGTAGGTGCCACATGGGGTGATGAATGCGGTCTTCTCCTCATCCTCTTCTGCCATGAAGATCTGATGATATCCTGAGTATGAATCAAGAAATGAAAGCCAATCACATCCGACCGTGGAGTCAACAATCTGATCGATGCGCGGCAAGGGAAATGGGTCTTTGGGACAAGCTTTATTAACATCGGTAAAGTCGATACAAAGCCTCCATTTCCGCTTGCCTTCTTGCACGACTACAGGATTGGCCAACCACGAGGATGGAGTACTCGACAAGGCCTGCTGCTTCCGATTTCTTGATTTCTTCGCGATGAATTCTTGACGCCCACCGCTTGCTTCCTCGACTTTCGCTTGACGGGCCGCGATGAGGACAAACGGCAAGATGGTGCTCAATTACTTTCCTGGGAACACTGGGATGTCGACGGTTGCCATGCAAACACGCCGACGTTACCGCAGAGAGCAACGAGCGCTTTCCTATTTAGGGTCGAGAGTGGCACCGATGGTGAAGGTACCACCAGGCCGCCCTCCTTGGCGGACACCTTCTTGGTCTCTCGTGGTGCTGCCATCGTCTTCTTACACTTGCCGGTGGAGCTCGATGGTGCGCCCTCGACGGTAGCGCAGCACCAAGAGGTGCGCTTGCCGGAGTGGGCATCGAGCTCTTGCCGACTTGGTCTTCTTCTTCGCCCGGAGCTTCAACGGCAAGTGACTTGTGATCTGTTGCGGCTGCTGCTTCCGGTAGATCTTGTCGGCGCAGATAAGAGCATCCTTCTTGTCGCCAGGACGGAGATGACACTTATCGGGCTGGCATCTTCAAAGATGTTGTATGCATAGTGAGAGGCTGCCATGAATTTGGCGAGTCTTTGGACGGCCAAGTATCCCATTGTAAGGCAATGGAAAGTCAGAACGCCAAAAGTGACCCTCTCACCCTGAAGTTCAATCGCTGCCAAATGTCACCGCAACGTAATCTTTCCATTCGCTTGCTCCTTCCCGGATTGATTCTTGAAATGTGTCGGTCTCTTCGAGCTCGCCATCGTGGATCCGGAGTTTCGAGTACTGCGGAGGAGATCAGGTTCAAGCCGCCCCGCCAAACTAGCATCTTAGTGACCTTGAGGTTGCGGATAGTTGGTGAAACCAACATCGGCAAGCACCCGACCGCAGTTATGCGATCAGGGTGGTCCTCAATATCAAAGATGATAGGCGTGCTGGACCATTTCAGAGGCTTGCGTGACTCGATGGATGGTTCTGCCGCATTGACTTCCCGCATCCACTGCTTGAGCTGGCGGTGTGAAGTATGCAGAGAAGCACCGCCGTCAGCACACAAGACCTCTGTGGCTTTCTGGAACTCAAAGCTGATCGGACCCACGAACACCTATGGGACCGGCGGACCGAGCCCCTTTCGGTTCGGCGGGGGGCGGAGGTCGCACGAAGAGCAGATCGAGGCGAAGCACACAAGTAGTTTACCCAGCTTCGGAGCTCTCCGGAGAGATAACACTCCTACTGCTACATGTTTGAGTGTATTGAGTTCTTGCTAGGGAGCGCTGAGTGCTACAGTACACACCAGCTGCTAACGAGACCTAGCGTGGGTGTTTTCTGCCTTCAACCTTTCGAACCTCCCTTTCTACGCTATGCATGGGCCTCCTTTTATATGCTCAAGGGTCTCCGACAGTGGCAACGTAGACAAGGGTAAAATGGAAAAGAAACGCGTTGGTACAGCTACTTGTACAAAGGTATCATACCTAACCACGACGGCAGGGGACAAAGGCATTAAATGCCCGCTCACGCCGCCAAACAAAGGCAAACAGGACCGCTGTGGTCGCCACCGCTTGCCACGATGGCAATCTTGTCGCCGCCGCTTGCCAGCGCCCGCTAGTCAAGACAGTTTCTCTGCCACGCGCTACCGAAAGGTCCTGTATGACACGTTGGTGGATGTGCCGGAGCGCAGGAATAGAATGAAGTCTGCAGCGGCAAGCGCCTTTGCCGCGTTGTTGCCTTGTCGCGTCCGGAAGCTTGTCGCCACGGGCCTTCCCGGCAAGCTCCTCTTGCTGTGGCCTTGTCTCCTAGGTGCCTTGGTTACCTTCCCGCAAGCTCCTCTTGCCGGGCCTTGTCTCCTTGGCTTAAATACTTTGTTCTTGAATGGCTCCAAAGGAACCACTTGATGACCTTGGCGGTCACCCGGCAAGCCTTGCCGCTGGGTGTCTGAATCGCCTGTGCACAAGTTCGGGATACTAGGGTACCCTACTCTAGTACACCGACACGCGCATGTATGAAGAAAGAGAAGCCGAGCTCGATCGGCAGGACAGTTTGGACGCATTGGAGGAGGAGCGCGACGTGGCAAAGGCTCGCTCCAGATTTTATCAACAAAGAGCTCAAAGATACCAAAGCAGGAAGTACGGTCAAAGCTACAATGTTGGCGAACTAGTTCTACGCCGCGGAAAAGAAAAAGGACAAACTCAAGCCCAAATGGAAGGTCCTTCATCATGGACTAGGTCCCCGACCATGGAGCATACCGCTTATGTAAACGCATCGGATAACCAACTCGAGCCGAACCCATGGAACGCAACCCATCTACGAAGATTCTACGCCTAAGCGTCGGACTCCAAGTTCGTCTCCTTCCTCCGTCCACATTTTCTATTTTTGCTGTATATTTTATTTCTCTCTTCCTCCTCCTTCTTCTGAAGCCTTTAGAGGCTCGCTTGGCGCTTTGTTCAACATATTTGACGCGCTGTCCGCGCTCATTATATTCGGGGCTTTTTTAATGTGCTTATTTATACGGGCTTTATGCCCAACATATGCGCCAAACTTCCGCATGTACCTTTTATTCACCATTATATGCATCGATATGACTTACGCTTTGGCCAAGCTGGGTTGCTCGGCTCCTGTGCTTACCCCTCGCTCCCGATTGTTCGCTAGGTGGTAAAGGAGCACCTCTGCGATTGTTATCGCGGGTCAGCCGGATGTGTACCTCGGACCGGGTGAAGCCGAAAGCTAGCGTTCTTAAGGGAATATTCGTTGGTGAACTGAAAGATGATTTTTAACTATTTACCCATCTGCCCCAGATGATTTTCTTTCTTTCTTAGCAGTTTTGACATGCACTTTAGGGCATGCATCCCAGTGAAAGGAACCCTTAACGGAACTATTCTCCCCGAAGATGTTTCTTACTATCCATGTAATATAACATAACTAGTTGGGCACTTGTCTGGTACAGCAACAATGACCCCTACGCCTTGTCTCCATGCATACCCCGGTTCTTATATAACCACGAAGGTATTCAGACACACTCCGGACTATTGGGTCCTGAGGTCGAAGCGAAAAGGTCCGCTATGAAAAACGATCTACAATCCGGCTAGAAGACATTTTATATGTCATATTTAATTACATAGTCAACTCGACTCATTGTATTCCTCCTCAATGCCATCTAACAGGCTATCTAATTTACAATCTTGCTGGGAATACTTGGCGGCCAATTCTACTTGGCCGTACACTAAGCTTACAGGGATCTCCTTCCCATCAGCCCCACAGTCCGACTCGCCATGTGGTTTGGGTCAACCTTCCGTGGTACCGCGTATTTACCATGGCCCAGGCCTCCCTGGCGCCTTGACGGCAGGCCGATATCTTCCATAGTCGGAAGCGCCACTGTGCTCCTTGAAGCCGCTCTGCCAGCTCCCCAATGCCTTCGGGCAGGGAGATAGATGGCCACAAGGCCTGGCCGACGCCTTTCATCACCTGCCGAACTCGTTTGTGCAGCTGACGCAGTTCTAGAAGAAGATCACCCGAAGAACTGGCATCTCCTCTTCAGACGACACTGTGAGCAAACCTATATACATGTTTATGTTAGTCGCCTTCCTCGCCAACTCTTTCAAAGTTCGCCAAGCACTTACTAAAAATGCCGCAACGGCCGCCGATTCTCCTTTACTGAGTCGCATAACCGGGCACGAACATCCTTTAGTTCCTCACCCAGCTTGGGTGTTGGCATCTTGGAGGTTATTTTTCTCCGCCGCACCCTCGTAAGCACACTCGCCGCCTTTAGTCTGGCGCAGAGCTGTTGCTTGTCCGGATCTAGTCCGACGCCATCTGCAATATTATTGTCGATTTACACACACGCCGCACTTCATAACCTATTTATCTTTTGAAGCATATATTACCAGAGGGGGTCTCTGTGGCTCCCCCTATAGCGGCTAGTGCGGCCGCAAGTTGGGCCTTGCATACTTCAAGCTCCTGGGACAGTCGGGCATTCTTTTCGTAAGAACTCAGATTCCAAATGATCCTTAAATCAGTTATCCTAACTATTTTAAGTCTCGGGACTACTGCATATATAATCACAAATTTCTCACCAGATGTCCTTTACATACTGCTCCATGGCTCGCTAGACCATCTTGAGCGGCACGGAGGTGCGCATCTCCCTAATTGAAGGCATTCAAGGCCTCTTAGGAGAAACATGCGTCACGAAGAACTGTCCGGCGGCGCCTGTGATTCATGGCGCTCTCCACCTCATAGTTGGTGGCGGACAACCTGTCGACGTCCTCTGTCGGAGGAGCATCCGACGCACGCCTCGTGCTCGCCTCCGCTTCTGGACCCGGCTTGGGAGCCTGGCTGGCGGAGGCTCGATTGGCAGCTTCTCCAGACTCAGTCCGGCGAGCGCTCTTTTTTCTGAAAAGAGCACCAGCGTTAGTACGCCTTCCAGGAATCAATCCTGGGAATATAGTGACACGCCATACCGTTGCGGCGGAGTTTCGATCTGGACCGCACTTCTTTTTAGCCTGTGAGGCCGATCTGTCCTTGTTGGCTGGCCATGGCTCGGCCTCCCGCCTCAAGGCACCCCTCGCAAACACCATTGGTATACGGTGATCAAAAAGTAAGCACGGATGGGTCATTATCGAGTATTGGGACCTCGGTCTCGCACTGTGAGGCTGGGAGTATTCCGGTAATCGGCCGAATGGCAACCAAAGCATTGTCGATGCTAAGTTGGTGGAACACCCGTCGATCAACTCCACCTTTATATCCAGATCCTCTTCGAGGCTGGATCGAGGGACCGCTCCGGATCCTCGGGTTGTGGGGCGGGCTGTATCTTCTTCAAGGCCCGGCGCAGTTCCTCGCGAGAAACCATGAAATGAGATATTTAACCACGGAACATGGATCGGACAGGCCACAAAGATATTTGCTTACCCAACTTCGAGGATGATTCAAAGAAAACCTGTTCAAGGGTTGACGCGAGAAAATCCTCCTCTTCTCCTTTGTACATGGCGCATAAGGTCTTCACCAGTTCGGTGACCGATCCTGCCCTTTGCGCCCATGGCGGGTGGCATCGCCCTCCCGCTGAAGTCCCACATGGGTGGCCCCTATATTGAGCGGCTGCACTCCTCTCATAATGCGTAGATTGCCATGACTCGGTCATGGTCAATCCGCATGAGCCAAGAATCTTATTCGCTCATCAAGTAAAGGACGCCCCGATCATTTTCCTCTCGGGCTCAAGGGCGCCAGCTTAGGCGCTTCTTCAGAGGAGCATTACAACTCCGAAGGCCGATCCAACAGATCTCGCAGCGGACGCCCTCCATGTAAAACCATTCAAGGCCAGTCTTTGGGCGCCGGGTTCCGGATAGATATCCGTCCCAGCGATGCGCCATAGTTCCGCTCCGCCCACTTGATATATTGACCCCTCATGAGAACGGGGTACTAGGCAGAATAATCTCTTCTACAGCAAAATGAGCCTCGATGCTCAAGAACAGTTCGCAAAGGCCACGAGTCTGTGGCTGTGCAAATTGGAGGCAAAGGAAGGTGGTGCAATCGAGGCCAGAGAACTCCAAGAGCCCCGGAGAAACGGATGGAGGGAAATCCGAGTCCTCTTACTAGATAAGAGACGAAGCATACCCGCTCTCCTTTAGAGGGATTGGGGACACTCTCCGCTTGCTTTCCGCCCTTGTAGGTGGCAAGTCCGGCTCGAACGGGAACCATGAAGGCCGGGGTAGAAACCTTGGTTTGAGTATAACTAGCTCGCTATGCGGGATGAGCATCTCTCCCACTTGTGGTGAGGGCTAGGAGCGCGAGAGGAGGAGCCACGCCGACGGTCCATGATGGAATGGGCTTTGGTCAAGCGCCCGATGAAAGCTCAAGGGGGGATGGTGTGACTCAGATCTAGATCCTCGCCTTTTATAGGCGGCTCATTTGCGCAGCTAGGGGGTAATTGTAAAATACCCTGGCTTTTCGATTCATTCAAACACGTGGAAGATGGCCATTATTGGGCGTAGAAGCCAAGGAGCGCAGCATTTATCGAGTTTGACACTATTCGACAAGTATATGGAATTTGAGAAGAACCCGCCGCAATGCCAAGACAATCGACGCCACGGACTCATCATCATTGAAGCCTGGTCTGGGCTACCGAGGAGTCCCGGATTAGGGGTGTCCAGATAGCGAACTATCACCGCTGGCGGACTCGGACTATGAAGATACAAGATTGAAGACTTCGTCCCGTGTCCGGATGGACTTTCCTTGGCGTGGAAGGCAAGCTTGGTGATACGGATATGTAGATCTCCTACCATTGTAACCGACTCTGTAACCCTAACCTATCCGGTGTCTATATAAACCGGAGGATTTTAGTCCGTGGGGACTAACAACAATCATACCATAGGCTAGCTTCTAGGGTTTAGCCTCCTTGATCTCGTGGTAGATCTACTCTTGTACTACCCATATCATCAATATTAATCAAGCAGGAGTAGGGTATTACCTCCATCGAGAGGGCCCAACCTGGTAAAAACATCGTGTCCCTTGTCTCCTGTTACCATCCGCCTAGACACACAGTTCCGGCTTGGGAGCCTGGCTGGCGGAGGCTCGATTGGCAGCTTCTCGAGACTCGATCCGCGGCGCTCTTTTTCGAAAAGAGCACCAGCGTTAATCGCCTTCCGAGAATCAATCTGGGAATATAGTGACACGCCATACCGTTCTGGGCGGAGTTTCGATCTGGACCGCACTTCTTTTTAGCTTTGTGAGGCCGTCTTGTCCCTTGTTGGCTGGCACGCGAGGCTCGGCCTCCTGCCTCGAAGGCACCCCCTGCGAAACACCATTGGTATACGGTGATCAAAAAGTAAGCACGGATGGGTCATTATCAGAGTATTGGGACCTCGGTCTCAGTTACCTGTGAGGCTGGGAGTATTCCGGGGTAATCGGCCGTAATGGCAACCAAAGCATTGTCGATGCTAAGTTGGTGGAACACCCCGTCGATCAACTCCACCTTTATATCCAGATCCTCTTCGGAGGCTGGATCGAGGGACCGTTCCGGATCCTCGGGTTGTGGGGGCGGGCTGTGTATCTTCTTCAAGGCCCGGCGCAGTTCCTGCGTAGAAACCATGAAATGAGATATTTAACCACGGGAACATGGATCGGACAGGCCACAAAGATATTTGCTTACCCAACTTCGAGGATGATTCAAAGAAAACCCGTTCAGTGGGTTGACGCGGAGAAAATCCTCCTCTTCTCCTTTGTACATGGCAGACAAGGTCTTCACCAGTTCGGTGACCGATCCCGGCCCTTTGCGTCCATGGCGGGTGGCATCGTCCTCCCCGTTGAAGTCCCACATGGGGTGGCCCCTATATTGGAGCGGCTGCACTCCTCTCATAATGCAGATTGCCATGACTCCAGTCATGGTCAATCCGGCATGAGCCAGTAATCTTATTCGGCTCATCAAGTAAAGGACGTCCCGATCATTTTCCCTCTCGGGGCTCATGAGCGCCAGCTTAGGCGCTTCTTCGAGAGGAGCATTGCTAAACTCCGGAAGGCCGATCCGAACAGGATCGGCAGCGGGGCGTCCTCCATGTAAAACCATTCGAAGGCCAGTCTTTGGGCGCCTTCTTGAGGTTCGGATAGATATCCGGTCCCAGCGATCGCCATAGTTCCGCTCCGCCCACTTGATATATTGACCCCTCATGAGAACGGGGTACTAGGCAGAATAATCTCTTCTACAGCGCAAAATGAGCCTCGATGCCCAAGAACAGTTCGCAAAGGGCCACGTAGCCCGTCTTTGTGCAAATTGGAGGCAAAGCGAAGGTGGTGCAATCGAGGTCAGAGAACTCCAAGAGCCCCGGAGAAACGGATGGAGTGGAATCCGAGTCCTCTTACTAGATAAGAGACGAAGCATACCCGCTCTCCTTTAGAGGATTGGGGACACTCTCCGCTTGCTTTCCGCCCTTGTAGGTGGCAAGTCCGGCTCGAGCGGGAACCATGAAGGCGGGGGTAGAAATCCTTGGTTTGGAGTATAACTAGCTCGCTATGCGGGACGAGCATCTCTCCCAATTTCGGGGTGAGGGCTAGGAGCGCGAGAGGAGAACCACGTCGACCGTCCATGATGGAATGGGCTTTGGTCGAAGCGCTCCGATGAAAGCTTCATGAAGGGGGATGGTGTGACTCAGATCTAGATCCTCGCCCCTTTTATAGGCGGCTCATTTGCGCAGCTAGGGGGGTAATTGTAAAAATACCCTGGCTTTTCGCATTCATTCAAACACGTGGAAGATGGCCATTATTGGGCGTAGAAGCCAAGGAGCGCAGCATTTATCGAAGCGGACACTATTCGACAAGTATATGGAATTTGGAGAAGAACCCGCCGCAATGCCGAAGACAATCGACGCGCCGGACTCATCATCATTGAAGCCTGGTTCGGGGGCTACTGAGGGAGTCCCGGATTAGGGGGTGTCCGTATAGCCGAACTATCACCGTTGGCCGGACTCCTGGACTATGAAGATACAAGATTGAAGACTTCGTCCCGTGTCCGGATGGACTTTCCTTGGCGTGGAAGGCAAGCTTGGTGATACGGATATGTAGATCTCCTACCATTGTAACCGACTCTGTGTAACCCTAACCTATCCGGTGTCTATATAAACCGGAGGATTTTAGTCCGTAGGACGAACAACAATCATACCATAGGCTAGCTTCTAGGGTTTAGCCTCCTTGATCTCGTGGTAGATCTACTCTTGTACTACCCATATCATCAATATTAATCAAGCAGGAGTAGGGTATTACCTCCATCGAGAGGGCCCGAACCTGGGTAAAAACATCGTGTCCCTTGTCTCCTGTTACCATCCGCCTAGACACACAGTTCGGGACCCCCTACCCGAGGTCCGCCGGTTTTGACACCGACACTCGCGATACATCAAGATCGTGCCGAATCAAGAACACGAGAGAGAGAGAGAGAGTTCAAACACATAGCTACTCGTACATACCCTCAGCCCCGAGGGTGAACTACTCCCTCCTTGTCATGGAGAGCGCTAGGATGTTGAAGATGGCCATCGAAGAAGGATTCCCCCCTCCAGCAGGGTGCCGGAATAGGGTCCCGATTGGTTTTTAGTGGCTACAGAGGCTTGCGGCGGCGGAACTCCCGATCTATTGTGTTCCTCGATGTTTTTAGGGTATATGGACATATATAGGCGAAAGAACTCAGTCACGGGAGCCACGAGGGGCCCACGAGGGTGTGGGCGCGCCCAGGGGGTATGGAGCGCCTCCCTGCCTCATGGCTTCCTTGAAGCTTCCCTGGCGTCTACTCCAAGTCTCCTGGATTGCTTCTGTTCCAAAAATAACTCTCCCGAAGGTTTCATTCAGTTTGGACTCCGTTTGATATTCCTTTTCTTCAAAATACTGAAATAGGCCAGAAAACAACAATTTGGGCTGGGCCTCTGGTTAATAGGTTAGTCCCAAAGATAATATAAAAGTGTTTAGTAAAGCCCATAAACATCCAAAACAGATAATATAATAGCATGAATACTTCATAAATTATAGATACGTTGGAGACGTATCAGCATCCCCAAGCTTAATTCCTACTCGTCCTCGAGTAGGTAAATGATAAAAGAAACAATTTATGAAGTGTGAATGCTAGCATGTGCACAAGTTTGATCAATGATAATTTCAATCACCTTTTCTAGCATAATTATATGTCATAACAGTAGCTCATATCATAAAGCTTCTCATGATCAAGTAACAAGCTATTCACATGTTAAAGTATAGATCATAAACTTTCTTGAAAACTAACAGACAGTTCTCAATCATCAAACAATTGCAATTCATCTAATTTGCAGGAAGGGTCTATGTAAGAGCTTTGATTTAGCAAATCCTACATACTCAACTATCATAAAGTCTTCCATGAGTGCTACCACTCAAAGCATATTCCTAGAATAAATAGTATTCATCGAACATAGAGAAAGATAGGGGCTTAATGTTTCGCCTCCCAACCTTTTACCTCAAGGGTAATGTCAACAATAATAATTCATGCTCAAATACATTTGAATGGCCATATATTCTTGGATCTTTCTCCACCACATGATGCTTGCCAACTAAAAAATTAGGTTGGAATGAGAAGGAATACTACTGACTCTTGCATAAAAGTAAAAGATAGGCCCTTCGCAGAGGGAAGAAGGGCAGAGGTGCCAGAGCTCGAAGCTAAAACAGAGATGAAAATAATTTTGAGAGGTATGATTTCATTGTCAACATAATGACCAAGAGTTCCCAATATCTTCCATACTAGATACATTTTAGGTGGTTCCCAAACAGAAAGGTAAAGATTTTACTCCCCCTCCACCAACAATCACACTCCACGGCTTGTCCGAAACAACGGGTGATGTCCAACTTTCAACAATCCTGGGGGAGTTTGTTTAAATTATTTGCGAATTTGTTTTTGATCTTTTGATCATAGGACTGGGCATCCCAGTTACCAGCCATTTTCTCGTGAATGATGAGCTGAGTCCACTCATCGTGAGAATAACCCACCTAGCATGGAAGATACTGACAGCCCCTAGTCGCTATATGAGCGATTCGGGCATACAAAACAGATTATTATTTGAAGGTTTAGAGTTTGGCACATGCAAATTTACTTGGAACGACAGGTAAATACCGCATGTAGGTAGATATGGTGGACACTCATGGAAGAAACTTGGTTCAAGGAATTTGGATGCACAAGCAGCATTCCCGCTTAGTACAGATATTTTGGCTAGCAAAGGATTCTAAATAGCAAGCACCACATGTTAGAGGATCCATAACAATATAACTTCTATACAAATATACCCAAGCGTAACTCATTATGTTGTGTTCCTTGTCCAATTTCAACTAATTTGCTCAGGTTTGAAAATAATTAATGGGGCTCACAATCATAGAAGATGTCCAAGATAGTATATTTATATGTGAAATCTCTCTTCCTTCAATATTGTTTCATGAATTGTTCAAGTGACCAATACAATGTTTGCTAACCTTCAATAAATTTACCACCTCTACTTCTTATATGTGAAGGCATTACTCCCCATGGGAAAGTCTTATGAAACATATATAATTTTAGATTTATGACATTCAAATCATTCAACCATTTACTCATAGGATATAAGTGAAGCACACGAGTAAATGACAAAGTACTCCAAAAAGATATAAGTGAAGATCAGTGAGTAGTTAAATAATTATGTAGCTATGTGAAGACTCTCTCTCATTTAAGAATTTTAGTTCTTGGTATTTTATTCAAACAACAAGCAAAACAAAATAAAACGACATTTCAAGGATAGCACTCATCATGTGAAGAAGCAAAAACTTAGGCTCAACCGATAGTAACCGATAATTGTTGAAGAAGAAAGGTGCGATGCCTACCGGGGCATCCCCAAGCTTAGATGCTTGAGACTTCTTGAAATATTATATTGGGGTGCCTTGGGCATCCCCAAGCTTGAGCTTTTGTGTCTCCTTAATTCCTCTCATATCACGGTTTCCTAAGTCTCGAAAGCTTCATCCACACCAAACTCAACAAGAACTCATGAGATAAGTTAGTATAAACCAATGCAAAAACCTTATCATTTTCTACTGTAACAAATCACTAAAATTATTATTCAACATTGCATACTAAATGCCTCTGCATATTTAATACTCCTATCCTCAAATAGAATCATTAAACAAGAAAATATATGCAAACATAACAACAATCTGTCAAAATAGTACAGTCTGTAAAGAATGCAAGATTCATCATACTTCCCTAACTCCAAACGTTATGAAATTTTACCACACTGTAGAAAATTTATCAGAGCTTATTATGCAAAAAATTTCAACATTTTATCATATTCTGGCTTTTCTAGGGAATTTTCGCAACAACGATAAACTTTCTATTTTGAAACAGCAACATGTATACTTGCAAAATAAACATGGTAAAGGCTATCCTTGACATTTTTATTGAAAATAGAGATGCAAAACATTATTATAAATAAAATCAAGCAAATACTAACAAATAAAATGATGCTCCAAGAAAAACACATATCATGTGGTGAATAAAAATATAGCTCCAAGTAAAGTTACCGATGAACGAAGAAGAAAGAGGGGATGCCATCCGGGGCATCCCCAAGCTTAGGCTCTTGGTTGTCCTTGAATATTACCTTGGGGTGCCTTGGCATCCCAAATCTTAGGCTCTTCCCACTCCTTATTCCATAGTCCATCGAATCTTTACCCAAAACTTGAAAACTTCACAACACAAAACTCAACAGAAAACTCGTAAGCTCCGTTAGTATAAGAAAATAAAACCACCACTTAGGTACTGTTGTGAACTCATTCTTTATTTATATTGGTGCAATATCTACTGTATTCCAACTTCTATATGGTTCATACCCTCTGATACTACTCATAGATTCATCAAAATAAGCAAACAACACATAGAAAACAGAATCTGTCAAAAACAGAACAGTCTGTAGTAATCTGTATCATTCGAATACTTCTGGAACTCCAAAAATTCTGAAATAAATTGGTGGACCTGAGTAATTTTTTTATTAATCATCTGCAAAAGAGAATCAACCTAAAAGCACTCTCTAGTAAAAAATGGCAGCTAATCTCGTGAGTGCAAAAGTTTCTGTTTTTTACCGTTTTTCTTAGTTCGGTCCTATTAGTAGTATCTTGATCTAGTAGAAGAAAGTCTTTGCATGATCTAGTTTTGAGTTTTGCTTTATGATCCCTCTATGTAATCGAGTCCATGAGCTATATAATAAAGATTAGTGTTGAGTCAAGGGCTTGATTATTTTTCCATGATCTTAAGTGAATAAAAGAAAAGAGAAAAGAACAAAAAGAAATAAAGAGTTCATATTGATCTTATTGAGAGTAATGACTTCACATAGAAAGAGTATGATGATTAAAAGTTGTTGGGAGTTGGCAAACATAGCTTTGGTCAACGTTGCAATTAATAGGAAGTAATAAAGAAAGAGAGGTTTCACATATAAATATACTATCATAGACATCTTTTATGATTGGGAGCACTCATTAAAATATGACATGCTAAAGAGTTGATGTTGGACAAGGAAGACAACGTAATGGGTTATGTTTTCTTATATCTGAGATAAAGTATATTGTCATGGATCATCCAACATGTTGAGATTGCCTTTCCCCCTAATGCTAGCCAAATTCTTAGCACCAAGTAGAGATACTACTTGTGCTTCCAAATACCCTTAAACCAGTTTTGCCATGTGAGTCCACCATATCTACCTATGGATTGAGTAAGATCCTTCAAGTAAGTTGCCATTGGTGCAAGCAATAAAAATTGTTCTTTAAATATGTATGATTGATTGGTGTGGAGGAAATAAGCTTTGTACGATCTTGTGATGTGGAAGAAATAAAAGCGACGGACTGCATAATAAAGGTTCATATCACAAGTGGCAATATAAAGTGACGCTCTTCCACATTAAGATTTTGTGCATCCAACCATAAAAGCGCATGGCAACCTCTGCTTTCCTCTGCGAAGGGCCTATCTGTTACTATTACCTTCTACCTTATGCAAGAATCATGGTGATCTTCACCTTTCCTTTTTATTTTATCCTTTGGCAAGCACAGGGTGTTGGAAAGATCCTGATAGATATATTTAATTGGATATGAGTTAGCATGAACTATTATTGTTGACATTACCCTTGAGGTAAAAGGTTGGGAGGCGAAACTATAAGCCCCTATCTTTCTCTGTGTCTGATTAAAACTGCGTAACCACAAGTATTGCGCAAGTGTTAGCAATTATGAAAGACTAAATGATAGTTGAGTATGTGTACTTGCTAGAAAGCTCTGACATAGACTCTTTCTGATGTTATGATAAATTGTAATTGCTTCAGTGACTCAGATTATAGTTTGTTAGTTCTCAATAAAGTTTCGGATTCATACTTTGCATTGTGAATATATTATTACTTGAGCATAAGAAATCATATGACAATATCCATCTATGTTGCTGTTATAAGAATAATCATGACACCCTCATGTCCATATTTTGTTCTATCGACACCTCTACCTCTAAACATGTGGACATATTTATCGTTATCAGCTTTCGCTTGAGGACAAGCGAGGTCTAAGCTTGGGGTAGTTGATACGTACATTTTGCATCATGCTTTTATATCGATATTTATTGCATTATGGGCTGTTATTACATGTTATGTCACAATACTTATGCCTATTCTCTCTTATTTTACAAGGTTTACATAAGGAGGGAGAATGCCGGCAGCTGGGATTCTGGGTTGGAAAAGGAGCAAATATTAGAGACCTATTCTGCACAACTCCAAAAGTCTTGAAACTCCACGAAAGTTATTTTTGGAAATAATAAAAAATACTGAGCGGAAGAAATACGTCAGGGGGGCCACCACCTGCCCACGAGGGTGGGGGCGCGCCCTACCCCCCAGGGCGCGCCCCTGCCTCGTGGGCCCCCTGTTGGCTCTCCGGTGGCCATCTTCTGCTATATGAAGTCTTTCGTCGAGGAAAAATCATAAGCAACCTTTCGGGACGAGACTCCGCCGCCACGAGGCGGAACCTTGGCAGAACCAATCTAGGGCTCCGGCAGAGCTGTTCTGCCAGGGACACTTCCCTCGGGAGGGGAAATCATCGCCATCGCCATCACCAACGCTCCTCTCATCGGGAAAGGGCAATCTCCATCAACATCTTCACCAGCACCATCTCCTCTCAAAACCCTAGTTCATCTCTTGTATCCAATTCTTGTCTCCAAGTCCGGGATTGGTACTAGTAGGTTGCTAGTAGTGTTGATTACTCCTTGTAGTTGATGCTAGTTGGTTTATTTGGTGGAAGATCATATGTTCAGATTCTATATGCATATTAATACCCCTCTGATTATGAACATGAATATGCTTTGTCAGTAGTTACGTTTGTTCCTGAGGACATGCATGGGAGAAGTATTGCTATTAGTAGTCATGTGAATTTGGTATTCGTTCGATATTTTGATGAGATGTATGTTGTCTATCCTCTAGTGGTGTTATGTGAACGTCGACTACATAACACTTCACCATTATTTGGGCCTAGAGAAAGGCATTGGGAAGTAATAAGTAGATGATGGGTTGCTAGAGTGACAGAAGCTTAAACCCTAGTTTATGCGTTGCTTCGTAAGGGGCTGATTTGGATCCATATGTTTCTTGCTATGGTTAGGTTTACCTTAATACTTTTGTTGTAGTTGCGGATGCTTGCAATAGAGGTTAATCATAAGTGGGATGCTTGTTCAAGTAAGAACAGCACCCAAGCACCGGTCCACCCACATATCAAATTATCAAAGTAACGAACGCGAATCATATGAACGTGATCAAAACTAGCTTGACGACAATTCCCATGTGTCCTCGGGAGCGCTTTTCTCTATATAAAAGTTTGTCCAGGCTTGTCCTTTGCTACAAAAAGGATTGGGCCACCTTGCTGCACTTTATTTACTTTTGTTACTTGTTGCTCGTTACAAATTATACTATCACAAAACTATCTCTTACCACTTATTTCAGTACTTGCAGAGAATACCTTGTTGAAAACCGCTTATCATTTCCTTCTGCTCCTCGTTGGGTTTGACACTCTTACTTATCAAAAGGACTACGATAGATCCCCTATACTTGTGGGTCACCAACGAGGGGGAGACGATCCACGCGGACGCGCTGCCCCAACTCTTCTTCCGCTGCACGACACTGCGCGTCTAGTGGTAACGAACTGTGATCCATCTCCCGTAGCATGTTCTTGGTTGTTCTGCGTGTAGGAAATTTTAATTTGCAGTCAACGCACCCTACCATAGATCCCAACAAGATTATGGTAGGGTACGAAACCACCTCAAAGTTATTCTTTCAGATCGATCTATTCAAGAGTCCGTAGTAAAATAACACGTATTTATTCTTTCCGTTCGATCTATCATAGAGTTCGTACTAGAATAACACCTTAAGACACAAATCAACCAAAACACTAATGTCACCTAGACACTCCAATGTCACCTCAAATATCCGTGGGTATGATTATATGATATTGATCACACAATCTTACATTCATCTATTCAACCAACACAAAGAACTTCAAAGAGTGCCCCAAAGTTTCTACCGGAGAGTCAAGACGAAAACGTGTGCCAACCCCTATGCATAAGTTCACGAGGTTACGGAACCCGCAAGTTGATCAACAAAACATACATCAAGTAGATCACGTGAATATCCCATTTTCACCATAGATAAGCACATGCAGGACATACATCAAGTGTTCTCAAATCCTTGAAGACTCAATCCGATAAGATAACATCAAAGGGAAAACTCAATCCATTACAAGAGAGTAGAGGGGGAGAAACATCATAAGATCCAACTATAATAGCAAAGCTCGTGATACATCAAGATCGTGCCGAATCAAGAACACGAGAGAGAGAGAGAGAGAGAGAGAGAGAGAGAGATCAAACACATAGCTACTGGTACATACCCTCAGCCCCGAGGGTGAACTACTCCCTCCTTGTCATGGAGAGCGCCGGGATGATGAAGATGGCCACCGGAGAAGGATTCCCCCCTCCGGCAGGGTGCCGGAACAAGGTCCCGATTGGTTTTTCGTGGCTACATAGGCTTGGAGCAGCGGAACTCCCGATCTATTGTGTTCCTCGATGTTTTTAAGGTATATGGACATATATAGGCGAAAGAAGTCGGTTAGGGGAGCCACGAGGGGCCCACGAGGGTGGGGGCGCGCCCAGGGGGGTATGGCGCGCCTCCCTGCCTCGTGGCTTCCTCGAAGCTTCCCTGACGTCTACTCCAAGTCTCCTGGATTGCTTCCGTTCCAAAAATAACTCTCCCGAAGGTTTCATTCCGTTTGGACTCCATTTGATATTCCTTTTCTTTGAAACACTAAAATAGGCAAGAAAACAACAATTTGGGTTGGGCCTCCAATTAATAGGTTAGTCCCAAAAATAATATAAAAGTGTTTAGTAAAGCCCATAAACATCCAAAGCAGATAATATAATAGCATGAATACTTCATAAATTATAGATACGTTGGAGACGTATCAGTAGGCGCGCCCCCTGCCTCGTGGCCTCCTCGTTGATTACTTGATGTCCACTCCAAGTCCTCTGGATCACGTTTGTTCCAAAAATCACGCTCCCGAAGGTTTCATTCCGTTTGGACTCTGTTAGATATTCTTTTTCTGCGAAACACTGAAATAGGCAAAAAAAACAGCAATTTGCACTGGGCCTTGGGTTAATAGGTTAGTCCCAAAAATAATATAAAAGTGTATAATTAAGCCCATTGAACATCCAAAACAGAATATATAATAGCATGGAGCAATCAAAAATTATATATACGTTGGAGACGTATCAGTGCCTAAAGCTCAAAATGATTTGCTCAACAAATTGAATAATAAGAAAAATGATAATGTTGTTAGATTTGTGACTAGAGGGGGTAAAGTGACTCGGGAAACTTTGTATCCTGAGGGCCACCCTAAGAGAATTGAGAAAGATTCTCAGAGAACTAATGTTGATCCACCTAGTCCTTCTAAAAAGAAGAAAAAGAAAAATGATAGGACTTTGCATGCTTCTAGTGAACCTATTGTTGACACACCTGAGAATCCCAATGATATTTCTATTTCTGATGCTGAAACACAATCTGGTAATGAACATGAACCTAGTGATAATGTTAATGATGTTGTTCATGTTGATGCTCAACCTAGCAATGATAATGATGTAGAAATTGAACCTGTTGTTGATCTTGATAACCCACAATCTAAGAATCAACGTTACGATAAGAGGGACTTTGTCGCTAGGAAGCACGGTAAAGAAAGAGAGCCATTGGTTTAGAAACCAAGGCCTTTTCCTCCTAAACCATCCAAGAAAAAGGATGATGAGGATTTTGAGCGCTTTGCTGTAATGATTAGACCTATCTTTGTGCGTATGCGTTTGACAGATATGCTTAAAATGAATCCTTATGCTAAGT
Source organism: Aegilops longissima (assembly GCA_021605205.1). NCBI lineage: Eukaryota > Viridiplantae > Streptophyta > Magnoliopsida > Poales > Poaceae > Aegilops > Aegilops longissima. Next base: position 536,489,751 of record CM038681.1, on the reverse strand, counting down.
GTATGAAGGATATTGTTACTAATAAAAGAAAGATACCGGAAGCTGAAATTTCCACCATGCTTGCTAATTATACTTTTAAAGGTGGAATACCTAAGAAACTAGGAGATCCAGGAGTACCAACTATACTATGCTCCATTAAAGGAAACTATGTTAAAACTTCTTTATGTGATCTTGGAGCCGGTGTTAGTGTTATGCCTCTCTCTTTATATCGTAGACTGGATTTGAATAAGTTGACACCTGCTGAAATATCTTTGCAAATGGCCGATAAATCAACTGCTACACCTGTCGGTATTTGTGAGGATGTGCCTGTTGTGGTTGCAAACGTTACTATTTTAACGGACTTTGTTATTCTTGATATTCCCGAGGACGGTAGTATGTCGATTATCCTAGGTAGACCCTTTTTGAATACTGCAGGGGCTGTTATTGATTGTAACAAAGTCAATGTCACTTTTCATGTTAATGGTAATGAGCATACGATACACTTTCCGAGGAAACAACCTCAAGTCCACAGTATCAATTATATTGAAAAAATTTCAACGATTACTATTGTAGGCTTTGAATTTCCTCTTCCTACTGTCAAGAAGAAATATGATATTCTTATTATTGGGGACGTGCATATCCCCGTTGAGGTAACCTAGTGCTATTCGAAAATTCTCCGGTTTCATGCGATTCGAAATGAGTTTGTTAACAAGACTTGATCAACCTTGTTAGTGGATTCCTTTTGATGAGTATGAGATGGATGAAGTTAGAAAGCACAACTCTCTGTACCCTCCTTTCACTTTCTGTTATTTAGATTAAATAAAGAAAAATTAGTATTTTCTTTCTGTTTTCTGTTATCCTTGCAATAAAAAATACCCCGAAAATAGAAGTTCCCCAAATACCCTGAAATTGAAATATGATTTTTTTTCTAGAATATTTAAGAATATTTGGCACTGAGAACACATTAGGGGGCCACACCACTTGGCCACGAGGGTCCAGGGCGCGCCCACCCCCTGGGTGTGCCCCCCTGCCTCGTGGGCCCCACGTGGCCCCCCTCCACTTATTCCAGCACCCACACACTTTGTCTTCCTCCAAAAAATATCACTATACAACTCAAACTCGTGTTCTAGCTTGTTTTGCTGCGATTTTCGATCTCCTTGCTCAAAGCTCCACTCACGAAACTGCTTTGGGGAATTGTTCTTCGGTATGTGACTCCTCCAATGGTCCAATTAGTTTTTGTTCTAGTGCTTTATTCATTGCAAATTTTGGCTGCTTAGGTTACCCTGTTCTCGAGCTTGCATGTTAAATTTATATGGTCCCAAGTAGCTCTAATGCATGATATAGTCTCTAGGCACTTGTGGGAGTAGTTGCTATTAATCTTATTGACTTTGGTTCACTTTTATTTTGGAGTCACTAAAAATTTCAGAAATTTTTCAGAGGAAGAAATATGTTTAGGAAAATGTACCTAGGTGGTTCTTCCAGGAAGCAAGGACTCAGGCCCGCAATACACGATCTGGACCATGAACTACCAAGAGGCCCAAGTGCGGCCTTGTGAATGGCCGTCAGAAGATTTTATGATTCAAGCAGGCATTAAGGAGGAATTTGATGCATATGTGTGTAATGCTGATCTTGAGGGCTTCGTGTCAGATAATTGCCCTCAATACTACTTCCTAACTGATTCATTTGTGAGAAGGTTTAAGTTTACATCATCACGCAATTCTCACATGGTCCTGTTTGATCTTTAGGATAAATCTTATACCTTGGATTTAGAGGATTTTAATTCTGCTTGTAAACTCGGTAGTGCTAGTGAACCTCGCAATTCTGAATATAAAGACTTTCTTACTAGTATAACTGTGGGGGAATCTAGGGAAATCACGCAAGCTACCATAGGGAGCATTCATTTTCCTGCAATACATTATTTTGCTCTCTTTATAGGTAGATGTATTAATGGTAAAGATGAAGCCTGTCACATGTGCGTTCCAGATCTTTGTGTCCTCAAGAGTGCTGTGTTAGGAGATAAACAACATAACTTGGGGGCTATTGTTGCACGAAGGTTGCATCATAACAGTATTAGCGGAGATTTGTTTGGCGGAATTTATGCAACCCGTTTAGCTAATTTTCTTGAGGTACCCATTCGTGAAAATGATATGGAGTTGCCTCTTGCTTATCTAGATTACAATGCTATGGTTCGCCGTCAGTTTATTGAGAGGAATGAACAACCTCTTTAGTACCGACTAATCTTTGACAGACGTCGCGCTGTCCATATTGCTCTCCCTGCTCCTACTTTCTTTGACTTTCAGGCAAAGGGGAGATATGTCATAACCAGGGAGGAGGCAAACGAGTACGAGAGGAGGGCGAAAGCAGAATACCTCCAAGCTGCAGCCTAGAGAGCAGTAGTTGTTGCATCTCAGTACGACCCTAGTTACAACTTTGGATATCCGCCAGGCCATCCATGGGCATAGACCAACTTAGGCCAAAAGCCTAAGCTTGGGGGAGTACGTATTTCTCACCGACATTACATTCATGTTCACACACTCATTCTAGTTGTCGGTGCTCATTGTACTATCCATGCTAGTTTATTTTCCTTTTAAGCTTTCTTCTTGTGTGCTTGGATAACCTTAAGAAAAACCAAAAAAAATTAGTTGTAGCTTTTAGCTAGTTTACTTTCCATGCTTGTAGTGGTAGTAATTAAAAGAAAACCCAAAAAGATTTCTCGTTCTTCTTTTGCTTGTTGGGAGCTTTCCTGTGTAAATAGTTTTATTTCTTTTCTTTGGGGGTCGAGAGGAGAAGACCGTGATGAAAATGTTGAGTGGCTCTCATATGAATTATTGTTGATTTAACCAAGAGCCCATATTACCTTATCTTCTCCCTTGAATTAAATGCCTACAGATTCCAACTTAGTCCAATGCACGTGCACTATTATTATTATACACACCGTTCGGTCGTGCGAGTGAAAGGCAATAATGACGATATATGATGGACTGATTGAGATGAGAGAAATTGGTATGAACATGACCTCTTTTGTTTTTGTAAATATGATTAGTTCATCATTCCTGATTCAGCCTATTATGAATGAACATGTTTGCAATGAAAATTAGAGATTATAGTTGCTCATGCCATGCTTAATTAGCTAGGAGTTTATAATGGTTTACCTTGTGTGCCAACATGCTATTAAAATGGTTGTGATGTGGTATAGTAGGGTGGTATCCTCCTTTGAACGATTCAAGTGGCTTGACTTGGCACATGTTCATGCATGTAGTTCAAACAAAATCAACATAGCCTCCACGATATTTATGTTCATGGTGAATTATATCCTACTCATGCTTGCACTCATTGTTGATTAATTTTAATGCATGTTCATGACTGTTGTGGCTCTCTAGTTGGTCGCTTCCGAGTCTTTTGCTAGCCTTCACTTGTACTAAGCGGGAATACTGCTTGTGCATCCACTTCCATAAACCCCAAAGTTATTCCATATGAGCCCACCATACCTTCCTATATGCGGTATCTACCTGCCGTTCCAAGTAAATTTGCATGTGCCAAACTCTAAACCTTCAAATGAAATTCTATTTTGTATGCTCGAATAGCTCATGTATCAACTAGGGATGTCTGTATCTTCCATGCTAGGCGGGTTATTCTCAAGAGGAGTGGACTCCACTCCTCACTCACGAGAAAATGGCTGGTCACAGGGATGCCCAGTCCCATGCTCAAACCAAATCAAAATAATTGCAAACAAAACTCCCCCAAGACTGTTGTTAGTTGGAGGCACCCATTGTTTCGGGCAAGCCATGGATTGATGCTTGTTGGTGGTGGGGGGGTATAAACTTAACCATTCTGCTTGGGAACCGCCTATAATGTGTGTAGCATGGAAGATATCGAGATCTCTCGGTTGTTATGTTGACAATGAAAGTATGCCGCTCAAAATATTATTTATCTCTATTTCAAAATCGAGCTCTGGCACCTCTACAAATTCCCGCTTCCCTCTGCGAAGGGACTATCTATTTACTTTTATGTTGAGTCATCATCCTCTTATTAAAATGTAACGCCCCCAATTCGACCGTACACTGATCATACACGCAAACATGTACGATCAAGATCAGGGACTCACGGGAAGATATCACAACACAACTCTAGACACAAATGAAAGTCATACAATCTCCATATTACAAGCCAGGGGCCTCGAGGGCTCGAAAACATAGCTCGATACATAAGGGACTCAGTGGAAGCACCAATATCTGAGTACAGACATAAGTTAAACAAGTTTTGCCTTAAGAAGGCTAACACAAACATCAATGATCGAAGAGGCAAGGCCTCCTGCCTGGGACCTCCTAACTACTCCTGGTCGTCGGCGGGCTCCACGTAGTAGTAGGCACCCTCGGGGTAGTAGTCGTAGTCGACGGGGGTGGCATCTAACTCCTGGGGGCCACCATCTGGTTGCATCAACCGGAAAGGAGAATGAAGGGGGAAAAGGGGAGCAAAGCAACCGTGAGTACTCATCCAAAGTACTCTTAAGCATCAGATCTAAACTAAGTATGCAATGGTATCAAATGGAAGGGCTGTATCGGTGGACTGAACTGCAGAATGCCAGAATAGGGGGAAGTCCTAGCCTATCGAAGACTAGCATCTTCAAGCAGCTCCAAGCGTCTTGCAACATGTAGAAGAGTAAAGAATAGCAGTTTATAATTAACAAGCATGTTGTAACATTAATGCCCAGAGATCCTTCCTCGACTCCCTGCGAGAAAGCAATCCCGGAGCCACATATCCATCACATATCAAGTATCCATTTCTAGTTGTATAAGATCAGGATACAAGTCTGAACGTCCATTACCGTGGACACGGTATTCGAATATATGTCTTCCCTGCAGGGGTGCACCACGTTTTCCAACACGCTCGATCACTCTGGCCGGACACACCTTTCTGGGGTCAATGCCCGGCCTCGGAAGATCAACACGTCGCAACCCTACCTAGGCTCAGCAGAGAGGTCCCCGCCGGTCTACATCCTAAGCACTCCGGGGTCTGGGCCCATCGCCCGTTGCACTCCGGGTCGTTGTGCGCAAGGGGATACCAGCACCACCCGTGAAGTGGATGGCACGATCCGGCCCGGCCACAATGCTGAACTGGACGTCTGACAAAGCTTCGGCTGATACTGCGACGTCGAGGCCCATAACTATTCTCGCGTGGTGGTTAGTGCGTAAAGGCCAAAGGCCAATTCAGAACAAATACCCAAACCTGTTAGTGCATTAACAATTAAAGTAGTGACGGCTGTCGGGACAAGTCCGGAGCTATCACCCCTTCCCGGGTGATACCGCTAAACAGCCAGCCGCCACCGTCACATTGCATGGGTGCTCTCCGGGCCTGCACGGCTTTCACAACGGTCTCAAGTAAAGTCAAGGTAACTGTGTGTCCAGACTTCAAGGGGAAAACCCGAGGAATCACCCCCGGTGGATTCCACTCAATGTAATCATCAAGGTGAACGTAAGAGGGACCACCCTCGAGGTTCAAACTTGAAGTGTTGCATGACAGAGCCGTATCGGGAATGGTGAAAGAGGAAATCACCCTCGATGGCCACGGCCGAATAACTACACTACAGAATTATCATCTGGAGTGCGTTATGAGGGATCACCCTCGGCACTCGATAGTAGCTCTGCAGAGTCGAGCAACAAAAGGGGCGTGATGTGATGTGAGGTGTCAGGCTCTGGTCATGGATCACCTTGATCGAGGCGTCGATGATGAAGCATGGGCAACAAGGACAAGTGGGGGTCACTGATGGATCACTAACCAACCTATACTAAGCAGTTTAGGATAAGCAGGTAGGTAACAATAAGCAGGTTACAAAAGCAGGCTATGCATCAAAATAGGAGCAATCAATAACAGCAGCAAAATCTAATGCAAGCATGAGAGAATGGAATGGGCGATATCGGGATGATCAAGGGGGGGGGGCTTGCTGGAAGCTCCGTTGAAAGGGAAGAAGGGTCGTCGTCGACGTAGTCGATCACAGGGGCATCAACAGCGGTCTCGGGGTCTACGGGAGAGAAGAGGGGGAAGAAACAGTAAATATAATGCAAACAGATGCAACACAGATGCATGACGGCGGTAACACGCAGGGCTAGGGGTGTTCTATCGCGGTGCTACACGATACCGGCAAAGGGGGGAAACATCTGAAAAGTTTTCCCGGAGTTAGGCTTTTTTGGCTAGATGAAACGAAGGGGGAAAGTTGCATGTTCTCTATGCTAGGGATGCGTGGCGGACGAACGGACCGCGTATTCGGATTCGTCACGAAATTCTGAGCAACTTTCATGTAGAAAACTTTTTCATCTGAGCTACGGTTTAATTTCTATTAATTTTCAAAGTTTTATTAATATTCTAATTTTAATACGAAAATAAATGCTAAAATGCTAAGCGCACTCAGCACAGTGTATACAAGAGTGTACCCAGTGGCTGACAGGTGGGCCAGGGGGACCCAGTTGACTAGTCAATGTTTGACTGGTCAACAGGGGGTGGGGCCGCCTGTCATTGACCCACCCAACTAATTACAGATTTAACTAACTAATCTAGTTCATTAGGTTAATTAAGATTAATTAAGATTTTAACTAATTAATTAATTAATATTTTTACTAATATTTTTTTTCATATTTTTTTAATAAGCAGGCGTTGGGCTAGCGTCGATGTGAGGGGCAAACGGCGGCAACAGAAGGGTGTGGCGGGTTGCCGTCGAGTGGAACCAGGCGATGGCGTCTTGGTGTCTTTGGGCAGACCAGACCCGGCCAGCCAGGCCGGCCCGGGCCGAGCGGCGCCGACGAGGTGACCGAGAAGCGGGCAGCAGCAGGGCAGGGCAGCGGCAGGGCGGCGGGCGAACAGGCGGAGCCCACAGGATCTGAACACAGTGGGAGCTGACACAATGGCGGTGGTGGCGAAGCGAGCGGAGGCGCAGTAAAGGTAGCGTTGGCAGCAGTTCCAAAGAACAATGAGAGCAAAGCAGCGGCGACGGGCTACACGGGCTGTGCTTGCGGCCTGAATGGCTCTGGTCACGGGCGGACGGCGGCGGGGATGAGCGGAAGCGGGAGGCGGCTGTGGTGGGGTGAGGCCGGCGGGGAGCATCCCGCACGGCGAGGCAAGCTGGGCGGTGGCCAGCAGGGCCGCGCGGGTGGCTGTGGCGTAGCCTCAGTAGTGGAGGCCGGCGGGACAGGTGGGTGTGGGAGCGGGGCCCCGACGACGCGTCGAGAGGTCGGAGGGGCAGGCGCGGGCGGCTATGGCTATGGGAAGGAGCAAGGGAGAGGTGGAGGGGAAGCTCACCGAGCGGCACACGGTGGCTGGCGGCAGTTTAGTAGCGCAGGGTGGCGGCTGGAGTCGACGAAGAGGACCGGCGACCGAAGCGGACGGAGGGGAAGAAGAAGACGGTGTGGTGGTGATGCAGTGGCTCCGGCTTCTTCTCGTTGGCGAGGGAGACGTAGTGTCGACGACGGAGCTCCAGGACACGTCAGAGGGGCGCGGGGACGACGGTGGCCACGGCTATTGCGCGGCCATGGCGTCGACGACGCTCGGGTAAGGTGGGCGAGCGGGACAGAGAGGGGGAAAGAGGTAGGTGGATCTGGGAGGCGAGGTGGGGGTGAGTGGGTGGAGGTAGGTGGGGGTGGAGGCCCGAGGCGTCGGCCTCGCCCTTATCCTACCCGGGTGTCGCCGGCGAGGTGGTGCGGTGGCGCCTAGACGCGCCCCTGCCCCGCGGTCGGAGGAACAGGAAGGGGAGCGATCGGGAGGCTAGGTGGCTGCGGGGTTGGGCCGCCCAGATGGCTAAGGTCTAGGGGCAGTGGGCCTCTCTCACACTTTTGTTTCTTTCCTTTTGCTTATTTTTCTTTTCTGTTTTGTGCTTTGCAAAATGTTTGGCCACAAGTTTTCTCTTGGAAAATATGAAGTGGTGCCACATAATTACTTTACAATATTTAGTGCTGCCATAAAAAGTTTGGTACTCAATTAAAATAGTTCAATATTTTATAAATTAGAAAACGCATTTATTTAATTGTTAAAGCCACTATTTTATCTATTTAAGTGTTTAAATATTCTATAACAATTTGGTTTCTTCACCGACAATACTTATGAATTATTTGCCATAGCTTGCACATTTTAGTTTTGACGTTTGAAAACTTTTATTTTTGACTTTGTTTCAAATTTGAATTTGCACCGGTTTTCGAACCAACGCAAGTTTAACAACAGTAATCGTGGTGACGTGGCATCATTAGCCGGGGATTATTGTAGCTTAATTATCCGGGCGTCACATAAATGCACGAGTTGGAGAGCAGCACTGTCATTTGCATCCATTACTATTAATTTATATTGAGTATGACTATGACGGGATCTCTTTTACCATGAATTACAATGTCTAGTCAGTCCTTGATCTTCAGAGGTGCTCTGCATTTATGCTTTGCGGTCCCAGAAAGGGCTAGCGAGATACCATCTTGTTATATCATATTATGATTGTTTTGAGAAAGTGTTGTCATCCGAGATTTATTATTATTGCTCGCTAGTTGATTATGCCATTGATATGAGTAAACATGAGACCTAAGTATTGTTGTGAATATGGTTAGTTCATAATCTTTGCTGAAAACTTGAATGCTGCCTTTACATATTTACAACAAGAGCAAACAGAGTTTGTAAAAGTTTTTCTTTATCACTTTCAGTTTGTCAACTGAATTGCTTGAGGACAAGCAAAGGTTTAAGCTTGGGAGAGTTGATACGTCTCCATCGTATCTACTTTTCCAAACACTTTTGCCCTTGTTTTGGACTCTAACTTGTATGATTTGAATGAAACTAACCCGGACTGACGCTGCTTTCAGCAGAATTGCCATGGTGTTATTTTTGTGCAGAAATAGAAGTTCTCGGAATGACCTGAAGATCCATAGAGAATATTTTTGGAATATATAAAAATACTGGTGAAAGAATCAAGGCCAGGGGGGCCACACCCTATCCACGATGGTGGGGGCACGCCTACCCCCCTGGGCGCGCCCCCTGCCTCGTGGGCCCCCTGGTGCTCCACCGACCTCAACTCCAACTCCATATATTCATGTTCGGGGAGAAAAAAATCAGAGAGAAGGATTCATCATGTTTTACGATACGGAGCCGCCGCCAAGCCCTAATCTCTCTCGGGAGGGCTGATCTGGAGTCCGTTCGGGGCTCCGGAGAGGGGAATCTGTCGCCGTCGTCATCATCAACCATCCTCCATCACCAATTTCATGATGCTCACCGCCGTGCGTGAGTAATTCCATCGTAAGCTTGCTGCACGGTGATGGTTTGGATGAGATTTACCATGTAATCGAGTTAGTTTTGTTAGGGTTTGATCCCTAGTATCCACTATGTTCGATTAATGTTGCTATGACTTTGCTATGGTTAATGCTTGTCACTAGGGCCTGAGTGCCATGAATTCAGGTCTGAACCTATTATGTTTCATGTGAGTTCTTGATCCTATCTTGCAAGTCATTAGTCGCCTACTATGTGTTATGATCCGGCAACCCCGAAGTGACAATAGTCGGGACCACTCCCGGTGATGACCATAGTTTGAGGAGTTCATGTATTCACTATGTGTTAATGCTTTGGTCTGGTACTCTATTAAAAGGAGGCCTTAATATACCTTAGTTTCCAATAGGACCCCGCTGCCATGGGAGGGTAGGACAAAAGATGTCATTCAAGTTCTTTTCCATAAGCACGTATGACTATATTCGGAATACATGCCTACATTACATTGATGAACTGGAGCTAGTTCTGTGTCACCCTATGTTATAACTGTTGCATGAATAATCGCATCCGACATAATTATCCATCACCGATCCAATGCATACGAGCTTTTCATATATTGATCTCTGCTTAATTACTTTACTGTTGCCACTGTTACAATTACTACAAAACTGCTACTGTTACCTTTGTCACTGTTACCATTACTTCCATACTACTTTGCTACTAAATACTTTGCTGCAGATATTAAGTTATCAAGGTTTGGTTGAATTGACAACTCAACTACTAATACTTGAGAATATTCTTTGGCTCCCCTTGTGTCGAATCAATAAATTTGGGTTGAATACTCTACCCTCGAAAACTGTTGAGATCCCCTATACTTGTGGGTTATCAGCGGGTTATAGAGGGGTGACAGCGGCAACCGGCAGCACATTATAGGCATCGACTCAGATAGGGTGGGAGCAGCGAGGGGTGCGAGAAACACCACTGGCCTTGGTTAGGATCCTTGTGGATTCAAAAAAAAATCTAGTAGGTGGAAACATAGGTGGTCTATCTGAATAGGGATCTAAAGTATTTCTTAAGTTTGAGGGTTGTCTATAGACGTGATCAAAAAGTATAAATTAGGTAGATGATTATTGTTCATGCTTGGAGCCTTTTCTACCCATTGATCTAACTGAATTCAGATTTTCTATTTGTAATTTGTCTGATAATTCAAATTGCGAAGTCGATTTTCCTTGAGAGGGATCAAAGCCCCGAGAACGAGCAGGGGAGGCCACGACAGCAAACAAGTGGGAGATGGGGACATCGTGTCGGCGGCGACGACAAGAGCTAGTCCGAGAGGCTTGATGGGTTAGGGTGCAGGACAGTCACCGTCACCAAAGAAGGTTGGTGCATAGAGGGATGGGCCAGGGCAGCGGCGGCAAAGAGGATCGGTGAGGTGGTGCACAATAGTGCCCATCGGTCGTGGGTGGCAGCGGCAGTCAGTTGGGCTGGCGGTAACATGGGGAAGGAGGAAGATGTGTTTGTTGCATGGGAAAAAATATTGTGCCTAGGAAGATGAACAACCGGCATTGGATTTCAATCAAATCCAATATCTGGAGTAGAATCTACTAAGGCCGAGATGTTTTCGAGACAACTATTCTATGGGTAGTCCCAATAAATTCGAAAAATTGATGAAACCCCACGTGTTGCTGCAGAAGTATGGGTAAACAATTCGGTGTGCAAATGAAAAAAAAGTAGCAAACGGGAAGAGACGAACCTGGCCAAATAAAAATACATGTTTCAATCAAGATAATCATGTGTGATATAGAGCCAAACTCAATATTTAGTTTCTTGAAGAAAAAACAACAATCATTAATTTGAGAAGAATATAATGATTTAAATAGCAAGAAAAGGGTTACTATGTGTAAGCCTAGCTATTTTGTGAAAAGGTAGCCTATGGCCTCGCAAAAATAAGGTAGCCAGACAAAAGAAAAGGTAAGAGTTGCATGTTCCAAGTGCCACTGAAATCAATCTCAGGAAAAAAAAGGGCACATGAAAAAGAATAGCACCCCTAAGGGTTTTTTCCTTCCAAAAAAGAAAACAAAAATAAGTACTCCACTGTAAATACATGGTTCGTATAAATCATTTTGTAGAACGATTGCAAAAAAGATAGAAATGACACTTCAACGGAAAGAATGCTTCAGTTTCTATCATAGTAATCTCATAGGAATATAATGGCAGAATGATCAATAAGCCATATGCATGGAACAACTATGTAACCTGAACAAAACAGTAATGTGTAGGTCAGAAAAGCATAAACTCTCTCTTTGCACCATAACATATACTGCAAAATAATTTCAAGTTGCTTTTACCTTTGTGAAAGTAATATGGTTGAAGAAAGTCAGTATTTGAGAGATCATAGTTTCCTGAAAAGCAGATGCGTAACCTCAACATGGGACCATGTTAGAGTTACATCAGCACCATCTTCTTCACATTCCCTTTCAATGCTAAAAGCAGTTTAGTCAGAAAAATAGAAAATGCTATGACCAATGATTGTGAACTCCTTTTGGGGATCAGAACACAACATCCAAGAAGCGCTAGTTATTATGTTCGAGTCGAATACAAGAAATCATATGAGTAAATGAACAGTAGAAGTACTAATAATCTGAACTTCTTACCCACCAAATTTTGTCGAGCAAAGCTCACATTTAGTGTAGATGTTGTGGTTGACATCTATGCTAATCTTTGAGTGCCAATGCTTGAATTTGCTGAAAGAATATGATGCATGAATTTGCATAATTAAACTCAGTTGCAGTATTTAATATATTTTACCTCATTCAACAGCTAAACACATCTCTAAGTGTATCTATTGTTAGGCACATAGACAAAGAAGATGAAAAATTATATATAAAGAGGTTACAATTAGTAACACATCTATGACAATGCAGGAAAATCAAAGAAAAAAATAACTCATTTTATGTTTGAGGTGAATCAATGTTTGTGGAGAGGTCGCATAATAATGGCATAACAAAGACAACAAAGGAAGAAACTACGAACCTTAAGTTCGTCATTTAACTTCTTGTTGACCTCATAATTGTTTTCCTCTTGACCTCATCTTTGAATATATGATCAAATTCTTTGATTAATCAGCTGCAAGAACTCTCAACAAATCTATGTAGACACCGTATAAGAATTCAGCATTAGTATCCAGGAAGAGAGGTTGCAAATATTCACCGCACTACATGTAGAAGATCTAAAACTACATGTTCAAGTATAAACAAAAATTTGTGCATTATGAGAGCACTTGACAATGTTTAAACAGACTTACCACTTGCACTCCCTCATCTTCCTAGTGAGTCCTTCTAGCTGATTGGATGCACGTTAGAGTCCTTGATCTTGTCTATCTTCTGGAACCCACTCCTGCAACAACCAAGCTCCCATAATAATCAATCGACCCAGCAAGACATAAACCAATCATAGTTTAACCACGGGTAGGTGAAATCTAATCTTAGCACGCAGGTCATAGTGCAACAAGTAACATTTTTTTAGTACAACTACGGAATAAATTGAGGCCAAAATTGTTGTAGAAAAAAGTATTAGGGAAAGAATAGTGCATTATTGAATCCCATTTACCAAGCTGGCGGGAACATTGGCGCCAATGCTAGAGTTGGGTGTGGAGGGTAGCGGCAGATGGGCGAAGCCGATGTGGACCATCGAAAGTTGCCGGGCTGCGAAGCCAATGAGGGGCACCGGGGAGGCGCTGCGGGCATGCTACGGCACCATCCAGGCGTGACGTCGTAGCCAAGCGAAGGGTACAGGGGAAGTGCAACGTCGTGGACGGGAGAAGAGGAGAAAGGAGGTGCGGCGTCATGGCCGGGTGAAGCTAAGGCGAGGCATGAGGCATGCGCGGTGTCGTGGCCGGTCGAAGCTGCAGCGAGGCACGCCAGAGGCTCTATGGGCGTGCTGTCGTGCCCTTGAGGTGCGACGTCGTGGCCGGGTGAAGCGGAGGCACTAGGAAGTCATTTCGGCCGTGCGGTGACGCCATCCAGGCGTTCTTTGTGGTGATGACGTTGCGCACATCAGAACTTGATTTTCGGTGGCTCGACCCAATTAAGAATGTGTGGAGGATGGGATGTGTAGATAACAACCGTGTTAGAGCATCTCTAGTATATCCTGTAAAATGTAGTACCGCAAATTTCGGTTAAGGGATCCTGTAAAACGATTTTGCAGTAGCGGGAAGGCACGATGGAATAGATCCGGTATACAATACTGCATAATCTAAACTTAAACTTCGCGCCACCATAGTTCATCAGAGTTCATCACACATTCAAACACATAAACCTAAAAACATAGTTGATAAAGCTAAATAAAGCTAAATCTAGACTACTCTAGGGCTTGACGTTGAAGTAGTACTCGGTCATGGACTTGTACAGAGTGTACGCGAGCTGGTACCCATCCTTGGTCGCCTCGATCCTCATGGCGGAGCCTACGCGTCCTTCGCCTCATGGAGCTCGATCTCCGCCTCGTGGAGACCCTTGGTGGTCAGCCAAAGGGCCTTCCTAATCTCGTCGAACTTGCTCCACACCCTCCGACCGCTGCTGTCGCTGAGGGCACCACACTCCTTGTCCTGCTTCGAGCGCCATGCCTCGACTGCCGGGCGGCTGGAGCTGCCGGCCTCGGCGTCGTGGCGGGCTCGCTTGTGTGGCAGTGAGTCGTCGCTGCCGTCGCGGGCACCATGCCCGTGACCTCTGCTCGACATGGATCGACTCGAAAAGTGGCGGCGTGTGCTAAAACGGTCGCTGGAGAGGGTGTACTTGGCGCTGGAGCAGGGAGTATTTGTGGTAGAGGTGGGTGGGGGAAATGCCGGATAGGAACCCTAAATCGGCCGGATCCGGTAAATATAGTGGCGAAGCCGGGGTTGTAGGAGCCGGGATTTTTCTTACCGGATCTGCTCAGGCCGATATTTAACCGATATTTAACCGAATCATGTTAAACTATCTGTATTGTAAGGACCAGTGAGGTTTTAAAGGATCTGGTAGAGATGCTCTTAGATGCATCTGGACCCTTCGACTACCTCGTATGTTTAAACAGGAGAGAAGAGCTTTGACTGCCTCGTGTGCATGGAATATGAAGAGAAACAACTAAGGGTGACTGTGTAGTAAACAAAAGTGGTTCTACACGGAGAACAAATAATTTGAGCGATGACGGTTGCATTCTGTGTAGTAAATAAAAGTGGTACTACACACAAGAGCAAACAATTTGTGAGATGGCCGCATACTAAGTAGAAGTTGTGTGGCATGCTTTATTGAATTTTTTCCGAGGTGGCATGTGTGGGTCATGTGTGATCTTGTGGATGTGTTGCATGTCAGGAGAAATAAAATAATGAGGGTGAAGTATTTAGTTATTATAGACGTATGTCCTGGTGCCGGTATTGTACGATCAATGTTTTAATCCGCTCGTCCTAAGATGCATTTGGTTACTCGCATCGATTTTAGGCGCTTTGCATTTGTGACCCAACTCTGCCTGGCTGAGTGAATACAGGTCAAAAACCAAGTTTTGCATATTGTTTGTTTGCCTACATCCTCTCTAGCTTGGCTGAGAAGCAACATCAAAACTTGTGTTCGGTTGTCTGCATGTTCTACGTAGATGAAAAGAGGTGTTGTTTGATTACACACAACACAAGGGAGGTGGTAACCTCTTCTAGGATTGGTCAAGTTACCAATACACGCACACAAATAGAAACATATATAAGGTAACCATAAGCATAAGCGTAAGCATATACCATAGGAATAAGCACAACCAAAACCATAAGCATAGTAGTTCAAAGATAACATATAACAAAGCAAAATCTTCAAATCCAATTATCATAGCAGAGATAACAGCGATCCCATCCTAAGCACCATCAGCAGCACCCACAACACCACCCTCCGCACTCCGCAGCACCCGCAACAATGTCAGCAGTAGCAGCACCCTCATCATTACCATCAGCATCTATGTCGAATGCTTTGTGGTGCTGCAAGCAATTTGCCACAATCTGAATACTCTGGTCATTGAATACTTAGGTCTGAAGACGGTCTTGCACAAGTGCGTCGGGCCGGCGGTGTGGCTGCTGGTGCTCATTCTTTTGGCCTATAAAGAGAGCTAGCTAATCGATGAGGACAAGGACGGCCAAAGAGAAAGGCAGCGTTGGAGCAAGTTGGGCCAATCATAGCGCAAACTGGCGCACATCCTGCGACCACCAGTCTTCACTGTTTCGCTTGCACAATCAGCAAAGAGCCTAATTTCCTATGCCGGCACCGGCAGTGTAACGGTCGCAGCGAGCCATCGTGTTAACTTAATCCAAAGTACTTACATGTCTGCTTGCCTAGTAAACGGTGAAAGAAGGCTTAGAAAACTAGCGCCAAAAGCTTACCAAATACGAGAACCACGCGACCCACTAACGTTGTACAGTTGGGTACCAGAGATATCCCCTCCATTCTTTCAAGTTTTGGTGGCGCAAAAGTTGAATCATTTGAATCCACTTTGCGATATGCTACTGTGCTAAAACTTGAGATGAGCTTAATGGCGCCTATTAATAAAGGTATCCCACATCAAAAGCAAAGGTAAAGCCGGACAAAATTAAAGCTCTTTTTTACCCACACTCTGGTGTGGCTGTGACATGCATGCATGCCTTTGAGAGCGCAGCATGATGAGTCGGTTCACGAAGTCCTTGCATTCCTTCTATGTGCGCACAAAATTATTATTGACTGTACTTTGGACTGTAGAATTAGAATGCTTTTTAACATATACATCATGCGCGTTATGATTATCAGACATTCTGAAAGTTTTTTCAGGCGGCTGTTTTGGTTACTAGTATAAACCATTGAAATGCATAAGCATACATGGATACACGGGTAAATGCTTGTTCGAAGTTGTAAGTACGACTAAATATAGCAAGTAAAGCAACACTTCATCAGATCAGATTTACAGTTACACACTTCGGAAACACAGCTAAGTTACAAGTTACACGTATAAGAACATGATATTTTTGCTACACACAGGAGCAAAACTACACTGTGTCCAATTCAGTACGAGACATACGTGTTGGTGTTGGCAATAATATAACATAGATAACATTGATTTCAATCCCATACTGTGACCGTAGCTAGACGAGTAGAACTGAAAAGTAGGCCAACGAAGCGAAGAAACCAGCGACAGCAAGAGCCAGCCGCTCACCGTGCATGCGCGGCACAAATCCGTATCCATTTCCCGAGCCTGCGCTGCTGACGAAGCCGCCACCGTTGGACCAGAAGCGCGCGTAGCACTTGCCGAGGTACACTTCGCCGGCGGTGGCGTAGCCGCACCCGGCCTTGAGCTGCGCGGCCGCGGCCGAGACGCAGTCGGAGCACGCCTTGGCGTCGAGGTCCCCCACGCACTGCGACATGGCCTGCACGCCCCCCGCTCCGCCGGCGCGGTAGCCTCCCCCGGCGGGCGCCACCGACGACGCGAGCCCTCCGAGCGCCGAGTCCCTCATGGCGGCGCCGCCGGCGTCCCCGGGCGAGCCGCCGCACTTCTTGAAGAGCACGGCCGTGTTCGGCTTCCCGACGAACGATTCGTTCCCGTAGCGCACGAAGCACGAGCGCAGCTGCACGGCGCCGCCGGCGGACCAGGAGCAGAGGGAGGAGAGCCTGGCGATGGCGGAGCGCACGCAGCGGGTGCAGACGGCGGCCGGGAGGTCGGAGCGGCACTGGTACAGGCCGGCCACGGGGGGTAACGCCGAGGGGGAGGTGATGTTGGCGTAGGGGGCGTAGGGCGCGCTGTTGGCGAGGGATGTGAGCACGGAGTCCACGCCCGACTCGTACTGCGTCCCGGCGTCGTAGCGCCCCTGCGAGCAGCCGGCGTACACGAACGCCGAGTCGTCGTCTGCGCCGGCACGGAGCAGGAGCAGAGAGAGGACGGGGAGGAGCGTTGCCGTGATGCGGGCAGCCATGCTTCTGCTTCGTGCTCTCGCCACACCAGCGCTTGTGTTGTGTCCAGTGAGCTTGTGAGTCGTGACTGGAGCGAAGGGAGTGTGTGACAGTGTGAGGAAGCATTGCGCTTACGGGACGTATTTGTGGAGAGTGTAGTGGGCTTATTTCAGAAAGGTAGAGTCCCAAAGCGTTAAGAAGGCTTGAACGGCCCATGTTATGTTTTGCTTAGCCTTCTTAAGAATGCAAGTCAAAAGGCTGGACAGTTCATGGATTTTGAAAAAGTTCATCAATTTTAAAAAAAGTCTTCAAATTTTAGAAAAATTTCATCAAACTTAAAAACTTCATAAATTTTGAAAAAAGTTCATGAATTTGAATAAAAGTTCATGAATTTGAGTAAAAGTTCATGGATTTGAGAAACAATATTCCCAAATTTGAATAAAAGTTCATCTATTTTGAAAAAATGTTCACGAATTTGAATAAAAGTTCATGGAGTTTGGAAAAAAATGTTCATCGATTTTCAAGAAAAAGCTTATAAATTCTAAAAGAATCCATGCATTTAAGGAAAAAAGAAAAAGGGGAAAAGCAAGAAAAAAGAAAAAGAAAACCAAATAAAAACTTCCAGGAAAAAACCCATGAACTGGATAAAGAAATAAAAGGAAATAAAAACAATAATTTCGCAACCGGATGGATAGCCAAGTGGTTAGTGCGCTTGCCATCGTACACTGAGGTTGTGGGTTCTAGTCTGGTTGGCTACAAAATGCACGTTAACGGGCGCTAAAGACGCTGAATAAAAAATGTCGGTCCGATCATGCATTGGTGTGGCAACCTGAGGTTGTGGGTTTGAGTCTGCTTGGCTACAAAGTGGACGTTAATGGGCGCTAAAGGCGCTGAATAGAAAATGTCGGTCTGATCATGCATTGGCGTGGTCCATGCCCAGAGCTGGCCATATGGGCAGGCACGGCCTGGCACGCCTATAAAACAGCATGTGCCAGCCCAAATGCCCCATCTGTGGGCCAGCGCGTGTCCAAAGGGCCCAAACAACTGTAAAAACTGCCAAAACAGCCTATAAAGACCAACAAAGCCCTAAAAAGGCTCAAAATTCCAAGTTAAAATGGTAAAAGCAGCTCTGAAAAGGCCTAATAACTGATCATATAATCTCTGCTTATGAATGCCTACACTTCAAGAAGAAGAAAACGTATTGGAAAAAATCAACATTGTGCGAAACCTTATATGATGAAAGCCTATCACAGGGTAGGGTGGGACTATTTGAAGGCTATCATGCTTAAACTTGGTTGATATTGTCATGAGTACGGTTTCCTCCATAATATTCTTAGTTTTGTCCAATGGGAAGAGATTACAAGAGTTTAAGTCGTCAAGAGGTATTCGACCGGGGGGCCTATTCCCCATACCTTTTCTTGTTAGTAGCAAAGGGTCTTCCGTGCCTCTTAAAATCAAAAAATCAGACATCCAATTTATGCGGACTTCAAGTTTTCGCCTCTTGCACCACATGTTAACCACCTATTATTCGCAGGTGTTAGCCTATTGTTTTTCAAAGCAAATGGTGATGGGGCGAGAGAGGTGCACCAAATGTTGGATATTTATTGCATGGCTACTGGCCAACAAATTAACAATGATAAGTCATCTATATATATTTCTGTAAGGGCTGCCCAAGAAATATACGCGAGGAAGTGAAAGGAATATTGCGGGTATCAAATGAAACATTAAATGTGAATTATCTTGGTATGCCATCTCAAGTGAGAGTTTCAAAATGGTGCTTTTAAGTGTCTTACTGATTGTTTATGGAGTAAAGTCCAAGGTTGGATTGAGAAAACCATGTTCTACTGGAAAGGAGATCCTGGTGAAAGATGTTGCACATGCAGTCCTGGTGTATTCAATGTCTTGTTTTAAACTACCACGGGGGCTTTGTGAACACCTCAATATGCTAATTACGAAATTTTGGTGGGCGGAAAAGAAGGACAATGGAAGCCAAGTTGGGTATCATGGGAGGTGATGACACAGCCAAAAGGAATGGGGGGCCTTGGTTTCAGCGATTTTGAGATTTTTAATCTGGTGTTGCTGGCAAGGCAGACGCGACATATCCTACAAAACCCTGAAGTCTTGAGTGCGAGAATTTTGAAGTCTCTATATTTCCCTTCATCATCTATTCTGCAGGTAGAAGTAGGAAGCCACCCGTCCTAGGTTTGGAGAGTTATACTGGAAGGGGGCGGACATCCTTTTGCAAGGATTGATTCGACGGATAGGCAATGAGGAAACAACAGAAATCTGGAACCACAATTAGTTACCTAGAGCTGAGATGATGAGATCATATGGATGTGTTGCGGCTGATCCTTCTCATTTTGTGTCTGAATTGATTGATCCCGCAACTGCCACGTGGAACAGAACACTGGTCGAGGAGGTATTTATTCCTATAGATGTCCCGGTTATACTGAAAATTCCTTTGTGTAGAAGAAATATCAACGATGTTTGGGCATGGAATCATGAGAAGAATAGGGCTTTTCCAGTTCAGTCAGCATATAAAATAATGATTGCCACCAAATTTCTTAGAGAAGCCTGGCTAGAGGAGAGAGATGGATCGTCTAACTTGGTACATGAGGAGGCATCATGGAAATCTTTGTGGAAGATGCAGGTCCCAGGAAATATTAGGATGTTCTTATGGAGGATAATGGCCAAGCAGTCCTTACCCACGGAGGATGTACGGTGTCATCGTAATATGTCTACCACAAGCGCACGTGCCTTGTGTGGGATGGAGGACTCGTGGCGCCGTTCTTCAATAGAGTTTTCAATGTCGAGATCTATTTGGGAATTGGTGGACGATGATATGGCAGAACACATGATGGCAACCAATTAACCAAGTGTGAAACAATGGCTATTTGCGATGATGGATTCACTGTCCCATGAAGCGTTCATGAGACTAGCAGTAACTTTATGGGCTACCTAGTGGGTGAGGAGAAAGACGATACACAAAGGAGTATTTCAAAGCCCACTTTCTACCCTATGTTCGTTTCAAACTTCATATCAAAACTTGGAGTTGTATAACAAAAGACCACAAATTAGTCACAACAAGCGAGGGAAGTTCGATAGGTTTTAGATCGTATGGTGGCACCACTTGCAGGATTTGCCAAAATCCAGTGGATGCAGGCTTTGCTAGATCAGGCATTGGTGGATCTGCGGCAACTGTTAGCAGGGATTAAAATGGAAATTATCTAGGCTCGTCTGCATTAGTTGTCGTGGTTTTGTCACGGTAGATGTCCTAGCGAAAGGACTTAGTCATGGAGCCATCGCGACGGGTTAGCTTAAAGGGGTTAAAGCGACAAAGGACGCAGGGAGTTTATACTGGTCCGGCCCCTTGCGGTGAAGGTAAAGTCCTAATCCAGTTGTTCTGGAATTGCTAGGGTTTCGATGACCAGGGAGCGAATCCGCTATGCCTGGCTCTCGAGTTGTTGTAGTTTTCGTCCCTAAACCGCCGCCGGGTCGTCCCTTTATATACATAGGTTGACGCCCATCGGTTTACAGAATCCCGAGGCCGGCTCATAAACGTGTCCGGCCCGGTTTCTACTCTTTCCTATCTTACAACACAAGTTTACATATCAATGGCGGTTTATGTCTACATGCCTTAATCCGCCCCTGGGCCCCGGGCCTTCGTAAAGCGCCACACTCCTTGTCTTCATGGGTTTCAAATATAAATAACTCATTATGGGAATAACCCGGCCTCTCCTAGCCGGTTTATACCCAGTAGTAATATCTCCAACATTAGGCCCCAGATTGATTTGAACCTGTTCATGTCAATTTTCAACACTTTAGGAAAATTCCTCCTTCAGCACCTTCCCGTAAATCTTGTAAACCACCATGACATCATCTTCCAGGATCATAAGAAATCGCCATGATGTCACCTGTTATAAAAAATTGTTCATATCTCACCTCCATTAATGAGCCTCCGACAATCGAGGCGACAGCTCCATCACATATCCAATTTTTGGGCTCCTCGATTTTTGCGTCTGTCACTTATCCCTTCGCCTTATAAATAAGACCAGGGGGTCCCTTTCATCCCCCCCCCCCCCCGTGCCTCTTTGCTTCTTCTTCCTCCTTGCGCCGACCTGACCCTCACACGCAGCCGCCGTCGTCAAGCTCCGCCTTCGTCCTCAACTCCGGTCGTTGCATCAACCTGAACGTACCAGAAAAAGGCGGCGCTCCTCCGCTGTTCCATCAGCATCGGTAAGTTTCCCTTTTCTTTGCCCTAGATCCACCATTAGGGTTTCGGTGTTCATCAAAGCTTGAAGCTGTTCTTCCCTGTTCTTCTTCATAGCATAAATGACGACCTCAGATCTGCTATTTTCTTACACAGTTGCAATTATAATCCCCTTTTTTATCCTTAGATCATCTGCTTTATGTAGGAAAAAACTCATCTGGATCTGATAAACTGCTTAAGCACCTGTATTTTAGCTCTAAATACATTTTGATTTACTGATACGCTGCAGATCTGAAATTACCATATCAATCTGTGAAACTTGTTTTTCCCTCACTTAGACATTTTAGATGGAAGGCGGTTTAACTTTTTACAAAATGATAATC
This sequence comes from Aegilops longissima, assembly GCA_021605205.1. NCBI lineage: Eukaryota > Viridiplantae > Streptophyta > Magnoliopsida > Poales > Poaceae > Aegilops > Aegilops longissima. The sequence goes on along the minus strand of CM038681.1, from coordinate 536,468,035 downwards.
CGGCAGATACCATTAGTCCCCTCTTAAACCGCCGATTCATTTATCTTTGTACCTACTCCAATGTCAGACTTCGGTTTAACAAAATCAGACTCCGGTTTAACAATGTGTATATGCCTCTGCTTTTGCTTCTGATCTTGCATCGTTTTATGCTTGCCCATCATAAATCTTAAACCGGCATTTATGTTTTTCCAGATTTTCATTGCAATGGCCAAACAATTTTATGCTTGTAACTGGGTCCCTTCCCGGGTTACGGAAGAGCAACTAGAGGGTTACGCCGCAACTGGCACTCTAGCAAAGAAATAAGTTATCCACTGGAGGGTCCCTGGTCCAGAAAATCCTCCTGAGCCCAAGGATGGAGAAGTAGTCGTGTTCGCTGACCACCTGGGTCGAGGGTTTAGCCCTCCCGTATCAAAAAATTTCAAGATGTACTTGCTAGTTTCCAACTCCATCCTCAGGACATTGGACCAAACTCTGTGTCCAATGTTTGCAATTTCCAAGTATTTTGTGAGGCTTATCTTCAAGAAGAACCCACAGCTGAACTGTTTAGGGATTTATTCTATTTGAACCGTCGCACAGAGTTTACAGACGGACCCAACACTGAACTTGGTGGAATGGCTATTCAAAAGAGGAAAGATGTCAGCTTCCCTCACGCCAAGCTTCATAATCACCCCAAGGACTGGAATCAGACTTGGTTTTATTGCCGAGATACATCTCCAACTGATGAGAATCCTCTGTCGGGTTATCGTCCTCACTGGCTCAGCAACACACATCCATTCCCTCAGAGGCTGACTACAAAGGAACGGTCCAACTACGCACCTAAACTCTCAAAGCTCAGAGCCTTTATGGCGAACGGTTTAACAGGCGCCGACTTTGTTCGTTGCTGGATATCCTGGAGCATTCTGCCCTTAAGCCTGCGCCCCAGTTTAATGTGTGAGTACACAGGGAGTTTGAAAGATCCTCAACGACATATTGGCATTCAGCTAACAGAAGATGAAGTTACCGAGTCTGTCAAGAAAATACTGAATGAAGCGGAGGCTTCCTGTAGCAAGACCGGGTTAAGTCCTTTCTGTACTTCCAATAAACCGCCAGCTGTAAGAATCATATAAATTTTTGTTTTAGTTTAACCCTTTTAAATACTCTCTCAAAAATTTTTCCATCTTAACAGGGCGATGATCCGTTCTGGAAGAAGAAGCCACAGGATAAACCGGCCAAGACACCTCGCCCCAAGACCAAGGTTACTAAAAAACCTGCCAAGAAGAGGACCACTGAGTCTTCTGAACCAAATGCTGATGCTGACCTGGATAATCTGGACTCAGAGGTAGAACTTGACTGCCTTGGTTCTTTTTTCATACACCTCATTGACAATGACTATTATCAGGACGACGCTGAAGGCAGCCAAGCTGAGGATGCAGAGGTAATTATCCTTTCCTCCGGTTCAGATCCTCTGCCAACACAGAAAATCCCTCAAGTAAACCGGAAAATAAAATTTTCTCACCCCCTAGCTCACTTGGACCCAAACTTTCTTTTGAAGAAGCAGCAACACGAAGCCCGCCGCACAACCTGGCACAGCAGCCAGGTAGTTACCTCCGCCGGTTTATCGAACAATCCAGTCCGAAAACATCGATCAGAGGTCTCTTATATTCCTGATACTCCTTGCCCCAAGGCGGGTTGTTTCCGACAGCCTCTTAATCCGTCTGATTCAAATTATCAGGGCACACCTCATTCATCTTCTGGCGAGTCAACGACCACACAACTTCCACCCCTCAAGACGGTTCCTGGGTGAGTTATGCCTAATATTATCCTTAATATGTTATATTTGCCCGATTTATTGATCTTTATGTTTGTTTTCAGCGCCAAGCCTAGACCCAGCAAGAAGGCCCGGTTGAATAAACCGGCTGACGACAATGTAGCTATTGAACCGGAAAAAATGCCAGATCCGGAGGATACAAATGCTGACGCCATGCTTAATGACCCGCCGCCACAAGATCATGACTTTGTTGTTGAACAAGTAGAAGTTGACACAACGGGCCATGTTGATAAACCGACAAGCCCGGTCCAAACTGATGATAAACCGTCAAGTCCAGCTAAGGCTGCTGATAAACCATCAACTCCAATGAAGGCTGCTGATGACAAGGAGGATGACATTATGATTAATGGCTTCGGCCACACTGCCCCTGGCAATCTTGTCGCCTTATTAAAGCATAGTGCCAAGGACGAGCTTTCTGCTATGGGCAAAGGCAAGTGGAACACCGATTTGTCTAGCTATGCCCACCTCAAGGCCCAAGACATTCATTCTGGTTTTTTAAACCGTCTGTACACAAGCCGCAACTTCGAAGCCGGTTTAGTGAATCTGATGAAGGAGCGATATGAGGTAAGCACATAATTGTTTCTCTCTTATATCCAAGTTCAAATATCAACTCTAGTAGCCCCCAAGGGCCTATTTATGATGTCAATCTAAACCGGGACTTTGTAATATTTCAACTTTGCCAGCTTAGCCTCCAAGGGCCGGGTTATCTTTTTAAGATGAACCGGTGCTTTAGAATTGCAATATTGTAACTTTCACTGGTGTAGTCCCCAAGGGCCGGTTTAACTTATGAAGATGAACCGGGACTTTAGAGTAATAACCTTGTCACTTTCGCATGTGTAGTCCCCAAGGGCCGGTTTATTTTTCAAGCTGAACCGGGACTTTAGAAGAAAACACCCATAATGTCACTTTGAGCAAATATACATTAGCCCTCAAGTGCCAAGAATAATACATGTATTGTGCTTGGGACTTTCTAAAAAAATTCTGATAAGAAGCAAATAGGCATTATCCCCCAAGTATCAAGTGTATAACTTGTTATGTGCTTGGTACTTCAAATATGTACTGCCAACTCATGATATGTATTTCTCTTATAGGCTGAGCTGAGCAAAAAGGAAGCCCAAACCGCTGATCTTCAAGAGAACATCAAGTCCCAGCAAGCAGAAACCTCCAAAGCCAAGGAGGAGCTGACCAGCGCCTTAGCAGCCATGGAGAAGTTGAAGGAAAATTTTCAGAAGGAGCGGGAGGATCGGGATATAGAGAAATCCACTTTGCAGAAAAGGGCTGAGGACGAATAAGCAGCCCTTAAACCGGTTACAGAAGAGCTGACTGGTTTGAAGCGGCAAATCAATGCTATGACCACTGCTGTGTTTGGTAAGTCTCCTTGCTTTACGTTTTCCACATATCATCCTATACATTGCCGGTTTACTAATGTTCGTACTGATGCAGGACTCGCATTACTCATCTGGGCTCTGACATGCAGAAGAAGCTGAAGGCTGCCTATACTCTGCTAGAACAATTATATACCGGCGCGCAATGGATCATCTGCACTGCTTCTCAGAACAAGCCACCCCCAACCTTGATCAAGGAAACCTTAGAACGGTTGTCAATGCTGCCTGCCCGGGTTGAAGAGTTAAAAAGATCGGCTACAAGGGCAGGTGCTCTGACCACGCTAACCCGGGCTAAAGCATGGGTGCCTGATCTTGATCCGGTGGATGTGGGTAAAGGGTATCCAAGCTTAAAGGAAGACGGATCAGATTTTGACAATGATGCCCTCCGATCCATAACCAAAGAAGTGCGTCCACTAGCTTGCCAATTGGTGGAAGAAACTGATATGTCATACTACCATGCGATTTACAACGTCAACAACAAACGGGTTGCTGCACCAACTCTGGACGCTCAAAATCTTATCCCGCCAATCCGTAAGCATACCTATGCCCCTGACGTTGAACCGTCCACACTTATAAGCGATGAAGCTGTATTCCAAGCCCTAACTGGGATCGATTGGGCAACCATTGACTTCCAGCCACTAGGTAGAGAGGAGGAGGATGAACCGGCGCAAGGTGATCCACAGCCGTCAAGTCAGCCTGGTGATGAGTCATGATCCGGAGGCCGGTTTAGCCTTCTGCGTACTGCAACACTTGCTGAATACAATTATCCTTTTGGGCATTAAAGCGCCTTGTAATAGGCTAGTTCAAACACTCGGTCTGCTATGCCATCGTGCATATTTATTTTGCCAGACACTGTTAATCCGCCATGCTTAGGATATATTATGTTCATAATCCATAGCAGTTTATTCAAGCTGTTCCTGCATACAAGAAGTTGAAAGTGTCCTGGCGGTTTACCGCCTGACGGGTCATGATGCCCAAATATACAGCCATGGTTTATAACCAAGGCTGTAAAAAATATAATCAAATATGAAAATAAATGATACCTGTGACATTGAATCACATCGTTGGTTGTCCAACTTTTGTAGTAAGGGTGATAACCCCAATCTTGAGTACTGATAAGTCCTTCCATATTGTGCCGGTTTATGATAAAACCATACCGAGTTATGATAAACAGCGGATTATCCATGTATAAAACTGGCGACTTATAGTCGAAACTAGACCGGGTTAATAAGCGTCGGACTAGAACTGATCATGTACTAACAGCTTGTAGTTAAAAGCCAAGCTGGGTCAATAAACGCCGGTTTATCAAAAAATATTATAAATCTCATCCAAGAAAAAGAACTTGGCAAATAAAAGCATAAAAGAAACATGCAAGGCTTTTCACGGGCTGCCAGGCCCCAAATCGAGGCTTTTCATGGGCTGCCAGGCCACTGAGTTAAACCATTTCACAAATCCTTTTAAGATGGACCTCAGTCATTAACCAATCATCGTTTTAACTTTGAAAAGTTCAGGGTCTATGAGATTGACTTGTCAAACGTTCGGCGGGTCATACTAGGTTTACCTAGACGGAGTGGCTTACTTAAAAAAGGCAGGATAACCCGGGGTTTTAGGTGCGTACACCTAGCTTCCAAGCCTGGCTTGATAGCCTATTACAAGTGTAGACTCTTTGTTCGTTGCAAAGCAAAGAGCCCCCAAGCAATATTTTGAGTTGTGCTCAGTGGGTGCCTATGTTTGAGTTGTACTTTTGCAACACTCTCTTTGGCCCCGAATTTATTTCTTTTTGGCCTTGAGCCGATCAAGAGGTGTAGCTATGGTTCGAATACGACCAGGCCCCCAAGTGATTTCCCTGGTGGCCTTACACCAATCAAGAGGTGTAGCTATGATTCGAAACGACCAAACCCCAAGTGTGTATATATATATATATATATATATATATATATATATATATATATATATATATATATATATATATATATATATATATATATATATATATATATATATATATATAGCTTTGCAGGCGGATCAATGGGTAAATGAACTCCGCTTTAAATGTAAGCCCCATATAACCGCACATGATGTAAGAAAAACAACAGATACCCCGCTTTAGCTGAGGCTCCGGTTTATTATATTGATCATAATATATACATTGTCATAACTATGTACATAAGAAGAACATGTGGCTTAGGTATAGTAAGGCCGAAGATGAGCGATGTTCCACGGCCGGTGGGTCTCCTCCTCCGATTTACGTGAGTCTTTGTGCTCTTGAACATCGATAAGGTAGTATGACCCGTTATGCAGATTCTTGCTGACCACAAAGGGCCCTTTGCTACCTCTTGAGCACTGCGTTGGTTTTCCCTTGAAAAGGAAAGGGTGATGCAGCAAAGTAGTGTAAGTATTTCCCTCAGTTTTTGAGAACCAAGGTATCAATCCAGTAGGAGGCTACGCTTGAGTCCCTCGTACCTACACAAAACAAATAAATCCTCGCAACCAACGCAATAAGGGGTTGTCAATCCCTACACGACCACTTACAAGAGTGAGATCTGATAGATATGATAGGATAATATTTTTGGTTTTTTATGATAAAGATGCAAAGTAAAATAAAAGCAAAGTAAAAAAGCAAAGGAAATAACTAAGTGTTGGAAGATTAATATGATGAAGATAGACCCGGGGGCCATAGGTTTCACTAGTGGCTTCTCTCAAGAACATAAGTATTTTACGGTGGGTGAACGAATTACTGTTAAGCAATTGATAGAATTGAGCATAGTTATGAGAATATCTAGGTATGATCATGTATATAGGCATCACGTCCAAGACAAGTAGACCGACTCCTGCCTGCATCTACTACTATTACTCCACTCATCGACCGCTATCCAGCATGCATCTAGAGTATTAAGTTCATAAAAACGGAGTAACGCCTTAAGCAAGATGACATGATGTAGAGGGATAAATTCATGCAATATGATAAAAACCCCATCTTGTTATCCTCGATGGCAATAATACAAATACGTGCCTTGCTGCCCCTACTGTCACTTGGAAAGGACACCGCAAGATTGAACCCAAAGCTAAGCACTTCTCCCATTGCAAGAAAGATCAATCTAGTAGGCCAAACCAAACTAATAATTCGAATAGACTTGCAAAGATAACCAATCATACATAAAAGAATTCAGAGAAGATTCAAATATTGTTCATAGATAATCTTGATCATAAACCCACAATTCACCGATCTCAACAAACACACCTCAAAAAGAAGATTACATCGAATAGATCTCCACGAGAGAGGGGAGAACATTGTATTGAGATCCAAAAAGAGAGAAGAAGCCATCTAGCTACTAACTATGGACCCGAAGGTCTGAAGTAAACTACTCACACTTCATCGGAGAGGCTATGGTGTTGATGTAGAAGCCCTCGGTGATGGATGCCCCCTCCGGTGGAGCTCCGGAACAGGCCCCAAGATGGGATCTCGTGGGTACAGAAAGTTGCGGTGGTGGAATTAGGTTTTTGGCTCCATATCTGATCGTTTGGGAGTACGTAGGTATATATAGGAGGAAGGAGTACGTCGGTGGACCAACAGGGGGCCCACGAGGGTGGAGGGCGCGCCCCCCTACCTCGTGGCCTCCTCTTTTGTTTCTTGACGTAGGGTCCAAGTCTCCCGGATCATATTCTTCCTAAAAATCACGTTCCCGAAGGTTTCATTCTGTTTGGACTCCGCTTGATATTCCTTTTCTCGAAACTCAAATAGGCAAAAAACAGCAATTCAGGCTGGGCCTCCGGTTAATAGGTTAGTCCCAAAAATAATATAAAAGTGAATAATAAAGCCCAATAATGTCCAAAACAGTAGATAATATAGCATGGAGCAATAAAAAATTATAGATACGTTGGGGACGTATCAAGCATCCCCAAGCTTAATTCCTGCTCGTCCTCGAGTAGGTAAATGATAAAAACAGAATTTTTGATGCGGAGTGCTACTTGGCATAATTTCAATGTAATTCTTCTTAATTGTGGTATGAATATTCACATCCGAAAGATTCAAGACAAAAGTTTAATATCGACATAAAAATAATAATACTTCAAGCATACTAACAAAGCAATTATGTCTTCTCAAAATAACATGGCCAAAGAAAGTTATCCCTACAAAATCATATAGTCTGGCTATGCTCTATCTTCACCACACAAAGTATTTAAATCATGCACAACCCCGATGACAAGCCAAGCAATTGTTTCATACTTTTGACATTCTCAAACTTTTTCAATCTTCACGCAATACATGAGCGTGAGCCATGGACATAGCATTATATGTGGAATAGAATGGTGGTTGTGGAGAAGACAAAAAGGGAGAAGATAGTCTCACATCAACTAGGCGTATCAACGGGGTATGGAGATGCCCATCAATAAATATCAATGTGAGGGAGTAGGGATTGCCATGCAACGGATGCACTAGAGCTATAAGTATATGAAAGCTCAACAAAAGAAACTAAGTGGGTGTGCATCCAACTCGCTTGCTCAAGAAGACCTAGGGCATTGGAATATACAAGCCAAGTTCTATAATTAAAAATTCCCACTAGTATATGAAAGTGACAAAATGAGAGACTCTCTATCATGAAGATCATGGTGCTACTTTGAAGCACAAGTGTGGTAAAAGGATAGTAACATTGTCCCTTATCTCTTTTTCTCTCATTTTTTTGGGCCTTTTCTCTTTTTTTATGGCCTCTTTTTTTGTCCGGAGTCTCATCCCGACTTGTGGGGGAATCATAGTCTCCATCATCCTTTCCTCACTTGGGACAATGCTCTAAAAATGATGATCATCACACTTTTATTTACTTACAACTCAACAATTACAACTCGATTCTTAGAACAAAATATGACTCTATATGAATGCCTCCGGCGGTGTACCAGGATATGAAATGAATCAAGAGTGACATGTATGAAAGAATTATGAACGGTGGCTTTGCCACAAATACAATGTCAAGTACATGATCATGCAAAGCAATATGACAATGATGGAGCGTGTCATAATAAACGGAACGGTGGAAAGTTGCATGGCAATATATCTTGGAATGGCTATGGAAATGCCATGATAGGTAGGTATGGTGGCTGTTTTGAGGAAGGTATATGGTGGGTGTATGATACCGGCGAAAAGTGTGCGATATTAGAGAGGCTAGCAATGGTGGAAGGAAGAAGAGTGCGTACAATCCATGGACTCAACATTAGTCATAAGGAACTCATATACTTGTTGCAAAAATCTACAAGTTATCAAAGCAAAGTATTACACGCATGCTCCTAGGGGGATAGATTGGTTGGAAAAGACCATCGCTCGTCCCCGACCGCCACTCATAAGGAAGACAATCAATAAATAAATTATGCTCCAATTTCATCACATAACGGTTCACTATACGTGCATGCTACGGGAATCACAAACTTTAACACAAGTATCTCTCAAATTCACAACTAATCAACTAGCATGACTCTAATATCACCATCTTTATATCTCAAAACAATTATCAAGCATCAAACTTCTCATAGTATTCAACACACTCATAATTTTTTTTACTAATCTTGAATACCAAGCATATTAGGATTATTTAAGCAAATTACCATGCTAATTAAGACTCTCAAAATAATCTACGTGAAGCATGAGAGATCAATAGTTTCTATAAAACAAATCCACCATCGTGCTCTAAAAGATATAAGTGAAGCACTAGAGAAAAAAAGATATAAGCGAAGCGCATAGAGTATTCTAATAATTTTCAAATCATGTATGGCTCTCTCAAAAGGTGTGTACAGAAAGGATGATTGTGGTAAACTAAAAAGCAAAGACTCAAATCATACAAGACGTTCCAAGCAAAACACATATCATGTGGTGAATAAAAATATAGCTCCAAGTAAAGTTACCGATGGAAGTAGACGAAAGAGGGGATGCCTTCCGGGGCATCCCCAAGATTTGGATTTTTGGTGTCCTTAGATTATCTTGGGGGTGCCATGGGCACCCCCAAGCTTAGGCTCTTGCCACTCCTTGTTCCATAATCCATCAAAAAAAAATCACCCAAAACTTTGAAAACTTCACAACACAAAACTCAATAGAAATCTCGTGAGCTCCGTTAGCGAAAGTAAACAAAATACCACTTCAAGGTACTGTAATGAACTTATTATTTATTTATGTTGGTGTTAAACCTACTGTATTCCAACTTATCTATGGTTTATAAACTATTTTACTAGCCATAGATTCATCAAAATAAGCAAACAACACACGAAAAACAGAATCTGTCAAAAACAGAACAATCTGTAGTAATCTGTAACTAACGCAAACTTCTGGAACTCCACAAAAACAGCCAAAATAGGAAGACCTATGTAATTTGTTTATTGATCATAAGCATTTTGAATCAGTATTTTATCACGTTCTGGTGATTTTTAACAATTGTTTTTGTGAACAGAAAGTTTCTGGAAATTTCTGCAAGATGAAATAACTATCATCCAAGAAGATCCTATAGGTTTAACTTGGCACAAACACTAATTAAAACATAAAAACACATCTAACCAGAGGCTAGAACAAATATTTATTCCTAAACATAAGCAAAAAGCAAAAAACTAAAAATAAAATTGGGTTGCCTCCCAACAAGCACTTTTCTTTTAAAGCCTTTTAGCTAGGCATTGATAATTTTAATGATGCTCACATGAAAGACAAGAATTGAAGCACAAAGAGAGCATCATAAAACACGTGACAAACACATCTAAGTCTAACATACTTACTATGCATAGGCATCTTATAGAAAAACAAATTATCATAGCAAGCAAAAACTAGCATATGCAAGGAAGCGGAAAGAAACAATAGCAATCTCAACATAACGAGAGGTAATTTATTATCATGAAAATTTCTATGACCATATTTTCCTCTCTCATAATAATTACATGTGGGATCATAAGCAAATTCAACGAAATAGCTATCACATAACATATTATCAACACGATCCACATGCATGCGAAGTTGACACTCTTCCAAAATAGTGGGATTAACATTAACTAAAGTCATGACCTCTCGAAACCCACTTTTAGCAAAAATTTCATCAGATTGAATATTCTCCAAATATGTGGGATCTAAAGTTGACACTCTTCCAAACCCACTTTCAATATTATTGCAAACATTATTATCAATCTCATGTTCATCATGGGGCTTAAATAAATTTTCAAGATCATAAGAAGAATCACCCCAATCATGATCATTGCAACAAGTAGAGGACATAGCAAAACTAGCATCCCCAAGCTTAGGGTTTTGCATATTATTAGCACAACTTAAATCAATAGAATTTATAATAAAATCATTGCAATCATTCTTTTTATTCAAAGATCTATCATGAATCGCTTCATAAAGTACTTCATCACAATTTTCAGATTCACGAATTTTAAGCAAAACCTCATAAAGATAATCTAGTGCACTCAACTCACTAGCAATAGGTTCATCATAATTGGATCTCTTAAAGAGATTAGCAAGTGTATGAGGATCCATAAACTTTTAGCAAGCGAAGATGCAAGCAAAAAGAAGGCACATGGTAACACAAGATTGAACGGAGGAAGGGCGAATAAAACGGCAAGGGTGAAGTGGGGGAGAGGAAAACGAGAGGCAAATGGCAAATAATGTAATGCGGGAGATAAGGGTTTGTGATGGGTGCTTGGTATGTTGACTTTTGCGTAGACCTCCCCAGCAACGGCGCCAGCAATTCTTCTTGCTACCTTTTGAGCACTGCGTTGGTTTTCCATTGAAGAGGAAAGGGTGATGCAGCAAAGTAGCGTAAGTATTTCCCTCAGTTTTTGAGAACCAAGGTATCAATCCAGTATGTGGCTACGCGCGAGTCCCTCGTACCTACACAAAACATATAAATCCTCGCAACCAACGCGATAAGGGGTTGTCAATCCCTACACGGCCACTTACAAGAGTGAGATCTGATAGATATGATAGGATAATATTTTTGGTATTTTTATGTAAAGATGCAAAGTAAAATAAAAGCAAAGGAAATAACTAAGTGTTGGAAGATTAATATGATGAAGATAGACCTGGGGGCCATAGGTTTCACTAGTGGCTTCTCTCAAGAACATAAGTATTTTATGGTGGGTGAACGAATTACTGTTGAGCAATTGACAGAATTGAGCATAGTTATGAGAATATCTAGGTATGATCACGTATATAGGCATCACGTCCAAGACAAGTAGACCGACTCCTGCCTGCATCTACTACTCTTACTCCACTCATCGACCGCTATCCAGCATGCATCTTGAGTATTAAGTTCATAAAAACGGAGTAACGCCTTAAGCAAGATAACATGATGTAGAGGGATAAATTCATGCAATGTGATAAAAACCCCATCTTGTTATCCTCGATGGCAACAATACAATACGTGCATTGTTGCCCCTCATCACACCGGAAAGGACACCGCAAGATTGAACCCAAAGCTAAGCACTTCTCCCATTGCAAGAAAGATCAATCTAGTAGGCCAAACCAAACTGATAATTCGAAGAGACTTGCAAAGATAACCAATCATACATAAAAGAATTCAGAGAAGATTCAAATATTGTTCATAGATAATCTTGATCATAAACCCACAATTCATCGGTCTCAACAAACACACCGCAAAAAGAAGATCACATCGAATAGATCTCCACGAGAGAGGGGGAGAACATTGTATTGAGATCCAAAAAGAGAGAAGAAGCCATCTAGCTACTAACTATGGACCCGAAGGTCTGAAGTAAACTACTCACACTTCATCGGAGAGGCTATGGTGTTGATGTAGAAGCCCTCCGTGATGGATGCGCCCTCCGGCGGAGCTCCGGAACAGGCCCCAAGATGGGATCTCGTGGATACAGAAAGTTGCGGTGGTGGAATTAGGTTTTTGGCTCCGTATCTGATCGTTTGGGAGTACGTAGGTATATATAGGAGGAAGGAGTACGTCGGTGGAGCAACAGGGGGCCCACGAGGGTGGAGGGCGCGCCCCCTACCTCGTGGCCTCCTCTTTTGTTTCTTGACGTAGGGTCCAAGTCTCCTGGATCATATTCTTCCTAAAAATCACGTTCCCGAAGGTTTCATTCTGTTTGGACTCCGTTTGATATTCCTTTTCTGCGAAACTCTGAAATAGGCAAAAAACAACAATTCTAGGCTGGTCCTCCGGTTAATAGGTTAGTCCCAAAAATAATATAAAAGTGAATAATGAAGCCCAATAATGTCCAAAACAGTAGATAAAATAGCATGGAGCAATAAAAAATTATAGATACGTTGGAGACGTATCACCCTTCCCAAGGCGGGGATAACTTGTGCATATCAGTCTGATCCTGGATGAGTCGGAGCACCAAATCGCCTTCTTGAAAAGTTCTGGTTCTAACCCGGCGGCTGTGATAATGACGCAGATCTTGCTGGTAAAACGCCGAATGAGCTGCTGCAATGTCACGCTCCTCATCTAACAGGTCAAGTGCTTCCTGTCGTGCCTTCTCATTGTCAGCTTCGACATAAGCCGCCACACGAGGCGAGTCATGACGGATGTCACTAGGGAGAACCGCCTCTGCTTCGTAAACCATGAAAAAAAGGCGTGTAACCCGTGGATTTGTTGGGCGTCGTATTGATGCTCCATAACACAGAAGGTAACTCCTCCACCCAACAACCCAGCGTCCGTTGCAAAGGAACCATGAGCCGGGGTTTGATGCCTCTCAAGATCTATTGATTGGCTCTCTCCGCTTGACCATTAGATTGTGGGTGAGCCACTAACGATACGTCAAGCCGGATGTGCTCACATTGACAGAACTCTTTCATAGCACCTTTGGATAGATTAGTGCCATTATCAGTTATAATGCTGTGTGGAAAACCAAACCGGAAAATCACCTTCTGATGAATTGAACCGTTGTAGCTGCATCACACTTACTGACTGGCTCTGCCTCCACCCACTTAGTGAACTTATAATCTGCCACCAGAAGGTGGGTCTTTTGATCCTTAGATCTCTTAAAGGGCCCAACCATATCCAGCCGTCGCAAACGGCCAAGTGATTGGAATCATCCTCAACTCTTGAGCCGGTACATGAGCGCGTCGTGAGAATTTTTGACAGCCATCACACCTTTTGACCAAGTCCTCAGCATCGGCATGAGCCGTCAGCCAATAGAAACCGTGACGAAAAGCTTTGGCCACCAGAGACTTTGAACCGGCCTGGTGACCACAATCTCCTTCGTGGATCTTGCGCAAAATCTCACGGACTTCTTCAGGAGACACGCAACACTGAAACGCCCCCGTCACACTACAATGATGTAATTCTCCATTGACAATAGTCATTGACTTGGACCACCGGATTATCTGCCTAGCCAGGGTTTCATCCTTCGGTAACTCGTCCCAGCTCATATACGCCAAATATGGGATCATCCAATATGGGATGACATGAAGAGCCGCCACCAGCTGAGCCTCCGGATCAGGAATAGCCAAATCCTCCTCCGTAGGTAGCTTGACCGACGGGTTATGTAAGACATCTAGGAAAACATTGGGTGGAACCGGTTTACATTGGGAACCCAAACGGCTTAAAGCGTCCGCCGCTTCGTTCTTTCGTCGGTCCACGTGGTCAACCTGATAACCTTTGAAATGACCTGCAACAATATCCACCTCTCGACGATATGCTGCCATGAACGGGTCCTTAGAATCCCAAGTACTAGACACTTGTTGAGCCACCAGGTCCGAGTCACCGAAGCACTTAGCCCAGCTTAAATTCATCTCTTTAGCCATTCGAAGACCATGGAGTAAAGCCTCATATTCAGCTGCATTGTTAGTGCAAGGGAACATTAAACGGAGAACATAACAAAACTTATCACCTCGTGGGGAAGTTAATACGACTCCAGCCCCCGAGCCCTCCAATTGCCTGGACCCATCAAAATGAATAGTCCAATAAGTATGATCCGGCTTCTCTTCTGGTGCCTGTAACTCTATCCAGTCATTGATGAAATCCACCAATGCTTGGGACTTGATTGTCGTCCGATGCATATATTTTAACCCATGAGGTCCAAGCTCAATGGCCAACTTGGCAACCCGGCCAGTTGCTTCCCTGTTCTGGATTATATCCCCCAAAAGAGCAGAACTGACCACAGTGATGGGATGGCCCTGGAAATGTTACTTAAGCTTCCGGCTTTCCATAAAAACTCCATACACCAGCTTCTGCCAATGTGGGTACCTCTGCTTGGACTCAATAAGTAGCTCACTGATATAATAAACCGGCCGTCGAACCGGACACTCCTTTCCGGCCTCCTTGCGCTTCACCACAATAGCCACGCTAACAGCCCGGGCATTAGCAGCCACATATAACAACAAGGGCTCCTCGATAGGAGTAGCAAGGACATGTGGCTCAGCTAGCTGCCGCTTTAAATCCTCAAACGCTTCATTGGCGGCGTCACTCCAGACGAAGTCATCCGTCTTCTTCAGCATCTGATATAAAGGGATAGCCTTCTCCCCAAGGCGACTGATAAACCGGCTCAAGGCTGCAATCCGGCCTGCCAAGCGTTTAACATCATTGATACACTTCGGTTTAGCCAAGGAAGTTATAGCCTTGATTTTCTCCGGATTAGCTTCAATGCCCCTGTTAGACACCATAAAGCCCAAAAGCTTGCCTGCTGGTACACCAAAGACACACTTGGCCGGATTAAGCATCATTTTATAAACCCGGGGGTTATCAAAGGTATCCTTCAAGTCAGTTATCAATGTCTCATCCTTTCTGGATTTCACCACAATATCATCTATATAAGCATGAACATTGCGGCCAATCTGATTATGAAGACAATTCTGCACACAGCGCTGGGCACTCTTGATCCTAAAAGGTATAGACACATAGTAGAAGGCTCCAAAGGGAGTTATGAAAGTTTTCTTCTCTTGGTCCTTAACAGCCATTTTGATCTGATGGTAACCAGAATATGCATCCAGGAAACTCAACGCTCACAACCTGCCGTAGCATCAATAATTTGATCAATACGAGGGAGGGCAAAAGGGTCCGCTGGACAAGCCTTGTTCAAATCTGTGTAGTCCACACACATGCGCCAGGTGCCGTTCTTCTTAAGTACTAGCACCGGATTAGCCAACCACTCAGGATGAAACACTTCAATGATAAACCCAGCCGCCAAGAGCCTGGCTACCTCCTCGCCAATGGCCTTGCGTCTTTCTTCATTGAACCGGCGAAGAAACTGCTTGACTGCTTTGAACTTAGGATCGACATTAAGAGTGTGCTCAGCGAGTTCCCTCGGTACACCTGGCATGTCAGAAGGTTTCCACGCAAAGATGTCCCGGTTCTCACGGATAAACTCAATGAGCACGCTTTCCTATTTCGGATCCAAGTTAGCGCTGATGCTAAACTGCTTGGATGAATCGCCAGGAACAAAATCAACTAGCTTAGTCTCATCAGCCGATTTAAACTTCAAGGCCGGATCATGCTCTGTAGTTGGCTTTTTCAAAGAAGTCATGTTTGCCGGATCAACATTGTCTTTGTTGAACTTCAACTCCTCTGTTGCACAAACCGACTCAGCATAAGCCGCATCACCTTCTTCACATTCCAAAGCGATCTTACGGCTCCCATGTACCGTGATGGTCCCCTTATGACCCGGCATCTTGAGCTGCAGATAAACATAACAGGGTCTTGCCATGAACTTGGCATAAGCCGGACGAGCAAACAGGGCATGATATGGGCTCTTGATCTTCACCACTTCAAAGGTCAACGTTTCTGATCTTGAGTCATGCTCATCTCCAAAAGCAACCTCTAGAGCTATCTTACCAACTGGATACGCCGATTTACTAGGCACCACACCATGAAAAACGGTATTTGACGGTTTAAGATTTTTATCTGTTAACCCCATGCGACGGAAGGTTTCATAATGAAGGATATTGATACTACTCCCTCCATCCATGAGTACCTTGGTGAACTTATATCCGCCAACCTGAGGCGCCACCACCAATGCCAGATGACCCGGATTATCAACCCGGGGTGGATGATCCTCTTGACTCCACAGATGGGTTGTTCAGACCAACGCAAGTAACGGGGCACCACCGGTTCAACGGAGTTTACTGCCCTTTTGTGAAGCTTCTGATCGTGTTTGCACAGGCTCGTGGTGAAGACATGATACTGCCCACTATTCAACTGCTTTGGGTCGCTCTGGTAATCCGACTGTTGTTGTTGCTACTGATTCCCCTGATGATTATAACCACCCTGGTTGCCCTGATTGCCTTGATTGCCATGTCCATTTTGATTATTGTGAAATCCTGAACCGGAACTGCCTCCACCATAACCTGACACGTGAGTCCGGGGCCTGATCCACCGGCCGGTCCATGATCATACCGGAAAAAATCTGAATTTTTGAACTCCCGCATAATAAAACAATCCTTCCAGAGGTGTGTGGCTGGCTTTTCCCGTGACCCGTGCTTTGGGCAAGGCTGGTTTAACAGGTAAGATAGGTGCTCAGGATTGGGATTTGATCCCCCACCACACGGGGGCGGTTTACCCTTGCGACACTGACCATTATCCTGTGTGTTGGTGTTAGCCACAAAATCTAAATTGTTATCCGCTTTACACTTACCGCTGTTTCCATGACCCGTTGGGTTATGCTGCTGCCCTTTGGTGCTGCCGCTCTTCTTTCCCTTCCCTGTCTTGTCATCGTCAGACTCGGGTTCCTTGGTACTATTAGAGTCGGCATACTTCATCAGAGTTGCCATAAGTGTCCCCATGACGTTTGAGCCGTCCCAACTTCAACTTTAGAGGTGCAAACCGACAATTGCCTTCCAACGTTAAAACTGCTGTATCAACGTTGATGCGGTCCGATGAATGCAAAATTTCCGAAACCCGGCGCACCCAATGGGTTGTTGATTCTCCTTCCTCTTGGACACAGGCAGCTAAGTCCACAATTGACATGGGCTGTTTGCACGTGTCTTTGAAATTTTGAATGAACCGGGCCCTTAACTCGGCCCATGACCCAATGGAGTTAGCTGGTAAATTTTTCAACCAAGTGCGAGTTGTCCCCTCCAACATCATGGTGAAGTATTTAGCACATGCCGCATCATCTACGTCCAACATCTCCATCGCCATCTCATAGCTTTCGACCCATGACTCGGGGGATAAATCGGCAGTGTAATTGGGCACTTTACGTGGATCCTTGAAGTCCTTGGGCAGCCGTACATTACGTAGCGCCGGGACGAGACACGACACCCTCAAAGACCTGGAGGTAACCCCTGGTTCCACCGAAGTTGTTGGACAAACCGGAGTAAGCTGACGGGCCGCATTCTGCGCCGCTAACTCGGCCTCTCGACGTGCCCTAGCATGATCCACCACATCCTGAGCATCAACACCGCCACATGCCAGGTTATGGCCACGAGGTGGATTACGATTCCACGCGCTGCTCAACACGGCCGGTTCATCCATATGCCTGCTGTAACTCCGGCTTGGGCGGGGAGTGGAATGAATCCTCTCGCGGCTGTATGAATAAGCCTGCTGCTGAGTCAAGGCTGTCTGAAGGAGCTCTCTAGCCCGCCGTGTCTCGACCGCTACTGGGGACTCGCTTTCGATCGGGAGAGCTGCCAATCGTGAAGCGGCGGCAACAATGTTATCCAACGGGTTAGAGTAATGACCCGGTGGTGTTGGGACGTGTTGTGGCAGAACATTGCTCTCACAAGGCGCATCCATCGGGCGCGGCTGAACCGGCTCCCCCGTTCCAGGTGCCTCCACCCGGTTTACCACTGGCTGATTACTGGTTCCTACTCCTGGTGTGTTAAAGAGATTCCTTGCTTCATAAATCGGAGGCAGGTGGGATCGGTACCTTCTCCTCATGACATCATTTGACGCGCTCTGTTCTAACATAAGCCGGTAAGCCTGTGCGTCCAACTCAGCCCATTTTGCAGCCATCCTGGTATCCTCAGCTGCCAGGTCTGCCTTGGCTTGAGTTATCTGATTCTTCACCTTCGCGATTTCCGCGTTATGCTCATCCTGATTCGTCGGGTTAACTTCCGCCAGCAGCGCAGCCAAAGCGTCAAATAAGTCGGATAACACCTGAGCCGGCGGTCGTGCAGGGCCTCCTGCTCCGGCTGCTGTCGCTACTGCTGATCCGGAAACCATTGCCGCTGCAGTCGAGGAGTGCTACACAGGATGTGTTCCAGCCATGAAGATCGCAACCTGGCTCGGTGGATCGGAGGGGTCCGGAATACTGTCGCCATCGGAACAGCCCCCAAACCGGCCATCTTGCAACTGGTACAATGACTCGGTCTCTCCAGTAGATGACTCGTCATCAGAGTAAACGACGGTTTCACCACCACATGCCGATCTATCCCTAGATTCTGCTACGTGGATGACTCCCACGAAGGCACGCTTCATGGCGGGCCGAGCCCGGGAAGGTCTCGCACACTGAGCCGTTTCGACGATGTCGGTGCAGATGTCCGGCACAGGGCCCGGTGAGGGAGTCCTGGATTAGGGGGTATCCGGACAGCCGGACTGTATACAACGTCCAGACTATTGAAGCATGGAGATACAAGACTCAAGACTTCGGCCCATGTCCGGATGGGACTTTCCTTGGCATGGAAGGCAAGCTGGGCGATCCGGATATTATATTTCCTTCCTTGTAACTGACTCCATGTAAACCCTAGCCCTCTCCGGTGTCTATATAAACCGGGGAGGTTGGTCCTTAGAAGGCCGATCACAATTACAATCATACCATCATAGGCTAGCTCTTAGGGTTTAGCCTCTACGATCTCGTGGTAGATCTAATCTTGTACTACCCATATCATCAATATTAATCAAGCAGGAAGTAGGGTTTTACCTCCATCGAGAGGGCCCGAACTTGGGTAAACATCTGTGTCCCTTGCTTCCTGTTACCATCAGCCTTGACGCACAAATCGGGACCCCCTACCCGAGATCCGCCTGTTTTGACACCGACATTGGTGCTTTCATTGAGAGTTCCTCTGTGTCGTCGCTGTCAGGCTCGATGGCTCCTTCAATCATCATCAACGACGCTGTCCAGGGCGAGACTTTCCTCCCCGGACAGATCTTCGTGTTCGGCGGCTTCGCACTGCGGGCCAACTCGCTTTGCCATCTGGAGCAGATCGACAGCTACGCCCCTGGCCACCAGGTCAGGTTCGGAAACCTGAATTACACGGCGGACATCCGCGGAGACTTGATCTTTGATGGATTTGGGCCTATCCCAGGAGCACCGGACAGTCATGACGAGCACGGGTTAGACCTGCCATCGGACGAAGCTCGGGGTATCGCCCCTGTAGTATCTCTGGACCTAGATCTGGAGCAGGCTGCGCTGCCTAAGGACGGAGGGATGGACCCTGCCCCCCAGGTCGCACACTCATCAGCGGTGGAGCCGAACACGGGTCTTGCCTCTGCGATGGCCTGTGTCTCCGAACCCCCGGATTCGTATCCGGACGTTGGTTCCAGTCTGCGCACTCCCGAGCCCGTCGGGCCAGGATGGGCTCCGGTAATGGAGTTCACCGTTGCGGATATTTTCCAGCACTCGCCCTTCGGTGACATGCTGGACTCACTAAAGTCTCTCTCTTTGATAGGAGGCTCTTCGCCGAACTATGTCCGGCTCGAGTGGGAGGCAGGAGACGAAGGAATTCATTGCCCACCCACCACCCACTTCATTGCCACAGTCGATGATTTAACCGAGGTACTGAACTTCGACTCCGAAGACATCGACGGTATGCACGACGATGTAGGAGAAGAACATGAACCACCGCTCACAGGGTGATGGACAACCACCTCTTCTTATGATATATATATGGTGGACACTCCGAAGGAAACAAATGGCGATGAGGCAACGGAGGATAAAACCTCAGGGGAAAAAGCAAAGAATGGGCGTCGTCGGCGCCACTCCAAGCCCCGCCACACCAATACCGCCCAGAGACGAAAACAATCCGAATGGTGCGAAGAAGAATACAACCACTGATCAGCCCGCCTTCAAGCAGGCCGAGCAGGAGGATGAGCAGGTTAGCCCGTAAGAACAAAGCGACGGATTTAATACCCGGAGGAGGACAGCTACATGCCCCCCTCCGAAGATTTAGATTAGCCTCGGCGACGACGAGTTTGGCGTGCTCGAGGATCCCGTAGAGCAGAGCGCTTGCGTCGGCTTATAGCCACCGCGAGGAGCCTGAAAAAGAAATAGCGAGAACTCCAAGCTGATCGGACCTGCTCACGACGGATGGATCAAGTCCCGCAGCCGAGGAATACGGACTCGAGCACCATACGGCTGACCGGCCACCTCGTGGCCGGGATAAAACGGCATACCAGTCTGCATACCAGCCAACACCCCCACGCCAACATACTACGGCCCGGGGCAACAAATCAGGACAGCCAAGATCGATCTACGGATCGTGGGGGCGCGCCTCGGTACGCGAAGAGGACCGTCACGCCGGACACACCTTCAACAAGTCCGGCCGGGCCGAATATAACCACCCAGAGCAATTCGACCTGCGTAGCCACATAGCCCGGCACAGAGGCACCGCGCACCCCCTCTGCTTCACTGACGAAGTAATGGATCATGAATTCCCAGAAGGGTTCAAACCCGTAAACATCGAATCATACGATGGCACAACAGACCCCGCTATAAGGATCGAAGATTTTCTTCTCCACATTCACATGGCCGGCGGAGACGATCTGCACGCCATCAAGTATCTTCCCCTTAAGCTCAAAGGACCAGCCCGGCACTGGCTAAACAGCCTGCCAGCAAATTCCATTGGCAGCTGGGAGAACCTGGAAGACGCATTCCTCGGCAACTTCCAGGGCACATACGTGCGACCACCTGACGCCGATGACTTGAGCCACATTACTCAACAGTCCGGAGAGTCAGCCAGGAAATTCTGGACTTGGTTCCTAACTAAAAAGAACCAAATAGTCGACTGTCCAGACGCCGAAGCCCTGGCGGCTTTTAAGCATAATATCCGTGACGAGTGGCTCGCTCGAAACCTCGGCCAGGAAAAACTCAAGTCCATGGCAGCTCTCACAACACTAATGACCCGCTTTTGCGCGGGCGAGGACAGTTGGTTGGCTCGCAGCAGCACTACGCCACATTCTGGCAATTCGGATGGCCGCAACAATAACGGCAAGCCACGGCATAACAGACATAAGAGATGGAACAACGGCGACAGCACTGAAGACACGGCAGTCAACGCCGGATTCAGCGGATCCAAGCCCGGTCAGCGGAAGAAGCCGTTCAAAAGAAATAATCAGGGACCGTCCAGTCTGGACCGCATACTGGAGCGCTCGTGCCAAATTCATGGCACCTCGGGCAAGCCAGCCAACCACACCAATAGAGATTGCTGGGTATTCAAACAGGTCGGCAAGATAAACGCCAAAGACAAGGACAAGAGGCTGCACAACGACGATGACAAGGAGCCCCGATGTCCGAACACGGGGGGACAGAAGAAATTCCCCCCCCCCCCCCAAGGTGAAAACAGTCAACATGATCTACGCCACGCACATCCCCAAGCGGGAACGGAAGCGGGCACTAAGGGACATCTATGCGATGGAGCCAGTCGCCCCCAAATTCAACCCATGGTCAGCTTGTCCGATCACCTTTGATCGTAGGGACCACCCTACTAGCATCCGTCACGGCGGCTCGGCCGCATTGGTCCTAGAACCAATCTGTAATAGCCTGGCTTATTAGGGATGATAGACTACTCATATCAATAAGGAATTCCTTCTTTTCCGGGAGCCCATTCGGACAGAACTCCAAAGTTAAGCGTGCTCAGCTTGGAGTAGTGTCAGGATGGGTGACCGACCGGGAAGTTGCTCCCGGGTGCGCACGAGTGAGGACAAAGTGCGCAGAAAAGACTAGTATTGATCTGTGGGGCCAGTCTAGATCCCGCCAGGAGTAACGACCACCGGCGGGTGTGTCCGGGGCGTTACAAGTTGGTATCAGAGCCGACCCTCGCGGTTACGGATGGTTGCGACAGGTGCGTGGTCATGTTGTTCATGACGTTTGTGACCCGTCGTGGCACCCGACATGGCACATGTACCGGATCGGAAGCACGTACGTTTGTGCCAAGAGGAACGTTCACGTGGCCCGACGAGGACGTCGGTTCCTCCGAGTGGGGGTGTATGTAATAGCCTGGCTTATTAGGGATGATAGACTACTCATATCAATAAGGAATTCCTTCTTTTAGGAGCCCATTCGACGTAACTCCAAAGTTAAGCGTGCTCAGCTTGGAGTAGTGTCGATGGGTGACCGACCGAAGAAGATTGCTCCTGGTGCGCACGAGTGAAGACAAAGTGCGCAAAAAGACTAGTATTGATTTGTGGGGCCAGTCTAGATCCCGCCAGGAGTAACGACCACCGACGGGTGTGTCCGGGGCGTTACACAATCATTGACGGATTCCACCTCACGCGCGTCCTTATGGACGGTGGCAGTAGAGGCTCGCTGTACGGGCTCTATAACATTGGAAGTGGTCTTCGGATCTTCGGATAACTTCCGAAGCGAAGAGTTAATCTTCGATATCGTCCCCTTCCGCAGTGGTTACCATGCACTGCTCGGACGAACCACATTCGCCAGATTCAATGCGGTACCACACTACGCATATCTCAAGCTCAAGATGCCAGGACCACGCGGGGTCATAACGGTGAACAGAAATATGGATCGCTCTCTACGAACAGAAGAGCATACTGCAGCCCTTGCGGCGGAAGTACAATGCGGCATTCTCCGACAAACCAATCCGGCGACAACAACTTCGAGCACAGTCAAGCGAGTCCGGAGCACCCCGCAACAGGATCATCAGGCACGCCAAGAGCGCGACTAGCAGTCCAGCCTCCGCTTAAACCCCATCAAAGCAGCATTCGTGCCACGTGCACACAATTACGCACTTAAAATACCATGGGCATAGGCGGAGGTGCATCAACGACTCAGTCAATAGTGCGGGTAACCGCCAAATACTTTCATACTCTTTCCCTCTTACCTTTCAGGACACCGCGTTGGCGCAGCAACCTCAAAAGAGCCGAATTGCCGGACTTATAGGTAAGAGACATCCAAGGAGGCAACAGACCTTGTGCACAGTAGGAAATACCCAGGTGGAATCTATTAACGATCATTATACCTGCTTTATCTACCTGAACACAGCCTGCCCCTGGATAGGACATGTCAAATAGTCCTATTTTATCTCTGCTTAACGCATCCATTGTAAATGTACGCTTAAATGTATTTTTCGTCAATGGGAGATTATATATAGCGTCATCTCATTATTCTTATTTGAGCATTTTTCTCTTATAAATTTTTATTTGATATTGCATCCGTACACTTTGGTGCCGCCCGGTTTGCGGTGGGCTTCTCATGGCGCCCGTAATATGGCAAATAAAGTCCTAACACTTTCAACAAGGCGGCACCCGAACTTATAGCACTATATGCATCAGCTCCAATCATGTCTTGGGTCTACAGCTTGGGATAGCCCGGCTCCCTTGTTTTGGTGCCTTCGTCCGTTATATCGGCTAAGGTAGCGCAGGAGAACTATCTGCGATTGTGTCCGGTTCTTCCTGACGAGCACCTTAGTAGAAAGCGAAAAACTGACCAGCATGATGTGGCGAGAGCTGGTCGCTGTTCGAGAGGTTTTAAAATCCTTAAATATTTTCCGCTTTAGGCGATAAATCGGCTTCGTCCGATCTAGGCGTGTATAGCGCCCCAATTCGGTCTTCTGGATTCTAGGGGCTCCACCGAAATTTAAAATTGTAGACTTCTATGGCTAAGTGAAAGTTATAAAGCCAAGATAGTCCGATTGCCTTGTTCGCTGCACCGACACCTCCTTAAGGGACCAAACATTTGGATAAAGAGTGTCCGGTTTTCCACTTAACACCCCAAAGCTTAGTCACGTGGGGGCGGAAGCCGGCGGTCGCCTACTTTCGTGATTTTATAAACAGCCGCATGAAGGTAATATTTTAAATAACAAAAGCGCTACATAGCGCAAGTAACTCCGTCTTTAATTACAAACATAACATAAGTGAATTCATTCCAAAATGGCGTCCTT
The DNA here is from genome assembly GCA_021605205.1 of Aegilops longissima. NCBI lineage: Eukaryota > Viridiplantae > Streptophyta > Magnoliopsida > Poales > Poaceae > Aegilops > Aegilops longissima. The sequence continues at coordinate 536,443,857 of CM038681.1, read as the reverse complement.
GGTACACTCATCGGCGACGAGACGAGCACCCTTCATCACGCCATCATAGTACATTTCAGGATGGCGATGTGCCTTGCCCTCCGGCGGCGCGCCCTTGACCAGCTTCTCCGCATCCAGCTTGCCCCAATGCACCTTGATGCAGGCAAAGGCTCGGCGGGCACCTTCGATGCAAACGGACCGCTTGATCACTTCAAGCCGCAGGCAGGCATCCACCATCCGCTTGATCAGGCCAAAGTAGCTACTAGGCAGGAGTTCACCAGGCCACATCCTGACTATGAAGTCCTTCATAGCCAGTTCGGCCGCCCTGTGGAGTTCGATCAACTGCTTCAGTTGGTCGCTCAGAGGCATCGGATGATCGGCCCCAAAGATACCGACGTAACAGCTTCTCCGCTGAGCTCCCTCCTAGGCACATAGAACTCCGCAGCGTCTGAGACGCTTCGTGGCAGATCTGCAAATGCCCCAGAGAGCTCAATTCGGTAAGTAAAAGAAACGTCTCCTCCACATGCTTGCTTTGCATAAAGAATTTCTTACCGCTGCTATCTTTTGGCCTCTGGATCTCCCGATGTGCTTTCTCGGCTTCGCCTTGGCATCTTCCAACTTACAAGGGCATTCATAGCTCAGCCTCCTTCATCTTCGAGATCATGCTCCACGGACTCGCACTTTTTGCCGAGGTCCCGAGCTCTTCTTGCTACCTCGCCCACTCTAGCACTTTGCTTTTCGCGCTCCTTGCATTCCAAGGCCGCTTTGTCTTCGGCCTCGGACAATGCTTTCTTCAGGGACGCCACTTCGACGGTGGCCCCTGTTACACATCCACGACGCTTTGGCATTAGATTAAACAAATTTGCCTATCTTTAAATACATATGAACGGGGAATCGCTTACCTTTATTCTCCTCGATCTGTCTCTTCGTGAGGCCGAGCTCTCCCCGCGCCTGCTCCAGATCCCGCTTCAGTTCGGCAACTTCGCAAGACGGGCAGCAAGGGCAAGCAGCACGGCCTCGCTTATTAACAAAACTCTTTTAGACTCTGCGGATCAGAATTGACCCTCCGCTTGGCTTTTCTTTTCAACACCAACCAGAGTATCGGGGCAACTACCTATCGGGTGGTAATTTCATACATTTTATTACTTACCTCAAAGCCCGTCAGAGGCTTGTGCAAGCTTGTTAGTCCGCTTTTGGCGGACAGAACCTTTGAATCAACGCACTCATAAGAGTACGGTGCTCTTCTTCCACGGAAGCGCCTCGAAGCGCTTCCACCAGGCTATCCAGCGCCGTTGATGCGACGGAAGTCCTCGGCACGGGCGGCTCGCCCTCCATAACGAGGGGCTGCCCGCCTAAGTTCGGAACCGTCGGAGGTTCCGGAGCAGTGTTCGGTCGAGAGTCCGCCTTGTTGCGGCTCCCATCGACGCGATCCGCGGGGATCTTGAACCCCGCATGTTCGACATTCGGAAGTCCGCCTTGGGGCGTCTCCAGGGTCAGCTTCCCCTGCTCGGGGAACCTTCGGGACAACACCTCCTTGTAATCCGCAGGCTGAGGAGTGGTGGCCGTCGGGAGCGAGTTCATCTCTAAAGCGCTCAGAGACCCGTCCGAAGACGACACCTCCGGATGAGCCCTAGCCGGACTGCATATATGCTCGGCGTTATTAAACAGCTATGACGTAAAACCATGGTAGAGTGCGGACACTTACAATCGCGCCAGGGGCTTCCCCCTAGGCAGCCACCCTTCATCGCTGTAAGCGGCCGTGGTGGAGTAGTCCGGAAGGTTTGTTTTCCCCTTCTTGGACGCCCCAGCCTCCCCCTCCGGGGCGGCTTTTCTCTTCTTCTCCCCCCAGTGCGGGGAGGTGGAATTTCTTTTTGATTCCCCCCGCCTCTACGGGAGGAATCTTTCTCGTCGTCATCGGACGACAGGGGTATAACGGCCTTGCGCCGAGGGCCTTTTCCGGCCCCCTGGCCTGCTTCGCCGGGCCCCTCATCCTTTCCGGATGGGGCGTCTTCTTCTTCTTCCTCCTCCCCTTCGTGGGAGGAGTCTGCCTCGTCATCTTCAGACGAGGCTTCTGGCGCAACCTTACGCCGGAGACCCTTTCGGATCCCCGGGCCTTCTTCTCGGCCTTCTTCTCCAAACCTTATGTACGGTGCCGGACCAAGATCTCCGTCAGAGAGCATCACTGGCCTTCCGCAGCGGAGCCAGACAAGAAACCTGCTCACTGCTCCACATAATCCTGAGGCAAATATACACAAATACTTAAGGCTCCCCCATGAATGTATTGGGAAAAAACCGAACCCGGTGGTAGTCCCAAAACTCACCGGACAAGGGGGCCGCGCTGCATGAAGTCCACGATCCTGGGATGTGGGAGGAGGTACTTCGAAGGCCTTAAACAACTCCTTCCACGCGTCCTTGTGCTTCATGCCATAGAGCCTCTGAGCGTCCCGGTGTTCGGCCGACGAACTCCCAAAGATTGAATGCCCGCCTTTGGCACGGCAGAATCCGCGAACGAGCATGACTCGGATCACGCTGACAAGCTTGATGTTCTTGTCCTTCATGCTCCGATGCAGGTTTGGAGTCCGTCACTCAGAGGTTCGCCCAAGTCAGGCCCTTCCTTTCCCGTGAGGTGAGCCGCATGGGGCTCCGGATCGGAACTCGGGGGCCACCGCCCAGTTTGCGCCGCGCTGCTCGGTGATGTAGAACCACCCCGATTGCCACCCTTTTACGGTCTCCGCGAAGGAGCCGTCCAGCCAGGTGACGTTAGGCATCTTGCCCACCATGGCCCCTCCACATTCCGCTTGCTGGCCGCGTACGATCTTCGGCTTCACGCAAAAGATTTGCAGCCACAGGCCGAAGTGAGGCCGGATGCAGAGGAAGGCCTCACATACGACGATGAACGCCGAGATGTTGAGGACGAAATTCGGGGCTAGATCATGGAAATCTAGCCCGTAGTATAACATGAGCTCGTGGACGAAGGGGTGAAGTGGAAACCCCAGTCCACGGATGAAGTGGGCGACGAACACGACTCTCTCGTGGGGTCCCGGGGTCAGAATGACCTGCCCAGCGTCCGGTAGCCGGTGCGCTATGTCTTCGGCCAAGTATCCGGCCGCCCGAAGATTTGTGATGTGCTTATCCTCGATGGTGGAAGCCACCCACTTGCCTCCTACTCCGGACATGTCTAGCTGTGCGGAGGAGACTTGGGCTTGGGCGCTGGAGCTCGAGGGGGCAAGAGTGGGCAAAAGGAGGAAGAAGGCGTGGGTAAAAATAGGGAAATCTTATCCCTTTATAGAGGCGACGAAAGCGGTGCGCCCCCCACTTGCCGGTTGGGAATCGCTTGCTTCCCAAGCGCCACGATTAATGATGTGGTGGGATTACTCGTACCCGTATTGATGAGAATCCCGTGATAAGGGGGCACGATCTCTGCTTTGACAAGACGTGTCAAGAAAACTGCCTCGCAATATGCGCTGTGGCTGGTTGTGGAAAGACGGTTCGAATAATGACCTGACCGTAATGACATGTCGTGTTGCCTAAAAGTTGTCAGCAAATTGCATTTGTGAAACATTGTTCTCTCTACGGTGGCATGCGAAGATCATCTTGTGGATCCGGACATGGTTTGAGTGTTTGATAATTACCTTGGAGTATTCGGAGGAGGAACCCGCCCTGCAATGCCGAAGACAAGACCGCGCGCCGGACTCATCGTCATTGAAGCCTGGTTCAGGGCTACCGAGGAGTCCCGGATTAGGGGTATCCGGACAGCCGGATCAGATACAACGTCCGGACTATTGAAGCGTGAGATACAAGACTCAAGACTTCGCCCGTGTCCGGATGGGACTTTCCTTGGCGTGGAAGGCAAGCTTGGCGATCTGGATATTATATTTCCTTCCTTGTAACCGACTCCATGTAAACCCTAGCCCTCTCCGGTGTCTATATAAACCGAGGAGGTTGGTCCTTAGAAGGCCGATCACAATTACAATCATACCATCATAGTCTAGCTCTTAGGGTTTAGCCTCTACGATCTCGTGGTAGATCTACTCTTGTACTACCCATATCATCAATATTAATCAAGCAGGAAATAGGGTTTTTACCTCCATCGAGAGGGCCCGAACCTGGGTAAACATCTGTGTCCCTTGCTTCCTGTTACCATCAGCCTTGACGCACAGATCGGGACCCCCTACCCGAGATCCGCCGGTTTTGACACCGACACCCAACTCACCAATCTTGCCAATGAAGACGTGAATGCCGCCGAAGGGACCCGGTACCCGTACTAGATTGAGCCGGCCTCGGGGCCCCAGCATGTGTTGTCGATGTAGAGCTTGCCGCAACGACTCTTGGTCATCCGGCCCACAGCGTATCCCTTGAGCCCTTCGAAGCCGCCCTCTAAGAACTCAAAACCATCGTGCGATAGCCCCACGGTGGGCGCCAACTGTCGTGGTTTTGTCATGGCAGATGTCCTAGCAAAAGTACTTAGTCGTGGAGCCATCGCGACGGGATAGCTTAAAGGGGTTAAAGCGGACAAAGGACGCAGGGAGTTTATACTGGTTCGCCCCTTGCAGTGAAGGTAAAGGCCTAATCCAGTTGTTGTGGAATTGCAAGGGTTTCGATGACCAGGGAGCGAATCCGCTATGCCTGGCTCTCGAGTTGTTGTTTTTTTCGTCCCTAAACCGCCGGCGGGTCGTCCCTTTATATACATAGGTTGACGCCCGTCGGTTTACAGAACCCCGAGGCCGGCTCATAAACGTGCCCGGCCCGATTTCTACTCTTTCCTATCTTACAACACAAGTTTACATATCAATGGCGGTTTATGTCTACATGCCTTAATCCGCCCCTGGGCCCTGGGCCTTCGTAAAGTGCCACACTCTTTGTCTTCATGGGCTTCAAATATAAATAACTCATTATGGGAATAACCCGACCTCTCCTAGCCGGTTTATACCCAGTAGTAATATCCCCAACATTAGTGATCCATGGTGTTCGTGAGGTGGTTACACAAAAAAAATTGCTTGCAGGGAAGCACTATCTTTCGCTAAGGATCTTTTTCGCCATGACATTGTGATCGCTACGGATTCAAACCAAGTTGCAAGGGACATCCAAAAGGGAAGCTACGGGGTGCATGGTCAAATTATTGCTAAAATTAATTTGCGAGCTTTGAATTTTAAATGCAATTTTCTTTTTGAGGGTCATGCATCGAATAGCGAAGTCCATTCGCTTGCTAAATTTTCTCACTCATTAGCTTTGAGGTGCCACATCTGGTTAGGACACCCCATGACCTTATTTATATCCCAAACATTGCGAATTGAGTAATAAAGTGTTAGGATTCCTCAAAAAAACTCTTAAAATGCCTAAATATCATATAGTGCTAAAAGGACCATGTCGAGCAAGCCTTAAGGTCGTCTTTGAGAATCAACTTTATTCCTTGGTGGGTCAAGGGTCGGCCCGACCCTTTTATTCACATGTCTTGCCGGGCCAAAAATTCGTGCTCGCGGTTTGGTCTTGAAGGCACGGTCTATATGGCCAGTTTGTTTGAGCGGAGCATTTTTTAACTCAGAAAGGCCCTAAAGGGCCTAGATATCTACATTATTACAAAGCTCAGCAGAGATAGTAGAAGTATAAGTAAGGTTTCCACAAAAGGAGAAATTATACCTAAGTCCTTGATTTTAGCAAGGACCTGAGCCTGAAAAACTAAATTGCAATCGAGTCGAACAACACATCTGCTTAGATCCAGCCTCAATGCCAACACTTGATGCATCATGGTCATCATGACTGTTGATGCATGCTCGCCATGGGCTCCAAGTTAATGTAGCTCCCGCCTCCCATAGGGCTTCCTTGTCGGGAGGAATTTTGTGCCCGGCATTTCGCCAGAAAAGGCAGGGATGCAACAAAGACCGACGACCTCCCGGCAATGTAGCTCCTCCGAGAAATCCACCTTTGGTGATCTGCTCCACCCGATCCGCAAGCTCCAAGATCCTCTTCCTCGTCATGTCTTCATCCACCGCCTTGGTGACCTCGAGTGTTGAGAGAAAGGGTAGGGGATTTCTGTAGATCAGGGAACTCGAGTTTATTGAGGGGCACGCTAACGAAGAACAGTCCAGTAGCAGCTATCACATCGCCACCACTATCAGGATGAACGCCACTGCTAGCCACCAAGTTCTGCTCGAGAACACCAGTAGGGCGCTCCTCAACGACAGAAACACCTGACTCCCCGAGGGAAACACTAAACCTAACTCTACAACACATAGGGATGTACCAGTCACCTCGTCCATCTCCCTTCCAGCCAGCGTCTTCGATAGAGGGGATCAGGGATCGTGCCTGCCCAAGCTCTCTCTCTCTCATGATGGATCAATTGACTCCCAACAAGGCAGAGAAGAAGGGAAATGAGCACATAACCTCCTAGCACCATTGGTGCCCGATACGCCGGGAGGATACCGTATGAACTTGATCTAGTTTTTTGTGAAAAAACTCCATTTTATTAATAATATGCAATGGTAGTACAAAGGACACCAAAAGTAACAAAGATTACAATCAAGTCCATGGAGCACCTAGCGGTGCCTACAAGCACAGGAGCGTGAGTCCTTCTTCACCGGAGACTTGCCAACTTTGTTGTAGTAGCCAACTGGGAAGTCGTCGTGCAAAGGACAAATGCACTAGAACAGCAACCGTCACTCACGATGAGAAGCGTAAAACCAAAAGGGTCATACATGCAGAAAACACCAATGAAACGAGGATTGATCGAGTCTGGAGGGATCCACCGGAGACAAACGCCAACCGAATCCAAGAAGACTTGCCAGAGAAACACCTCCACATGCCCTTCGTCAGTGCTAGTCGCATCGCCGAAGCGAGGTTATGGCGAGGGGGGCATTATTCTGACTTCCGTACGCCACTGCCCAACCAGCACTAAAGCCACCTAAAACAAGGAAGAGATCCCTCCCACCAGCAAGGGGAGGGGGTCCGCTGCACCTCCAATACACAAGTGCCTGTGGAGCCTAGGTGACAGACGAGGAAGGCAAAACCCCCAAAGTTTCATTGATTCACATGTGGAGAAAGAGATTTGTTAGTTTTTGTTTGTATTGGTGCACTAAGCTTTAATTTTAACGTTAAATTTGCCTTAAAATCAACATATACTCATACAATATGTATATGAAAAACAATTCAAATCGCCGGACCAAACAACGTAGTGGCGTCCGCCTCCATCATGCGCCACACATCCATGTGCCCCCTCCCACACCGCATGCCCTATTTTCATAAATATCTCAACACATCCTGTCCCCTCCCTATCATCGCTCCCCCTCGTCGCTCTCTCATTCCCCCGCCCGCCAATGTATGCTTGTTGCCGCCACCATGTACCATTGTTGAGAGTGATAATGTTGCCCGTCGCACCCACCATTGGTGCAAGCATGTGCCTGTTGCAACCCCATACGTGTAGACGCACCCCCTGAACCATTGCTGCTGTAAGGGCCATTTAGGTGCTACGAGGATGGGGGCACCGGATGCAGCTAGGAACCTAGAAGTATTGTGTTACAAGAGCAATGCCACTGTCGGTGCGCTTGTTACAACCCTCGATGCGGTAGTGACTAGTGCTGCAACAAAAGGAGAGCCACTCTACAAGGATGTCCGCTGGCACCATCGTAGTTGTTGCAATTTCCTTCTGCAGCAGCCATTGCTGCAAGTTGGGAGGCAGTTGTGCAACATTGACAATTGTTGCAAAGCATGCGTCAGTGGTTGCTGGGGCGGGCACCGGCACTGAAAGGGCGGGGCACCATCGATCGTGCTATTACAAGGTAGCCGCTCGAGAGTGCTGCAATCACATGTTTCACGTGGTGCTTCGAGGACGGCAACGGCTCGGTGCCGCGCGGGCGGCTGGAAATGGTGCTGCAGGCCGGGGCGCCGACGCTGCGAGCGACAATGGACACTGCAGCCAAGTGGACACGAGCTGCTACGAGGGGAGAGAGATGGTGTTGTGTACTTGTGTGGGTAGACCGGGGCTGCAAGGCGCGGTGTCGCTCGCTCCTGCGAGCCCGCATGGTCTTCCGACGAATCAGTGGGCTTGCATGTTTAGCCTAAAATCAGTCAACTGGATAGCGACACAGATCTCGCCGCCGGATCAAGTGCGTGCCACCGGAGTATTTAACCAAAAACTATCACAATTCATGGAACCATGCCTATAAACTACCACTTTACGATTTTGTTCTGAAAACTACCACTTTTTTGCTAATCCGTGACTAAAAACTACCACATCCACTTGATGACTGATTAGGAAAAAAATAAACCTAATTATGACAAGATGGGACCACTCGTCAGGACTGACAGGGCATTCGGTTGTTTGACTGGTTGTGTTGACTGTTAAGTGGCATATAGACATTTTATCGAACACTTGTTGTGCACCGGCACGTGCGAACGCTCGCTCACGAGCTCGACGGCCACCTAGGAGGAGCTTGCTGCCACCGAAAGAATCTCTACGGTTGCGCAGGAGGAGCTCGACAGCCGTGACCGGAGTACGCGTCCGTGGCCGTGCCCATGGCTGCACGCCCGTGGCCGCCCGCCCATGCAGTATGCGCCCGTGGCGGCATGCTCCGCCGAGCCTGGGCGCTGCGTGCCCGTGGCTGCGCCGTCCGCCTCCGTGGCGGGCGCTGGCCGAGCCCCCTGCTGCGCTGGCTGGCGCTGCGCCCTCGCCGAGCCCCTGTGGCGCTTTGGCGCGCCGCACTTCGACCGGGCGCCAGAGCCGAGCCCAGTGGCTGCGCCCTGGGTCGATGCTCGTTTGCCGCCTCGCCAAGACGCTTGCCGTCACACACTGGCCGTCGCGCTTCGTCAAGACCCATGGTCGCCGCGCCTGTGGTCACTACCTGCCCTCGCCAGCTGCCTCACGGGCGCCTGGCCTCCCTGCCTCGCCTTCAGCCATGCCCGCCCGTGGTTGGAGTCGACGGGGGCGAGCAAGAGAGGCATGCGCCGCCTGAGGCGTGGGGAGTGCAGGGGCTGCACTCCGGCGGCCGGACTTAACTGTCAAACAAACGGTGTTGACTTACGATGCCATGTCAGCACTTACATACGGGCCAGGCCTGTCATAAAAGTGTTTAAAATGGCTGAATCAATTGATTTACTCGTATGGTAATTTTTAGTCACGGATTAATAAAAAAGTGATAGTTTTTGAGACAAAATCATAAAATGGTAGTTTGTAATTACGCTTCCACGAGTTGTGGTAGTTTTTGGTAAATACTCGTGCCACCGTGATACAAGATCGATTATCATTGTTCTATGCGTTAAGCTTCTCGCGGGAATAGGTAGCATAAACAAATAGCACGGGTCCGGCGTTGCAAACAAAAAAACGAAACCAAGAGCATCACATGACAGCTATCCTACAGCTCATCCGCTGACCTTTATACCTGCCACGGTGTATGCCAAGAAGCATCACATATCAGAAGCCAAACCGATGGGTTCGAGCGACGGCTCAGAGCAGCAGCTGATGGGGATCACCAAGGTCGACCTCCGCGGACTGGAGCCTGGCGGGCCAGGCTGGGGGGAAGCCCGGGACGCGGTGACCGCGTCCATGGTGGAAGCAGCTATGTTGTGCGGATACTTCAGATAGCTCTCATATCCAGCCGGATGCTACCCTGATACGGTCCGATATGTATCCCATACGCACCCCTCGACTTTTTTGATTTTAAAAAGGAAAATAATATTTGATACACCTGGCATACTGCTGCGGTACATTTTTGATACGTGAAATCCGCCTCTTCTTGAGATTTGGTCACGCTCCGCCACTGATGGTGGCGCACGGCCTCGTCGTCGTCGCGCACCACGCGCTCGGCCCGGACGTCCGGCAAGCGCTGTTCGGCCGCGCCATGCCGGAGATCTTCGCGCTCCCGCTGGAGGCCAAGCAGCGGAACGTCTCCACCATGGGGCCGTTCACAGGCTACATCTCAAATATCCCCGGCATGAACTGGGAGAGCCTGCGCCTCTCCAACGTCACCAACGCCGGTTGCGTCCGTGACTTCGCCGATCTCCTCTGGCCGCAGGGGAACCCTGCCTTCTGGTAAAGATGGTCACCTTTTTTTCTTATACACTTCTGTTTCGGTACACCCCCCTTAAACACATCAAGGGCTGAGATTTTCCCATACCCCTTTGCTGCCAGGGGCATGATCGTCTTATGTAAAAAAATTACCCCCGCGCATCCACGCCAATACCCCGTGCGCCTGTGTATACGCGGCTGCGGGACGAGCCGAGCCACTTGGCAGCCGTGAGGACGCGAGCTAAGCCGAGCAGTTAGAATCCATGGGCCCAGGATGTAAGATGCAGGCGTGTTTTTTTAAAAAAAGTCGGCGTTGACCGATGGGGCGTACGTGTGGACGTGGCGCGGACGGTCGTATCGTCATGCAATTAACTGCTTTGCAGTAATGGCGGCGTGCATGCAGACGTCGACCGCTCGCGGCTGATCTCGTGCCGCCTACCGGTAGCCTCGTAGTCCGCGCTTCCATCGCTGCTGCGTCGCGGCGACGGGCGCCGCCGCCACCCTTCCGCCTGGGCGGCAGCTGATGCGATCGTCGGTTACGGCGCTGCCGCGCGACCGCTCGCCGCTTTTTAGACGCCACCGACGCTTCGATTGCCGCGCCGCCATCTCGCGCTTTCCCACGCCACTGCTGCGCGCCCAGACGCCACCGATGCCTCGCTTTGCCACACATGCGCCTTCACACATCGCCGCTGCTCGCTTTCACACGCCATCGCTGTCGCGTGCAGGCCACCGCCGCCTCTCCTCGGGCGCGCGCCACCGACGGCTCGCCCCACCTCCCTCCCCGCCAGATATAAAGGCGCGCCACCCTCACCACGCCGTGCCATCTCCTCGCCCGTCCATCTCTCTTCTCTCTCTTGCCGCCCATCTCCCTCTCTCGCCCGCAATGTCTACCAACGACTCGACGAGGGCGCGGGTCGAAGGGCGTCGTCACCGAGCCTCACCATCGGACACGGAGGTTCCGCCCAAGACGGCTCGATGGTGCCGCCGGCAACCACGATGCCGGGGCCATGGCGGATCTGGGCGGACGGCATCCCCACCATGGGACCGCCGCCGACGAGGGAGCAGCTCCGCGCGTTCCCTGGCGGCCGGTACAACCGAAGGGCCCGGCGCAGGTTCTGGCACGGGAAGAACTTCAACATCGTCCTCGGCGCGTTCAGGGACGCGGCGGCCGGCCGCACCATCGGGGACATTACCGGCAAGGCCGGCACTTCCCGTGGTCGCCGCCGCCACGGCCCACCTCCAGCCACCCCCATCGCCCGCACACAAGCAGCGCTCAGAAGCGACCGACCTCGACGGTCAAGCCTCGTGTTATCGTGCCATCCTCGATCAAGATGCCTTTGGCACACAAGACATCAATGTATATACCAAAGTGCAATCACATGCATAAATAACGAAACTGATATATACCTCATAATACTCAGCGAAACAATCAAACGGGTGTGGAGTCCCATCAACGCCATCGGCGGGTTGAGTGTAGACCGTAACCTCAGATTATAACTCTTACTGTCGAGGAAATATCTGCAACATGATACGTTGCAGCCGTGTAGGTCAAGACATTGAATGTACCGCAAGATCACAATAAGAGGAAACAGATGATAAAACTATACTATATGCAATATGGCTTTGTGGCTCGTATCGAGTTTTGTTTGCGTAAAAGCTGATTTATTTTCCCTACATCAAAGGAATAAATGAAGTCTGTACTATGGAGTTTACTATCATGACATGGTTCCGCCAACCGATGTCTCATAGCCCAAAATCATCATAAGTTGCCCACAATTAAGTTATCAATCCGATGTTGAGAGTTCCAGAGATAGATCCAAGTCCAGATGCTCAAATTGTCCATAACCGGGACACGGCTAATCGATTAGGTTATAACCTCTGCAGAGGTTTGTACACTTTACCCGCAAGATTCGATCCTCTCTTTACGCTTCTCGCACTTCGTGGTGTTTGAGAACAAGATGATCAAACATGGTCTTCCAAAGAGTTCCTCGACCACCGTCCGTACTCAACCCATCCTACCGTAGTTCTACATCTGCTAGTACCGCCCCAGCCAGAGTCACAACTAAGGTCAACCAAGCCAGAGCCCATAATGACTTGCGGTTGCACAGTAAGCTTCCGGCGTGAAGTATTCTTCCGCCTCTTTGAGTCTGGGTGAAGCTTTCCGCAAGATGTCATCGCGCTTCTCCATGCATCCCGCCAACCACTGGTTTCTCCAGGTGCCCGTCAACCGCCCTTCACCCAAGAGTGTGTATTGAATTCTTGTCTCGAGTCTTGAAGTCTTGAGGCCTTGAAGATGCAGTCCTTGCAGATTCCATCATGGAGTTGTCGTCATTGACGTAGAATCCTCCATTCTCACACCACTCCCGAGCACTCATACCAAACCCCGTCTACTATAGCGTAGCATTAAAATAAAATATCGTCCCGGGCTTGGTAACAGGGGGAAGGGTTCCTACCTCATGCATACTACTCAACTACAAGGATTCAATAACACTACTGAGGGGTGGTTGCAAAGATGTCACTAAATGCAATAAAACATAGGTATGAAAGCATGGTCAAAGTGAACTTGCCTAGTGATGTTGACGAAGAAGAATTATCGTTCTCAAGAAATAAGTTGATAGACTACTCATCACTCTCTGATGAAATCTATATAACAAACATATCATTCACATAAGCACTCACACTAACAATCAAAACAAAAGAGAGAGTGAATAAGAATCCGAAGGAACTTCAAATAAAACTAGGGAGTCTTCTTCTACAACATTCACAAAAATAGTTTTGTCTAACGGAAAATAAAACACTAAAATAACAGAGAATAAAATATAAATTTAGTTAAGACAAAAAAGTATTTTTTCATAAAGCTATTTTGAAAGTATTTTCAATTGGGAGTTAAAACAGAGAGAAATCCATTGCAAGTTATTAGCTAACTTGAATTGATTTCACGATAACAAAATAAAAGTAAATATAAAAACTTGTTGAACACCTACTGTTTAACTAATAGAAACCAAACATAAACTTTCTGAAATATAAAATAAAATAATTTAAAACATCTATAGAAAAGAAGTAGCTATAATTCAATAGAACTAAAACAGAATTTGTTTTACATGAAACAATAAGCTAAAATACTCAAACAATTTTGAAGTTTTTACCACTGGTAAATATGATCACTAGTGATCAGTAGAAAAATAATCAAATAAAAATCTATTTTTAAACTCCCGAATAAGCAAAACAAGCTTTAATTCAAATCTGATCTAACTCAATTTTTATAAATCCAAACATAGACAAATTATATATTTTGGAAACTACAAGAAAATTGTGATCTAACGCAAAAAGAATCAGCATCATTGGACTTCTAGATCAAAATTTATAAGCTAAACAAGAAAGGAACTAAATCTGTTATGGGAATAAATATGAAAACGAAAACGGAGTTACCAGACGTGAGGCAGAGATGGCAGGAAGGAGACGGCGATGTGGAGGGCTGCTCGGCGAGGGGGCGAGGTCGCCAAGGCCGAGGGTGGGGGTGGCGGAGGAGGGGGTCGGCGCTTGGGGAGGTGGCGCTGGGCGATGGGGAGGTTCCAGGAGAGCTCCTGGTGAGCGTTTCTAGGCAGAAAAAGGAGGACGGTGGCGAGAAGGCTACGGGCAGGGAGGGGGCGTGGTGATGGGAAAATGGAACGAGGAGAGGGAGGGGGTTTTATAGGCGGTCTCGGGAGGCGCTGGGATGGAAAGACGAGGGAGATCGGGAAGGTGGAGTTTCCTGCCTCCATGGATATGGAAAGCTTATGTAACGTGAGAGGAAACAGAGGAAGGAGATGATCTCTTGTTGGGCTAGAATAGGAAAGTGCTTAATGGGCCAGCAGGTTTTTCCTAATAAAAACGATTCCATTCCTATTTTTAAAATTAGGAAACTAAAACAATAAAAGGAAATCAAATCAATTCGAATAAAGAGTTTTATATACTAAAATTATCGAAAAATAAAATGTAGATGATGAGCATTATTCCACGGCCAAAATAAAAACTAAAAAAATGTTTTCAGAAAATCCCTAAAGGCTTTATTTCTTTTTGCAAATAATTTTAAATAAAACTTTGGTTTTTCTTGGCTCAATATTTTCAAAATGCCCTGATTTTGAGGGTCATTTTCCTCCGCTCTTTCTTGCTTGCAAGAATTTATTTTCGGGTATTTCTCGGGAAGAAAAATAGAGAAGCAAGTGCAAATATTTGAAAGAATTAAATTGCAAAACTCCGTTCAAATTCTTTATAGTTGAAGAAGTCATGTCATCTTCTCTCATTGATTTTAATAGGATGAATTTGAATTTACCGGAGAAGGGGAAAGTCATTTTATTCCCTCTCTTTCAAAAGTTTTTGAAAAGGTTCAAATTTCACTCAAGTTTAATTCACTCAAGCAAACAAACAAACAATTCAATTAATTATATTAACATTCCAAAATTTGGGATGTTACAAACCTACCACACTTAAAATGAATCTCGCCCTCGAGATTCGAAGAGGCTAGCAAGAAAAGGTTAGGGGTTGGGGTCTTCTAGCAAATGTCTTGGTCGGAAAGGTCAGGGGTGCTACCACACTTAAAAACAAGGTCATGGTTCCAATAAACTCAGATATTTCCTCTGGAGGGCTGACAATGTATGTCTCTTCACATATCTTACAATAGCTCCTTCATTAAAGCTCTTCTGTCAGAAGCATAGAGTTTTCCTCAAAAGCTTGGGTCGGTTCGTCAAAGTTGAAGTTCGTCCGAGACCGGATCTTCTTAGCTGATGGGTCTGTGTCCATTCTAAACAACTATCGAAACACTCATGGTGGTCTACAATTTATGGTTTTCTCCTGCAGAAAACGGGTCTGGGTTGAACCTCACCGATAACCTACGCTTGGCAACGGTTGCTGTAATGGGGTTCCATCGTCCTACCATTTTATGGTTTTATGGCTTATCGCGTCGACACTCTTCTAAGTTTTTCAAGGCTCTCGATTTTCCATCAACATATGATAGTTCATGATAGAAGTCTCCGTATGGGGCCAATCCATCCCGCATTTGAATCATTACCACATACGTAAATATCGAATCACGATTCTAACACTTGGGCATACTCACAAGCATTGCAGAATTTCTCTTGTTCTCGAACTGGGTTCGAGTAATTCCATGGTTTCGCAAGCCAAACAAAACATCTATCGTTACTTCACCACTCTCGTGTTTTTGCGTAATCTCCTCGTAAACGATATGCTGATTGGATCACCGATTCTTCCAAATTCATTCCTTTATCAAGGTTACATCTGTTCCTTTCCAAAATCCGGGCCCGTGGGTTATGGCCCACTTCAACACTAGTGCAGCTTTACTCATTCTTGGAGTAACTCTCTTGTTCCATATTACACCTCCTTTAAATCCAGAGTACTGCTTCTTCATCATATCAAAAGCAAAATTCCAACTTATTTTTCCAGCTTCCTACTATGGACCGTCATGGATAACACATTTCTTTCTTCATTGATCCTGTGGTTTTACAGAGTACTATGACTAAAAATGCACAAGTTTATCCATAACATCTCATTATTCTCATAACAATCTTTCATTACATCCTTAATCATTTTTCGTGAATCCAAATTCCAAAAAGTTTATTACAAATGCTGCCACCCACATGGTTCGGTATGGTCAGACATTACTTCCAACTTTATTCATTTTTCCTCCTTGAGGATTCTTCATCCCACCGAATTGTGCGACATGTGCCTTGAATTCTTCAATCTTCTGTTTCATTGTGGTGGCCTTGAGCTTCACCTCCATCATCTCAAGATGCACTTCGCTTAGGTATTCCCGAGTATAACGGAGTCTTGCTTCAAGTATTTCTCGATCCGACGATGGCTTCCATGGCTGCTTCACTAACAGCATCGAAGAAAGTTGCTTGTGGCACACGTGAAATGAAAAGTACTGCCCCATCATCTTTGGGCAAACTCCTTTCAAATGGTGGAGGTGTACCTCCACATACCAAAGTTCCACTCCCTTTTGCATGAAGGGTAGCCTTTGTAGACTGCATCTCCTTCAAGGTGAATATGCTTCATCATGTCCTTCAAGATCTTCGGTAATCATGATCACCGGTCGTGGTCATGATCGCTTGAGGCCCTTAAGGAAAGACTCATAAAGGGTTGTCATCTGCATGTGTAGGATAGGAGGGTGCTCGTAACAAGGAATGTATCTCCATGGGGAAATTGCAATTGTCTCCGTAAAAGTTTGGTGTACAGCTTGTCCATGGGTTCAAGATTCCGGGTTTGGTTGAGATAGAAAGAGAAAGCAATTACCCACTCATCAACAAAATTATCGCTTGTAATGGGCCGTTCTACTATGGTTTCGCTTTCTAAGTCCTCATTTCTTCAGGTCTTCAATGCTCGGGAGTTCTCCAATTCCTGATGCTGTTCCCATATGAAGGCCTTCTACCATTCTTCCGTAACTTACGCCTCTCATGGTTGAAATAAATACAAATCTACGATATCGCATCTATCCAACCATTCAATAAACACACAAAAATAATAGCAACCAAGCATTCATTTATTCAATCAATACTACAAGACGCCACCCACATAAGTTGGTATGGTCGATACTTAAATCGAGGAAGCGCTCATCTTTATTTCTCTCATGGTGGGATACTACTAAGCTAATTTATTAGGAACTTGGTCATTGTCCCCATCGGGCTTCTTCGTGTGGACTTGATCTCCTCCAGTTCTTACGCTAGATTTTCTCTGTCGACACGGAGTTTCTTGTGACGACCTGTGTCTGAAGTTGTTCCTTGAGCTTCGGATTTCAACGCCCTTGGCATGAGACATGGTCCTGCTGCTTTTCGTTCTCGACGACTCTCGAGATCTCAAGTTCTCCTCCTCCAGCTTGTTTACCTTCACCTCTCGAGTCTTGACCTCTTCTCGTAGTGCTTCATTGTCGAACAGGGCTTCCAGGAGGTCCATCCAAGATTCTTGACGTATTGTTCCAGATCCTGATTGTACACTAAAAGTGGGGAGAACTTCATCTTTTGCGCTCCGTCAAGGCAATAGTTGCTCCATCGACTTCGCCATCCAACCTTCCAAAGAAGTGTGAGTTTAGTGCAACACGATGACGATAGCATAAACGTGCAATAGCATCATGGACGGCAGTGTTGATGCCCATATCACGATCACCATTTATAGTTCAAGATGATGTCTGCAGCCTTGGGGGCTTCTTTACGACCAAAATTTGGGTCTTGACTCCCCATGATCTGGACGCCCTCTTAGTTGCCTTGATCTCGGTATCGGTAACTTCAGCAGAAATGACTAGCTCCACAAGGAAGGGGCCTCCAAGAACCTTCTCGTAGTGTTCTCTTTTGTTCGTAATGTAGCTCTCCATCTATAGTTTGAGATAAGGAAGGTTCAGAAAAGGAATGAGGTGTTACGAGAGTAGTACAAAACAAAGGTCATTCCTATTGGGGTCTTCATATTACTAAGTCATTTTCTAGGGTCACGTTCTACAGCCAACATGTGCTCGATACCATTTCAGAGCGACCCGACCTCGAGACGGTCAAGCCTCGTATTCTCGTGCCATCCTCGGATCAGTATGTCGGCACACACAAGACATCAATGTATATACCAAAGTGCAATCACATGCATAAATAACGAAACTGATATATACCTCATAATACTCAGCGGAAACAATCAAACGGGTGTGGAGTCCCATCAACGCCATCGGCAGGTTGAGTGTAGACCGTAACCCTGTATCGTAACTCTTACTCGTCGAGGAAATATCTGCAACATGATACGTTGCAGCCGTGTAGGTCAGTACATTGAATGTACCGGCAAGATCACAATAAGAGGAAACAGATGATAAAACTATACTATATGCAATACGGCTTTGTGGCTCTGTGTCTGAGTTTTGTTTGCGTAAAAGCTGATTTATTTTCCCTACATCAAAGGAATAAATGAAGTCTGTACTATGGAGTTTACTATCATGACATGGTTCCGCCAACCGATGTCTCATAGCCCAAAATCATCATAAGTTGCCCACAATTAAGTTATCAATCCGGTGTTGAGAGTTCCGAGATAGATCCAAGTCCAGATGCTCAAATTGTCCATAACCGGGGACATGGCTAATCGATTAGGTTATAACCCTCTGCAGAGGTTTGTACACTTTACCCGCAAGATTCGATCCTCTCTTTACGCTCTCGCACTTCGTGGTGTTTGAGAACAAGATGACCAAACATGGTCTTCCAAAGAGTTCCTCGACCACCGTCCGGTACTCAACCCATCCTACCGTAGTTCTACATCTGCTAGTACCGCCCCAGCCAGAGTCACAACTAAGGTCAACCAAGCCGAGCCCATAATGACTTGCGGTTGCACAGTAAGCTTCCGGCGTGAAGTATTCTTCCGCCTCTTTGAGTCTGGGTGAAGCTTTCGCAAGATGTCATGGCGCTTCTCCATGCATCCCGCCAACCACTGGTTTCTCCAGGTGCCCACAACCGCCCTTCACCCAAAGAGTGTGTATTGAATTCTTGTCTCGAGTCTTGAAGTCTTGAGGCCTTGAAGATGCAGTCCTTGCAGATTCCATCATGGAGTTGTCGCCATTGACGAGAATCCTCCATTCTCACACCACTCCCGAGCACTCATACCAAACCCCGCCTACTATAGCGTAGCATTAAAATAAAATATCGCCCCGGCTTGGTAACAGGGGAAGGGTTCCTACCTCATGCATACTACTCAACTACAAGGATTCAATAACACTACCGAGGGGTGGTTGCAAAGATGTCACTAAATGCAATAAAACATAGGTATGAAAGCATGGTCAAAGTGAACTTGCTGGTGATGTTGACGAAGAAGAATTATCGTTCTCAAGAAATAAGTTGATAGACTACTCGTCACTCTCTGATGAAATCTATATAACAAACATATCATTCACATAAGCACTCACACTAACAATCAAAACAAAAGAGAGAGTGAATAAGAATCAAGGAACTTCAAATAAAACTAGGAGTCTTCTTCTACAACATTCACAAAAATAGTTTTGTCTAACGGAAAATAAAACACTAAAATAACAGAGAATAAAATATAAATTTAGTTAAGACAAAAAAGTATTTTTTCATAAAGCTATTTTGAAAGTATTTTCAATTGGGAGTTAAAACAGAGAAATCCATTGCAAGTTATTAGCGAACTTGAATTGATTTCACGATAACAAAATAAAAGTAAATATAAAAACTTGTTGAACACCTACTGTTTAACTAATAGAAACCAAACATAAACTTTCTGAAATATAAAATAAAATAATTTAAAAACATCTATAGAAAAAGAAGTAGCTATAATTCAATAGAACTAAGACAGAATTTGTTTTACATGAAACAATAAGCTAAAATACTCAAACAATTTTGAAGTTTTTACCACTGGTAAATATGATCACTAGTGATCAGTAGAAAAAGAATCAAATAAAAATCTATTTTTAAACTCCCGAATAAGCAAAACAAGCTTTAATTCAAATCTGATCTAACTAAATTTTTATAAATCCAAACATAGACAAATTATATATTTTGGAAACTAAAAGAAAATTGTGATCTAACGCAAAAGAATCAGCATAATTGGACTTCTAGATCAAAAGTTATAAGCTAAACAAGAACGGAACTAAATCTGTTACGGGAATAAATCTGAAAACGAAAACGGAGTTACCTGTACGTGAGGCAGAGATGGCAGGAAGGAGACGGCGATGTGGAGGGCTGCTCGGCGAGGGGGCGAGGTCGCCGGGCGAGGGTGGGGTGGCGGAGGAGGGGTCGGCGCTGGGGAGGTGGCGCTGGGCGATGGGGAGGTTCCAGGAGAGCTCCTGGTGAGCGTTTCTAGGCAGGAAAAGGAGGACGGTGGCGAGAAGGCTACGGGCAGGGAGGGGGCGTGGTGATGGGAAAAATGGAACGAGGAGAGGGAGGGGGTTTTATAGGCGGTCTCGGGAGGCGCTGGGATGGAAAGACGAGGGAGATCGGGAAGGTGGAGTTTCCTGCCTCCATGGATATGGAAAGCTTATGTAACGTGAGAGGAAACAGAGGAAGGAGATGATCTCTTGTTGGGCTAGAATAGGAAAGTGCTTAATGGGCCAGCAGGTTTTTCCTAATAAAAACGATTCCATTCCTATTTTTAAAATTAGGAAACTAAAACAATAAAAGGAAATCAAATCAATTCGGAATAAAGAGTTTTTATATACTAAAATTATCAGAAATATAAAATGTAGATGATGAGCATTATTCCACGTCCAAAATAAAAACTTAAAAAAAATGTTTTTCAGAAAATCCCTAAAGGCTTTATTTCTTTTTGCAAATAATTTTAAATAAAAACTTTGGTTTTTCTTGGCTCAATATTTTCAAAATGCCCTGATTTTGGAGGGTCATTTTCCTCCGCTCTTTCTTGCTTGCAAGAATTTATTTTTCGGGTATTTTCGGGAAGAAAAATAGAGAAGCAAGTGCAAATATTTGAAAGAATTAAATTGCAAAACTCCGCTCAAATTCTTTATAGTTGAAGAAGTCATGTCATCTTCTCTCATTGATTTTAATAGGATGAATTTGAATTTACCGGAGAAGGGGAAAGTCATTTTATTCCCTCTCTTTCAAAAGTTTTTGAAAAGGTTCAAATTTCACTCAAGTTTAATTCACTCAAGCAAACAAACAAACAATTCAATTAATTATATTAACATTCCAAAATTTGGGATGTTACACGCCCCCTGCCCCGGCACTGGTCGACATCCAGACGACGCAGGCCACCCTCGCGGAAGACGGAGACCCCGACGACACGTCGGGGCTACTTGCGGTGCTGGCCCGGTCGGCAGAGGAGGCGGCGGCAGCCACTCATGAGGAACGAGAGCGGCTGGCGGCCATAGCGGCGGTGCAGGAGCAGCAGGGGCGAGAAGATAACTGGTGGGATTTCAGCGACGACGACGATGACGACGACGACGGTGGCGACGATGGCGGCGACAGCGGTGAAGGAGAGGCCGGCGGTATGGCGCCGGTCGTCGGCCTCACCGGCGCCATCGACGACGAGTAGTCTAGTTTTAGGGTTTTTTATTCAAATTTTGGTCTAAGTTATGTAAGAACAGTGCTCGGTTATGTTTAGGGTTATGTAAAATATTTTGAATTATGAATGAACTCGGAATGGTTTATCTGAAAAAAAATCCATATGTTTAATTTGATGTTAGTCATGCAACCACAAAAAATAAACGGAAACATGAATTTCAACGTTACGAGACGATAATCGACACATAAATTGTAGAAAAATCAGTCGGTAAACGCATGCATGGGGCCTTCCCTCATACCCGAGCGGTCTCCGGAGAACTTGTCATGCATGCACACCAAAAACATATTAATGTCACGTCCGGAGTGTGGTATGTGGTGTTTTCACCTAAAAATTATAAAAAAATCTTAAAGCGATAAAAAATCCAGAAAACTTTTCATGCATCCTACTGATGATGGTGGAACACTATAAAAAATGTGTGTACATTTGAAGGCTGTCGGAAAAAAACTCCTTTCGGACGGGGCCTTTGATCCTTCCCGAACGGTCTTCGGAGAAGGAGGCCAAATTTTCGACATATTCGGAATGACCTCAACTTTTGCAAGTGAGTTGGTATGCCCACCCCCACAGTCAATACAAGAATTGAACGTATTTGGACATGAAAAACATGTTGTGTCACGTCCGGGGGCGTGGTATGTGGTGTTTTCACGGAAAAATTATAGAAAATTCATAAAGTAAAAAAAGCCAGAAAACTTGTCATGCATCCTAGTGATGATGGTGGAACACTATGGAAAAAAATTGAGTTCATTTCAAGGATGTCGAAAAAAAAATTGAGTTGGTATGGTCACCCTGACATTCAATCCAAGAATTGAACGTATTTGAACACCAAAAACATGTTGTGTCACGTCCGGGGTGTGCTATGTGCTGTTTTGACCGAAAAAATTATAGAACATTCATAAAGCGATAAAAAATATTTAAAACTTTGCATGCATCCTAGTGATGATGGTGGAACACCATAAAAAAATTATAGAAGGCAAAAAAAATAGTGATGCAAAAAAAAATAAGCCCACCTGTGCTTGCATGCCGCAACTGCGCTTAATCGGTCCGGCCCGATCAAGCCGGGTGGTGAAAGGGTCGGCCTTTCGGCCCAGCTACGGCCTGCAGCACAGGCCAACGGGGCAGTGGCGGGACGGGGCGGGAATCAGGGGAGTTCGAAACGGTGGTGGAAGGTTGGTATATAAGGCGGTCGCGGCGTCGTTCGACGGGCGAGGTGGGACTAAACTTTAGTCCTCACCCCCGCCGACCCTGCCCCCTCAAGACCAGCTGCACGCTCAATGGGCCGCCCACGCGCCTGTCACAAGACAAATCACTGGACCGCCATCGCAAGACTGTCAAGATTATTTTATTTATTTATTTATTGTTTAAAAAATAATATTAAGTTTTTTAATAAATGTTTTATAATTAATGAAAAGCCCTACATACTTTATAAATGTTCTATAATTTATGTAATGTTCATTATTTGTTTTTTATTTGTTTTGCATTAATGGCTACAGTTGTTTTCATAATAGTAAAGTGTTTTTTGTTATAATTTATAAGTAATAATAATTTGGAAAATACTCTTCTTAAAAAACACTACTTGATATGGAATTTATTAAGTAGTTATGTTAAAAACAATACTTAATATAGAATTTATTATGTAATTATATTAAAAAACTACTTAATATAGAACTAGTTAATATAGAAAACGTCACCCCAATTTTGGGATGCAGTGGGCATGCCAATGTTAGGGCCATACGCAAAAGTTGAACGAATTCGGACACGAAACGCACGTTGCGTCACGCCCGGTCAGTGTTTTCGGTGCGTTTCACGGAGAAAACCATAGGAAATTCATACGGTGCCGGAAAATTATGAAAACTTGCACGTATGATGGCCCTGGCGATGAGTGTGTGTGGAAAAAGTTTGCGGTCCACCGGCCGAGTCAGAAAAGAGAACTCAGTACGGGGCTGACATCGTTCATATCATATCAGTGCCGGTTGCATGGATGGTACGAGGTGGCATGCACGAAACGTCACCCAATTTTGGGACGTAGTGGGCATGCCCATCTTAGGGCCCCATGGAAGATTTGAACGAATTCGGACACCAAACGCATGTTGCGTCACGCCCGGTCAGTATTTTTGGTGTGTTTCACGGAGAAAACCATAGAAAATTCATACGGTGCCGGAAAATTATGAAAACTTGCACGCATGATGGCCCTGGCGATGAGTGTGTGTGGAAAAAGTTTGGGGTCCACCGGCTGAGTCAGAAAAGAGAACGCAGTACGGGGCTGACATCGTTCATATCCGATCAGTGCCGGTTGCATGGGTGGTACGAGGTGGCATGCACGAAACGTCACCCAATTTTGGGAGGTAGTGGACATGCCCATCTTAGGGCCCCACGGAAGATTTGAACGAATTCAGACACCAAACGCATGTTGCGTCACGCCCGGTCAGTGTTTTCGGTGCGTTTCACGGAGAAAACCATAGGAAATTCATACGGTGCCGGAAAATTATGAAAACTTACACGATGATGGCCCTGGCGATGAGTGCGTGTGGAACAAGTTTGGGGTCCACCGGCTGAGTCAGAAAAGAGAACGCAGTACGGGGCTGACATCGTTCATATCCGATCAGTGCCGGTTGCATGGGTGGTACGAGGTGGCATGCACGAAACGTCACCCAATTTTAGGAGGCAGTGGGCATGCCCATCTTAGGGCCGCACACGCAAGATTTGAACGAATTCGGACAGCAAACGCACGTTGCGTCTCGCTCGGTCAGTGTTTTCGGTGCTTTTCACGGAGAAAAACATAGGAAATTCATACGGTGCCGGAAAATTATGAAAACTTGCACGCATAATGTCCCTGGTGATGAGTGCGTGTGCAAAAAATTTGAATGGTTGCATTAAAAAATGCATTAATATTTTCTGTCGTTAAAAAAACATCAGAGATAATGGCTCTCTTTTTGAAGAATATGCATGATCCATGTGAACCTTCACAAGCTCTGAGCAAGTGAAGACTCACATCGATCCTGCATATCCTCCAAATAGAGTCCCACAAACTGAGATGTTTGTGCATTGACCAAAAGAAAATTATATAAAGGAGTCAACGGCGCGCCGGCTTAGTGATGTGGTATTAAACTGAAATGTTAAAGTAAATTACTTGTTTTTAATAAATGCATCGTGGGCCAGCCGGCGGTAGTTTTACGGGACGGGCCAAGTGGCCTACTATGGCGTGACCACGTCTATGACACCGTACGTGCGTGCATGGCATGGAAACCACGCTGCCATTACCTCGCCCCAGGACCGCCTAACCCCGCCGCCTCCACGCACGCCCTCAACCCAATCCAACGGTCACACCGTCGTGGCCGTCCCAACTCCCTTCCCTGCCGGCCTGACGGCGGCCATACAATCCGGCATCTGCGCGCGCGACTTGGATCTCAGGCCCGGCCGTGCCGTCTCGGCAAAGTCCCCCGTACCCTAAACCCTAGGACGGGTCGTCGGCCAGCACGCTGGTGTGGGCAGAGGGCGTGCGGCTGCCATGACTAACTCACACCGCCTCGCTAGGATCTAAACTACGAAAGGAACAACACAAGAGACACAGGGTTTATACTAGTTCTGGCCACCATTGTGGTGTAATACCCTACTCTAGTTTGTGGTGTGGTGGATTGCCTCTTGGGCTGATGGTGATGAACGATACAAGGAAGAACAGCCTCGTGAGGGTCTGTTCTTGCCTGGTGCGATGAACTTCTAGGGGGAGTTCAGTCGCCTCTCTCTATCTCTCTCGTTTGTTCTCTTGCTACCTTCCTCTCTCTGATCCCCGGGGGGTGTTCTTACTATGGTGGCTAGCTCTACTTATAGGCGGAGGCCCTGGGCCTCTTCCCAAATATTGAGCGGGAAGGGCGCCAACAATTGGCCATTTTGAAGGGGAACATATGGTACACTTATCCTGACTAAAGTTGGTCCTCGCCTGTCAAAGGCTCTGGTGTGTGGCCGGCTTGGGCTCCATAATGACTTCCTTCCACCGTTGGACTGGTCTTGGTCTCAAGTAATCAAATGGACGCCTTTGCTTGATGCTCTCTCCTGCGCTTGCTCCTTTGCACCAAAGGGGAAAGGAGGACACTTCTTGTCGGGCGCCTTGGTCGTCATGGCTTGTGTCATGGGCACCTCGTGAGGTACCCGCCTTATCTCTCCGCCTCCTCGCGAGCCAGCCTGATGAGGCCGTGCTCGAGAAGCTTCACATCATCCGCCCATGAGGCTTGGCCCCTCGCGAGGGTCTTGAGCTCGTGTTGATGAATATGGGCCGTGATGGGCCCCCCTTTGAGCCACGCCTGTAACGCCCCGAGACCGACGCTCCAGAAGACTTCCATATATTCCGGGTTTCGCCATGTGTTTCTTTTGTGCTTGCTCTTTTATTTTGCATTTTGTCCATGTCATGCATTTTATATCATGTCATCATGTGCATCGCATTTGCATACGGGTTCGTCTCATGATTCTGAGCATTTTTCCCGTTGTCCGTTTTGCAATCCGGCACTCCTATCTCCCCCGGCGGCCCCTTTTACGTTTTTCCGTGTGCGGGTACTAAACCTTCTCGGAATGGACCGAGGTTTGTCTAGTGGCCTTGGTATACCACTCGTAGACCACCGGTCAAGTTTCGGGTCATTTGGAGCTCGTTTGGTACTCCAACGGTTAACCACACTCTCGGAAAGGCCTCTTTTAAGTTGCAGCCCAACACCCCTTCAAAACAGCCCAATAACCCATCTAAGTCACTTCCATGCTCTCCGTCGTTCGATCACGATCGTGTGGCGAAAACTACACCTCATTTGGACTCTCCTAGTTCCTCTATGCCTATTTAAACATCTCCCCGTCCAAATCCGGTCTTCTTCCCCTAACCCTAGACGATTCATCCCACACATCGGACGTGTCCGCCGCCGCGGACAAAAATCGCCGCCGCCCTCGCCCAACCAGCGCGTGCCACGTGGCCCCGCCGCTTTCTCCGCCGCCAGCAGCCGCCCGGGCCAGCTGGGCCCTCCCCGGCCACGCCGCCCGGCGCCAGCAGCGTCCGGCCGCCCGCGCCTCCAGCGCCCGGTCGCCGCCGCCCTCCGCTGCTCGCCTCCCGCGCCTCGCCGCCCGCCGCCGCCGCCTCGCCTCCCTCCTCCACGGAGCCCACGCGCACCGCCACCTCCACCGGAGCCCGCCGGCGCCGCCACCTCCACGCGCCCCGGCTGGACCCCTGCCCCGGCCGCCCTCTCTCCCTCCGGCGCCGCCTCGCTCGATCCAGATCCGATCGGGAACCGAGCCGCCCGTTGACCTCTCTCCCCCTCACTTTTTCTCCAAGTCTTTTATATAATTGATATTTTGTTGCATTTTCTCCGTAGTGTAACTTTGCATCTGTAGATCCATTTTGCGCGTATAATATGTCAAAATGTTCGCCTCGAAGAGTAGATCATTTCATCTCATTGCATCATTTTCATTTGAGATCATCTTGATGCCCGAAATGCTGTTGGAAGAGGGCTATGTGATGTTAGTTTCTGTTTCTTAACAGAACTTGCACTTTTGTTATTTTTGCCATGATTGATGTGTGCATCCTATGAAGTTGAGTCCTACATGTGTTTTGTAATATGCCATGCCATCTTTCCAGGGGTATATGCCATGTATTTTTGTGATCTATTTGGTGACTAGTACAAGCATGCAAAGTAGGTGTCCTGATGTTGCTGTTTTCAGCCCTGTTTAGCTGATATTTTGATGCCATGTTAACTTGATGCTACCAAGAGATCCATGCATATTTTGAGATACTTCAGTAAGGATGTTTTGTAAAACATGTCTTGCTCTATCCATCCATGCCTTTGTTTGAAATTATGGAGTGCCATAGCTTGAGTCAATCGAGCTCTACTTTTGCTATCAAATGTTTCCTGGCAGATTGTTTACATGTTATTCAATTTTGCCTAGGTTGTTGTGGTTGATCCATTTATGCTATGTTATTGTTCTTGCCATGTATGTCTTCTATGCCATGTCTTATTGATGTATGTATGCTTAGTTTATCATATAAGGCTCTGTAGTGAGTGCATTGAGCTTGTAAACATGCCTACTTGTTATCAGTTTTTGACATGCCATGTTGCTGAATCTGTTAACAAAACTTTCAATATTGACATGGGTGTTACTATATTTTATAATCCTTTTTGGCTTATGGTCAGTAAGGGACTTTTGTTCTATGCTTTGAGTAGATTCATGCCATGCCATGTTTTGCTATTTTAAGTTCCTGTAGCATGTAGTTTTGTTGCTCTGAACATTGCAACCTGATGCTGTTTTTGCCATGTCCAGCCTGATATTTTGTGCACTTTTGCCATGCTTGTTTGAACCTGTTATGATGTGAACTAGCCGTAGCTCAGTGCTCATCTTTTGTCGAGCATCTTGTGTAGATCACTGCCATGTGCTTTGTTGATACGTTGGGGTGCAGTAGCTTAATTAATTGTTGCTTGCTAAGTGGCATCATGCTGTTAATGGCAGATTTGCGCCATTCTTGTTTTGCTTGTCATTTGCAAACCGTGCATCCGATTCCGGTGATCTTTATATCGATTTCAACCGAAATCTTCTCATCTTTCCAGTGGCATACTTGGTTTGCCAAGTTGATGCCTGGTTCATCATTTTCCTTCCGGAGCGCACATACGCATTGCATATCACATCTCGCATATCATGCCATGTTTTGCATCATGTTGATTGTGCATTGCACCGTGATTTATTGTGGTTCCTTTGTTTGTGTTCTTGCTTTGGGTAGAGCCGGAGACGAGTACGTGAACGAGGAACCTGTTGAGAACGCCACGAGGATCAAGCTTTCGACAACTCGAGAACATTGCGTGCAAGATGACCATACCCTCGAAATCACTTCTATCTTTGCTATGCTAGTTGCTCGCTCTTTTGCTATGCCTATGCTGCGATGCCTACCACTTGCTATATCATGCCACCCATATTGCCATGTCAGCCCCTAACCATTCTTTTCCTAGCAAACCGTTGATTGGCTATGTTACCGCTTTGCTCAGCCCCTCTTATAGCGCTAGTTGCGGTGAAGATGAAGTTTGTTCCTTGTTGAACATGGAGATGTTGTTCCTTGTTGGAACATGTTTACTTGTTGGGAATATCACAATATATATCTGCTATTATTAATGCATCTATATACTTGGTAAAGAGTGGAAGGCTCGGCCTTATGCAGTGTTTTGTTCCACTTGCCACCCTAGTTTCCGCCATACCGGTGTTATGTTCCTTGATTTCGCGTTCTGACACGGTTGGGTGATTTATGGGACCCCTTGACAGTTCGCTTTGAATAAGACTCGTCCAGCAAGGCCCAACTTTGGTTTTACCATTTGCCACCTAAGCCTTTTCCCCCGGGTTTTCGCGAGCCCGAGGGTCATCTTTATTTTAACCCCCGGACCAAAGCTCCTTCGAGTCTGGCCGAACTGAGCTACTGCAGGGGCCACCACGGGAAACTCAAGGCTTGGTTTTACTCGTAGCTAGTCTCATCCGGATGTGCCCTGAGAACGAGATATGTGCAGCTCCTATCGGGATTTGTCGGCACAATCGGGCGGCTTTGCTGGTCTTGTTTTATTGCTGTCGAAATGTCTTGTAGTCCGGGATTCCGAGATTGATCGGGTCTTCCCGTAGAAGGAATATCCTTCGTTGACCATGAGAGCTTATAATGGGCTGTTGGGACACCCTGCAGGTATTATCTTTCAAAGCCGTGCCCGCGTTATGAGGCGATGGGAATTTGTTAATGTCCGGTTGTAGAAAACCGAAGTTGACCTCAATTAAAATACACATCAACCACGTGTGTAACCATGATGGTCTCTTCTCGGGAGTCCGGAAGTGAACACGGTGTTGGAGTTTTGTCGGCGTAAGTAGTTCAGATCACTTCAGATCGCTACTAGCTTCACGACCGTGCTTTGCTCCTCTTCTCGCTCTCTTTTGCGAATGTAGCCACCATATATGCTAGTCGCTTGCTGCAGCTCCACCTCATAACTCTGTCCTTCCTATAAGCTTAAATAGTCTTGATCTCGCGGGTGTGAGATTGTTGAGTCCCGTGACTCACAGATACTTCAAAACCAGTTTGCAGTGCCGATGAAACCGTGCGGTGGCGATCCGAGCTCAATATGAAGATCTTGTTCATTGTGTTGTTTTGTTTCAGTTGATCAGTAGTGGAGCCCAGTTGGGACGATCGGGGATCTGTGTAGCTTTTGGGGTAGTCTTCTTTTATTTTGGTTCCGTAGTCGGGCCTTGATTGTATCTGTATGATGTAATGCTTTACTCATGTATTGTGTGAAGTGGCGATTGTAAGCCGACTATGTATCTATTTTCCCCTTATGTATTACATGGGTTGTGTGAAGATTACCTCACTTGCGACATTGCTTTCAATGCGGTTATGCCTCTAAGTCGTGCTTCGACACGTGGGAGATATAGCCGCATCGAGGGCATTACAAGTTGGTAATCAGAGCCTTCCCCGACTTAGGAGCCCCCCTACTTGATTGTTTGCTGGCATTGTTGAGTCTAGAATGGAAAATGTTTTGAGTCTTAGGATTATATATATCGGAGAGTAGGATTCTTTTTACTCCCCAGTCCCTTCATCGCTCTGTGAGGTCTCCTGACGTAGAGTTTTGACTCTCCTCTCCTCAAATTTCACTAAAAAAAATTTTAGGATCACGTGGGTATCTTGGGATCGTTCCGATGGTTTTGTGACGAGAACATTGTTCTTGGTGCCTCCTGACATTTAGGGGTTGTGGCAGTGTCCCGGGGAGTTGAGCTCCGAGGTGTTGTCGTCACAATTTTATCGTTGCAGTTCTGGAATACCTGAATTTTACCGACATCGAAATCTCTTTTGTGCAGTTGTTGGTGAGATAACCCCGATAGCCCAGTACTGTGGCGAGTGCGGGAGTATTGCCATGACTTGTATAACGGATGTTTTTCGAAGGTCGAGGTACACGATTTCCGAAGGTTTCTTGGTTATGTGTTGACGGATGGATACAGCTGGATCTAGGTACTGTTAGTTTGGGTGATATATTTTGTGTCCCCTGTATCCCCAACACCTGATTGCATAACCAGAAAGTTTCGGGAGTTTATAGGTGGGAATTCAAGTAGCTCCTAGAATATCTTTCTGACAGATGCATGATATGGGATTGGGTAAATCTCTATAATATGTATTTGTTCCGGCTTATTCTGCAAGCCAAATCCTTTGTTTTTGTTCCGTTTTGTGGTATTCAAGTCGCTTCAATGCCAAGTGTTGATTCCATACCTTTCCTAAATGGTGTTCTCATATTGCTATGGGAATACTAATCCTTCTTGATCACTGAGCTTGTCATGTCAATTCTTTTGTAACCGACGTGCTTCTCTTCAAGTGGATCCGATCATTTCAACGTTTGCAAGATCAATTCTAAGTTTTCTCAACGGTGTTTGTTTCATCCGTCCCAAGTTGTTTTGTTTTCCCGCCCTCCCACCCTTTTTATTCAAGGACTCAGATTTCTTAATCAAGTATCCATCGTATGGATGTGAAGTCTCTTCATTCTTTTCCTCAATGTTATTATCCGGTGATTCTCATGAAGATGCTAAAGAAAGCTCCAAGTTTATCATCCTTTGTTCTCTTATCTTCCCCGGTGGAATCAATTCAAGCTTTGTCGATCATATCCTTTTCCCCGTTTGAAATGTTTTCCCATACCGGTGCACCTCATAATCTTTCAGTTCTTGTTATTCAATTGTTCCGGAGTGTTGAAGATATCTCAGAAGATTCAAGTTTCCATTCTCAATTCACTCAAGTTCTTTTGAGGATGCTATGTCATTCAAGCCATTTAATTCAACCGGCGCAATCTCTCTTTAAATCGTTCAACGGTGTTTCTTTTGAGTGGGCCCTAACCCACAGGTCTTTGTCCAGGATCTTACCTGACTCTTCTGATTTTCCCGGAGCTTCTAAAATTCTTTTCAAAGTTTGATGTAAGGATGAATTATCATCAGTCAAATGTCTTTCTCCAAGATCTTTCAAATTCTTTTCATCGTTGGTTCAACCTTTCTAATTTTCATTCCGGAGTGCATCAACAATTCATGGTGGTGTTTCTCGTCGTCATTCTCGAATTTTGAAGACCGAAGAAGAGTTTCTCTTTAATCTTGCTCCATTCTCTTCAAGATTCATGGTTCTAGCTTCGTGCCATCCTCATAATCGTTTTGATTGTGAGAATTCTTTTCACCCATCCGGAGCAATTCAGGAGTCTTTTCAGTTTGATTTTTCTCAGCCCATCATCTCAGAATTATTCATTCAAGTGTTCAACTCTTATTTTCCAAATCTCACCGGTGCATCGTCGAAATATCCTCTAATCAGTTCATGATCTCTTCGTTCTAATGTATCTAAATTCTGTCAAGCATCTTTATTTGTTTTCTAATTCTTCACGGTGAATTGTGCCTTTGCTACTTTCATTTTCAATTCTTACGGTGGTTCGTTCAAGAGTTCTTTTCCTTCGTTATTATATAGATTCATTTGTTCTTTCCAATCCTACCGGTGGTTTGTTGAAGACCTTCCCAAGTTGAGCAATATCTCTCTTCAATCCTTTTTCAACGAGAATAAGTAGTATGTCTAATCCATTGCTTGCCATCAATTTAATTGGTGAAAGATCAGCATAATGTAATTCTTATTCTTGTTTCATCGAGTAAATTCAATTCCTTATTCCGGAGGTTCATCAAAATTCTTGATTTCATTTGTTCATCTTTCTTATCCGAAGTTCCAAGTTTTCTCGGTTATATCGCCGCGAAGCTCCATCTAAATTATTGCAAGGCTTCACTTTGTGTTTTCAACTTCTCTTTCTTTCCATCACCTTTTCTTACCGGAGTTCTTCATGGAGGCTCTACATGGTGGTTCGTCAAGGATTCTTTTCATTCTTCAATTGTTCTTCAAGACTTCTCTCGAGGTTATGATCTGCCAAGCTATACTCTAAAATAAACATGGTGCTCAACACATGTTTTGCTTTGAGGAGTTCAAGTATTCTTCTTCTTGCATTCCGAAGTGCAAATCTTTCTACAATATCTTTTAAGGTGGTGTTATGTCATTTTGA
This sequence comes from Aegilops longissima, assembly GCA_021605205.1. Lineage (NCBI taxonomy): Eukaryota > Viridiplantae > Streptophyta > Magnoliopsida > Poales > Poaceae > Aegilops > Aegilops longissima. The sequence continues at coordinate 536,411,796 of CM038681.1, read as the reverse complement.
CAGTTTCATTCATGTTTCATGATTCACTTGTTGTCAAGAATGAGATATTTAAATCCATCAATCTCTTCATTGGAGTTATCTTGGGTTATATTTCACCTAAAGTTTTCCCTAAGGATTGTTGCTATTTATGGTGCTTATAAATAACCCAAGTTCTTCATTTGTCCTCTCGGTGAAATAAGTTTCTCGTCTCCTTGTTAATATCAATCCAATCGTTTGTTTTCGTTGGTGGCAGAAGCTCACCTCGTAATGTTGTGATGTTTCCGTAAGTCCACTACAAGCTTATTCTTTTCGTTGTTGGTTTTCCAACAACTCCGTTCTATCCTTCTTTTTGACGGTGCTTTCCAAACTCATTTGTGGTAGAAGTTGTCTTTTTTCTTCTCCGTCCCTTTATCCCAACAATCTAGATTCTATTCTTTCGTTTCGAAGGCATTGTGATGTTGCTCTCTTCGACCCATCATCTTCTTTTGTCAAGACCATGTCCTTTTTCCTTGCTTATCGATTTAACCGGAGTGTTGTGTCTATCGTTCCTCTTTTAACCGGAGTCTCATCCAGGTGCTTTCATTTTGCCAAGTTCATGATTCTAATTCCTTCCATTTTCAGTCGGAGTGCTGCCCAAATAATATCATTCTTATTGCTTCTCTATCTTGTTTTAACCGGAGTGGTGTCAATATCTATCTTGTCACTTAACCTCATGGTTCTCATTGTATCCCATGTTCTTTTGTCTTACGGAGTGTTTGCAATCTCGTCATCTTCATTGTATTTTTTTTTCTTCAATTTTCAACCTCTCAAGGTTCATGGTTTCACTCGTTTGTCAAAGAAGCAACTTAGTTTTACCTCTTCTCTTCCTCTTCCGTTTTCCCTCCGGCGCCATCCTAGATATCGGGACGAGATCCTCTCGTAGTGGTGGAGTGTTGTAACGCCCCGAGACCGACGCTCCAGAAGACTTCCATATATTCCGGGTTTCGCCATGTGTTTCTTTTGTGCTTGCTCTTTTATTTTGCATTTTGTCCATGTCATGCATTTTATATCATGCCATCATGTGCATCGCATTTGCATACGTGTTCGTCTCATGATTTCGAGCATTTTTCCCGTTGTCCGCTTTGCAATCCGGCACTCCTATCTCCCCCGGCGGCCCCTTTTATGTTTTTTTGTGTGCGGGTACTAAACCTTCTCGGAATGGACCGAGGTTTGTCTAGTGGCCTTGGTATACCACCGGTAGACCACCGGTCAAGTTTCGGGTCATTTGGAGCTCGTTTGGTACTCCAACGGTTAACCGCACCCTCGGAAAGACCTCTTTTAAGTTGCAGCCCAACACCCCTTCAAAACAGCCCAATAACCCATCTAAGTCACTTCCATGCTCTCCGTCGTTCGATCACAATCGTGTGGGCGAAAACTACACCTCATTTGGACTCTCCTAGCTCCTCTATGCCTATTTAAACATCTCCCGTCCCAAATCCGGTCTTCTTCCCCTAACCCTAGGCGATTCATCCCGCGCCACGGACGTTTCTGCCGCCGCGGACAAAATCGCCGCCGCCCTCGCCCAACCAGCGCGTGCAACGTGGCCGCCGCCGCCTCCGCCGCCCTTGCCCGCCCGGGCCCCAGGGCCCTCCGCCACGCGCCGCCCGCCTTCACAAGTCCGGCCGCCAGCGCCTCCAGCGCGGTGCGCCGCCGCCCTCCGCTGCTTCGCCGCCTCGCCGCCGCCCTGGCCGCCCTCGCCGCCCGTCGCCTCGCCTCCTCCATCGGAGCTCACAGCGCCGCCACCTCCACCAAGCCACCACCGCGCCGCCACCTCCACCGGTTCCCTTGGCGCCGCCACCTCCACGCGCCCGGCCGGACCCCTGCCCCGGCCGCCCTCTCTCCCTCCGGCGCCGCCTTGCTCGATCCAGATCCGATCGGGAACCGAGCCGCCCGCTGACCTCTCTCCCCCTCACTTTTTCTCCAAGTCTTTTATATAATTGATATTTTGTTGCATTTTCTCCGTAGTGTAACTTTGCATCTGTAGATCCATTTTGCGCGTATAATATGTCAAAATGTTCGCCTCGAAGAGTAGATCATTTCATATCATTGCATCATTTTCATTTGAGCTCATCTTGATGCCCGAAATGCTGTTGGAAGAGGGCTATGTGATGTTAGTTTCTGTTTCTTAACAGAACTTGCACTTTTGTTATTTTTGCCATGATTGATGTGTGCACCCTATGAAGTTGAGTCCTACATGTGTTTTGTAATATGCCATGCCATCTTTCCAGGGGTATATGCCATGTATTTTTGTGATCTATGTGGTGACTAGCACAAGCATGCAAAGTAGGTGTCCTGATGTTGCTGTTTTCAGCCCTGTTTAGCTGATATTTTGATGCCATGTTAACTTGATGCTACCAAGAGATCCATGCATATTTTGAGATACTTCAGTAAGGATGTTTTGTAAAACATGTCTTGCTCTATCCATCCATGCCTTTGTTTGCAATTATGGAGTGCCATAGCTTGAGTCAATCGAGCTCTACTTTTGCTATCAAATGTTTCCTGGCAGATTGTTTACATGTTATTCAATTTTGCCTAGGTTGTTGTGGTTGATCCATTTATGCTATGTTATTGTTCTTGCCATGTATGTCTTCTATGACATGTCTTCTTGATGTATGTATGCTTAGTTTATCATATAAGGCTCTGTAGTGAGTGCATTGAGCTTGTAAACATGCCTACTTGTTATCAGTTTTTGACATGCCATGTTGCTGAATCTGTTAACAAAACTTTCAATATTGACATGGGTGTTACTATATTTTATAATCCTTTTTGGCTTATGGTCAGTAAGGAACTTTTGTTCTATGCTTTGAGTAGATTCATGCCATGCCATGTTTTGCTATTTTAAGTTCCTGTAGCATGTAGTTTTGTTGCTCTGAACATTGCAACCTGATGCTGTTTTTGCCATGTCCAGCCTAATATTTTGTGCACTTTTGCCATGCTTGTTTGAACCTGTTATGATGTGAACTAGCCGTAGCTCAATGCTCATCTTTTGTCGAGCATCTTGTGTAGATCACTGCCATGTGCTTTGTTGATACGTTTGGGTGCAGTAGCATAATTAATTGTTGCTTGCTAAGTGGCATCATGCTGTTAATGGCAGATTTGCGCCATTCTTGTTTTGCTTGTCATTTGCAAACCGTGCATCCGATTCCGGTGATCTTTATATCGATTTCAACCGAAATCTTCTCATCTTTCCAGTGGCATACTTGGTTTGCCAATTTGATGCCTGGTTCATCATTTTCCTTCCGGGCCTTTGTCGCATTGCATATCACATCTCGCATATCATGCCATGTTTTGCATCATGTTGATTGTGCATTGGACCGTGATTTATTGTGGTTCCTTTGTTTGTGTTCTTGCTTTGGGTAGAGCCGGGAGACGAGTACGTGAACGAGGAACCTGTTGAGAACGCTTACGAGGATCAAGCTTTCGACAACTCGAGAACATTGCGAGCAAGATGACCATACCCTCGAAATCACTTCTATCTTTGCTATGCTAGTTGCTCGCTCTTTTGCTATGCCTATGCTGCGATGCCTACCACTTGCTATATCATGCCACCCATATTGCCATGTCAGCCCTAACCATTCTTTTCCTAGCAAACCGTTGATTGGCTATGTTACCGCTTTGCTCAGCCCTCTTATAGCGTTGCTAGTTGCGGTGAAGATGAAGTTTGTTCCTTGTTGGAACATGGAGATGTTGTTCCTTGTTGGAACATGTTTACTTGTTGGGGATATCACAATATATATCTGCTATAATTAATGCATCTATATACTTGGTAAAGAGTGGAAGGCTCGGCCTTATGCCCGTGTTTTGTTCCACTCTTGCCACCCTAGTTTCCGTCATACCGGTGTTATGTTCCTTGATTTCGCGTTCTCGACACGGTTGGGTGATTTATGGGACCCCTTGACAGTTCGCTTTGAATAAGACTCGTCCAGAAGGCCCAACTTTGGTTTTACCATTTGCCACCTAAGCCTTTTCCCCGGGTTTTCGCGAGCCGAGGGTCATCTTTATTTTAACCCCCCGGACGGTGCTCCTTCGAGTGCTAGCCCGAACTGAGCTGCTCAAGGGCCACCACGGGAAACTCGAGGCTTGGTTTTACTCAGTAGCTAGTCTCATCCGGATGTGCCACGAGAACGAGATATGTGCAGCTCCTATCGGGATTTGTCGGCAATCGGGCGGCTTTGCTGGTCTTGTTTTATTGCTGTCGAAATGTCTTGTAGTCCGGGATTCCGAGATTGATCGGGTCTTCCGGTAGAAGGAATATCCTTCGTTGACCGTGAGAGCTTATAATGGGCTAAGTTGGGACACCCTGCAGGTATTATCTTTCAAAGCCGTGCCCGCGTTATGAGGCGATGGGAATTTGTTAATGTCCGTTGTAGAAAACCCGGTTGACCTCAATTAAAATACACATCAACCGCGTGTGTAACCGTGATGGTCTCTTCTCGGCGGAGTCCGGGAAGTGAACACGGTGTTGGAGTTTTGTCTGACGTAAGTAGTTCAGGATCACTTCTTGATCGCTACTAGCTTCACGTCCGTGCTTTGCTCCTCTTCTCGCTCTCTTTTGCGAATGTAGCCACCATATATGCTAGTCGCTTGCTGCAGCTCCACCTCATAACTCTGTCCTTCCTATAAGCTTAAATAGTCTTGATCTCGCGGGTGTGAGATTGCTGAGTCCCGGTGACTCACAGATACTTCCAAAACTAGTTTGCAGGTGCCGATGAAACCATGCAGGTGATGCATCCGAGCTCAATATGAAGATCTTGTTCATTGTGTTGTTTTGTTTCAGTTGATCAGTAGTGGAGCCCAGTTGGGACGATCGGGGATCTGTGTAGCTTTTGGGGTAGTCTTCTTTTATTTTGGTTCCGTAGTCGGGCCTTGATTGTATCTGTATGATGTAATGCTTTACTCATGTATTGTGTGAAGTGGCGATTGTAAGCCGACTATGTATCTATTTTTCCCTTATGTATTACATGGGTTGTGTGAAGATTACCTCACTTGCGACATTGCTTTCAATGCGGTTATGCCTCTAAGTCGTGCTTCGACACGTGGGAGATATAGCCGCATCGAGGGCATTACAACGCCGCAGGCCGCAGGCAGGCAAGTCTGGGGACCCCCGTTCCCAGAACGCCGACAATAGCCCCCGGGACCAAGGCGCGCCCGGACTTGGCTGAGCAGAGAGGCGAAGGGGCAAGTGCAAAGCGCCTGGGGCCCTAACAGCCTGCGGCCTTGGGCGCCGCGTGGCGGTTGATTGGACGTGGGTGCCTCAACAACCACGCGAGTCGATAAAGGAGCGGCGTCTGCCTAGGCTTTGCTTCCCTTGCTTTCTCGGTTACTTTGCCGATCCCTTTCTTGCGCCTCTCCTTCCTGCCTCCAAATCTTCAGATCCACTTCGATCAGACGCCCTAGCAAGGCATGGCGCCTCACCAGACCCCGGCCGGAGCTTGGTACGCGCCTGCCCTGGACTCGCCGAACGTGTCGGAGGCGAGCCTTGCCCGGGTGCGCCAGATGGCGGCGGCACAGGGCATCGACGAGGCGAAGGTGTTCAAGGCCGGCTCCGCCCTCCCTGAAGGCCAATGGAGCACCTTCTATCCGCTCTTTGTAAGTGCCATCGTTGCCGGTCTGATGCCTCCCTTTTCCGAGTTCTTCTTCTTCGTCCTCCGCCATTACAAGCTACAAGTTCTGCACCTCCACCCCAACTCCGTTCTCCTCCTGGCGATCTTCGCCTACTACTGTGAGGCTCACGTTGGGGTGCAGCCCTAGGTGGCCCTGATGCGCCACTATTTCTCCCTCCGGACCTCTCGTGGTTCCTCCTTTGCGTGTGCGAGCTTCGTCGCATACGGTAGCTCCATCGCCATTTAGAACCACGGGAAGAGGATTGAGGGCTTCAGGAGAAAGTGGGTCTTGGTGGATGTTGGGCGCATCCACCCTCGGCTAATCTTGCCCACGGAGCACCCCGTACACTCCGACGACTGGTCTCGAGTGGAGCTCGTGGATCCCCGCGTGAGGCCGGTGTTGGAGAGGATGGACATGGACCTGAGGCCGACCAACATGGCGGCAGCGAAGCTGACCAAAGACGTCAGCCGCTTGGGAATTCTGGAGCACCAGCTGGCTCCGCTTCGTCAGTACCCACTTTCGATGTGGAGGCCCCACCCGAGCCCCGCGGTCTTGGCCGATGAAGACCTGGCTGCGGTTCTCCAATCTTTGGTTGGGGGCGACGTGGCGAGGTTGGAGGGCGCTCCTACGCCCCTGTTCCTCCGCGATGACTGGGAGCAGGTAGTGCAGTCCATGCCCGTCTTCAACGGGGACGGGCCCGTGCCTGCGGAGGCTCCCGAGGAACCGGTGGACGTGTCCTCCGACGACTCCAGCGAGGAGAAGGGAGAAGGGGAGCGGGAAGGGGGGCCCGACTCCGAGGCGACCGACGGAGAGTCGAGGGCTCCCCTCCCCCGGCGCAAGTCCCGCGTTCTCCGCCTCTCACCGAGCGACAATGACGACGAGGATGATGATGATGAGCAGGGCCGCGGGAGCTTGCCCCCGATCCCAAAGAAGGACAGGACCGGGCTGGTCCCCCGTGGGTCTGCCCCGGCATCGAGGCGATCCGCAGGCGCGCCTCCTGCTCCCAAGCTCCTTGAGGCTGATCCCAGTAGCCGGCTCTCGGGCTTCAAGTATGGCCGGAGGTTGCTCGAGCTCGCGAGTGACGACCAGTAAGTGCTCGACTCTGTCTTATTTCTTGTTTTGTCGCTGAGGCTTGACGTCTGTATCTCTTGGTTAGGCTAGCGCCCGCGGCAAAGAAGCTGAAGGGATCTCCTGAGGTTCCGTCTAGGGCAGCGCCTCTGCCCCTGAAAGAAGGTGGTCGTGATGCACGGCCTCTCCTGCCCGGTCATCCTCGCGAGGCCTGGTGGAGCTGGCTGGGGCGAGCGCAGCCCCCATGGCCCAAGCGACTCCTGTGGTGTCCCTGCCTGATGCCACCGCCACAGCTGTTGGGGCGCAGCAGGTCCCGCCTCAGGACACCGTGGTTACGCTGCCGTCCTCTCCTCCTACTCCACCAACTGCTGTCTCTCCGACTCCTCCTACCATTCTGGATCGTGCTGCTGCCGAACTGGACCGGTTGCGGCAGGATCTTTTGGGCGCCGACCCTCGTCTAGTGGCCGGGCGCCTGGAGCTGGCTTTCGGCTGGATTCGCTCCGATGCTTCAATCCGGGCGGCGTTGGTCCAGGCCTCGACGGCTTGCCACGAGGAGAAGCAGGCTGTCCTTGGGGTGAAAGCTGCTCGTGACGCCGCCTTGGGGGAGGTAGCCAAGGTCCGAGGTCGCTGCAAGGCGCTGGAGAGCGAGCTGCAGGGCCTGCGGGACCAGCTCGCCAAGGAGGCCCGCCTTCGCCAAGAGCAGGAGGAAGGCATGAAGGCTCGCGAGGTGGCTGTCAAAGATCGGGACGCCAAGCTCAAGAAGCACCGTGAACGCCTAGGCGTGCTGGAGCAAGAGTTGGAGGCGAGGAAGGTCGAGCTGGACGGCAAGGCACGGGTCCTTGCCGAGGATCGCGTGGCCTTCACAGATATGGAGGTGAAGGCTCGCACCTTGCTGAGGGAGCTTTATGATAACGGCCTGGAGAGCCCGCTGGCTGGCGCAGAGGACGGCCCCGCCAAGCTGCTTCCTTTCCTAGTTCGCACTCTTGAAGATGTCGCCCCTGGCCTTGGCCCTACGGCTGAGGCCGAGGCGCGTGTCTTGTCTTCTGCGTAGGCTGGTCCTCACCCACGTCTACCTTCACGATCCCAACGTCGACCTCGACAGCCTGCTGGAGCCAGCGAGCGGCGAGCTTGCCGCTGCTGCTGCTGAAGCCGTGAAGGGTCATGCAGAGGCTCTGCTGGGGAAGTTTCGGGCCTTCAGCACCAAGCCGAAGCGGGGCGCTGCCAACCCTACGGCTCCACAAGGTGAACCCGCTCCGCGCAGCTCCACCGCCGACAAGTGACTCCGCTGCGACTCCTGTTCTGCTCTCGATTCCTGCACATGTATCATGCCTCGGGGAGGCGTTTAAACTTGCATTTGGCGTTGTGATAACAGTTATGGACTGTAATATTTGCTTTTGAATTCCTTGAAATTTGCGCTTCCTACTTGCTTATGTTCTACGCCGGCAGAGCCCGCCCCACAGATACCTCGGCCACGATAGCCCCGACCGAAACCAGGACGGGACCAAGGAGTGAGGGGCTACGTGACAAGTTAGGCTCTGAGTCGCGATGCTCGTGGAGTCCCCTTAGCGCACGAACAACAAGTAGGGAGGTGAGATGTGGGTGGATCTACCGTTCTCGTCTGCGAGCCCGGCCCGTGCATACCTCAACCGCCATTATCCTTCGGAACTAAGGAGTGAGGGGCTACGTGACCAGTTAGGCTCTGAGTCGCGATGCTCAGAGTCCCCTTGACGCTCAAACGGCCTTCGTACCTTGGCTCCGCCGGGGAGACGCCTTGACGAACTAGGCCCGAGGGGCTGGCTGGTGGCGGCGCCTTTGTGCGTGACCCAGCGCAGCCCCCCGTGTGCCCAGCCCCTCGCGCGGCACTCCCGAGGGAGGCGTTGCGGCGAGGCGGACACTAGGCTCTGGGCTCCACGAGGTTGATGCAGCCCGGGCCACCCTCGCTTGTTTATCACCAGCGCGAGCATAGCGTTTCCTTATGTGTCAGGGCATAGCCGCTCCTCGGCGATGCCGTCCACCAGCAAGGAGCATGGTGCTTCCAGTGCGTGGGAGGGGCTCCCCTCGGGAGGAGCCCCTGGGCGCAGACAGCCTGACCCATACGACACGTGGCTGGCACGGTAGGGCTGGCGAGGTGTGTCTGGGCACCCGTGAGCCAGCTGGGACTCACGGGCCCTACCTCAAAGCGGGTTGCGCTGCACTGGGCCTCATCTTGTGATGTGTTCCTGCAGATTTGGTTAGATCCGGTGCTCTCGTCCTCGGGTCCGGCCTCGCTGGTCTCGGCCGTCGCTGGTATGCTGTGTCGCGATGCCGTGGACAAGGCCAGAGGGTGAGGGCTGGAGAGCCAGTAGGAGCCCTGAGTCGCGATGCTCAGGTACCCCCTTTAACGTGCAAGCGGTCGGCATGAACGAAGAGAAGGTGCCATGGATTGGCATCAAATAACAAACATAATGGGTCGAACGCATGACCCGAAATAAACGCAAGAGGATACATGCCGCGGGCCTGGCCCAGCGACTTGGGATGATGCAGCCGAAGGGCCCTCAATAAGGTAAGCTAGAACAGAAGTAAAGGGATACACGCCGCAGGACGGACCCACGCGCACGGGAATAATGCAGCCACAGGGCGCTCCACTGGAAATGAAACTTGAACGATGTCACTTGGTAGCGTTGAAGACGAAAGGTTGTTGGTGCGGCGGACTCGGTGGGCTGCGGAGCCGATCCTCACGAGCCCCTGTGCCCGGGGCCTCGGGAGGCTCCGGAGGCGCCGGTGGCTCCTCGTGGACCATCTCCATCTCCGCCAGGCTGCGGGCGCCTGGCCTCTTGAGCTTCGGGATGCTCCTCATGAGGCGCTATTACGTGGCAGCGCTGCCGCAAGCCGTAAGGCATGCTGACGTAGCTGTGGTGGACCTTCGCAGCGCCCACGCGAGAGGGCCAGAGGCGCTCTGAGGCGGCTCGGTTGAGCCTGGTATGTCGATGCAGACGCGCAACCCACCATCCTCGCTGGATGGGGAGCCACGGCAGTGTGGCGGCGGCTGCCGCGCGATGACTCTTGACTCTTGCAGCTCCCGAACGATCTTGGCTGACGAACTCCGAGGGTTTGGCCCTCCTTGCCTTGCTCCTTCTTGAGGGAAGCATGCTTGAAACACGCCTCAAGTGGTGCCCAAGCGCCTCCTCGTGACCCCAAAGAAGGTCGGTGGCCCTCCAGGGGAGCCCCGAGCCCCGCCTCGAGGAGGGCGCCGGCGCGCTTCCTATGCGATAGAAGGAGGTTCCCCTTGAACAGGCGCGGACCTGCGGGGCCTGCCTCCCGAGGGGCCGGGCAGACGATGTCTTCTTCTTCTTGGGAGCGGTCTCGGGAAGCCTCCACCTTCATGATCCAGGTCCTCCGGTGATGCAGCTGAAAGGCTCGCTCCAGGAGCACACTGTGTGTCTTTATCTTCGCAGACACCGTGATGACTCCGCCACTCCACAGCATCTTGAGGACGTTGTGGCCGTGGTGGGTTACGGCCATGAACTTGGCCAGCGGTGGGTACCCGAGGATGGCGTTGTATGGCAGGCGAATGTGGGCGACATCGAAGTCGATGAGCTCGGTGCGGTAGTTGTCGCATGCACCGAAGGTGACGGGGAGGCGAACCTGCCCGATCGGGACCGTGGAGCCGTCAATGACCCCAGAAAAAGGCTTGGTCGGCTGGAGCTGTTTGTAAGGCACTTGGAGATTGTTGAACGTGTCCACGGACAAGACGTTGAGCCCTGCCCCGCCATCGATGAGGGTCTTGGTGACTAGCACGTTGCTGATGATTGGGGAACAGAGCATCGGGAGGACTCCGGCTGTGGCCGCACACTTGAGCTGGTCCGCCGAGCTGAACGTGATGGTGCACGCCGACCACCTGAGGGGGCGTGTGGCTTCGAGCTTGGGGAGAACTGCATTCACTTCATGGACGAACTACTTGAAGATGCGTTGAGAGGCTGGGGCTTGAGCTCCACCCAGGATGCAGGCGATCGCGCGCGGCTCCTGGAAGCCCCCAGCCCCCTTGTCCTGATGATGGTCTTCATTTCTCCTTGGCTGCGGTGGCAGAGGAGGGAGGCCTGCGTTGCCTTGCGGGCGATCCTCGCGAGGTTGATCCCTCCAGCCTCCCTCGCGAGGCGGGTCTTGCCAGCGATCCTCGCGAGGTTGGTCGCGCCATCCTTGGCGAGGGTCGCGGTCTTCCCAGCATCCTGCGTTCCTTCCTCCTCGGCCGTAGCCCCGGTCGCTGCGGTCGGGACGTCGGCCGATCCTCCCTTCTTGCACGGCTCGGAGTTCTTGACATTCGCTGGTGTTGTGGGTGTGGAGGTCGTGGTACATGCAGTACCGGCCGCCCTTGGAAGACTCGGGCTGGTCTCTGCCTTGCTTGGTGTCCGGTTCTGCCGCGAGCACGGCAGCCCCCTTGCGCTTCACGTCCTTGGCCTTGGGTTTCTTCTCTTCTAGGTCTATGGCTGGCAGCTTGAGGAGGGAGAGACGCCCTTCCTCGGCCCTGGCGCACTTGGTCGCCAAGTTGAACAGCTCCAAGGAAGTGCACAGATCTTCATGCATCGCCAGCTCCTCCTTCATCTTGACGTCGCGCACACCGTCGGAGAAAGCGGAGATGATGGCCTCCTCGGTCACCTTGGGAATCTTGAGGCGTGCGTTGTTGAAGCACCGGATGTACTTCTGCAGGGTCTCTCTGGTTGCTGCTTGATGCGGCGCATGTCGCCACGGCGGGTGGCGGTCGCGAGTACCTTGGAAGTTGGCGATGAAGCGGGTACGCATCTCGTCCCAGGAGGAGATCGTGCCTGGGGCCAGGTTCAGGAGCCAGGTGCGAGCCCCGTCTTTGAGCGCCATGGGAAACCAGTTCGCCATGACCTTCTCGTCTCCGTTGGCGGCTTGATGCCCAGCTCAGAGCTGGAGGAACTCTCGGGTCGGCCGCATCCGTTGAAGCGAGGAGGCAGGTCTGGCTTGAACTTGCCGGGCCACGCGACGCTGCGCAACTCGGGGTGAAGGCTCGGCAGCCTCTTTGTGGCCACGGAGGCCTTGGATGACGAAGAGCTTGGTCTTGCGGGTCCCGTGTGCTGCAGCTGGGAGCAGCGCTGGGTCTTGACGTCTTGGGGGCAGAGGCGTGATCGCGGCGAGCCGGAGCGGGAGCACTCGGGCAGCTTCTTGCGGGCGAGGACCTCGGACAGCTCTGCTCTTGCAGCGTTGGCGCCGGACGGAGCGGGTTCTGCCCGAGGACCACGCGCTTGGGGCTGGGCGCCTTCTTGGGGGCGGCGAGGCGCCCGAGCTTCGTGACCCGCGCAGGACGGGTTCGTGCAGCGGGACGAGCGGCGCGGGGAGACCCTGCGCGCGGACGAGCTTCAGCGACGCGATCGAGCCACTCTTCGTGACGCGTCGTCGACGGACGGTAGCGCAGGATCTCGCTTTGCGCGATGAGCGCAGCTCGAGCCTCCATGGGCGCGCAGAACGCGCGAGACGAAGAACCAGCCGGGGCGAGCGAGGGGGTAGCAGTGCGGCCGTCTTGCCTCACGGAGGGATACTGGGACGATGCTTGCTGCTCGTTCCCCGCTGGGCCGGTGGCGGCGTTGACAGCAGGCGACGGGCAACGACGAGGGCGCTCGCCGATGGGAGCCGTCTGGGCGACACGGGAAGCGAGAGCGGCTCGGCGCTCGGCACGGGCCCGACGAGCGTCTGATATGGATGCGGTGGTCGACGGAGAACAGGGCGACGAAAGACGAATCACGGCGCACCCCTACCTGGCGCGCTAAATGTCGGATTTCGGGTTCCGGCAGACCCTTGAGGTTCGAACACTGGGGTGCGCGCGGAATCTCGCCTTCTACCTACCTGCACCCCGCCGCCTCGCTAGGATCTAAACTACGAAAGGAACAGCACAAGAGACACAGGGTTTATACTAGTTCGGGCCACCATTGTGGTGTAATACCCTACTCTAGTTTGTGGTGTGGTGGATTGCCTCTTGGGCTGATGGTGATGAACGATACAAGGAAGAACAGCCTCGCGAGGGTCTGTTCTTGGCTGGTGCGATGAACTGCTAGGGGGAGTTCATTCGCCTCTCTCTATGTCTCTCGTTTGTTCTCTTGCTACCTTCCTCTCTCTGATCCCCGGGGGGTGTTCTTACTATGGTGGCTAGCTCTACTTATAGGCGGAGGCCATGGGCCTCTTCCCAAATATTGAGCGGGAAGGGCGCCAACAATTGACCATTTTGAAGGGGAACATATGGTACACTTATCCTGACTAAAGTTGGTCCTCGCCTGTCAAAGGCTCTGGTGGTGACGCCGGCTTGGGCTCCACAATGACTTCCTTCCTGCCGTTGGACTGGTCTTGGTCTCGTTGCACCGAAATGGACGCCTTTGCTTGATGCTCTCGCCTGCGCTTGCTCGCTTTGCACCAAAGGGAAAGGAGGACATCTGCTGGAGCTGGCGCCGCCTGGCGCCCTTGGTCGTCATGGCTTGCGTCATGGGCACCTCGTGAGGTACCCCGCCTTGATCTCTCCGCCTCCTCGCAAGCCATCCTGATGAGGCCGTGCCTGAGGAAGCTTCCTGTCGTCTGCCCCGCGAGGCTTGGCCCCTCGCGAGGGTCTTGAGCTCGTGTTGATGAAGATGGGCCGTGATGGGCCCCCCTTTGAGCCACGCCGCAGGCCGCAGACAGGCAAGTCTGAGGACCCCCGTTCCCAGAACGCCGACAAGTAGCATGATAGCAGCAGTACAACTAGATGCCAAAAAAATTATTCCGAATCGGTTTCTAGACAAAAGAACAGGCCTAATCCTCATCGATGAGTTGATAAAAATATTGTTGATACTCACCATATGATGATGATTTTGTGAGAAGGGTCGATTGGTTCTTATGGGTACAGTCTTAGCACCACAATCCACCAAGTTTGTTCCTTATCGTTATTACAAAATGGTGGAGGACGTGAACGCTATCAAGTCATACAATTGGAACGATTTCACGTTGGGGGTGTGCATGGATACTATTAAAAAATCGGTCGAAGGTCTTGAAAAATTCAAGTGGCCTATCAGGAACTTGGCTCTTCTTCAGGTACAAGTCATTTTGTAATAGTTGTATGTAAATATAATTTTTATGTGATCTATGTGTCTGACTAGTTGTGTTTACTATCATGCAGTATATATACTGGGAAAAAGTTGAGCCAATTGGTGTGGATACATTTGATCCTTTGTCTTGTGAATACCCACTAATGCTTAACTGGCCAGAAACGGAAGGGAAAAAGCGAGACGACTATGACAACATGCACGGGCGTGGCACCGACAATGTGAGTCAATAAGTATAGTCCTTATTGGTTGCACATAGTAATTAAGTATATTTGTTATTTAATTTATTTTTTGTTTGTTGTACAGATTGAAAACTGCATTAGCGAAGAGTATGCAGACGCGTGCTAAGGTAGCACGTGAAGGACTGTCCTGAGGGAAGAAATGAAGAAACCTAAATGGAAAGGTGGTGGCAGGAGTAGAAAGCCAAGCACGTCCGCGGTTTCATCGAACACGACTTATAGTATGGACCGTGTGATGACATATATAAAGCTGCTTCACAAGGAGGTTCTCAATATACCCGAAAGATGTGCACAGGTAATTTAGAAGTTGTATTGAACATGTTTTAATTGTTCAACTACTTATCGTGTTTCATTTGTGTTTGCAGATGGTAATGGAAAGGTTGAACACGGAAGGTGTGTTGTACAAACCCAATAAGAGGGACAACAATGACGAATTTGATAATGTAGGTGAAGGAGTTGGGATGGAGAATGGCCAGTACAAGTCATCAAAATATTGGCCAGATATTGATTCACCTACCGACGTAAAGATAGGAACATCTTTCACGGGTATCAATGATACCTCTGTGCCCGTTGATGACACGGGTGCTCCGGCGATGACACCGGGTAAAGGTGAAGCTACTAATCCTTTCATTATAGACGATAATGGAAACTCTCCATCTTCGGCATCAACTATACGTATAAAAGACTTTCCGTCTATGTCCCGAACCCCGCAGAATGCTGATATTTCTGGTGAGTCTATGGATGCTTTGTCACCAACAAAGTCCGAAGACACGTTTGAGAGTTACCCGGTAGAGAGCAACATAGGTAATGGTGAAGGCAGTCAGGAAATTGATGGTAAGCGCAAAAGAAAAAAGTCGAAATATTGCCAATCCCCCTACGACATTCTCATTACCCGCAAGAAACGTGTTAAAAAAAGTAAGTCAAGTACTACTTTATAATTCATTCACGTCTTATGTAAATTTTTTATTATTTTTAGTGACTGTAGCTGCCTTGTTTTAGATCTGTTTGCATCATCACCACATTCAATTCTAGCAAGTTCTCTTAATATGACTCCGGATCACATAGAGCTAGCCAGAGTTTTTGTTGAGACTCTCGCATCGACAAAGAAGCATGCACACCGAACCGTGGTCGATATGCCGCCACCAGATGGGGACATATGCACGCCAGCTATGCTTCACGATGTCCTGACGTTTAAATGGTTGAATGGCGCTGTAAGTATGAGTTTGGTTTTAACAAAACTCTCATTTGTACTTCACAAGTTGATAGAATTTTTTTGTTTATGTATGCAGATCATCAATGCATATTGTAAACACCTACAACACCGTGAATTTTCTGATCGTTACATATCAACAACGTGGTTCCCCAAATTTATGTTGAGTAGGGCAAGGGGAAAGACCAAGTCAGTAAATGATTTAGACTCAGAACATGTTACAAAGAAAACAAAAGTCCTCGCAAGAGTAATGGATGAGTATTTTAGACGGGACAAGGTATTGCTTTCATATTTATTTGTTTTTATTAGCCATTACTATTTAATTGCACTAACATCATTTGATTACTATGTAGGCGTATTTTCCTATGCATGTTAATGATAATCATTGGATAACCATAGTGATGCACACCGTCAAGGAGGAGTTTCAAGTTCTTGACTCAAATTCTACAAAGCGCAATTAGCCAAAGAATTATAATATGATTGCCACCACAGTGCTTATAATTTTCACACTCGCATTCAGAAAATATTGAGTCATACATTAAATTCTGGTTTTGTTAATTTGTTTCAGAGAGCTGAAATTTCTAAGGATATTACGGAGGCCAACTCAACTCTTGAATCAAAAAAATTTCTAGATGTCTCATCATGGCCAATTAATGAGTATAAAATGCCGAGACAAAAAGATTTAAATGAGTACAAGCAAGTGCATGCTATATCGTAAGCAGATCACACATGTTTATTGCAGAATGTCTTTGAAAGTGCGTTATATCGACTAGAGGGGTGGGGGTGAATAGACGATTTTTATGAATTCTTCAATGAGGAAATTTCCGGTGAGGAAATTCCTAAGTGCAGAACTACTTGCAGCAGAATAAGTACTCAGAAGTAAGCATAAGAGAATGCGGGCATGGTCATCATGATGAAATGAAGACAATCAAAGAGTACAGAAAGCGTAAACACAGGATAGCACAAGATGAAGACAAACAGACTGAAGAATTGAACTGAGGAAATTGAGAAAGTCTTCAGTCAAAGTCTTCAAACACAGATATGAACGAACACTCAACACAGTAATGAGGAAATGAAAGAGTTGAGGAAATAGAACCAGCTAGGTTGGTGAAGACAATGATTTGCTAGACTAGTTCCAACTGCTGTCTTGGTTGTACGTCTGGTTGGAGCGGCTGAGTATTTAAACTCGAGGACACACAGTCCCGGACACCCAGTCGCTGAGCACGCAGCTCAGGACACCAAGTCCTCACCGTATTCTCCTTGAACTAAGGTCACACAGACCTCGTCCAATCACTCGTGGTAAGTCTTCAGGCGACTTCCAATCTTCACAGACTTGGTCACTCGATGATCCACAATTCCTCTTGGATGCTCTAGACCATGACGCCTAACCGTCTGGAAGAAGCACAGTCTTCAAAGGTAACAAGCGTCGGATCCACGCAGGATCAATCTCTTGATGATGCTCAATCACTTTGGGTTTGTAGGGTTTGGTTTTGGGTTTTCCTCACTCGATGATTTTCGCTCAAAGTCCTCGGAGGATGGGTTGCTCTCAAATGACAAGTGTCAAGTTATCTCGGAGCAGCCAACCAGCTAGTGGTTGTAGGGGCGGCTATTTATAGCCTAGGGAGCAGCCCGACATGATAAGACATAAATGCCCTTCAATGATATGACCGTTAGGTGGATAAGATATTTTGGGACAGGTGGCGCAAGAAGACAAAGAACGGTCGGAAATTTGACTCTCAAATTCCTCGGGCCTATCATGTTCCTCATCGTAGGAAATCCAGATTGGCGAATTCCTAACTCCTCGGTCGAGAACAAATTCCTCGGCGACGTAAGAACTTCGTCTCATCCATCAAGAAATTGACTGAGCTGTATGAGATTTCAAAGGCTTCACTCGAAGGGATTGGTAGATGTAGGATTTTGAGTTGAGCATCACATGGAAATTTTTCCTTAGTATTTCCTCGACCCCCTTTAACGATGACGGTGTTTCCTATGACTCAAGAAAGAGAAATGAAACTACGAAAACAAAAGTCTTCACGCTTCATGTTCCTCAAATGAATACCAAGTCTTCAAGGTCACACCAATTTCTTCACTTTCAAAGTCTTGTAAAGTCTTGAATATCAAAGTCTTGATCGAAGAACTTCATTTTTAGGGTCGACTTTCTCTGTAAATATCAAACTCCTCATAGACTTATAGACCTGTGTACACTCATAAACACATTAGTCCCTTAACCTATAAGTCTTCAATACACCAAAATCACTAAGGGCACTAGATGCACTTACAATCTCCCCTTTTGGTGATTGATGACAATATAGGTTAAGTTTTCAACGGGATAAACATATGAAGTGTAAATACTGATATTGAGGAATTTGATTGCAAGATATAGAAGAACTCCCCGAAGATGTGCATAGTGAGGAATTTTGCTTTTGAGGCATTGCACATTTGAAGAGTTGAATCATGGAGATCTCCCCCTATATCTTGTAATTCATACACGCATTTGACATATAATATGAAGAATTTGAAATGCATGATGAAATATGGTGACTGATGTAGTTCAGCATGCGTGTATTAACATATAATGAGGAATAGGCATGCAGGGGAACACATCAAAAGTATCAGAGCACCATCAGGTTTAAGATTACAACTCGATCCAATAAAGTTTCAGAAGAATGAGAGTTGTAACTTAGCAAAAAAACGCCCATATAGTAGACCCGCTTGAAGACTAACTCACATTTCTCCCCCTTTGTCATCAAATGACCAAAAGGATTGAAACCGAGGACTAACGCATCAAGAATTTCAAGTTGATGAAGGAGTGCCAGCGTTGTCGGGGTCGGTTGTTGTAGTAGGGCCTGCCGCAGTGTCGTCCAAGTCTTCATTTTCATCAGTGTCGCGCAATGAAGAATATGAGCTGGCTACCAAGGAAGGAACCTTGACCTTCTTGAATTTCTTCGGTGGAGGTACAGATCAGTCAAATTCTTCCTTGAGACCCATTGTCTTCAGTTCTTCTGCGCTGTAGACATTAGAAAGAACAGCCCAGGTGCGGTTGAAGGTTTCATGGAGGTAGTATTGGTTTTTCTTCACAACATTGTGTGTTGAGGTCATGTTGTGAAGAATTGAACCAAACTGACGCTTGACCCATTTATGATTGCGATCAACCTTCCGATGAAGGCGAGGAGTAACTCACGATCACCATCACCCGGTCTTGTGGCTTGAGGATTTTGCTTGGCCGAGGTATTGGCGGCGAGTCATGTGTGGCGAGTCATCATTGGTGGAGTAGGATGCAACTTTGCGAAATTGACCATCCAATGGACGAATGCCTTCATCTATCACAACAGTTGCCTTGCTCTTGTCATCAGCTGAGGAAAATGTCCGTTTGAGGACTTCAATTGGAGGCAAGTAGCTGCAGTGGTTCAGAGTATCAGCCTTGTAATTGAGTGAAGACCTTGTTCTGATGAATCTCATAATCCAAGGTGCATAAGGCTTCAGCTCAAAAGGTGACATAGCAATGTTTGCCAGAGTCCTCATGAAGAAATCATGGAAGTTGACGGGAACGCCATGAATGATATTGAAAAGCATATTCTTCATGATGCCAACGACTTCTTCATCATTTGAGTCGTGGCCTTTGATAGGACTCATTGTCTTCGTCAGAATGCGATAGACAGTCCGAGGCACATACAATAATTCCTTGACGAAGAATTTGGTTCGAGGTGCCTGCCCTGGCTTCAAAGGCTTCATCAGCACTTGCATGTAATGATTTGAAAGCTCAGTTCGTTGTAGATGCAACGAGCACCATCAAGGGAGGATCGAGTGGGAGGGCACGAAGCAATTCATTCTTGGTGCCTTGTAGTGAGTATTTTCAGACATCCAGTCCAATACCCATGAGTTCACATCTTCAGAATCTCCGGTGATGTGCAGCGTCGCATAGAATTGAAGAATGAGTTCTTCATTCCAATCACAGATGTCAGTGCAGAAATTCAGCAATCCTGCATCATGAAGAACACTGAGGACTGGCTCGAAGCCTGGCAGAGATTCCATGTCCACATGAGGAATATGTGCATGATCGAAGACTTTGTCTTTGTTGAATAGCACAGAGGAATAGAAGTTGGCTTGACTAGCAGTCCAGAAACGCCTCTTCCTTATGCGAGCAGAGTCATATGGGTTGTAGTCAGTGAAGAATACATGCTCGCCGAAGAAATCTTCAGCCTTGAACTTTTGCTTCGTTGAGAATGGATTCTTTGGCTTTGGCAATGGAGTGTCAGTGAGTTGCATCACGACCTCTGGAATCACAATCTCAGGTTCTTGGTGAGGATTTTCTGGTTCCTCTTCATATGCGATCTGCGTGTTCATAGGATCAGCAGAAGCAGGTTCTTCAAAGACTAGTGGCTGGAATTTCTTCATGCACGGATGAGTTGGGATGAGTTTCTTGAGCCCATTTGAACCGTTGGTGCGGGGGTGAGGAATTTGTTGGATTGGGTGAAGAGTGGAGAATTGGGATGCTGACTTTCCCAAAGTCATCGTTCATCACAGGCGTGGTGCATCCAATATCCACGTCTTCGTCTTCAATTTCCTCAACACCAGCCTCTTCACCGTGAACTCGAGGCATAGGCGAGGAAATGATTGGTGTTAAAGGGATTGCATCCACTTCAATTTCTTCATCAATCTGCTCGACGAAGCAGCAAATGATTTTCTTCATCGATCCGCTTGGGATCTCATACTCTTCACCAAAAGGAACAAGGTCCTTTGATGGAATGGAGGAAATTGGAACAACATCGATTGGATTTTCAAAGAGCTGGTCATTGGCTTCATTTTCTTCGAGTCAAGAATTTGAAGCAGCTGATGCTTTCCTTTTCTTCATTGCAGCTTGCTCTGCAGCCTTGGTCTTCTTCACATCGATGCGATGGAAGGATTGGAGTTGGTGTAGGCGCGGGAGGAGCCGAGGAATCTGGTTGAATTTCCTCGGCGAATCGATGCATTGCTCTGACTTCTTCATTTCTTGAGCGCACCACTAGTGGATGCCCGGCAATTTCTTCAATGGCTGGAATGGAGTCATCAGCCCGGAACTAGCATTGTCTTCAAGAGGCTGAAAATCATCGCGGTGCATGCATGTTCTTGATAGTCGAGCGGAGGCTCCACTGAGGAATTTCTTGTTGCGTTGGGGCTGCAACATTTGTGAACTTCTTCGTCGAGTTGACAAATCTGACTTTGGCTCCTTGCCAATCAGCATAATAAGCATCAAAGTCTTTCTTTGAGGCTTTGATTTCAATCGGATCTTGAGGAGTTCCTCGGTTGTCATTCTGACAACGTTTTCCTCGTGAACTTTTCTTTCTGAATCGAGCCTTCTTGATCTCTCTGCCTTTTCAAATTTCCATTTCTCTTCAGAGATGAAATGGGTCAGCATGTGACTTTGGCCAGGTGTCAGATGAAAATCAGGCATAGGTGTCTCTGGATCCTTGTGCTAGAGATCAATGTACTCAAGGATCGCCCTTGGATCCAAAAGCAGTAGCACAGGTGTGCCTTTGGCTCTAGCGGCCCTTTCTTGTAGGTCTCTGATGATTTCTGCAAGTTCATCATCATCAGCTTCATCATCAGATGGCACTTGGAAGGCGACCTGTTTCTTCTTTGGACTTGGCCGAGGACCTCGTCCAGCAGTTGCCTTTTTCTTCAGCGGAGTGGGGCCTGATGAAGAATTTGGTGCAGCTAAGGAACTTGCTGAGACACCAGAGGCAATAGAGATGCCTGCAGTCCTTTGGCACGTGGCCAGATGCACAGGTGCTGAGGACTTTGGAGGGGCTGCTGAGGACTTTGTAGGAGCTGAGGATTTGGGAGGAGCAGGAGCAGCATGAGGAACTGGCCGTGAGGGCATTGAAGATTTTGGCCGTGAGGGCATTGCTGAGGATTTTGGCCATGAGGGCACTGTTGGTGAAGCACTTGGCTTGTGCGCTGGCTTCTTTGCCATTGATCTTCTGGGCTGAGCAGGGGCCTCGATGGCAGCAGCAGAGAAGAGTCCTCATTGAATTTCCTCACCTTCTTTGGCTTGTCTCGCCAACTTGGCTTGGCGCTTGGCCCATTCTTCAGAAAGTCCTCACCACGCTTGATGTTTGGTGGGGTCGACTTCTTGGCCAGTGCCAATGGAGCTCTTGGGCATGGAGGATTCAAGCGAATTTCTTCATGTACTTTGGAGTAACATATCTGTACTCCTCCATTCCCTTGCCCATCTCCTTTCAATCCTCTGAATGCGCACCTTGCGCTGATTTTTGTTTTCCTTGCCAAACTTGGCTTCATCAGTGTGCAATAGTCACCATATATGTCCTCGGTATCTCAAAGCAGTCATGACCTCAGGCCTCTTTCCTCCTTTCTCGTGGCTTCTTTCTTTCTCGCCATATTCTTTAGTGAGGAATTTGAACAATCGAATTCTCTCAAGAAGTATGCAACTTTTCTTCGAGGAACGCTGCAAATGAGTTAAGTTGATGAGAACCTAGTGATTCAGCAATGGACATGAGTACCGTGAACAGAGTATAGTTGCAAGGAATTTGGAGAGGTCATATCGCTCTCGTAAGGTTTTTCAAAAAGAACTAGTTTGAGGAATTTGACCACATGAGCCTTGAAGAATTTCACTAAGCGATCTTTGTCTTAGGTTCTAGAGTTGTATAGATCGAGGATCCACACAATTGAGGAATCTTGAAGAAAAAATCATTGCTTAGAGAAACGAATCAAGAGCATATTTCTTTTGAGGTGTTCATATGTGTGAAGATTTGAAGAATAAACACCTTTGAAGATTTTCAGGAAGGTTTGAGAATCAAAGCGAGTAATAAAAGTAACTTTTAATTACCCGAACTGAAGAACACAACGAACTGAGAAGTGTAGATTAGAAGTTTGTCAGTTCAGATCTCCCACGCCCTAACTCGGCGGAGGAAGACAGCTACGGCGGCGAGGAGTGAAGATTTCATGGTCGGCGCTGAGTACGACGACGACGAGGTCGAGGCAAGGTGAAGCTCTTCCTCACCGGCGATTTATGGAGTAGCGGCGGCGCTAGGGTTTGAGAAGCTCGAGCGAGAGAGAGAGAGAGAGAGCGGTCGAGCGGAGTAAAGGAAGTGAGGAAGGGGAGAGGGGGTATATATAGCCACGGTGAAAAACCGTTCGCCCGAAGATTTTGGACGAACGTGCCCCTGGCCCTTCTCATTCGCTTGACATGTGTCACCCACGTACTGAAAAGTGGAGATCGTGTTAGATCGTGGGTGAATAGATAAGTTTATCGTGGGATGCGGAACGGTTTGAGCGGCAAAGCCGAAAATTTGGATAAGATAAGTTAAAAGTTCCGTTCGTAATTTCTTCAGCTGACAAGGACACAGTGAAGATTTTGAACGAGTTTCAAATAGAACACACATGAAGAATTTGTGAATAGCTTGGGTTGAGTATAGCATAGAGGGGAAGGGTCCGATCACATTCACTTAGCGTAAAAAGCAACTTGAAGAAATAGCCATAAGTGAATGTCAGAGGGACATAAACCCATATATATATATATATATATAGTCAATGAAGAAAGACAACGGAAACAGTGAAGATTTTGCAAAGTTGAAGAATTTGAAAACTGAAGAATTTCAAAACTAAGGAAAACTCAAATTGAAGATTTTCAATTTTGGTGGTGGCGTGACCCACCAGATAAGAATGATGATTTCAGACACCGCGCACAATTGTCGAGGGTTCTGAGAATCAAATTCTTCATTAATTTCTTCACACTTAGAGTGTTATTCTTCATTGATTGAAGAAAACGTTTCTTCATGTGTTGCACATCTAAGTCATCAATTTTGCATAAGTGTCGGATGTGTGTCCTTTTCAAAGAACATTCAAGATTCTAAGATATTTAGCTCACACCGCAACTTGCTAAATCTCTTCTCATCCAAGGGCTTTGTGAAGATATCGGCTAGCTGTTCTTCAGTCTTCACATGCTCGATGGAGATGTCGCCTTCAACACATGATCACGAAGAAAATGATGACGAATCTGAATGTGCTTTGTCTTCGAGTGCTGAACTGGGTTGTGAGCAATCTTGATGGCACTCTCATTGTCACAAGAGAGAGGCACATTCTTCACGTTGATGCCGTAGTCCTTGAGAGTTTGCTTCATCCACAGCAATTGAGCACAACAAGAGCCAGAGCAATGTACTCAGCTTCCGCAGAGACGGTGATACGCAGTTCTGCTTTCTTCGAGGACCAACAGACCAAAGATCGTCCGAGGAAATGACAAGTACCAGATGTTGACTTGCGGTCCACACGATCACCAAATAGTCGAGTCGAATATCCAATGAGATCAAAAGTAGAGCCCTTGGGGTACCATAATCCTAGTGTTGGTGTGTGAGCTAGATATCAAGAATATGCTTCACAGCCTTATGGTGTGATTCCTTCGTGTAGCTTGAAATCGGGCACACATGCAAACACTAAGCATTATATCTGGCCTAGATGCACATAAGTACAATAGAGAACCAATCATGGAGCGGTATACCTTGTGATCAAGTCAATACCATTTTCATCAAGGCATAGATGGCCATTTGTGGGCATAGGAATTTTGACGCCTTTGCAATCTTGCATGCCAATTTCTTCGTAACATCTTTGAGGTATTTCTCCGAGATATGAATATGCCATTGTGTTGTTGATTAATTTGAAGACCTAAGAAGAATTTCAATTCTCCCATCATAGACATTTGATATTCTTCACTCATCATATAGGCAAATTCATCACTATAACGTTGGTCAAGACAGCCAAAGATAATATCATCAACATATATTTGGCACACAAACAGTTCACCATCATATGATTTAGTAAAGAGAGTAGGGTCGAGTGAACCGGTGTGAAGCCATTCTTCACGAAGAATTCCTTCAATGTATCATACCACGCCTGTGGGCCTGTTTGAGGCCATAGAGGGCCTTGTTGAGTCTCAAGACTTTGTCGGGATTCTTTGGATCTTCAAAACCTGGGGTTGAGCAACATATACTTCTTCCTCAAGCTTACCATTGAGGAATGCACTTTTCACATCCATTTGATATAAAGTGATATTATGATGGTTAGCATAAGCAAGTAATATGCAAATAGCCTCAAGTCTAGCAACAGGTGCAAAAGTTTCATCGAAATCAATTCCTTCAACCTGTGTGTAGCCTTGAGCTACAAGTCGTGCCTTATTCCTCACCACAAGGCCATTTTCATCTTGCTTGTTGCGGTAGATCCACTTTGTGCCAATGATATTATGCTTGCGAGGATCTGGACGTTTGACCAGTTCCCAGACGTTGTTGAGCTCGAACTAATGTAATTCTTCTTGCATAGCCTGAATCCACTCAGCCTCCAGAAATGCTTCATCTACCTTAGTGGGCTCTGTGATAGAGACAAAAGCATAGTGCCCACAAAAGTTAGATAAATGTGAAGCTTTTGAGCGTGTGATAGGACCTGGTGCTTCAATGTCATCGATGATCTTGTCAACTTGCACTTCTTTTGCAACGCGAGGATGAGCTGGTTGTCGTCGAGGAATTTGATCAGCATTTTCTTCAGACCATTTTCTTCAAATTATCTTCAGTGCATCACTCGACGTTCTTCGCGTTCGAATGAATTCTTCAGCAGATTCTTCAAGAGGAATGACATCCTCGGAGCCTTGAACTTGATAGATTCCTCGGTGCTGGTTCATCTATCACGGAAGGTAGGTGCTCTCTTTGCAGCCATTAGTTTCATCGAACCAAGACATCTACAGTTTCAACAATCTTGTGAAGAGCGATGTTGAAGACTCAGAGGTGTCGAGTCCTTTCCGTAACCAAGCATAAAACCTTCATGTGCTTTCGATGCAAATTTAGCATTGTGATGAGGATCTCTAATCCAGCATTTAGCAATCAAGACTTTGAAATAACTCACATTGGGTTTCTTGTCGTTGAGGAGTTCATAGGCAGTCTTCTTGAAGAATTTGTGAAGATATACTCTATTGATGATGTGGCACGCAGTATCACTTGCATCAATCCAAAAATGACGAGGCGCTTTGTATTCATCAAGCATAGTGCGAGCCATCTCAACAAGAGTTCTGTTCTTGCGCCCACGACGCCATTTTGCCGAGGAGTATAGGGAGCAGATAACTCATGAGTAATACCAAGTTCATCAAGATAGTCATCAAGACCGAATTCTTGAACTCAGTTCCATTGTCACTCCCGATGTGCCCGATCTTCACACCAAAGTTGGTTGAAGCCCTCGAGGAAAATCGCTTGAAGACTTCCTGCACTTCATGTTTGTAAGTAACAATGTGTACCCATGTGTAACGAGAGTAATCATCAACAATAACAAAGCCATATAGAGATGCATCATTAGTGACTGCTGAGTAATGATTAGGACCAAAGAGGTCCATGTGAAGCAATTCGAATGGACGAGTAGTGGTCATGATAGTCTTCGCAGGATGCTTGGCCTTGGTCATTTTTCCAGCTTCACAGGCTCCACACAAGTGATCCTTGAGGAATTTGACATTCTCAATGCCAATGACATGCTTCTTCTTCGCAAGCGTGTGCAAATTCCTCATGCCTGCGTGACCAAGTCGCCGATGCCATAGCCAGCCTTCTGAAGCTTTTGCAAGTAGACACACGGCTGGTTGTGGTCCTGTAGAGAAATCAACAATATACAAGTCTCCTCTCCTAAAGCCTTCAAGACTTTGGAATTGTCACTTCCATGATCACAACACAACGATACTTGCCAAAGACAACAACCATATCAAGATCACAAAGCATTGAGACTGACATGAGGTTGTATCCTAAGGACTCAACAAGCATGACTTTGTCCATGTGTATGTCCTTAGAGATCGCAACCTTACCAAGACCCAATACCTGACTTTTGCCTTTGTCAGCAAAGATGATATGCTTCAGATGTGACGGTGATAAGGGAGCATCCATCAATAGATTCTTGTCACCAGTCATGTGATTTGTACATCCACTATCGAGGACCCACTCATTGGCTTTGGGTTGATCATCCTGCAGATGAATTAGTGCAACTTACGATCTCATATACTTCATCAGTGAAGAATATGATATCAATTTCATCAGATGAATTTCATCAGCCAATATAACAGATAAGCAGTATGAGGACGTGTGAAGTGAAAGTTCATTTCTTCATGATTAGCCTGCGTCCTTTCAGCATTTTGTCGTGCCCCAAAGAAATTCTTCAGACGTTAAAGCACGCCCGAGGCCTGACCCTGCAGAAGAGATTAGTTCTTTTCTTCACCACCCACATCTGAAGGGGTGGCAAAGAGTTCATCACTCTACAAGCTCCATATGAGAATGGTGGCATAGAAGCCAATCCATTTCGTTTCACATAAGAGAGGTTAGGTAAGCATATGAATAAGCGGAGAAATTCTTCGAGGACTTATGAACATATTGGTTTGAAGAATAATGCACATATTCATAGCCCTTAGCTCTACCCCAAAAACAGAGTTGTTAGCACGATGATAATCATATGAGGACTTTGATCCATGTGAGGAATTTGGTCCGTATGAGGACTTGGATCCATATGAAGAATTTGGTCCATATGAAGAGTTTGATCTGGAGTTCCTATTCTTCACAGGTGGTGTCATGAGGACATTCACCTCAAGACTTTCAAGGCACTTCTTGGGAACCCAGATTTTCTTCATAGGGGAACCGTTCCTGCAATTAGTGCCAACATATCTAGCAAATACTTCACCATTCTGATTTTTGAACAGTTTATAGTTGGAGTCAAATGACTCATAAGAAGAATGAGGAGATTCACATGTAAAGCCAGATAAGTTAGATGGATCAACTGGAGGTCCCTTTGCAGCAACCCATGAGGTTTTGGGGTACTGCTCAGGCTTCCAATATGTTCCATCAGCATTGAGTTTCCTCTCAAAGGCAATACCCTCTTTCCTAGGGTTCTGTTGAGGATCTGCTTTTAAGCACATCACAAAGAGTCGATGCCCTTTGAGGCTTTTGTACATGCTTGTCATGTACAATTCCTTCAACCCTGCATCGTCAAGGATACTAGCAATGTCCTCGATGAGGAATTAGTGATAGCAGAGGCAGGTGAAGAATTTGTAACAGTTGAAGCATTTGAACATTCGGTGAAGAATTAGCGATTCACGCTCAATGCACTTTAAGCATGGAGGAACAAATTCTTCACGAGAAGCGCTGATTTGTTGAGCTAGCAATGAATCGCGCTCTTTCGAAGATCTTCATAACTCACTCTTAGCTTCTCAAGATCTTGCTTTCTTTGAAGAAATTCATAAGAAAGTTTCTCATGATCGATAAGAGAGTGTTATGATGACCTTGAAGGTTGTCAAACCTAGATCAAGTCTCTGGAGATTTTCAATGGATTTAGTGCGATCCATTTCTTCACCCAACATATCATCACTTTTGTCTAGCATGTTTTGAACCTTTTCAAAAGCCCTTTGTTGTTTTACAACAATCTTAGCAAGTTTTGAGTAGCTGGGCTTGAGATCTTCATCGATTCATTTTCACTAGATTCGAGGAGGTATATTTGAGTACCTTGGCACCCTTTGCCATGAAGCAATAGGTGGGGCGTAGTCATCACTATCTTCATCGGCTTTGTTGGTGAGGTCATTTTCTTGAGTAGAAGATGGACTTGTCGACGAAAGCAGATGCGAGAGCCGGACTCGCCACACCGCACTCGGATTCTTCCGATGCCTCCTCTTCCTCATGTTCCTCAGATTCAGCTTCAGAGTCCATTTCCTTGCCAATGAATGCCCGAGCCTTCTTGGAGCTGCTCTTCTTGTGAGAAGAAGACTTTGAGGATTTTGATGATGAAGATTTCGACGATTTCTTCTTCTTCTTAGCGCCATCGAATTGTAATCCTTGTATTTCTTCTTCTTTAATTCCTTTTCCCACTCGAGGACAATCTTGAATGTAGTGACCAGGTTTCTTGCATTTGTGGCATAGTCTTCTTATAGTCACCGGATGAGGAATCACTGCTCCTTGAGGATTTTCCAAAGCGACCACGCCTTGAGAACTTCTGAATTTCTTCACGAGCGAGTGCTAGCTCTCGCTCAATTCTTCAGATCTCCAAGGCTACTACCGAGTCTTCACAATCAGATTCGAGACACAGCCTTGGCCTTCGTGGCACGTGATTTTCCATAGCTAGAACCATAGAGATCTCTCTTTCAGCAAAGTGGAACTCATGAGTATTTAGCCTCTCGAGGATATCACTGGATCAAGTGACTTTTAGTCAAGACGCTATTGTATCATCGAGCGAGTATCAAATGAGGAATCAAGCGATCTCAACAATTTCTTCACCACCTCATGGTCGGTGATGTCAGTGGCACCAAGCGCTTGAAGCTCATTTGAGATGTCAGTGAGGCGATCGAAGGTTTGTTGAACATTTTCATTGTCGAGTCTTCTAAAGCGGTTGAAGAGATTTCAAAGAACATCAACTCGAGAGTCACGCTGAGTTGAGACTCCTTCATTTACTTTGGACAGCCTGTCCCAGATGAGCTTAGCAGTTTCCAAAGCACTCACTCTTCCATATTATCCGTTGCTCAGATGGCCACATATGATATTCTTCGCTTGAGAATCGAGTTGCTTGAATATCTTCACATCGGCAGCGTTCAGTGAGGGTGAGACAGAGGGAACACCATTTTCCACAACATACCAGAGATCGTTGTCAATTGCCTCAAGATGCATTCGCATCTTGTTTTTCCAGTAGGGGTAGTCCGTCCCATCAAAGGTAGGACACCCAGCTGAGACCTTGATCATACATGCGGTCGACATAACTAAAACTCCAGGTGGTTAAACCAAAATCACACAGAACAGGGGAGTACCTTGCTCTGATACCAATTGAAAGTGCGTTATATCGACTAGAGGGGGTGAATAGGCGATTTTTATGAATTATTCAATGAGGAAATTTCCGGTGAGGAAATTCCTAAGTGAAGAACTACTTGCAGCGGAACAAGTACTCAGAAGTAAGCATAAGAGAATGCGGGCATGGTCATCATGATGAAATGAAGACAATCAAAGAGTACAGAAAGCGTAAACACAGGATAACACAAGATGAAGACAAACAAACTGAAGAATTGAACTGAGGAAATTGAGAAAGTCTTCAGTCAAAGTCTTCAGTCAAAGTCTTCAAACACAGATATGAACGAACACTCAACACAGTAATGAGGAAATGAAAGAGTTGAGGAAATAGAACCAGTTAGGTTGGTGAATACAATGATTTGGTAGACCAGTTCCAACTGCTATCTCAGTTGTACGTTTGGTTGGAGCGGCTGAGTATTTAAAATCGAGGACACACAGTCCGGACACCCGATCGCCGAGCACGCAGCTCAGACACCAAGTCCTCACCGATTCTCCTTGAACTAAGGTCACACAGACCTCGTCCAATCACTCGTGGTAAGTCTTCAGCGACTTCCAAACCTTCACAGACTTGGTCACTCGGTGATCCACAATTCCTCTTGATGCTCTAGACCATGACGCCTAACCGTCTGGAAGAAGCACAGTCTTCAAAGGTAACAAGCGTCGGATCCACGCAGATCAATCTCTTCATGATGCTCAATCACTTTGGGTTGTAGGGGTTTGGTTTTGGGTTTTCCTCACTCGATGATTTTCGCCAAAGTCCTCGGAGGATGGGTTGCTCTCAAATGACAAGTGTCAAGTTCTCTCGAGCAGCCAACCAGCTAGTGGTTGTAGGGGCGGCTATTTATAGCCTAGGAACAGCCCGACATGATAAGACATAAATGCCCTTCAATGATATGACCGTTAGGTGGATAAGATATTTTGGGACAGTTGGCGCGCAAGAATGGTCGAAAATTTGACTCTCAAATTCCTCGGGGCTATCATGTTCCTCACTTTGTAGGCAATCCGATCACCGCGAATTCCTAACTCCTCGGTAACAAATTCCTCAACGACTGGAAGAACTTCGTCTCACATCAAGAAATTGATCGAGCCGTATGAGATTTCCAAAGGCTTCACTCAAGGGATTGGTAGATGTAGGATTTTGAGTTGAGCATCACATGGAAATTTTTCCTTAGTATTTCCTCGACCCCTTTAACAAAGACGGTGTTTCCTATGACTCAAGAAAGAGAAAACGAAACTACGAAAACAAAAGTCTTCACGCTTCATGTTCCTCAAATGAATACCAAGTCTTCAAGGTCACACCAATTTCTTCACTTTCAAAGTCTTCAGAAGGTCTTCAGAATATCAAAGTCTTCAGTCGAAGAACTTCATTTTTAGGGGTCGACTTTCTCTGTAAATATCAAACTCCTCATAGACTTATAGACCTGTGTACACTCATAAACACATTAGTCCCTTAACCTATAAGTCTTCAATACACCAAAATCACTAAGGGGCACTAGATGCACTTACAGTCTTGTGGACTTTTTGTGATGTGGTGCATAAAATACTGGGACGGAGATCGCTGGACACATGAATTTGACCAGGAAGAGATTAATGGGTCAAGGCCACGTATTGTCGCGGAAATTATTTTTTCAGAGGTGAACAAATTAGAGAAGGTCATGATGAAAATTGTTAAAATCATGGAGAAGGAATAGGTATTAGCATCGGTTGGGTTTTAGTCCGGTAGAAGGTTTCCCTACCGTTGTTGGATACTTTGATCGATTGTAATGCGACATGGCACTCGGACAGATTTCAACAATTTTTCACGTTTTATTTATCGCTTTCGTGTGAGACTAAACATTTAAATGCGTGTGGGCAAGTAATATTTTTCATGTCCTAAAATGTATCAGTTTGCGGCTGCGATGTTATATGTACTGTTGTTGTTTCTACTCGCGGCGGTCATTTATTTATTAAAAAATATCCCCGCCGTCCTGACTTGGCGCGATGTGGACAAAACCTGCACAATTTCCCACGTCGATTCTGGTGGCAGCAGCGGCGCTGGATCCGACTAATATTCCAGCCCAGCCGGTGCGGTCGCCGATAGCCGAGGCAGTGGCGGGCCCGCGCAGTCCAGCTAGTGCGGGCTGGCTCGATTCGCCGTGCGCCACGCGCGGGTCTGCTGTCCCAACAGCGGACTGACCGACAGCCGCGCGCCCGGTGGCACACGTCTCATCCTGCCCAACCCAGCGGGCACATGCAACGATCCCGAGGGGGAATATGGCGATCTGTCGGCCCATAAACGACGCGCGTCGGGCGCGTGGGCTGATCCTCTTCGTGCGGATGGGGACGCTGGCGTGTTGTGCCGACTAGGTTTTGTCCCACCTCGCCCGCGGAGAGACGCGCCGACCGGTTTATATACCCGGGGTGTCGCCTTCTCACAAGCTCGCTACAGAACACTATTGAATGCCCTGTTGTACGCCATGGCCTCCCCGCTCGGCGGCCGAAAGGCCTCCTGTATATGCTAGTAGTATACTGTCCGTATACATACCGCGGCCGGCGTGGCCTTTTTTTCAAATATTTTTTTCACATACATTAAATTTTTAAAATGTTAATCAGTTGACAAAGTCATGTTTCACACATAATAATAAAAATCGCATGTCTCATAACATCGAACAAGGTGGCATAAAGATTAACTCAAAGTGCCATGTCTCTTATCCTTAAACAAATAAATTGAAAGTGCCAGTGCCTTCCATCGAACAAGGTGGCTTAAAGAATAAACTCAAAAGTGCCATGTCTCTTATCCTTACACAAATAAACTGAAATTGCCAGTGCCTTTAATTGATTATGAATACTTCATCTTTATGCACGGTTCCTACATAATAAATTGTAAACAACTCATCAGACAATTGTAAAGAGAGAAACAAAAAATAATTAAAATAATGTAAAACTTACTTTTCATTCTCAGGGCACGTTTGTCGTCTATGGCCCTCTTTCTTACAAATGCCACAAAGAGGACCGGTTTTTCTCAGAAAATGATTTTGGTCTTCCATTTTTGTAACATTTGATCTTTCTTTGCCCGCCTGTCGTGGTTCTGTTTAGGGCCTTCGTGGAAACTTTTACGGATCACCTATGACATCAACATGCTGTTCCGGCTGACGTGGCTCTTTATGCACATTTCTTCTACTACCAACAACATCATTATCAGGGACCTTTTTCTTCGCTATTATATTCTGCAGACACTGCATCAACTCATCAAAGACGAATGGATCATTTGAAGCTTGAAGCAACACGAAAAGCTTCAGCTCCTGTTATACTGAGTTGACTATAGCGAGCATGCTGCTCTGCCCCTGTCCAACCCCAGCCAAACATGTCACTCTTCCGCTGTGCAGGCAGCCCACCTCTCACAACTTTCGACATCCTCTTAAGGATGCAACACTTAGGTATTTTAGATATTTCGAGATGAACCAACACATACAGAATGTGTTTGCAAGGCAATCCTTTCCGAAGCATTCGTCCACAACTGCAGTCTATCGTATTCTCAGAGTTTTCAGCTTGATAATTCACGCTGAACTGAAATTTGCGGTTATTTCTCCATGTCACGATGAAGGTGTGGCATTCAACTCCCACTAGCGTCTCAAAAATCTCAAACTCTCCCATCTTTTTCAGATCTTGTTGAAGAATATAAAAATTGGAATGAATGAATACTTCGGCAGCATGCTTCTCAATATCCTTATATTCTGTGACTGATGGTGGCAATGACTGATTTAAAACACAGTCATCATGCGCCTCGTTCTCACATAGTCGAACTATGCAATTCTCATAATGCACAACTAGGTCAACAATAGTCATACCGCTGTCCAGGTGAAGGTGAAGACAAGAGTTAAGGCTTTCACTCCTCTGATTACTGCGCATACCCAGAAAAAAACCATCTGACAGATATGATGCTGCCCACAGACTCCTCTTCCTGTACATCCTACTCAGCCACTCTTCTGTTTTATCAGTCTTCCATTTACGGACGAAAGCGTGCCATCTCGCCTCAAAGTTGGCTGGAGAGGTGGAGTAGTACAGGAGTGCCCTGAACTCATTTAGCGATTTGTAATTAAGGTGCTTCTGCATGTTTTTGTCCACGTGCCATGAGCAGAGACGGTGCAACACATCAACCAAAACCAACCGAATAGCTCGTATCATTGCAGCGTCTCCATCTGTGATGATTGACCTTGGCTTTTTCTCGACAATTGCCCTTCAGGAATGTCTGAGCAGCCACACGACGCCGCTCGGTCTCGCTTTGACAATGGCACAACCAAAAACTGTGGTGCAACGGTGGTTATTTACACCAACAAAGGGGATGAACGGCATACCATATCTGTTCATCTTATACGTGCTGTCGAACACAGTCACATCTCCATACAACTGATAGTCCCGCCGCGACTGTGCATCGCACCAGAACATGCTCTTCAAACGGCCCTCCTTATCGAGCACGTACTCAAAGAAAAAGTCTGGATCCTTCTCCTTTCTGCTCCTCATAATCCCGATTGCTGTGTTAGCTTCACCCTTCGCAATCAACTTCATTTTTTCTCGGCAACATAGGTTGTACACGTCTCGTCTCAGAAACCCACACTTATCATACGAGCCATACCTGCTAATGAAGTTGTCGACGATGATATGCTTTCTGATCCCAGCTCCTTCCATCGCCAAGATCTTAGCTATCTGGTGATCTCCCATCACTCGATGTGACCGCAGAAATACCACCTCATCTGGTCTAGCCAACAAATGGTTGTGATCATCCATAAAAGCTGCCACGAACCAAACTCCACGTCCTTTGTCCAACTTCACGACTAAATGTGCGCCACACTCGCAACGAGTCTCAGGTCTTAGCTCATGGGTACGCCCTCCGGTTTAAAAATTTACTGAGACGTTTTCCTGCCCTCGAGCAAACGTATCGCCTATACCGAACAGTGGTTGGAAGTCCTTTTCCTCGTTTCACCTTATCTTTTCTAATACCGAATCCACGGTCTTTGGCGTAGTTATTATAGAACATGTAGGCCTCCCATTGTGATGCAAATGTCATACCCATAACCTTCAACTGTGTCTCCAGCGCACGTTGCTGGATTTCAGCTTCCTCAATTTCCATATTAGCTCCATCCTCATGCTCATATCCATCATCACCACTCCAACCATCAAAGTTAGCCTACAATAT
This sequence comes from Aegilops longissima, assembly GCA_021605205.1. Taxonomy (NCBI): domain Eukaryota; kingdom Viridiplantae; phylum Streptophyta; class Magnoliopsida; order Poales; family Poaceae; genus Aegilops; species Aegilops longissima. The sequence continues at coordinate 536,377,591 of CM038681.1, read as the reverse complement.
TCCACATAAGCAAGTGTAAGTTGTCATTAACAAGTTTTTATTATTCAATGACATCTTAAATTTTGGACCGAACCTGGCTTATGTTATCCGCGAAAGATTCAACACCATGATTTTCCTCATTCTGGACGTCAATATCCTCCTGCATATAAAAAAAATCATATGCACATGTAAGTACCATATGTTTCTTCATTCGACGAAAAAAATGTACACGTCACTTACATTTTCACTAAAAGCACCCTCCTTTTTTTGAAAATCCTCCTCAGGTAAATTGTCGTACGACGACCAGGATTCAATGTCGCTGCTATCATCATCATTTTTACTATCATTACCATTCGTACGATCAACACTATCGCTACCATCCCACTCACTCGTGTCCAAAAACAGACCCGTAAATCCAGTTTCTTTATCCATTGAATGATCTCACAACCAACACTGCAATATTATAATAAATATTGATCTATCAATTTTAAATTAAATTAAATGTACTACGATCATACAGATAAGAACTTCTTATCTAACAAGTGATTGCACATAATTATTCATAGATACAATTTTTTTTTGACAAACTAGACGGCTTACATGGCATGCACGTGCACTTCGGCCGGCCTGGCGTGGCTGCGGACGGCGAGGACGTTCCCGGAGAGGTTGATCACAGAGTTGCGGGCGGCGACGGCGTCCACGTAGGCCACGTCACCGCGAAGACCTGCACGGAGGCGACATCACGTACGGCGGGCGACTCCAACAACGTCCGCGCCGGCCAGATCGCGGGTGAAGACGGGAGAATGGTCGGCGATCGGCGGGTAAGGGCGGCGATCGGCCTGATGGGAAGACGTCTGAATTGGCAGCGTGATCACGGCTAGATCGGCGGGGAGAGGCGGCGATCGGCGGGTAAGGGCGGCGATCGGCGGGGCGGGGCGGCGTTGGAATGGGCCGCGTGATCAACGCAGGTCGTGGGTAATTTTTTTTTTTCGCGCGACGGGGAGAGGGTAGATTGGGCGTCCAGGAGGAACACATCGACGCGCACTTCGACGCGCTGGCCCACGCCGCCCGGCTGTCTCGCTACGGCGTCCCGCCTGCGACAGCATGATCACCACGATCGTGCAGCACGAGGTGGAAGGCCTGGAGGTGCAGGCCAAGGACGGGGGCTGGCTCGCCGTGCCGCCTGATCCGGCGACCGTTCGCCTTCGTGGCCGGGGAGTTGTTCACGGTAAGAGCCACACGCCGACACGCGCCGTTTTTCTACCGTGGCTGATTGTGTGCGCGCGCGCATCTCCAGTTCTGACGCCACAGGGATGCCACCGCCGTATATGTCGCAGGTCCCGACCAACGGAAGGGTGCCGCCGTGCGTCCACCGCGTCAGGACGCCTAGCAACCGTGAGCGCCTGGCAGTGCTGTTCGGCTGCCGGGGAAAGGACGGCGTCGAACTGTGCTCGATGGACGAGCTCGTGGACGGACACCACCCTCTGGCGTACCGTCCGTGTAAGAACGATGAGTACACCAAGTTCCGGCACTCGGAAGAAGGGCCCAAACTCAGTGATCCATTGAAGGCTTTCTGTGGGGTCGAGAAGGATGGATCACCAATGGAATGATCGAACTCACATGTCAATTTCACTTCGCCTCACCACTCTCGAGTGAGGTAGCCTGTTAGACGGGTAATCCGTCAAGGAAAGGGCATTTATCTTGGGCAACGATCTGCGCTGGTGCGCCGGCCCAACTGTTGGACCGGTTGCACCGCGGCCGTTGGATCTGAGCGAGTGGGCCGTTGGATCCGGCTGAACAAGTTCGCCCTATCGTCTTCTACCTCGCATCACGGCGCCGCACCTCCTACCGCCCCGCCGCTTCAAGTGTTGCGCAGCCCTCCTCCCCTCCCCCCGCCCGCCCGGTCGTCCTCGCTCCGTGTTTCGCCGCCAAGCTTCGCCGCCGCTGCTGCAGCAACATCAGAATTACTAGCCGCCGCCGTTGTTGCTTTGCCCGTGCAACAGCCCCACCCCGTGGTTGAAGTTTTATTGAGACCGTTGCAGCTCCGTTGTAACGACCGAAGCTTCGCCGCATGCTCGCCGCCATTCCCGTGTGCATCTTGCAAACAAAAATCGAGCACCGGGAAGATGCCCAGTGCTACAACCAACGACCAAAAAAGCTACAACTAGCGATAGAAAAAGCTTCATCCGGCTACGGCAAAAGCTTCAACCAGTATACGACTGGAGCCATGGATGACCAAGAAAAGTTACAACCGGTGATAGAAAAAACTTCATCTAGCGACGAAAAAAGCTTCATCCAACTACAAAAATAGTTTCAACCGTGGAATCGAAGCCATGGACGAAAAACGAGAAGTTGCAACCGACAATTATAAAAGTTACTACCGCATTGAAAAAAGCTTCAAACTTCTTATCTCAGCCGCGACCCCGCTATGACGATGACGCCGTTTTGCTGCAACTGTAGTAGATTTTTGCTACCACCGTCGAGTGAATTTGTTACAACCGGTTCCAGCAAAATTTCGCCGCCCGGTGTAGTCTGCCATGGCTGGTTGCAGCTCCAGCGTGGCCGGGTCCGGCGAGGTAGGCAGAGCTTCGATGCATGCGGATCCGCGCGGATCTGGTCGAGGGCAGCCAGATCGGCTGATTCTCATGACGGCGGCGCCCCTGGGAGGCCTACGGCGTGAGCGATGGGTTGACCATGGCAACGGGGAGAGAGAAGAGAGAGATGACCGAGGGGAAGAAGAGAAAAGGCAGGAGGGAGAAGACGCACGTGGGCGGGCCCCCCAATCCTACGTGTCGTTAGGCGAGTCGCTGGCGCGTTTGCGCGTGGCCGCGACCGGCCGAAGCTTCAGCCGGTGCGCCGTTGCCAAACGATTCCCATTTATCTTTGAGTGTGAAGTTGGTCAAAACCTGCAGTTACGTTGTACAACAGTTTTTTAGATTTTTTAATCTTTCTTGGGTACTCCTACTTTGTAAACCCCCAGCCCCCCCCCCCCCCACACACACACACCAAAAAAGAGATCACATCTGCCACAAGTGGTTGCCACATTTAAGACACAAATGTACCCATTTAAGAAACTTAATCGGTGACACAAAGCACTCATTTTTACCAATTACTCCCGTAGTGATCTAAACGCTTTTGTATTTCCTTACCGAGGAAGTACATTTTTGTGAAAAATCACGCCAAAGCTTTGTTAGGTAATGTAATGTTCATAGGTACAAGAATTGGATGTGGTGTGGGTGTGGGGGGGGGGGCTGTCGGTGTCAAAACCGGCGGATCTCGGGTAGGGGGTCCCGAACTATGCGTCTAAGGTCGATGGTAACAGGAGACAGGGGACATGATGTTTACCTAGGTTCGGGCCCTCTCTATGGAGGTAATACCCTACTTCCTGCTTGATTGATCTTGATGAATATGAGTATTACAAGAGTTGATCTACCACGAGATCGTAATGGCTAAACCCTAGAAGTCTAGCCTGTATGACTATGATAATGAGTATCTCTTCCGGACTAAGTCCTCCGGTTTATATTGACACCGGGAGGATCTAGGGTTACATCAGGTGGGTTACAAAGAAAATAATCTACATATCCGGTCGCCAAGCTTGCCTTCCACGCCAAGGGGAGTCCCATCCAAACACGGGTGCAGTCTTCGGTCTTCATATCTTCACAGCCCATCAATCCGGCCCATGGCTAATAGGCCGGACACCCGAGGACCCTTTAGTCCAGGACTCCCTCAGTAGCCCCTAAACCTGGCTTCAATGACGAGGAGTCTGGCGCGCAGATTTGTCTTCGGCATTGCAAGGCGGATTCCCCTTTCCGAACTCCAAGATAGTGTCCGGACGGATGATTGTATCCGGACCTGCCACACACACACACCATACACAACTGCAGAGAGAATATAATACTCCACGAGTCCAATCCGCTGATAACTCTTTACAACATGACATCACGTCCACCCGGTCATAATTTGGAACCGTTTTGTATTCGCCGCTCCACGTTTCGTGACGCGGTTTCCATTGGCACGTCAGTCGAAGCAGAGATCGTGTCCCTTTATTTAGGGATTCTCATCAATACGGGTATGGGTAACCCAACCGGGCCATTTACACAGCCTTTGGGAATAGGCGAGTTTTGAGGCGAGTGGGAAGGCGTTCGATATTCACTGCGTTTATAAGGGGATAAGAATTCGCCCTTGTCTACTCACGCCTTCTCCTTTCCTCTGCCCTTCCATCCTTGAGCTCCAGCGCCCAAGTCCCCATCTTTCTCCATCTCCGAAAAGCATCCAACCATGTCCGGATCCAGAGGTCAAGGCAAATGGATGGTCTCCTCCGTCAAGGAGAAAGACATTGCCGAGCTTCAGGAGGCCGGGTATTTGGCGAAGGAAATCGTCCACCGTCTTCCAGCCCAGGGGCAAGTCGTCCCCACGCCGAAGCCCAACGAGAGGGTGGTATTCATCCCTCATTTCCTCCGCGGGTTAGGGTTTCCACTCCATCCTTTCGTCCGCGGGCTGATGTACTATTACGGGATAGACTTCCATGATCTATCCCTGAACTCTTTCCTCAACATCTCGGTGTTCATCGTCGTGTGTGAGGCCTTCCTCCGCATCCAACCCCACTTCGGGCTGTGACTCAAAGTCTTCAACGTGAAGCCGAAGGTAGTGGACGGCTAGCACGCGGAGTGCGGAGGAGCCATGGTGAGTAAGCTGGCCAATGTCTCCTGGCCAAAAGGCTCTTTCGTGGAGTCCGTCAAGGAATGGCAAAAACAATGGTTCTACATCACAGAACCCCACGACACAAACTGGGCCGCGGCTACCGAATTTAACTCCGGTGCTCCCATTCGACTCACCTCCTAGGTCGAAAAGAGCCCAAACTGGTGTTCGCCAGACGAGCTGATAGCGCTGCAGACGCGCGTTCAAAGCATGGTGGACAAGAATGTCAAACTTGTCGATGTTATCCAAGTGATGTTGGTTCGTCGGATCCTCCCTTGCCAAAGCCGAAAACGCCCCCTTTGGGAGTTTAATCCGAGGAGGCACCAAACCTTGGAGAGGCTCTTCGGAACGACTCACGAAGATGCCTGGAAGTTGCTCTTCAAGGGCGACGAGATACCGCCAGCCACGGATTCGGATCGGGGGCACGACATTAACCATCCTGCCAGTGAGGTAAGTTTCTGTCGCGTCCTCTACTTGTTTGCTTCAAGGAGGATATCTGAACCTTTACTATCATTGTCTCTTAAGGAATGGATGGAGAGGGCGAAGCGGATCCAGTGTCCGGCTCCGCTACCTGAAGAACCAGTCATTCCGCGTTTAGTGAAGATGCTGGTGCTGGTGCCCTATACAGCACCGGCGAAGAAGGCCAAGGGGGTCCGGAGTGGCCCCCGTCGCAAGAGTGCTTCGGACGCGACATCCGAAGACAAGAACCGCTCCTCCGCCACCGAGGATGACGACGATGAGGAGGAGGAGGAGGAGAACAACCCTCCCCCTGACGAGGGAAGGAAGAAGAGGGCAGCCTCCATGAACCTGGAAGCGGGGACGCCCAAAAAGGGGAAGGGCTCTTTTGCGGACAAATCCACGTGGGGCGTCGACAGCAGTCCGGAGCGACACCCCCGCACCAAGCCTCAAGCTGCTTCGTAAGTGCTATGAATCCCGCATACCTATATGTCCAGCCTCTCCATTTTAATGTATTGACATGGTTAGCTATGCTATCGCAGTCCGGCCCACAACAGCTCCCAGCGATCCTCATCAAGAGGTTCGTTGGACTCAAAGGAGATGGCCAGCGAGACACCGCCAGCCGCCTACTCTCCCAAGGCCAAAGGGGACGACGAGGTGCTCTCCCAACGGACCTTCCCAAGCCGGGAGAGGATCAAGAGGTGCCCGAAGGCGAAGCCCCTGTCGCCGAACACCAGGGGGACCAATCCCCGGGGAGACTGGGGAGGAGGGCCGCACTCAGTTTGGCCCTCAACCAGACTTGATTCCGGAGAGTGATATGGCTTCGGAATCCGACACACAACCTCCTTCGAAAGAAGGGGGTATGCCTATTCCACCGGTGACCCTTGTCCAACCAGGGGCACCAGATGATCTGCTGCAAGCGCTGCGAGGTGCTTCCATTGCGGATGAGCACCGTGTTCTTATGAGCACAGTGATTGAAAGGGTTCAGTCCGTTAAGAGTGGACTAACTGAAGCCTGCAGCAACCTGCTGACAGGTTTTGAGGTAAGCGACGCAAAAGGAGAAAATTCCAATATAGATAGTAGCCCCTGAGACACTGTCCGGTGTTTGGAAAGAAAAGCCGGACAGAGGATCAATCCTTTTATTGCAGTAAACTAACTAAATTTGTATGGAATGAATATGCAGGCGTCGCTGCTGGCCGCAGTCTCACATGCTGCCGAAGTCTCCGATCTGAAGTGGAGACTGGGGCAGGCCGAGGTGGAGCTCAGCCAGGTGAGGAGGCAGCTCTAGGAGAATCAAGTTATGTGATAACCCGGGGAATATTCGAAAAGAGTAAAATATATATTGACCGAAGTTTCATGATATGTATAGGAGCGACGACCGAGGTCGAGGCCCTGAAAAAGGCCCTGAGCGAAGCCGAGGGGAAGGCTGTCAAGGAGCAGGCTACCCGTAAGAAGCTCAAGGCCTGGGTCAACGAGGTCCAACAAGAGCTCCATGACGCGGTGAAGAAGTGTGAGACCTTGGAGCGTGACGCGTCGGCTAAAGAGGCCGAACTCTCCAAGGCTCGGCAAAGCGCGGAGATGGCCCGGAACGAGGCCCAGGGCGCCTTCAAGAGATCCAGGAGGCGAGGAAGATTGCGGTGGGTAAGGCATTCAGTATGCAAAGCAAATATGCGAAAAGCAATTATCTTTTGCTAACCCGGATTCGGAGTTCTCCAGGGGCTTTTGCTAATCTGCCGCGAAGTGTGTCCGACGCCGCGGAGTTCTTTCGAGCCAAGGAAGGGAGTTCCATGGAGAAGCTATTCTGGTCGCAGTATCTTGTGCCAGAGCATCCCGTGCCCTTCACCGATCAGCTAAAACAGCTGGTGGAGCTGCATAGGGTGGCCGAACTAGCCATGAAGGATTTGATAATCCGGCTATGGACAGCCGAAGCTATGCCCGGCAGCTACTTCGAACTCGTGAGGAGGATGGTGAACGCGTGTCCTCGGCTGGATATTGTCAAGCGATCGGCCTGTATTGAAGTCGCTCGTATGGCCTTCGCTCGTTGCAAGATGTGGTGGGCGAAGATGAACGCCGTCGAGCTGGCTAGGGGCCGCCAGAGGGCAAGGAGCACCGCACACCCGATTTGCGGATGTCCTAGAAGGGTCTCGCATTGTGGCAGCGCAGTGTGGGCATGACATTATTTTCGAATGAATACATTCGTGTTGTCCTTGCCTTGTATGATGAAACAAAGTCAGTTTGTAATATAATTTTTGTTCTGTTTTAATTTTTTCCTCCTATGCGGCCATGTTGTATGAAATCTAAGGGTTGGCCAGTCGTCGGCTTCTGCCCCCACGTAGGTAGTACAGGGGTGTTCGGGATGGAATCTAAACAATCTTGATCCAATTGTATGGTCCTTGAAGGAGTTGTTTAGCGCAACGAACCAGGCAATCAGACTATGCGGATTAAACGCCCTCACTTAGCCATAGGAGTTTTATAATAAAACATAGGCGCAGCCCCTAGTTTTCGAACCAGAGTGCTATGAGCGTCTGATCGGGAATTGCCGATCCTTCGCGTAAAGCGGGAGAAATCTCCAACGATTTGTAACCTCCGAGCAGCTGACCGGCTCTCGCTGCATCATGACAGTCAGTTTTCAGCTTTCTCTACTGAGGTGCTCCTCTGGATAAACCAGGGCACAATCGCAGTAGTTATCCCTTTACTACCTTAACCGATATAGCGGAACGTAAGGTAGCAAGCACAGGAGCCGGGCAACCCAACTATTGACCAAAGACATGATTCGGAGCTGATGCATATAATGCTAAATTCGGGGTGCCGAACTACACTATAAAGAGTGTTCGGACTTTGTTGCCGTATTATGGGGCACCTGGGAGCCCCTGACAAATATGAAACATACCAAATTGTTCGCGTGCTAGACGATAAGTTATTAAAGGAAAACAGAAAGAAAGCAGAGGTAATATCTTGGGCCCTTAAACTTGAGCCACGAACTGTTTCCATTATAATTGTGTTAATGCGTAAAAGCGCATTGATACAAATGGTGCGATAAGCAACCGGTTGTTTAACATGCCGCGACTGAAGGCGAGCTGCGTGTGGTTCTTGACAATAGGTAAAGTGGTCGTTTGAACTGACCTCTAGAGCTTTCCCTATACGTCTATGCTTCTTGCCATCCTGGTGTTTTTATCCTTTGACAAGACTAGTAGTCGGATCGTCAAAGAAGGCCTATGCAAAATAAACCTGAAAAGGAAAAAGGAAATAGTGACAATATATGTATGTCCGGGATCGGTCAAGCCGAACTGTGGATCACAAACTAGTTGTGCCTCCGTCAATGCCCATGGGATTTCTAGTGCGTAATTATGCACGCGTGGTACGAATGCCACTAATTGATCGACGCTGGGACAGAGGCCAAATTGCTAGTCGAGCTCTTGATGAGTCGCGCTGTCCTGGTGCAGCGTAGTCTGGACCCTCTTTACGACGTCCAGGGGCTCGGCAGCCGGATTACGGTTCTGCTTGAGAAGGCTGCTCTGTACTTCTGCTGCTAGGGCGGCGGTGTGCTCCTCTGTAAGGAGGGAGCGTTCCGTGTTTCCGTTGACTGTTATGACACCGTGTGCACTGGGCATCTTAAGCTTAAGATAAGCATAGTGCGGCACCGCATTGAACCGAGCGAATGCCATCCGTCCGAGCAGTGCGTGATAACCACTGCGGAATGGGACGATGTCAAAGATTAACTCCTCGCTTCGGAAGTTGTCGGGGGATCCAAAGACAACCTCTAGTGTGATTGAGCCCGTACAGCAGGCCTCTACACCTGGTATGACTCCTTTGAAGGTAGTCTCCGTTGGCTTGATCCTTGATGGATTAATGCCCATTTTACGCACTGTGTCTTGGTAGAGCAAATTTAGGTTGCTACCACCGTCCATGAGGACTCGCGTTAGGTGGAATCCATCAATGATCGGGTCCAGGACTAGCGCAGCTGATCCGCCATGCCGGATACTGGTCAGATGATCTCGACGATCAAAAGTGACCGGGCATGATGACCATGGGTTGAATTTTGGGGCGACTGGCTCTATCGCATAAACGTCCCTTAGTGCGCGCTTGTGCTCCCTTTTGGGGATGTGTGTAGCATATATCATGTTTACCGTTTTGACTTGAGGGGGAAACTTCTTCTGTCCCCCTGTGTTCGGTTGCCGGGGCTCCTCGTCGCCGTCATCGCTTTGTGATCCCTTTTCCCTGTTCTCGGTGTTTAATTTGCCGACCTGTTTAAAAACCCAACAGCCTCTGTTGGTATAATTGGCTGGTTTTTCTGGGGTGCCATGTATTTGGCACGGGCGATCGAGTATGTGATCCAGGCTGGATGGTCCCTGATTGTTTCTCTTGTAAGGTTTCTTCTGCTGGTTGGACTTGGAGCGACTGAATCCGTCATTGACTGTAGTGTCGTCGGTATTATCACCATTGCTTCGTCGTTTGTGTCGGTTACGTCGGAGCTTGCCGTTGTTGTTATTAACCTCGGAGAGGCCTGCCTCGCTGGATGTGTTTTTGCTGTGAGCCAACCAACTATCCTCACGCGCGCAAAAGCGGATCATGAGTGCCGTGAGGGCTGCCATAGATTTTGGCTTTTCATGGCCTAGGTGGCGGGCGAGCCATTCATCGCGGATGCTGTGTTTAAAGGCCGCTAGGGCTTTTGCGTCCGGATAGTCGACGATCTGGTTCTCTTCAGTTAGGAACCTAGTCCAGAACTTCCTGGCGGACTCCCGAGGCTGTTGAACTATGTGGATTAAGTCATCGGCGTCTGGCGGCCGGACATATGCACCTTGGAAGTTATCGAGGAAGGCCTCTTCTAAGTCCTCTCAGCTGCCAATAGAATTTTTAGGCAGGCTGTTTAACCAGTGCCAAGCTGGTCCTTTAAGCTTTAGCGGGAGGTACTGGATAGCGTGGAGGTCATCTCCCCGGGCCATGTGGATGTGGAGGATAAATTCCTCGATCCATACCGCGGGATCAGTTGTCCCGTCATATGATTCAATATTCACGGGCTTGAACCCTTCGGGGAATTCGTGGTCCATTACTTCATCAGTGAAGCAGAGAGGGTGTGCGGCGCCTCTATATTTGGCTGCATTGCGCCGTTGCTCCGATGGAGTTCGTCTGCGGTTATCGGCTCGGGTGTGACTAGGTTTGTCACGTCCGAATAGGTAGCCATCATCACGTGTCGGGGGACGTCCTCACGATCCGTAAATCGATCGGGTATGTCCTGCTCTACTATCCAGGGTTTGCCGGAGGGCGTATGTGCAACCCTGAGTTGTTTCGTCTCTATTTTTATGAGGCGGCGGGGCAAGCTGCTATTCAGCCTGGCTGTCGCTCTATCCCGACCACGTGGTGGTCGGTCCGCCGCATTATGCGAGGGAGGTATGAGCTCCGGCGCCTCTTCATCAAACTGGGGTAGCAGCCTTCATTGTGGGTAACCCTTGGCTGGACGTCTGAGGCCGCATTCTTCGGCTGCCAGGACAGCAGTCCATCTGTCGACGAGCAGGTCTTGTTCATCTTGAAGTTACTTCTGTTTTTTTCAGGCTCCTTGTAGTGGCTATTAGCTGGCGTTTAAAGCGCTCCTGCTCCAGAGGCTCCTCAGGAATGATGAAGTCGTCGTTGCGAGGCTTGCCTCCTCCTTGGAGGGTGGATGGTAACTACCATCCTCCGAGTCTTCTTCCATTGCCTGTTCGTCGGGGCTGACTTGCCCATCTTCCCGATGGTCTTTTTCGGCAGTTTGTTCATCGGTTTCTTCTGTGTCTTCGGCACCATCCAGAGTGTTATCGTCTCCTGTGCCGGTGTTGTTGTCCTGGCTGTGACGGAATTTGGAGCGGCGCCGCTGACGTCGGCGCTTTGGTTGTGTTTTAGGAGGGTCCTCCTTTGTGGGGTTTTCCTTGTCATTGCCACTATTATTTTTCGGCATATCCACCATGTAGACGTCGCATGAGGAAGTGGCCGTCCATCGTCCGGTGAATGGCGAGTTTTGGGCCTCCTCGTCTCCGGCATCGTCGTCCATACCGTCGATGTCTTCGGAGTCATAGTCGAGCGCGTCGGTTAAATCTTCGATAGTGGCTACGAAGTGGGTGGTGGGTGGGAAGCAAAATTCTCCTTCATCATCAGCCTCCAGTTCGAACCGGACATAATTCTGCTGCGAGTCCTCCGCTAAGGACAAGTTTATTAACGAGTTCAGCAGATCGCCCAAGGGCGAGTGCTGGAAGATGTCTGCGGTGCTGAACTTGAAAATCGACAAGCAATCAAGTTCGGCATCTGCGGACTCTCACGGTTCGGAACTTATACCCGGAGAAGAGTTCGAAGCTCCGGTGACGCGAGTATTGTGTGAGGTTAAGTCCATGTGCGGCTCCAGCGCCGAGGAGTCTGTGGCCTCCGTGGTGGGGTCGAGCCTCCGATCCTGGGATGCCGTAGTGTGTTCTGGATCTAAAGCCAGAGGGGTTACAGGAGCTATCTCCTGGATGCGGTCTGATGACAGATTTAGGTCATGTCCGTCAAGGTGACCAGGAGCGGTCGCCGCGGTCTCGAATCCGGCAAAGATCAAATCTCCATGGATGTCCGCAACATAATTCAAGCTCCCAAATCTGACTTGATGGCCAGGGGCGTAGCTATCGATCTGCTCCAGGTGGCCAAACGAGTTGGCGCGCAGTGCGAAGCCGCCGAACACGAAGATCTGTCCGGGAAGGAAGGTTTCTCCTTGGACAGCGTCATTGTTAATGATCGAAGGGGCCATCGAACCTTTTGGGGACATCACAGTGGAACTCTCAATGAAAGCACCAATGTCGGTGTCAAAACCGGCGGATCTCGGTAGGGCGTCCCGAATCGTAAATCTAAGGTCGATGGTAATAGGAAACAGGGACACGATGTTTACCTGTGTTCGGTCCCTCTCTATGGACGTAATACCCTACTTCCTGCTTGATTGATCTTGATGAATATGGGTATTACAAGAGTTGATCTACCACGAGATCGTAATGGCTAAACCCTATAAGTCTAGCCTGTATGACTATGGTAATGAGTATCTCTTCCGGACTAAGTCCTCGGTTTATATAGACACCGGGAGGATCTAGGGTTACATCAGGTCGGTTACAAAGAAAGGAATCTACATATCCGGTCGCCAAGGGGAGTCCCATCCGGACACGGGTGCAGCCTTCGGTCTTCATTCTTCACATCCCATCAGTCGGCCCATGGCTAACAGGCTGGACGCCCGAGGACCCCTTAGTCCAGGACTCCCTCAGGAACCACACATGGCGGCTTGATATGGTAGCATTGCCTATACCTAACATAGTAGCTTACTTAGCGATATTATGAGCTTCAACACTGAAGTTCCTGTGCTCGTTAACAAAATTGCAGGATAGAAAACCAATCTTCCGGTCTGCAATCTCCCTGATGACAGCACTATGAGGGCCACCAGTTCCTTCTTCAACATCTTCTACCACGCCTTTGCAATCGGTGCTGATGTGAATGTTCCTCGGGACAAGATCATATGCGAGTGCCATAGCTTCCCTACAAGCAAGAGCTTCGAGTAGAGTGGGATCCGTCGTACCTTAAAAAAATCGTTGGGGATCCAAGATATGCACATGTTGATCTCTGCAGATCGCCACTGTTGGTCCCCTTTCACCGTTGCTTGATATGGCGCCATCAACGTTAAATTTCATATAGTTGTCTAGAGGGGGGGAGCTAGTGGGGCGCGGCTTCAACTCTGCCTCTAGAAGTACTATGATCTTTTGTCATAGGTTTTGATAAAGCTTGAACATCATTGATGTAAGAATCGATAAAAAAAGTTGATGGGGGCTCAAAAAGATGCATTAATGGATAGCCTTCCTCCCCGCTTACCAAATCGCCCATAAGGTGACAACCAGCCTGGTGAAGCATGTTGGAAATATGCCCTAGAGGCAATAATAAAGGATTATTATTATATTTCCTTGTTCATGATAATTGTCTTTTATTCATGCTATAATTGTATTATCCGGAAATCATAATACACGTGTGAATACATAGACCACAATATGTCCCTAGTGAGCCTCTAGTTGACTAGCTCGTTGATCAATAGATAGTCATGGTTTCCTGACAATGGACATTGGATGTCATTGATAATGGGATCACATCATTAGGAGAATGATGTGATGGACAAGACCCAACCCTAAGCATAGCACAAGATCGTGTAGTTCGTTTTGCTAGAGATTTTCCATTGTCAAGTATCTCTTCCTTAGACCATGAGATCGTGTAACTCCCGGATACCGTAGGAGTGCTTTGGGTGTACCAAACGTCACAACGTAACTGGGTGACTATAAAGGTGCACTATAGGTATCTCCGAAAGTGTTTGTTGGGTTGACACGGATCGAGACTGGGATTTGTCACTCCGTGTTACGGAGAGGTATCACTGGGCCCACTCGGTAGTGCATCATCATAATGAGCTCAAAGTGACCAAATGTCTGGTCACGGGGTCATGCATTATGGTACGAGTAAAGTGACTTGCCGGTAACGAGATTGAACGAGGTATTGGGATACCGACGATCGAATCTCGGGCAAGTAACATACCGTCTGACAAAGGGAATAGTATACGGGGTTGCTTGAAACCTCGACATCGTGGTTCATCCGATGAAATCATCGAGGAGTATGTAGGAGCCAACATGGGTATCCAGATCCCGCTGTTGGTTATTGACCGGAGAGCCGCCTCGGTCATGTCGATGTCCCCGAACCCGTAGGGTCTACACACTTAAGGTTCGGTGACGCTAGGGTTATTAGGAAGACTTGTATGTGATTACCAAATGTTGTTCGGAGTCCCGGATGAGATCCCGGACGTCACGAGGAGTTCCTGAATGGTCCGGAGGTAAAGATTTATATATGGGAAGTTGTCAAATGGACACCGAAAAGTTTCGGGGTCATGTCGGTATTGTACCGGGGCCACCGGAGCGGTTCCGGGGGTCCACCGGGAGGGGCCACCCCTCTCGAAGGGCCTCATGGGCCACAAGGGGCAGGGAACCAGCCCCTGGAGGGCTGGGAGCCCCCCCCTTGGGCCCATGCGCCTAGGGTTGGGGGGAACCCTAGTGGGGGGCGCCCCCCCCTTTGCTTGAGGGGCAAGCCCCCCCTCCCTGGCCGCCGCCCCCCCTCTAGATCTCATCTAGAGGGGCCGGCCCTGCCCCTTCCCCTATAAATAGAGGGGTGAGGGAGGTTGCAACACACTTCAAGGCGCAGCCCTCCCTCCCAACACCTCTCCTCCTCCGCGTGTGCTTGGCGAAGCCTCTGCCGAGATCGCCTCTCCACCATCATCACGCCGTCGTGCTGCTGCTGGAGCCTTCTTCCTCAACCTCTCCTTCCCCTTGCTGGATCAAGAAGGAGGAGACGTCGTCCGCTCCGTGCGTGTGTTGAACACGGAGGTGCTGTCCGCTCGACACTTGGTCATCGGTGATCTGAATCACGGCGAGTACGACTCCATCATCACCGCTCCTTGAACGCTTCCACGCGGGTCTACAAGTGGTATGTAGATGCAATCTCTCTCCATGAATCGTTGCTTAGATGAACTCATAGGTGGATCTTGGTGAAACCGTAGGAAAAATTTTAATTTTCTAACGCTCCCCAACAAAGGCATCATGAGCTAGGTCTATGCGTAGTTCTCTATTGCACGAGTAGAACACAATTTTGTTGTGGGCGAGATCTTGTCAACTTGCTTGCCGCTACTAGTATTTTCTTGCTTCAGCGGTATTGTGGGATGAAGCGCCCGGACCGACCTTACACGCGCTTACGTGAGAAAGGTTCCACCGATGACATGCACTAGTTGCATAAGGTGGCTAGCGGATGTCTGTCTCTCCTACTTTAGTTGGAGCGGATTAGATGAAAAGGGTCCTTATGAAGGGTAAATAGAAGTTGACAAAATCACGTTGTGGTTATTCGTAGGTAAGAAAACGTTCTTGCTAGAACCCAATTGCAGCCACGTAAAAGATGCAACAACAATTAGAGGACGTCTAACTTTTTTTTGCAGCAATTGTCATGTGATGTGATATGGCTAGAAGTTGTGATGAATAATGAATGATATATTGTGATGTATGAGATCATGTTCTTGTAATAGGAATCACGACTTGCATGTCGATGAGTATGACAACCGGCAGGAGCCATGGGAGTTGTCTTAATTATTGTATGACCTGCGCGTCATTGATTCAACGCCATGTAAATTACTTTACTTTATTGCTAAACGTGTTAGCCATAGTAGTAGAAGTATTAGTTGGCGAGCAACTTCATGGAGACACGATGATGGAGATCATGATGATGGAGATCATGGTGTCATGCCGGTGACAAGATGATCATGGAGCCTCGAAGATGAAGATCAAAGGAGCTATATGATATTGGCCATATCATGTCACTACTTTATATAATTGCATGTGATATTTATTATGTTTATGCATCTTGTTTACTTAGAACGACGGTAGTAAATAAGATGATCCCTTAGAATAATTTCAAGAAAGTGTTCCCCCTAACTGTGCACCGTTGCTAAAGTTCGTCGTTTCGAAGCACCACGTGATGATCGGGTGTGATAGATCCTTACGTTCACATACAACGGGTGTAAGACAGTTTTACATATGCATAAACACTTAGGGTTAACTTGACGAGCCTAGCATGTACAGACATGGCCTCGAACACAAGAGACCGAAGGTCGAACATGAGTCGATGGAAGATACGATCAACATGGAGATGTTCACCGACGATGACTAGTCCGTCTCACGTGATGATCGGACACGGCCTAGTCGACTCGGATCATGTAACACTTAGATGACTAGAGGGATGTCAAATCTGAGTGGGAGTTCATTAAATAATTTGATTAGATGAACTTAATTATCATGAACTTAGTCTAAAGTCTTTGCAAAATATGTCTTGTAGATCAAATGGCCAACGCTCATGTCAACATGAACTTCAACGTGTTCCTAGAGAAAACCAAGCTGAAAGATGATGGCAGCAACTATTCGGACTGGGTCCGGAACCTGAGGATCATCCTCATAGCAGCCAAGAAACAATATGTCCTAGAAGCACCGCTAGGTGATGCACCCATCCTAGAGAACCAAGACATTATGAATGCTTGGCAGTCTCGTGCTGATGATTACTCCCTCGTTCAGTGCGGCATGCTTTACAGCTTAGAACCGAGGCTCCAAAAGCGTTTTGAGCAACACGGAGCATATGAGATGTTCGAGGAGCTGAAAATGGTTTTCCAAGCTCATGCCCGGGTCGACAAATATGAAGTCTCCGACAAGTTCTATAGTTGTAAGATGGAGGAAAACAGTTTTGTCAGTGAGCACATACTCAAAATGTCTGGGTTGCACAACCGCCTGTCCCAGTTGGACATTAACCTCCCGGACGAGGCGGTCATTGACAGAATCCTTCAGTCGCTCCCACCAAGCTACAAGAGTTTTGTGATGAACTACAATATGCAGGGATGGTGAAGACCATTCTGAAGTATTCTCAATGTGAAGTCAGCAGAGGTTGAAATCAAGAAAGAACATCAAGTGTTGATGGTCAATAAAACCACTAAGTTCAAAAAGGGCAAGGGTAAGAAGAACTTAAAGAAGGACGGCAAAGATGTTGCCGCCCCGTAAGCCGTTGCGGGAAGAAGTCAAAGAATGGACCCAAGCCCGAGACGAGAGTGCTTTTATTGCAAAGGAAGGGTCACCGAAGCGGAACTGCCCCAAATACTTAGCAGACAAGAAGGCTGGCAACACTACAGGTATATGTGATATACATGTAATTGATGTGTACCTTACCAGTACTCGTAGTAACTCCTGGGTATCTGATACCGGTGTCATTGCTCATATTTGTAACTCACATCAGGAGCTGCGGAATAAGCGGAGACTGGCGAAGGACGAGGTGACGATGCGCGTCGGGAATGGTTTCAAGGTCGATGTGATCGCCGTCGGCATGCTACCTCTACATTTACCTACGGGATTAGTTTTAAACCTCAATAATTGTTATTTAGTGCCAAGTTTGAGCATGAACATTGTATCTGGATCTCGTTTAATACGAGATGGCTACTCATTTAAATCCAAGAATAATGGTTGTTCTATTTAGATGAGAGATATGTTTTATGGTCATGCCCTGATGATCAATGGTTTATTCTTAATGAATCTCGAACGTAATGTTACACATATTCATAGTGTGAATACCAAAAGATGTAAAGTTGATAACGATAGACCCACATACTTGTGGCACTGCCGCCTTGGTCACATTGGTGTCAAGCGCATGAAGAAGCTCCATGCTGATGGACTTTTAGAGTCTCTCTATTATGAATCATTTGACACATGCGAACCATGCCTCATGGGCAAAATGACCAAGACTCCGTTCTCCGGAACAATGAAGCGAGCAACCAACTTATTGGAAATCATACATACCGATGTTTGCGGTCCAATGAGCGTTGAGGCTCGCGGAGGATATCGTTATGTTCTCACTCTCACTGATGACTTAAGTAGATATGGGTATGTCTGCTTGATGAAACACAAGTCTGAGACCTTTGAAAAGTTCAAGGAATTTCAGAATGAGGTAGAGAATCAACGTGACCGAAAAATAAAGTTCTTACGATCAGATCATGGAGGAGAATATTTAAGTCACGAATTTGGTACACACTTAAGGAAATGTGGAATCGTTTCACAACTAACGCCGCTGAACACCTCAACAGAACGGTGTGTCCGAACGTTGTAATCGCACTCTATTGGATATGGTGCGATCTATGATGTCTCTTACTGATTTACCACTATCATTTTGGGGATACGCACTAGAGACAGCTACATTCACTTTAAATAGGGCACCGTCTAAATCCGTTGAGACGACACCGTATGAATTATGGTTTGGAAAGAAACCTAAGCTGTCGTTTCTAAAAGTTTGGGGATGCGATGCTTATGTCAAGAAACTTCAACCTAAAAAGCTCGAACCCAAGTCGGAAAAATGTGTCTTCATAGGATACCTTAAGGAAACCATTGGGTATACCTTCTACCTTAGATCCGAAGGAAAGATCTTTGTTGCCAAGAACGGATCCTTTCTGGAAAAAGAGTTTCTCTCGAAAGGAGTAAGTGGGAGGAAAGTAGAACTCGATGAAGTACTACCTCTTGAACCGGAAAGTAGTGCGGCTCAGGAAAATGTTCCAGTGGTGCCTACACCGACTGGAGAGGAAATTAATGATGATGATCAAGGTACTTCCGATCAAGTTGCTACTGAACTTCGTAGGTCCACAAGGACACGCTCCACACCAGTGGTATGGCAACCCTGTCCTAGAAATCATGTTGTTAGACAACGGTGAACCTTCAACTATGAAGAAGCGATGGCGGGCCCGATTCCAACAAATGGCTTGAAGCCATGCAATCCGAGATAGGATCCATGTATGAAAACAAAGTATGGACTTTGACAGACTTGCCCGATGATCGGCGAGCGATAGAAAACAAATGGATCTTTAAGAAGAAGACGGACGCGGATGGTAATGTCACCATCTATAAAGCTCGACTTGTCGCTAAGGGTTATCGGCAAGTTCAAGGGATTGACTACGATGAGACTTTCTCTCCCGTAGCGAAGCTTAAGTCCGTCCGAATCATGTTAGCAATTGCCGCATACTATGATTATGAGATATGGCGATGGACGCCAAAACAGCGTTCCTTAACGGTTATCTTAAGGAAGAGATGTATATGATGCAGCCGAAGGTTTTGTCGATCCTAAGAATGCTAACAAAGTATGCAAGCTCCAGCGATCCATTTATGGGCTGGTGCAAGCATCTCGGAGTTGGAACATTCGCTTTGATGAGATGATCAAAGCGTTTGGGTTTATGCAGACTTATGGAGAAGCCTGCGTTTACAAGAAAGTGAGTGGGAGCTCTGTAGCATTTCTCATATTATATGTAGATGACATACTTTTGATGGGAAATGATATAGAACTCTTGGACAACATTAAGGCCTACTTGAATAAGTGTTTTTCAATGAAGGACCTTGGAGAAGCTGCTTACATATTAGGCATCAAGATCTATAGGGATAGATCGAGACGCCTCATAGGTCTCTCACAAAGCACATACCTTGATAAGATTTTGAAGAAGTTCAAAATGGATCAGTCCAAGAAAGGGTTCTTGCCTGTATTGCAAGGTGTGAGATTGAGCTCGGCTCAATGCCCGACCACGGCAAAAAGATAAAGAAGAGATGAGTGTCATCCCCTATGCCTCAGCCATAGGATCTATAATGTATGCCATGCTGTGTACCAGACCTGATGTAAACCTTGCCGTAAGTTTGGTAGGAAGGTACCAAAGTAATCCCGGCAAGGAACACTGGACAGCGGTCAAGAATATCCTAAAGTACCTGAAAAGGACAAAGTACATGTTTCTCGTTTATGGAGGTGACGAAGAGCTCGTCGTAAAGGGTTACGTCGACGCTAGCTTCAACACAGATCTGGATGACTCTAAGTCACAAACCGGATACGTGTATATGTTGAATCGTGGAGCGATAAGCTGGTGCAGTTGCAAGCAGAGTGTCGTGGCGGGATCTACATGTGAAGCGGAGTACATGGCAGCCTCGGAGGCAGCGCATGAAGAAACATGGATGAAGGAGTTCATCACCGACCTAGGAGTCATACCCAATGCGTCGGGGCCGATCACTCTCTTCTGTGACAACACTGGAGCTATTGCCCTTGCTAAGGAGCCCAGGTTTCACAAGAAGACCAGGCACATCAAGCGTCGCTTCAACTCCATCCGTGAAAATGTTCAAGATGGAGACATAGAAATTTGCAAAGTGCACACGGATCTCAATGTCACAAATCCGTTGACTAAACCTCTTCCGCGGGCAAAACATGATCAACACCAGAACTCTATGGGTGTTCGATTCATCACAATGTAACTAGATTATTGACTTTAGTGCAAGTGGGAGACTGTTGGAAATATGACCTAGAGGCAATAATAAAGGATTATTATTTTATTTCCTTGTTCATGATAATTGTCTTTTATTCATGCTATAATTGTATTATCCGGAAATCATAATACACGTGTGAATACATAGACCACAATATGTCCTCTAGTGAGCCTCTAGTTGACTAGCTCGTTGATCAATAGATAGTCATGGTTTCCTGACTATGGACATTGGATGTCATTGATAATGGGATCACATCATTAGGAGAATGATGTGATGGACAAGACCCAATCCTAAGCATAACACAAGATCGTGTAGTTCGTTTTGCTAGAGCTTTTCCATTGTCAAGTATCTCTTCCTTAGACCATGAGATCGTGTAACTCCCGGATACCGTAGGAGTGCTTTGGGTGTACCAAACGTCACAACGTAATCGGGTGACTATAAAGGTGCACTACAGGTATCTCCGAAAGTGTCATTGGGTTGACACGGAAAGAGATCGATTTGTCACCGTGTTACGGAGAGGTATCACCGGGCCCACTCGGTAGTGCATCATCATAATGAGCTCAAAGTGACCAAGTGTCCGTCACGGGATCATGCATTACGATGCGAGTAAAGTGACTTGCGATAACGAGATTGAACGAGGTATTGGGATACCGACGATCGAATCTCGGGCAAGTAACATACCGTCTGACAAAGGGAATAGTATACGGGGTTGCTTGAATCCTCGACATCGTGGTTCATCCGATGAAATCACCGAGGAGTATGTAGGAGCCAACATGGGTATCCAGATCCCGCTGTTGGTTATTGACCGGAGAGCCGTCTCGGTCATGTCTGCATGTCTCCCGAACCCGTAGGGTCTACACACTTAAGGTTCGGTGACGCTAGGGTTATTAGGAAGACTTGTATGTGATTACCGAGTGTTGTTCGGAGTCCCGGATGAGATCCCGGACGTCACGAGGAGTTCCGGAATGGTCCGGAGGTAAAGATTTATATATGGGAAGTTGTTAAACGGACACCGGAAAGTTTCGAGGTCATATCGGTATTGTACCGGGACCACCGGAGAGGTTCCGGGGGTCCACCGGGAGGGGCCACCCCTCTCGAAGGGCCTCATGGGCCACAAGGGGCAGGGAACCAGCCCCTGGAGGTCTGGACGCGCCCCCCCCCTTGGGCCCATGCGCCTAGGGTTGGGGGGAACCCTAGTGGGGCGCCCCTTGCTTGGGGCAAGCCCCCCCCCCTCGGCCGCCGCCCCTCTAGATCTCATCTAGAGGGGCCGCCCCTGCCCCTTCCCCTATAAATAGAGGGGTGAGGGAGGCTGCAACACACTTCAAGGCGCAGCCCTCCCTCCCAACACCTCTCCTCCTCCGCGTGTGCTTGGCGGAGCCCTGCCGGAGTACTGCCTCTCCACCATCATCATGCCGTCGTGCTGCTGCTGGAGCCTTCTTCCTCAACCTCTCCTTCCCCCTTGCTGGATCAAGAAGGAGGAGACGTCGTCCGTTCCGTACGTGTGTTGAACACGGAGGTGCTGTCCGTTCGGCACTTGGTCATCGGTGATCTGAATCACGACGAGTACGACTCCATCATCACCGTTCCTTGAACGCTTTCCGCACGCGGTCTACAAGTGGTATGTAGATGCAATCTCTCTCCCATGACTCGTTGCTTAGATGAACTCATAGATGGATCTTGGTGAAACCGTAGGAAAAATTTTAATTTTCTGCAACGTTCCCCAACAAAGCATCCATGAGATAGTGTTTCATGCATCTCAAAGATCCAATTTCTCACACTCGGTTCTCTATTTTCTAAGATGTGCTCGATCACGTCCTCGTGGGAGAGCGCTCAGACGCAATGAGACATAGTGCAGCTCAAGAGGGAGTGTCAATCTTTAGCTCCACACAAGCCACACAAACTGATTTGAGACATGCTTCTGTGTTGCAAGACATCCGTCATCGACAGAGAATCGTCTCACCAATCTCCATAGAAATACATTTAGCTTTGAGGTACTATAAATTTCCACACTGAGGTCCAAGATTTATCCTCCCTACCATTATCCGAGGATCCGTTCCTACCCTCTAGCTAGTTCTCATGGTTCATCTTCGTATTTACTAGAAGTTTGTAATCCGAACGAACAAAGAACTAGCCCTTCTGATTAGATTCGAAGCCCAAAAGTCATCAACATTTCTAGTGCACACTAACATCTTGAGAATCTATTCGATAGAAAAAATATTTTGGATTAACTGCCCGTTCAAGGAAGTTGTCGCTGGTAATTAAGCTCGGACACCACTTGAGGAGGATTTTCCACTAGCTATTGGCCTCAATGGTGCATGTTGACGGTGTAGTACACCAGGGGTGGCTTGCCTAGGGTAAGTCCGGCAACAGACCCGCCACGGGGTTTGTACGACCCTAAAGGGAGCTCGGCGATAGGAGGGATCCCAGAGGCCCTGCAAGAGCTCGGCGGCATCTTCGAGTGCAAGACAAGCAAGGCGGCGGCTGGAGGTCGGCTATATTCATGTGTAAACCCTAGACCCTATCATATATAAGGCAGTGCTAGGGACTAGCTAGAGCCATGTACTCTCGTAGAAACATACTTCGGTAGCCATACATCATCGCCTATTATAACCCTCGCATGAGGTACTCCACAATGAATACAAACCAGAAGTAGGACGTAAGGTGTTATCCCTCCGAGGGGCCCCGAACTTGGGTAACTTCCTCATGTGACCTCCGTTTTGGCATTTCCGACTGCGTTCGCCACCCTACCGATGGTACTGACGGTTCTACTTACTGTCACATGTTTAGCGATCCAGTTATCTGAACGTATGTTAGTTGATGGCCATTTCTCCTAATTGTTCCATGCTTCATAATATCCCTTCCCTCCAAAATTGCATGACATATTTGAGAAGGGCGAGAGCCAAGTTCAGTAGTATGGATGGGAACCTTGAGGAAAATACACCAATTTCAAAATCCTCACACTTAAATATGATGGTTCTTCTGGATTCTCCATGATTATCTTGCAAGAAGATCAAGATTAAAAAGCTTGAGGTCCCTATAACCCAAACCTCCCAAATACTTGGGCATTGTGATGAGGACATCCCTACCACAGTTACACCCATAGCCCCTGCTATTACACATATTGGACCAATTGCTAGAGCTCGCGCATGCCAATTAGATTATAAGGTACTTTTGTTTCTTGGTAATGATTCCAATGTTTAGGAGAATATGATGTTGCCTAAATTAGATACATTTCTATTGTTTAGGAATGAAGGGCCTAGCATAGACAAGACAAGAGGGATGAACATTGGAGCATGATCAAATATGGAGATGAAGACACGCGTGGGGAACAACGACGAAGTTTCCAGTGGAGTTTTCGCCATTTGAAGCCACCATGATGACATTAAAGGACCTGGACGAAATGTACAAGATACCCTTTCATAAATTTTGTCTGTAGATTTCTATAGGTGCTGCGCCACCTTATTTTTGGTTCAGGCCCATGTATTTTTGAAATACCTTTTCATAAGCTATTTTTAGAGTCCTTATTGTATAAGAAACGACTCAGGAAGGATTTTAGTCTCACCTTGCCAAGGGTGGATGAAATTCTCTCTCATTTCCCGTATAAATACAACCCTTAGGGTGTCGTTTAGACTTGGATTTTTTTTAGATTATAGTTCACCATAGCTGCAACTCGCGTACTTTGTTTGTGTACAACAATCAGGACAAGACGTTCATCCCACTTTCATCAATAAAGCTTTTATCTTAATTTGCAATATTCAGATTGCAAACCTTAGTTTTTGCTTGTTCTTCGCTTCCCTGCAGGAATTATACCTTCATGGTTAGGTTGATCATGCTCTGGTGTGGTCAATAACCTCTGATAGTTAGTTTAGTGATTGCTAAGACACAATGTCTTTGCACATTCCTAGTCGGATCGTCAAAGTCTACTCCACCCAAAACGATAGTTACTCCTCATCGAAAGAGCCAGACACCTCTGAAAGATCATGGATGTCGCCTAGAGGTGGGGGTGACTAGGTGCTTTAAAATAATTACGGTTTATGCCAGAACAAATGCAGAATAAAACTAGCGGTTAATTTGTCAAGCACAAAACCTAAAACAACTAGGCTCACCTATGTGCACCAACAACTTATGCTAAGCAAGATAAACAACTAAGTGATAGCGACATATATAACATGAAACACTATGGCTATCACAAAGTAAAGTGCATAAGTAAAGGGCTCAGGTAAGAGGTAACCCAGGCATGCGGAGACGATGATGTATCCCGAAGTTCACACCCTTGCGGATGCTAATCTCCGTTTGGAGCGGTGTGGAGGCACAATGCTCTCTAAGAAGCCACTAGGGCCACCGTAATCTCCTCACGCCCTCACACAATGCAAGATACCGTGATTCCACTAAGGGACCCATGAGGGCGGTCACCGAACCCGTACACTTTGGCAACCCTTGGGGGCAGTCACCGGTACCTGTCAAATTGCTTGTGGCGATCTCCACAACCTAATTGGATACCCCGACGCTTGCCCGGAGCTTTACACCACAATGATTGAGCTCCGAAGCACCACCAACCGTCTAGGGCGCCCAAGCACCCAAGAGGAACAAGCTCAAGGGTACCAAGCACCCAAGAGTAATAAGCTTCTCAACTTGTAACTTCCACATATCACCGTGGAGAACTCAAACCGGTGCAAATAATGCAACGGCAAGGGCACACGGAGTTCCCAAGTCCCTCACTCCCAAATCCCACCAAAGCAACGAAAGCTATGGAGGAAATGAGAGGAAGAACAAGAAGGAGAACTCCAAGATCTAGATCCAAGGGGTTACCCTCACATAGAGGAGAAAGTGATTGGTGGAAACGTAGATCTAGATCTCCTTTCTCTTTTTCCCCAAAACTAGTAAGAATCCATGGAGAGATTGAGATATAGAAAGCTCGAAGAAGGTCAACAATGGGGGAAGAACACGAGCTAATGGGATGGGGTTCAATGGAGAAGAAGACTCCCTTTTATAGGTGGGGAAAAATCCAACCGTTAAGTGCTCAGCCCGCACACGAGCGGTACTACCTTTCATGGAGCGGTACTACCGCTCGGGAAACAATAACATGAAAAATAGAGCAATGGCTAGAAACCTTGGGCGGTAGTGTGCTACCTCTTGAGCATTGCGTTGGTTTTCCCTTGAAGAGGAAAGGATGATGCAGTAAAGTAGCGTAAGTATTTCCCTCAGTTTTTGAGAACCAAGGTATCAATCCAGTAGGAGGCTACGCGCGAGTCCCTCGCACCTACACAAAACAAATAAATCCTCGCGACCAACGCGATAAGGGGTTGTCAATCCCTTCACGATCACTTATGAGAGTGAGATCTGATAGATATGGTAAGATAATGTTTTTGGTATTTTTATGATAAAGAGAAATAAAGATGCAAAGTAAAGTAAACGGCAATAGAAATAGCTAAGTGTTGGAAGATTAATATGATGGAAGATAGACCCGGGGAGCATAGGTTTCACTAGTGGCTTCTCTTAATATAGCATAAGTATTACGGTGGGTAAACGAATTACTGTCGAGCAATTGATAGAATTGAGCATAGTTATGAGAATATCTAGGTATGATCATGTATATAGGCATCACGTCCGTGACAAGTAGACCGAAACGATTCTGCATCTACTACTATTACCCCACACATCGACCGCTATCCAGCATGCATCTAGAGTATTAAGTTCATAAGAATAGAGTAATGCTTTAAGTAATATGACATGATGTAGAGGGATAAACTCATGCAATATGATATAAACCCCATCTTTTTATCCTCGATGGCAACAATACAATATGTGCCTTGCTGCCCTAACATCCTTTGGGAAAGGACACCGCAAGATTGAACCCAAAGCTAAGCACTTCTCCCGTTGCAAGAAAGATCAATCTAGTAGGCCAAACCAAACTGATAATTCGAAGAGACTTGCAAAGATAACCAATCATACATAAAAGAATTCAGAGGAGATTCAAATATTGTTCATAGATAAACTTGATCATAAACCCACAATTCATCGGATCTCGACAAACACACCACAAAAGAAGATTACATCGAATAGATCTCCAAGAAGATAAAGGAGAACATTGTATTGAGATCCAAAGAGAGAGAAGAAACCATATAGCTAATAACTATGGACCCGAAGGTCTGAGGTACACTACTCACACATCATCGGAGAGGCTATGGTGTTGATGTAGAAGCCCTCCATGATCAATGCCCCCTATGGCGGAGCGTCGGAAACGGCCCCAAGATGGGATCTCACGGGTACATAAGGTTGCGGCGGTGGAAATAGGGTTTTTGCTTCGTATCTGATGGTTTGGGGGTACGTAGGTATATATAGGAGGAAGAAGTACGTCGGTGGAGCAACGAGGGGCCCACAAGGGTGGAGGGCGCGCCTGGGGGAGGTGGGCACGCCCCCTACCTCGTGCCTTCCTCGTTAATTGCTTTACTTAGACTCCAAGTCCTCTGGATCACGTTTGTTCTGAAAATCACGTTCCCGAAGACAAGCCAAGCAATTGTTTCAACTTTACTAATCTCAAACTTTTTGAACTTTCACGCAATACATGAGCGTGAGCCATGGATATAGCACTATGGGTGGAATAGAATATAATGATGGGGGTTATGTGGAGAAGACAAAAAAGGAGAAAGTCTCACATCAACGCAGCTAATCAATGGGCTATGGAGATGCCCATCAATTGATGTTAACGTGAGGAGTAGGGATTACCATGTAACGGATGCACTAGAGCTATAAATGTATGAAAGCTCAACAAAAGAAAAGAAGTGGGTGTGCATCCAACTTGCTTGCTCACGAAGACCTAGGACATTTGAGGAAGCCCATTGTTGGAATATACAAGCCAAGTTCTATAACGAAAAATTCCCACTAGTATATGAAAGTGACAAAACAAGAGACTCTCTATCATAAGGATCATGGTGCTACTTTGAAGCACAAGTATGGAAAAAGATAGTAGCATTGCCCCTTTTTATTTCCTCCTTTTTTTGGGCCTTCCTTTTTTTTCTTTTGGCCTTTCTCTTTTTTTGGGACAATGCTCTATGAATAACGATCATCACACTTCTATTTATTTACAACTCAATGATTACAACTCGATACTAGAACAAAGTATGACTCTATACGAATGCCTCCAGTGGTGTAGCGGGATGGGCAATGAATCAACAGTGACATGTATGAAATAATATGCATGGTGGCTTTGCCACAAATACGATGTCAACTACATGATCATGCAAGGCAATATGACAATGATGAACGTGTCATGATAAACGGAACGGTGGAAAGTTGCATGGCAATATATTTCGGAATGGCTATGGAAATGCCATAATAGGTAGGTATGGTGGCTGTTTTGAGGAAGATATAAGGAGGTTTATGTGTGATAGAGCGTATCTTATCACAGGGTTTGGATGCACCGGCGAATTTGCACCAACTCTCAAGGTGAGAAAGGGCAATGCACGGTACCGAAGAGGCTAGCAATGATGGAAGGTTGAGAGTGCGTATAATCCATGGACTCAACATTAGTCACAAAGAACTCACATACTTATTGCCAAAATCTACAAGTCATCAAAAACCAAGCACTACGCGCATGCTCCTAGGGGGATAGATTGGTAGGAAAAGACCATCGCTCATCCCCGACCGCCACTGATAAGGAGGACAATCAAAGAACACCTCATGTTTCAAATTTGTTACATAACGTTTACCATACGTGCATGCTACGGGATTTGCAAACTTCAACACAAGTATTTCTCAAATTCACAACTACTCAACTAGCACAACTTTAATATCACTACCTCCATATCTCAAAACAATCATCAAGCATCAAACTTCTCTTAGTATTCAACACACTCATAAGAAAGTTTTTACCAATCTTGAATACCTAGCATATTAGAACTAATTTCACAATTAAAGCAAATTACCATGCTGTTTTGTAGGACTCTCAAAATAATATAAGTGAAGCATGAGAGAACAATAGTTTCTATAAAACAAAACCACCGCCATGCTCTAAAATATATAAGTGAAGCACTAGAGCAAAAACTATATAGCTCAAAAGATATAAGTGAAGCACATAGAGTATTCTAATAAATTCCGAATCATGTGCGTCTCTCTCAAAAGGTGTGTACAGCAAGGATGATTGTGGTAAACTATAAAGAAAAGACTCAAATCATACAAGACGCTCCAATCAAAACACATATCATGTGGTGAATAAAAATATAGCTCCAAGTAAAGTTACCGATGGACGAAGACGAAAGAGGGGATGCCTTCCGGGGCATCCCCAAGATTTGGCTTTTTGGTGTCCTTAGATTATCTTGGGGTGCCATGGGCATCCCCAATCCTAGGCTCTTGCCACTCCTTGTTCCATAATCCATCAAATCTTTACTCAAAACTTGGAAACTTCACAACACAAAACTCAACAGAAAATATCGTGAGCTCCATTAGCGAAAGAAAACAAAACACCACTTCAAGGTACTGTATTGAACTCATTCTTTATTTATATTGGTGTTAAACCTAATGTATTCCAACTTCTCTATGGTTTATAAACTATTTTACTAGCCATAGATTCATCAAAATAAGCAAACAACACACGGAAAACAGAATCTGTCAAAAACAGAACAGTCTGTAGTAATCTGTAACTAACCCAAACTTGTGGAACTCAAAAACTTCTACCAAAATAATAAGACCTAGAAAATTTGTTTATTTATCTACTGCAATTGGAATCAGTATTTTATCACTCACTGGTGATTTTTAACAATTGTTTTCGTGAACAGAAAGTTTCTGGAATTTTCAGCAAGATAAAATAACTATCATCCAAGAAGATCCTATAGGTTTAACTTGGCACAAACACTAATTAAAACATAAAAACAAATCTAACCAGAGGCTAGATCAAATATTTATTCCTAAACAGAAGCAAAAAGCAAAAATTAAAATAAAATTGGGTTGCCTCCCAACAAGCGCTATCGTTTAACGCCCCTAGCTAGGCATAAAAATAAGGATAGATCTAAGTATTGCCATCTTTCGTTTTATGGAAGAAAAGAGCAAACTTATTATCTATGGATTTAATCTTTCTATTTTGATAAAGCACATGGCTGTTAATGGTAGAAGAAAGATTAAGCATTTTACAGAAATTTGTATCTAAGCTAGCTTTCATCTCTTTGATAGATTCGTTTTGGTAGGAGAGCAAAAGAGATGTAGATTCAACCTTCTCATTCATGGGGTGACAAAATATGGTTTTCATCTTTTCATAAGTATCTACGGCATCCCCTTCAAGAAAACCTTCTTCAAATATAGAATCTAAGACATGCTTAAACGAAGAAGGTTGGGCAACATAAAAGCTCTTTAAGTAAATTTCAATTTGGTATTGGGGCACATAGCTGGCCTGGATCCTTAATAGTCTATCCCAAGCATCTTTCAAAGATTCATCGAGTAAATAACGAAAAATTCCGGAATCATCTTCATCAAAATTATTAAGATTCTCATTGATAACTCCGGTAGGTCTTTCCATGGCATCATTATTTATGAGTTTAGAGAGAATAGAAGGATCGTCCAAAGTACTAAAACTCAGGAGAGAACCCCCAACTTTTTTTGATTCCGACATGGCGAAAGAAAGGTGAGCGGAAAAGAGAGGGCGAATAAAACGGCAAGGGTGAAGTGGGGGAGAGGAAAACCAGAGGCAAATGGCAAATAATATAATGCGAGGGATAAGAGTTTGTGATGGGTACTTGGTATGTCTTGACTTGTGCGTAGACCTCCCCGGCAACGGCGCCAGAAATGGCTCGTTGACAAGAAATCAAATCTTGACTTGACTTGGCACGAATCTCCCCGGCAACGGCGCCAGAAATCCTTCTTGCTACCTCTTGAGCACTGTGTTGGTTTTCCCTTGAAGAGGAAAGGGTGATGCAGTAAAGTAGCGTAAGTATTTACCTCAGTTTTTGAGAACCAAGGTATCAATCCAGTAGGAGACCACGCGCGAGTCCCACGCACCTACACAAACAAATAAGGACCTCGCAACCAACGTGATAAAGGGGATGTCAATCCCTTCACGGTCACTTACGAGAGTGAGATCTGATAGATATGATAAAATAATATTTTTGGTATTTTTATGATAAAGAGAAATAAAGATGCAAAGTAAAGTAAACGGCAATAGAAATAGCTAAGTGTTGGAAGATTAATATGATGGAAGATAGACCCGGGGGGCATAGGTTTCACTAGTGGCTTCTCTCAAGATAGCATAAGTATTACGGTGGGTAAATGAATTACTGTCGAGCAATTGATAGAATTGAGCACAGTTATGAGAATATCTAGGTATGATCATGTATATAGGCATCACGTCCGTGACAACTAGACCGAAACGATTCTGCATCTACTACTATTACTCCACACATCGACCACTATCCAGCATGCATTTAGAGTATTAAGTTCATAAGAACAGAGTAATGCTTTAAGTAAGATGACATGATGTAGAGGGATAAACTCGTGCAATATGATATAAACCCCATCTTTTTATCCTCGATGGCAACAATACAATACGTGCCTTGCTGCCCCTGCTGTTGATGGGAAAGGACACCGCAAGATTGAACCCAAAGCTAAGCACTTCTCCCATTGCAAGAAAGATCAATCTAGTAGGCCAAACCAAACTGATAATTCAAAGAGACTTGCAAAGATAGCCAATCATAAATAAAAGAATTCAGAGGAGATTCAAATATTGTTCATAGATAAACTTGATCATAAACCCACAATTCGTCGGATCTCGACAAACACACCACAAAAGAAGATTACATCGAATAGATATCCAAGAAGATCAAGGAGAACATTGTATTGAGATCCAAAGAGAGAGAAGAAGCCATCTAGCTAATAACTATGGACCCGAAGGTCTGAGGTAAACTACTCACACATCATCGGAGAGGCTATGGTGTTGATGTAGAAGCCCTCCGTGATCAATGCCCCCTCCGGCGGAGCGCCGGAAAAGGCCCCAAGATGGGATCTCACGGGTACAGAAGGTTGCGACGGTGGAAATATGTTTTTTGCTCCGTATTTAATGGTTTGGGGTACGTAGGTATATATAGGAGGACGAAGTACGTCGGTGGAGCAACGAGGGCCCATGAGGGTGGAGGGCGCGCCCCCCTACCTTGTGCATTCCTCGTTGATTGCTTTACGTAGACTCCAAGTCCTCTGGATCATGTTTGTTCCGAAAATCACGTTCCCGAAGGTTTCATTCCGTTTGGACTCCGTTTGATATTCTTTTTCCGTGAAACACTGAAATAGGCAAAAAAACAGCAATTTGGGCTGGGCCTCCTGTTAATAGGTTAGTCCCAAAAATAATATATAAGTGTATAATAAAGCCCATTAATCATCCAAAACATAATATAATATAGCATGGAACAATCAAATATTATAGATACGTTGGAGACGTATCATAGTGCCGCCTGGAGCGGTACTACCACTCATCCGAGCGATACTACCGCGGGAGAAGCAGAACACAGGAGCAGAGGAGGCAGGTCGGAGCAGAGCACGATGACAGTACTGTAGTAGCGGTACTACCGCCCGACCGGGCGGTACTACCCCTTATAGGCAGTACGGCCGCACACACTGCCGCCCTACTACCGCTGAACCCGACACGAAAAACAGAACCCCCATAATAAGCAGCGGTAGAAGCCGCGAAACTGGACAACAGAAGTACCACTTACAAGTGGTACTACTGCCCGACAGGGATGGTACTACCGCTTCCTAGAGCAGTACTACCGCAGGGGTGCATCAAGCAAACCCCCAGCAAAATAGATGCAACAAGAAAACCAGAACTGCCATAACTTCTACATATGAGCTCTGAATTGTGCAAAGTCAAGCCTGTTGGATAGAACATGATGGTTAGCATCCAACAGCAAAGAACCGACATAACCTCCAACAGAGAAGAACCGACATAACCTCTAACATCAAAAACATCATAGAAGATGCAAGTGAACTCTGTTTTCGATGAACTCGAGCTTGTCATGAAGATGACCATAGGCTCTAAAACTCACGAAGAGAAATACCAAATAAGAACCAAGAAAGATGATGCAAGGAGTAATGGTTTGATATCTCGACGAACGATATGATCAAGCTACTCACTAGAGAGCCCCCCTTGATAGTATGGCAAACGATCCTACAACCCAGTCTCCCATCTAGCGCCATGAGACCGGTAAAATAGAAAACCTATCAAGGGCAAACCTTTGCCTTGCACAACGTCCACTTGAGCTAGATAATGACGATCTTGACTCCCTCAAGTTGGACCGCCTTTCTTGATTGCGTTAGCTCGATGAAGACTAGTAAATTGCTCCCCCATACTCCACTATGGGTGAGCCACTCTTCGGCACATCTTGAAAATCCATTGTCACCACAATGGCCGACAAGCTTCAAGCATGATCTCTTTGTGATGCTCCACTTGAACTTGCACACCGCAATCCTCATGATGATGACCACTTGATGTCATCCTCCATGGGTTGTATGAGATCTTCCTCTTGATGCAAACCCATGGAAACATACCTAACCCCACATAGAACTCACACGAAGACCATGGGTTAGTACACAAAGCGTAATGGACAATGCTTACCATACCATGGGATCACTTGATCCCTCTCGGTACATCTTCTACGCTTTGTGAGTTGATCAACTTGATTCACTCTTGACTTAGTCTTGATCAACCATATATCATGATCAATCTTTATATAATTCCTTGAATAGCACCTTGGTCAACACATAAACTCCTTGAAACCAACACATGGACTTCAAGAAAAGCCTATGGACAAATCCTCCAAACATAACTCAAGGCAAACATTAGTCCATAGAGAATGTCATCAAATACCAAAACCTAACATGGCGCCACCGCATGTGCTTTCAACCTTCGCGTCTATCACATTGTCATGACTTCCTAAGAAACCGATGCAATATTCTTTTCACCATGTTTACTGTCCCACCAAAATATCTGGATGAGTGTGTTTATGTGTTCACATAAACCCTATTGGACCTTAAAACATGCCAAGGAAAAAACTGGTATGGCCGGAGTCACTAATTTGATCAAAACTTCTTTGCCACCTACGATAATAAATTTTCCATCCATCCTTTTATTTTCTCCCAAATATGGTCACTAAGATATTTGAATGTCCCTTTTTTGGAGTACCCCACATCCATTGGCATCCCTAGATATCTGTCACTCAATGACTCATTAGGAACTTGCAAATTACCTTTCACCTCATCACGGTCAATCTGAGGACAACCCTTAGATGATTTATCGCGTTTTATCCTTTGGCCAGAAGCCCAACAGTAAGTATCCACTAGGTTGGACACCTCCTCTGCTCCATTAACACTTGCTCTGAAAACAACAGGAAATAACTGGAGCGGCGAAAGCCGCCGCTCATGACATTTTGTATAAGTATAGAAACATTTATGAAAATGCGGGGACATTTTTTAACATTGCACAGATGATTTTTTAAGGGAAATGTTTACATCCGGCTGGCCGGCCGAACACTCGGTCGGTCGCGCGAGTCGCACGATCCCACTAGATCAAAGGACGCCTGTAGCCCACTGGCCACGTAGCTACTGCAGCCTCCTAGCCCCACCACCGCTCCCCATCCCTCTCGACCCCTCTTGACGCTCTTATCCCTTTGCCCGTCCACTCATCCCACTCCTATCTCATCCTCTACCTCCAGAACTGCTTCCCGTCCCCTACCAACAGCACGAGCGCCCAAATCAGGTCGCAGGAGAAATTACTTCTGCTCCCCGCCTCCCTTTCTTGCATCTAGATCGGGTCGAGACGGGGCTCTACTCGTCCAGTCCACTCCTTGCTGATGCGAGGAGTACTCAAGGGCTGATGCAACCCAGAGAAGCCATGGTCGTCCATCTCCTCGTCCTCCCCCTCGACGAGGTTGGACGTTTTGCAACAGGTGTGGCTGGAGGTGGTGGCCATCGGTGATGCGATTTTGCTGCAACTAGCATTGGGAAAGCTACCACCGGCGCCTGGATTTGCTGCAACCAGGATCCACAATTTTTGCTAGGATCCGCGCTTTTTTAGTGTTTTTTTTTGCTGCAACCAGTCCAAAAATTTGCTACCATCGTTTAGTTTTTTGCTACCACCATTGGCGGTCCGTCTTTTCATTTATTTTTGCTTAACTAGATCCATCTTTTTACTGGAATCACTCAAACATTTTGTTACCATGGTATTTGATTTTTGCTACCGCCGTCTTAGTTTTTGCTATCACCCCGTTTTTTTGCTGGAACCACTCCAAGTTTTGCTACAACGGTGTTTGATTTTTGCTACCACCGTCTTTGTGTTTTGCTACCACCATCTTTGTGTTTTGCTACTCCCCCATTTCTGATTTTTTGCTGGATCGATCTTTTTTGCTGGAACCACTCAAAGTGAGAGAAAGAGGAGGCTATGAATGGCATGGAGGGAGCTGCAAACATTACAAAAAAAATGCTACAACCAGCGCCCTAGGAAGCTTCAATTGAAGGCGACAAATTTTGGGGACTGGCCACCACACAACCGCGAAAGCTGGGACCATTGATGAAAAAAGCTTCAACCATGAAAAATCTTCAATGGGCGTGAGAAAAAAGCTGCAGCCGACGGCATGGCGGTGCGGCGACCTACGGCAAGGACGGCGACCAGCGGTGAGCTGGTGATGCTTCAAGGCAGGCCTCGAAGCGTCCGTGCGGGTGTCCAGGACGAATAGCTTGATGCGATTTTTTTTAGGAAAAAAAAGATGCAAAGGGCTAATCTGACGATTGGTAAAAAGAGAAACTGACGCGTGAGATGCGACCGGCCGAACCATTCCGCCGGTGCGCCGACGCCTATCGGTCGCCTTTTTTTAATTACACGGACATCTTAAAGAAAACACACGAATAATTTTAAAACATACATGATTTTTAAACATAATTACACAAACTTTTTTGAAATATTTTCTAAAATATTATGAACACTTGAAAAATGCACTAACACTTGTAAAAAATTGTAGAAAAAAATAAATCATGAAAAATATCACAAACGCTTTCTAAAATTATATAAATATTTTTTAATGCTTCAGACTTTGGATTATTAGCATTCTATCTCTTGCCATCACTTGATGAAACCTCTACTTCAATGAAAGCTCCTACTCCTCTTTATCTTACCCACTCAAAGTTTCAATGAACATTTTTTTTTACTCTAGCCTCTTTGACGAAGATACTAAGAACACAACTTTTTGACATTACATGATTATTTTGAAAAATGCACAAAATAGTTTTCTAGTTCTCAACAATATTAAAAAAATACATGAGCACATTTTCAAATGATACAGTTGTTTTTTAAAATAATAATAATTTTTATTATTTTGTTGTGTACGAGAAAATTGTTTATAACACACAAAAAATTACTATCTAAGCAGGTTATAATATACATCTTTATCATAAAATTGAAAAATAAATTTGCCAAATGGGCCAACAAAATGCAGTCCTCTAAGTCGGCGATGCAGGCGGCCTGCACTGTTTGCCGTGAGAGCTATGACTTGATTGTACCGATTCCTATTAGGAATCACCTATGGGCGCACGATTATCAAACAGCCCACTAGCGAGGTCGAACGGTGCCGCTCAGATCGCCGTACGTTCGTTGTGCTACAATTTTCTTTGGTTTCTTCTTTTTTTTTGCCAGTCAACTGTTTATTTCGTTTTTCTTCGTTATAGTATGGTTTTCTTTGGGTTTTCTTTATTTCTTTGTTTTACTTTTGTTTTCTTTATTTTCTATGGTTTGTTTGTTAATTTTTATCGATTTTATCTTTTTAGCACATGTCTACTTTTTTATCAGTGCATACTTTATATTTTTAGTGCATATGTGAAACATTTTATTGATACACGTTGAACATTTTCCAAATACATGATGTACATTTTTTAAAACATACCTGTTTTGAACACTTTTCTGAATACACGGTTAAAATTTCTAAATACGCGTTGTACATTTGTTTAATGGCAACAAACATTTTTATAAAATATGTGAACATTTTTCACATTGTATAAACATTCTTAGAAATTTCACGGACTTTTTTAATCACCTGAATATTTCTTTAATATGTCACATATATTTCTAATGGGAAAATATTTCTTGAACCTATGCACACATTTTTGACATTGTGCAAACATTTTCTAAATGCCACGAACAATTTTTCAAACATGGGAAAATTTCTTTAAATATCACGTACAATACTTTTTAATGGTATGAAACATTTCTATACATTGCGCTCTTTTTTACATTGTATACACATTTTTAAATTCACATACTGTTGTTTGAACTATGTGAACATTTTTTTGCAATGGATAAGCATTTTTAAAAATGATACAAACATTTATTCAAACTCATCAACATATTTTTCTAAGTGTAAGTATGTAACATACATTTTTTTAATGGTACAAAACAGTTTTTCGGAATTACACGGTCATTTTTTTACATTGATAACATTTGTAAGAAAATGTCACATACACATTTTTGGAATGTACACATCGAGGCAGATGGCGAGGTCGGCGCCCCTGACGGGCCTCCCTCACTCGGGGGGGGGGGGCGGTGTCAAGCAGGCGGCGCGATGGGTCTTCCAGGTGAGGCCGCACGCGGCGAGGAGCGCATGGTGAGGCACAGCACGATCGTGAGCTTGCTGTGGAGGTGCAGGCGCATGGCGGTCTTCTTGGTGGCATGCCGGAGGAGGCTGCGCGCCCGGGTAAGGGAGGTGGCAGATCTTGACCAGGAGTGTTTGCACAAGCAGCGGCTGGGAGCTGCTGCGGGGTGTGTGGTGTCCCTCCTACCGACGCTAGCGTGGTTGCCGAAGGTAGCGCCATGGGAATTGGAGGTTTCGACAGGCTGGATCTGAGTGGGTGAAGCGCATCGGGCGTTTGTTGGGGAACGTAGTAATTTCAAAAAAATCCTACGCACATGCAAGATCATGGTGATGCATAGCAACGAGAGGGGAGAGTGTCGTCCACGGACCCTCGTAGACCGTAAGCGGAAGCGTTATGACAACGCAGTTGATGTAGTCATACGTCTTCACGATCGATCGATCCTAGTACCGAATGTACGGCACCTCCGCGATCATCACACGTTCAGCTCGGTGACGTCCCACGAACTCATGATCTAGTAGAGCTTCGAGGAAGAGCTCCGTCAGCACGACGGCGTGACGACGATGATGATGAAGTTACCGACGCAGGGCTTCGCCTAAGCACCGCTACGATATGACCGAGGTGGATTATGGTGGAGGGGGGCACCGCACACGGCTAAGAGATCAATGATCAACTTGTGTGTCTATGGGGTGCCCCCTCCCCCGTATATAAAGGAGTGGAGGAGGGGGAGGGCCGGCCATCTATGGCGCGCCCTGTAGGAGTCCTACTCCCACTGGGAGTAGGATTCCCCCCCCCCCTTCCCTAGTTAGACTAGGAGAGAAGGAAGGGGGAGAGAGGGAGGAAGGAAAGGGGGGCGCCGCCCCCCTCCTAGTCCAATTTGGACCAGAGGGGGAGGGGGCGCGTGGCTTGCCCTGGCCTCCTCCTCTCTCTCTCTCTCCACTATGGCCCAATAAGGCCCATACACTTACCGGGGGGTTCCGGTAACCTCCCGGTACTCCGGTAAAATCCCGATTTCACCCGAAACTATTTCGATGTCCAAATATAGGCTTCCAATATATCGATCTTTATGTCTCGACCATTTCGAGACTCATCGTCATGTACGTGATCATATCCGGGACTCCGAAGTACCTTCACATAAACTCATAATACCGATCGTCACCGAACGTTAAGCGTGCGGACCCTGCGGTTCGAGAACTATGTAGACATGACTGAGACACGTAGCCGGTCAATAAAGCGGAACCTAGATGCTCATATTGGCTCCCACATATTCTACGAAGATCTTTATCGGTCAAACCGCATAACTACATATGTTGTTCCCTTTGTCATCGGTATGTTACTTGCCCGAGATTCGATCATCGGTATCTCAATACCTAGTTCAATCTCGTTACCGGCAAGTCTCTTTACTCGTTCCGTAATGCATCATCCCGTAACTAACTCATTAGTCACATTGCTTGCAAGGCTTATAGTGATGTGCATTACCGAGAGGGCCCAGAGATAACTCTCCGACAATCGGAGTGACAAATCCTAATCTCGATCTATGACAACTCAACAAACACCATCGGAGACACCTGTAGAGCACCTTTATAATCACCCAGTTACGTTGTGACGTTTGGTAGCACACAAAGTGTTCCTCGGTATTCGGGAGTTGCATAATCTCATAGTCATAGGAACATGTATAAGTCATGAAGAAAGCAATAGCAATATACTAAACGATCAAGGGATAAGCTAACGGATTGGGTCAAGTCAATCACATCATTCTCTAATGATGTGATCCCGTTAATCAAATGACAACTCATGTCTATGGTTAGAAAACATAACCATCTTTGATTCAACGAGCTAGTCAAGTAGAGGCATACTAGTGATACTATGTTTGTCTATGTATTCACACATGTACTAAGTTTCCGGTTAATACAATTCTAGCATGAATAATAAACATTTATCATGATATAAGGAAATATAAATAAAAACTTTATTATTGCCTCTAGGGCATATTTCCTTCAGCCTTTGTTCTGTGCGTCCTAGCATTAGTGGCACTAGGGGTCGGGTCTTCTCACGGGCAACGGAGTCCGGCGCTCGGACCAACGACTCATAGCAAAGAGCATCGTCCAGTGGTGTGCGAGGCTGTCCGCTAGGAGTTCGTGTGACCAACTACTGCTTGGGGTGCCGGCGGATCCTGGTTGTGCTGTAGTTGGATGTTGGCTTGGAGTTGCATTTTCCTCGGCCATTCGAGGGGTCAAAGATGGACTGTGTACCCTTAGCCGTGCAGGGTGTCGGTATTCCACAATCTTACAGTCACGATGGTGAGGTAATCCAACACATACGATGTGGTTCCAATTCATCACGAGGGGTGGAAGGTGTGCAACATTGCAGATGAAAATCCTGCCCATCTTCGGTCAGCGCGGGTGGCGACGACGCCCATGGGTGTCGCTCCCCTCCTTGGAGGCGTCGCTAAGGTGTGTTTGTATCTCCTCTTGTCGTTTGAGTTATTATCTCCGGGTGAAAGCCTAGGTCTTGGACCGACGATGGCGGCATCTTGGCATCATTCCTCTGCTGGGAGCATCATGTGTGAAGACATGGCTTGAACGTTCCACGCTGCGGTTCTTCAGTGTGTGCCACTGATCCAAGTAGAGGTTCTTGGGTGCAATGTACGCTGATGTTGGTGAGTCCAAGACGGTGGTTTTCTCAGGATCAATCATGTCCCGCCACTCACTTGCCATCTTCTTTAGGCAATTTTGGGTGGTTGGCGCGTCGACAAGGAAAGTCCCGTTGAAGCTGTTGCTATTCGTGGTGATCGGCATTGGTCGAGACGTGACTTTGATGCTCTGGTCAGGGTAGATTTCTTTGTATTGTGTTTGTAGTATCTGTGAAGGCTCTTCTTTGGATTAGCACGGACGTGGAGTTTGTACTACACTTGCTGTTCGCGTGAGAGGTAGTTGTAATTATTTTTTCCTTCTAAATAATATGATACCCCATTGAACTCTTGAGAAAAAAATAAATGAAATCAAGTTTCCTCAAATTTAGATGAAAGCAAGCGGTCAATAATAATTTTTAGAAGGCATCCTTAAAGCAGCCGGCTGCTAGTGATCACAGAAGGGAGAAGCCAGAACCAAAGTTTCTAAAAGTAAATGAGGATGCAACTTTCTTTGAAGAGGAAGGAGCAGGAGTTACACCAGCCGTCATTAGAGATGAAAAGGTAATTTTGTTGCGGCTCAGTGCAATTTTATCCCTACTTTTCTTTTGAAAGAAAAGGCAGACCATTATCTGCCTTATGCATTCAAAACGAGACGGGCTCGGATGATCAGAGACCAATAATTTTAGGACCTTGATAAGTGTAACCCGTGTGGCATGAAGTAATTTTGTCCTGGCATTTTTTGTGGCAACTTTAATTACCCGGGATGTCAACTTTAGTTGTGAAGCATGGAAAATTTCTGATTGGATAGCAAGTTTCAGTTTTTTCTGGATTTTGTTTTTGTTCGGATGGCAATTTTAGTTATAAAAACATCAGGGCGGTGTTACTTCGTGCCACACATGTGGTACTTATCATTTGGGTAATTTTATCCCTACTGATGCAGACTCGATGCCATTGAAGCGTTAGATATGCAAAATGGTTTGAATTTTGCTAACTTTATGGGCTTTTACCGAATGGAGGCTGAACCAAACTCACTAAATGTCATTAACTTTTGAACTGAGCAAACAAGATGGTGGGACTCAAGGGCGGCAGTCTTTGCGGAATACGTGTTCTCAGCTACGTGTTTTCAGATGTGCTAACTAATTATAGTGTTTTAATGAAAAATCACTTGATTGAGTAGATAACCCTGGATTGTATGGTCAGCAAGCTCATGGACGATGTATCTTGCCAAACCACAGTTCATAAGGCGTCATCTCAATGGATTTAGATGGTGCCTTATTTAACGTGAATGCAGCCGTCTCTAAAGCATAACCCCAAAATGATAGCGGTAAATCAGTAAGAGACATCATAGATCGCACCATATCAAGTAAAGTACGATTACGATGTTCGGACACACAATTACGTTGTGGTGTTCCGGGTCACGTGAGTTGCGAAACTATTCCGCATTGTTTCAAATAAAGACCAAACTCGTAACTCAGATATTCTCCTCCATGATCAGATCGTAGAAAATTTATTTTCTTGTTACGATGATTTTCCACTTCACTCTGAAATTCTTTAAATTTTCAAATGTTTCAGACTTGTGTTTCATCAAGTAGATATACCCATATATGCTCAAATCATCTGTGAAGGTGAGAAAATAACGATACCCGCCGTGAGCCTCAACATTCATCGGAGCACATACATCAGTATGTATGATTTCCAATAAATATGTTGCTTGCTCCATTGTTCCGAAGAACGGCGTTTTAGTCATCTTGCCCATGAGGCATGGTTCGCAAGTACCAAGTGATTCATATTCAAGTGATTCCAAAAGTCCATCAGTATGGAGTTTCTTCATGCGCTTTACACCAATATGACCTAAACGGCAGTGCCACAAATAAGTTGCACTATCATTATCAACTCTGCATCTTTTGGCTTCAATATTATGAATATGTGTATCACTACTATCGAGATTCAATATAAATAGACCACTCCTCAAGGATGCATGACCATAAAAGATTTTACTCATATAAATAGCACAACCATTATTCTATGATTTAAATGAATAACCGTCTCGCATCAAACAAGATCCAAATATAATGTTCATGCTCAACGCTGGCACCAAATAACAATTATTTAGGTCTAAAACTAATCTCGAAGGTAGATGTAGAGGTAGCGTGCCGACGGCGACCCCATTGACTCTGGAACCATTTCACACGCGCATCGTCACATCGTCCTTAGCCAATCTTCGCTTAATCCTTAGCCCCTGTTTCGAGTTGCAAATATTAGCAACAAAACCAATATCAAATACCCAGGTGCTATTGCAAGCATTAGTAAGGTACACATCAATAACATGTATATCACATATACATTTGTTCACCTTGCCATCCTTCTTATCTGCCAAATACTTGGGGCAGTTCCGCTTCGATGAATAAATGCATTTTGCGGTAGAAGCACTCGAGTCTCGAGCTTAGGTCCAGACTTGGGTTTCTTCTCCTGACTAGCAACTTGTTTGCTGTTCTTCTTGAAGTTCCCCTTCTTCTTCCCTTA
Source organism: Aegilops longissima (assembly GCA_021605205.1). Classification (NCBI taxonomy): domain Eukaryota; kingdom Viridiplantae; phylum Streptophyta; class Magnoliopsida; order Poales; family Poaceae; genus Aegilops; species Aegilops longissima. Next base: position 536,335,825 of record CM038681.1, on the reverse strand, counting down.
ACCCTTTTTCTTGAAACTGGTGGTCTTGTTAACCATCAACACTTGATGCTCCTGAAGGAAATATGCCCTATAGGCAATAATAAAGTTATTATAGGTTTATTATTCATGCTAGATTTGTATTTACCGGGAACATAATACATGTGTGAATACATAGACAAACATAGTGTCACTAGTATGCCTCTACTTGACTAGCTCGTTAATCAAAGATGGTTAAGTTTCCTAACCATAGACATGAGTTGTCATTTGATTAACGAGATCACATCATTAGGAGAATGATGTGATTGACTTGACCCATTCTGTTAGCTTAGCACTTGATCGTTTAGTTTACTGTTATTGCTTTCTTCATGACTTATACATGTTCCTATGGCTATGAGATTATGCAACTCCCGATTACCGGAGGAACACTTTGTGTGCTACCAAACGTCACAACGTAACTGGGTGATTATAAAGGTGCTCTACAGGTGTCTCCGATGGTACTTGTTGAGTTGGCGTAGATCGAGATTAGGATTTGTCACTCCGATTGTCGGAGAGGTATCTCTCGGCCCTCTCGGTAATTCACATCACAATAAGCATTGCAAGCAATGTGACTAATGAGTTAGTTGCGGGATGATGCATTACGTAACGAGTAAAGAGACTTGCCGGTAACGAGATGGAGCTAGGTATTGAGATACCGACGATCGAATCTCGGGCAAGTAACATACCGTTGAAAAAGGGAACAACGTATGTTGTTATGCGCTTTGACCGATAAAGATCTTCGTAGAATATGTGGGAGAGTATCTAGGTTCCGCTATTGGTTATTGACCGGAGAAATGTCTCGGTCATGTCTACATAGTTCTCGAACCCGTAGGGTCCGCACGCTTAAAGTTCGGTGACAATCGGTATTAAGAGTTTTCGTGTTTTGATGTACCAAAGGTAGTTTGGAGTCCCGGATATGATCACGGACATAAGGAGGAGTCTCGAAATGGTCGAGACGTAAAGATTGATATATTGGACGACTATATTCGGACACCGGAAGTGTTCCGGGTGGTTTCGGAGAAAACCGGAGTGCTGGAGGGTTACCGGAACCCCTCCCCCCCGGGAGAAATAGTGGGCCTTATGGGCCTTAGTGGAGAGAGAGAGGGCTAGCCGAGGGCAGGCCGCGTGCCCCTCCTCCTTTGGTCCGAATTGGACTAGGAGAGGGGGGGGGGGGGCGGTGCTCCCCTTTCCTTCTCCCTCTCTCCCTTCCTTTCCCCCTCCTAGTAGGAGTAGGAAAGAGGGGAGTCCTACTCCTACTAGGAGGAGGACTGCTCCTCCTGGCGTGCCCTACAGGGCCGGCCGCCCCCCTTGTTTCTTTATATATGGGGGCAGGGGGCACCCTAGGACACACAAGTTGATCTGTTGATCTCTCCCAGCCGTGTGTAGTGGCCCCCTCCACCATATTCCACCTCGGCAATATCGTAGCGGTGCTTAGGTGAAGCCCTGCGTTGGTAGCATCATCAACACCGTCATCACACCGTCGTGCTGACGGAACTCTCCCGCAAAGCTCTGCTGGATCGGAGTTCGTGGGACGTCATCGAGCTGAACGTGTGCTGAACTCGGAGGTGCCATACGTTCGGTACTTGGATCGGTCGGATCATGAAGACATACGACTACATCAACCGCATTGTCATAACGCTTCCGCTTTCGGTCTACGAGGGTACGTGGACACACTCTCCCCTCTCGTTGCTATGCATCGCCATGATCTTGAGTGTGCATAGGATTTTTTTTAAATTACTACGTTCCCCAACAGTGGCATCCGAGCCAGGTTTATGCATAGATGTTATATGCACGAGTAGAACACAAGTGAGTTGTGGGCGATACAAGTCATCTTGCTTACCAAAGATGTCATACTTTGGTTGGTGGTATTGTTGGATGAAGCGGCCCGACCGACATTACGCGTGACGCTTACGCGAGACTGGTTCTACCGACGTGCTTTGCACACAGGTGGCTGGCGGGTGTCTGTCTCTCCAACTTTAGTTGAACCGAGTGTGGCTACGCCCGGTCCTTGTGAAGGTTAAAATAGCACTAACTTGACGAAATATCGTTGTGGTTTTGATGCGTAGGTAAGAACGGTTCTTGCTAAGCCCGTAGCAGCCACGTAAAACTTGCAACAACAAAGTAGAGGACGTCTAACTTGTTTCTGCAGGGCATGTTGTGATGTGATATGGTCAAGACATGATGCTAAATTTTATTGTATGAGATGATCATGTTTTTTAACTGAGTTATCGGCAACTGGCAGGAGCCATATGGTTGTCGCTTTATTGTATGCAATGCAATCACCCCGTAATTGCTTTACTTTATCACTAAGCGGTAGCGATAGTCATAGAAGCAATAGTTGGCGAGACGACAACGGTGCTACGATGGAGATCAAGGTGTTGCGCCGGTGACGATGGTGATCATGACAGTGCTTTGGAGATGGAGATCAAAGGCACAAGATGATGATGGCCATATCGTATCACTTATATTGATTGCATGTGATGTTTATCTTTTATGCATCTCATTTTGCTTAGATCGACGGTAGCATTTGTCAGATGTGGGGTTCCGGCAAAACCCTTAAGGTTCGAACTATGGGGTGCGCACGAAGTTCTTTCCCTCCTACCGATCTACGCCCTAGCTCGCTAAGATCTCGCGGACGAACTCGACGAACTCACAACATGGAAATACACGAGATTTATACTGGTTCGGGCCACCGTTGTGGTGTAATACCCTACTCCAGTGTGCGGTGGTGGATTGCCTCTTGGGCTGATGAAGAATAGTACAAGGGGAAGAACAGCCTCCTGAGGTTGAGGTGTTGTTGTGCTCTGTGGACTTGTGGATGAGAACTCGATCCGTCCCTCCTGTGGTGGCTAGCTCTACTTATGTAAGCCCTGGTCCTCTCCCCAAATATTGAGCGGGAAGGGAGCCAACAACGGCGGGCCAATTTGGAAGGGGACAACTAGTACAAGCTATTGACAAAAGCGGTCTTCGCCTGCAAAAGGCTCTGGTGGTGACGCCGTCTTGGGCTCCATGGTGACCTCCGTCTTGCCGTCCTGCTAGTCTTGGTCTCGTTGCACCGATATGGAAACCTTTGCCTGATGCCTCGGTACTCCGCGCCCGCGCCTGCCTCCTTAGCACCAAAGAGGAAACAAGGACGTTGTGCGCGCTGGCGCCCGCCTGGAGCCCACCTGGTGCCGGTCGTCATTGCTCATGTCACAAGAGCCTCGTGAGGCTTGCCCCGCCTTGATATCTCTGCTCCTCGCGAGGTAGCCTAGTGAGGCCGCTCCCGAGGAGGTCTTGCGCCGTCCCCCTCGTGAGGCTTGGCCCCTCGCGAGGGTCTTGAACGCCTTGTTGATGAAGATGGGCCATACAGACCTGCTAGCATAGCCACGCCGTGGGCCGCAGGCAGGCAAGTCTGGGGACCCCCGTTCCTAGAACGCCGACAGTAGCCCCCGGGCCCAAGGTGCGCTCGGGCTTGGCTTCACGACGAAGACAAGGGTCATGTACGGAGCGCCGCGGGCCCCCAAAGCCCGCGGCCTCGGTCGACGCGTGGCGGTTGATTGGACGTGGGCGTCTCCACTTCCCCACGCTGCCTTTGAATTCGCCTGGCTATGCGGCCCCCGCAGTCTACACAGTTATTCCTCCGTCGCCCGTGTCTTATTTCCCCAATCTCTCTGCTTCCTCGAGACTCTGCTCCTCATCTCCGATCTGACTTGCCCCCTGCCAGCTCCATCGCCATGGCGCCGAAACAAGCAGACAAGGGGAAGAAACCCTTGTCTTCGTCGAGTGCGCCTACGGCCGTCGAACGGTGCTCGGCCGACCCCGGGTGCTCAACGACGAAGCCATGGACAAGGTGCATCCAATACTCGCTTCCAGCTTCAACGAGTGGGGAGAGACAGTGGCTTGGCTCGCGTCTCGCACTCGCATGGCCCGGGCTGCCACTGAGGTCCCAATCTTCATAGATGCCTCTGGGCTGGCCTGATTCCTCCCTTCTCGGCCTTCTTCAACGCGGTGCTCGAGCATTATCAGATCCACATGTTGCATCTCGACCCCCAATCTGTGACCCTTCTCGCTGTCTTCGCCTTTTTGTGCGAAGCCATGATGGGCATCGCTCCTTCAGTGGCCTTCTTCCGCCATTTCTTCTCATTGCATCTAACTGACCCTCGTCAGAGCTCGGGTGCGTGAGTTTCCAGGCCGTGGCCGCGACGGCGGGCGTGGGGATTGACTTTGAGCTTCCTTCATCCACGAGCTAGTTCCGGACACGATGGGTGTTTGTCGACGCCGGTGTGCTCAGTCCTCTGCTCCATGCTCCGCTGGGGCCTGCTGTTCCAAACTCTGGTTGGGGTCATCAGAAGGTTACGAGCCCCCGCCTCGCTCCCGTCTGGGCCAGGCTGAGGAGATTGAAGGACCGCGGCGTGACCGCGCCTATGGTGGTGAAGGAGTTCGTCAAGCACTGATTCGCTCCGCTTCAGCGCCATTCCCGCCCGATGTGGGCCTTGCTCAGCACTCAGGACCACATGAGCTGTTTCAAGAGGAAGGTCTTCCTCTTAAGACGCGGAAGATAGTGCTTATGGTCCTGACGGGTACCCCCCTGCCGGACGACATGCCCAGGAAGAGCTGTCTGCTGTACCGTTATGAGAACAAGGATGAGTCTGTCGCGAGCATGCCCCCATTGATGAGTGGGGCCTGCGCCTGATCGGTCTGGTGGGGCCCCGCGAGAACCCCATCGACGTGGTCCCCTTCCTCGCCGCCGGTGCCGAGCTCGCCCCAAGTGAGCATGCAGGAGGGCGAGCTTCGATGAAGGCCGGCGGCCCAAGTGCTGAAGAGCACATGCCGCGCGGTGACCCGGGGGTGTCGTCCTCGGGAGCTCGCGATCCCTCCCCTGGGGCGTCGGTTACTGAGGCGACGCAGCATCCGGTTCCTGAGGTAAAAGCCCCCGAAGCCTCGGGAGGTCGTAGAGAGACGACACCCGACTGTTCACCACAGCCAGGCACCCCTGAAGTTGTCCCTCCAAGCTCTTCATCGGCCCCGCCTCGCATCGACCGTCACATCCAGCGCTTCGGTCGGTGTCGTGGAATTAACACATCAGATTTCCTTAATGTGAGGACTTAGTCGCGAGGCCAACGCATCTATGTGGTAGCTTGAGAGGGGTTGAGCGGAATCGAGAGACGCAACACAAGACAAGGGTTTAGACAGCTTCGGGCCCCGGGAAACATCATCCGGTAAAAACCCTACATGTTGTTTGAGGCTAGATCTCATTATCATCATGAGCGAGTCGCCGTAAACCGGCTCTCCTCTAATTGTGTCTAGCCCTAGATATTGTTTCTTGCTGCTTGTAGCTTGTCCCTCTTTGGGGAGCCCTACCCCTCCTTATATATGTTGAAGAGGCGGGTTACATGTAGAGTCAAACTCGGACTTAAGACTTAACTATTCTAACTTATCTTCATGGGCTTCTTAACATCTTGGGCTTCATAACATCTCGGGCTTCATAACCCCTGACAACCCAGTTATCACTATTTGTCGGTTTAACATTGTCTGCCGGTTTAACATTGTCTGCCGGTTTACCAAGTCCCAGCCGGTTTACAACTCCAGCCGGGTCATACCGCGGAGTATATCCCCGACATTAGCCCCCAGTTTAATTTGGATTTATCCATGTTAAACTGATCCTGAGCATCTTTAAATCCTTGTCATTTCCTTCTATAAAATCCGGGTCAATAGGCCAGCTTCATAATCAATTTGCTGACATTGGTTTGTCGCAGAAAAATATTGTGAAGAATAACTTCTTTAACTCAGCTCCCAATGCTTAACAAAAATATTGGTCTTTGAAATACTCATCTGATCTTCAGCCGGTTTAAGAATGTAGAACTTTGCCGGTTTACAAATATTGATGGTACTGGATCATAACTGTTTGTTAACATCAGCTTTTGAAAATATACCTCTTATATGCCTATCACTTGTAGCCCTCAAATCTTAAGAAGGTAACGTAGTAACAGCTTAAGATTTGCTTTAATATGAATGTCACAAGCTCGAAGAAATCCAGTTTGTTCATCTCAATCAATATCCATAACTGAGTATTCCACATATGTAGCCCCCAAGTGCCGGGTTGTCATGCTTGCAGCAACCTGGGACTTGTAATTGCCTGATGCTCATAAAAACTTCAACCAGTGTAGCCCCCAAGGGCCGGGTCATTATGCAATAATGAGCAGGGACTTTGTAAATATAATCTTGTAAACTATAAACAACAACGTGTAGCCCCCAAGGGCCGGCTCAGTAAGATAATATTGAGCTGGGACTTTGATATATACTTCAATGAAAATAACGTCATATGATGTAACCCCCATAATGGGGCTTGAATCCATGTCCACAAGGTTAAGAGCCTTGTGCTTTACCAACTGAGCAGTAGACCCTTCAATATAATGGATAAAAAGATTTGTACCTTGAATTGTTGACAAGAGCAATTGGTAGCCCCCAAGGGCTGGCTCATTATGATGTGATGAGTCAGGTCTTCAATAAGACTAATAAAAATGACTTTGCATTAGCCCCCAAGTGTCATGGTGCATGCTTGCAGCGACATGAGACTTGCATATTTGATATAATCTTAAGTTGAATAATGTAGCCCCCAAGTACAGGGTCTTGCACGACTTGGGACTATTCCTTCAACTATAAAATAAATCATGTCCATTGATAATATAATAGCCATTGCGCTAAAGCGACTTTGAAAACCTTAATCATAGTACTGGTTACTAATAACCATAATAAAATCCAGCCATGTTAGCTATTTGAATATTTGAATAATATAATCCAATGATTTGTGAGTGCATGATTCCAATGGCGCAATCCAAATATATACTGGCGAGACTTATAGTCGAAACCAAACCGGGCTGATAGTCTCCGGATTATGATTTAAACGTGTTCCGTCAATCTGTAACTGATAGTTGAACCGGATTTAATAATGTTGGGTGAAAACGCAACAGAAAAAATATTTTATCAAAAGAAAAATAGAAGCAAAGGCAAAGATAAAACCATTGCAAATGAGGCTTTGAGCCGATCAAGTGGCATTACCATGGTCGGACAAGACCATGCCCCCAAAAAGGCGTAGCTATGGTTCCAGGTCCCCAAATGATGCGTTGGCATTACGCCGATCAAGAGGTGTAGCGATGGTTCGGGTTCGACCAAAGCCCCCAAGTGATGTTGTGGCACTAGGCCGATCAAGAGGCGTGACTATGGTTCAGACATTACCAAGTCCCCAAGTGATGCTGTAGCTTTTCGCCGATCAAGAGGTGTAGCGATGGTTCGGGTTCGACCAAAGCCCCCAAGTGATGTTGTGGCACTAGACCGATCAAGAGGCGTGACTATGGTTCAGACATGACCAAGTCCCCAAGTGATGTTGTGGCTTTTCGCCTACCAAATGGCGTTGCTATGGTTCGGACACGACCGAAGCCCCCAAGTGATACTGTGGCATTGCGCCGATCAAGAGGTGTGACTATGGTTCAGACATGACCAAGCCCCCAAGTGATCAATAAATGATAAGCCAATAAGGCATGATACCCATGTTTGAACCACGCATCATGGCAGCAGGTCCTCTTTGGCACCCTTTAACTTTTTGCAAGAGATAAATCCTTCTTGAACCGGCAACCGGATATTGAGAGCTTCAAAAGCTTTGTGGGAGATATCTTCCCCTTGAGCCGGATTTTAAACCGGAATCCTTTCTTTGTAAGCCGGCCATTTTTTGACGGCCTTTAAACTTGCACCAATATGGCGGTTTAGGATCATGCATTTAGATAACCTTGCAAGCCGGAGTAATTGCTCTTTGAAAGAAAGCAATATATAATATAAAAGTATAGTGGGTGGATTTCACCTGATATGTCAGTCCAGTTAATATCCACCGCGATTATCGCCAAAGATGCACAAGATAGTTGGCCGCGGCATTGTGAGCGGCGCGCGACGGGCGTCAATCACATACTGCGATAAGCCGTGCAGACGGCTAGTCAATCGCAGGCGCGACCGTAGCAAGTTGATGTAGATCGAACTGCACGAGCGGCGACTTGCGCACACCCGTCCAACAGCAAACAATGAATCATTGTCCTGCATATATACAAATATACAAATCAAAGTAATTTGTCCTTTGATAGAAATAATATAAAACAAATTTGAGGTGGATAGCACCTGATGTTTGCAGTTGGCAAACGGCTTTGGATGATTAATGATCCGTTCACCGCAATCGCGGTGGCAGCTTAAAGCACTGCACCCGTCGACTCAGACGGACCCTCCGGGTCATGTTTGACCCTCTTTGTTTTAGCAAGTCCAAAGTAGCACATGGCAATTGGCATGCCGTGTTTAATAACCTTTTACAAAGGTCCACTGAAGTTTGACTTGCCTTGCAAACTCCTTCTTTAGTCTTGGTACGTTGCAACTCCGAAACTCAGGTTCCATGGATGAAATCCTTTGCACTTCCCCGGCTATGGGCATCACTGCAGGTGCGATCTCCATTGTTACGACAGTCTTGGCCATTTACTGAATCAAGTAGTAGCAGCACACGTTGTATGCTCAGCATCAAAAAAGTGGCGGTTCATCAGCAGCGTGAGACGGCCAGGCGGTTTAAGTGCGACTGCAGCTGGTGGCTCGAAGTTTGAGGTGCAGTCACCGCGGCGGCTCGCGCCGTTGCAGGCCGTAAAAGCCAAGCTTGCAGAGATGACCCGGTGCGGGAGCAACAACGGTGAACCGGCGCCGGCCGGAAACGGTTTGGGATGCAGTAGTGCGCGAGGCAGACCGGCGCAGTGGAACCAAGGGGCGGGCAACGCGCAAGGCGGCCCGTCGGTTTAGGAAGCAAACAACGGGCGGGGCCACGACGAGTTAGAAACATACTGGAGATGATCCGGTTGAGCCATAGAGGTTGAAACTTTTGAATCTAACTGGTGATTTTTGATGCGGTACTGGAGCGACGATGGCTTGATGGCGTAGGGACGGACGGAGCTAGCATAGGGGTCACCGGCGGGTTGATGCGGGCGGCGACTCACAGTGAGGCTGTGGAGGCAACGGTGCAGCCGGGTCGAGGCAGCAGAACACCGGGCAGAATGACGTGCAGACATGGCGATTTGGAGGTGGTAGCTCGGGGGTGCCGGTTCAAAGCTTTGAAGCCGTTTCGAATTGATTCGGCACTGGTTCAATACCAGGACTGCGTCTCCACGGAGGCGAAGGCGACTCAAAGCGGGAGCAATAACAGGTGGCTCGGACGGCCAGGTGCTCGACGGTCCGTCGGCGGCGACCCAACCACGGCCGACGGCGACAACCCGGGCGGCGGCAGCAATAACCCGGTGCCGGTTTGTAGCAGCTCAGGCTTGAAGTGAGCGATGGCGACTCACGGGTCCGGTGGGTCACGGTCTCGGCGCCTTCTGATGAGTCCGCATACGCGATCGTGGAGATGGCGGATTGTGGAAAATCGCCGACGAGGGCGTTGATCTGAAGCGATCCGGCGATCTGGCGGTTTGAGGATCGGCGTCGTCGCGGCGGCTCAAGACAGAAACAACCGGGCGAGAGGCCACACGCAACTCGGGGGAACCTGGTGGTTCGGTGACACTCGGATGGGCGGGGCGGCAGGCCCAGGGAAAAGCGACGCCGGCTTCGAGGGGAGGCGGCGACCGGCCAGGCGCAGCTGCGACCACGGGGAGAAGCGACACCGGTTTCAAGGAGAATCGGCGACCGGCCAGGTGCAGCTGCAGCCATGGCCCGGTTTGAGTAGAAGCGGCAGGACGACGAGGCGCGCGGGAGCCCAGCAAGCGTAAGCGCCGCATCGTAATCCGCCCGGGTAGCTTGTGCGGTACTCGGGGTCGAGCGGAGCGGCGACGGAGGGCCCGGCGGGCGGGGGTCGGAGCCGAGCGGGAGCCGGCCAGCAGGTACGGGCACTTGCGGGCGCGGGAACAGGGGAGAGGAGGCTCGATGCCCGACGGCGGAGTGACGAACCGGTGGCCTGATAGCGGAGGCGAGCCAGCGACGACAGCTCGGAGCCACTCAGAGCGAGGCCCTCCTGGCGATTCAGAGCAAGGCCGAGGCCGCGACGGCAGAGGACGGCGAGCCGGCGACGGCAGAGGACAGCCGAGGCCGCGACGGCAGAGGCCGCCAGCTCAAGGCGGACCCGTTCAAAGCGAGATGAGGGACTCAAGCCGGGCTGTTGCGGCCACGGCGAACCACGGCGGAGGCAGCGGGCAAGCGGAGACTTGCGCCGGCTGCGACGCGTGGCGAGAAAGGAGCAAGGGCGCTGGTGCGTGTGGTAAGGCGGCGCGCGTGGACAGCAGCAGTTGATAGCAGTGGTGAACCGGCATGCGGGGAGCAGCAGGATCCGGCGTTTCGAAGATGGCCGGCTCAGGCTGCACATCTCAGGAGCGGTGGCTCATGGTAACGGCGGCCTCGAGAGGGCGACTTAAGGCGGAGCAGCGGCACGAGGCCGAGATGACGGTAGAGGACGCGAATCCGGGTTGTAACGGTGGAGATAATCCAGATCGCCGTTGTACGTCTGTGGAGACAACGACTTCAGATGCAGGGCAAGACGAGGCAGCGTCGGCGACTCATCGCGACAGCGTGTTTTGACTAATCCGAGTCATTGATCATATCAGCTTCCAGGTTAATTCTGTACTCCGGGTTGCCGCCACATGTGGCTCGGGAAGAAGGCGGATTAAGGCGAGGGCGACTCGACTACAGGAACCAAGCGCGTATTCTAATCCGGTTCCGGGTCGCAGCAACCCCCTTTTTTGTTTAGCACCACTAGTCCATGGTTGATATTTCCTGGTAGTCTGGTTTGCCTTTGATCGACGCTTAGCGCAAACGTGGATCTCCCTTCTGCAGGATTTGGCCGCTGTTTGTTTCCTTACCTGTACACATAGCGAATATTGTAGCTTGACATGACGAGTACTAGTTGAATTACTAGTACTTGAACCGAGGTAAACAGCTTGTAGTTGAAATCGATCTTCGGTAGAAAAGATGTGGACGGCCGCGACACATGGACCAGAAAAAAAATGGCGGCCGGCTTTGGCGAGTTATTGATGCAAACTTGACACGCCAAGGGCAAAATAGGTCATAGAAGATGGTATTGGCGACTTGTCGCTTCTTTCCTGTTAATCTCGGCGGTTTAAGGTAGTGCACAGCCGCTCCCCTAATTCCTTTGAACTTTAAGTCTTACAGATCTTGAACCCTGGACTGATGGACTTGAATTTGATGCAAATCCTTCCAAACCGGTTTCTCTTCCTCCAGAAAATTATGAACTTTCTCGATCCCTGAAAAAAGATCCCTCCAAGAACTCATCACCACCGTGCGCGGGCCCCATGGTGGGCGCCAACTGTCGTGGAATTAACACGTCAGATGTCCTTAGTGTGAGGACTTAGTCGCGAGGCCAACGCATCTATGTGGTAGCTTGAGAGGGGTTGAGCGGAATCGAGAGACGCAACACAAGACAAGAGTTTAGATAGCTTCGGGCCCCGGGAAACATCATCCGGTAAAAACCCTACATGCTGTTTGAGGCTAGATCTCATTATCATCACGAGCGAGTCGCCGTAAACCGGCTCTCCTCTAATTGTGTCTAGCCCTAGAGATTGTTTCTTGCTGCTTGTAGCTTGTCCCTCTTTGGGGAGCCCTACCCCTCCTTATATATGTTGAAGAGGCGGGTTACATGTAGAGTCCAACTCGGACTTAAGACTTAACTATTTTAACTTATCTTCATGGGCTTCTTAACATCTTGGGCTTCATAACATCTCGGGCTTCATAACCCCTGACAACCCAGTTATCACTGTTTGCCAGTTTAACATTGTCTGCCGGTTTAACATTGTCTGCCGGTTTAACGTTGTCTGCCGGTTTACCACCAGCCGGTTTACCAAATCCCAGCCGGTTTACAACTCCAGCCGGGTCATACCGCCGGGTATATCCCCGACAGTCGGCTTTGCGTGGACTTCGAGGAGCTCTGCAAGAGGAAAGGATCCCTGAGTAGCAACAGCATCTTCGGGCCGTTGAAGTGCGGCCAAAGTACTTTGCTATCGACGAGTAAGTACTGCACCTTGTGATTTCTTGATTGCTGCTTTCCTTCCTGACGCTAGCTCTTCAGGACCCCTTTTGCCAGGGCCCTTGGGTCCCTCGTGAAGCAATCCTCGCCTTCCTCGGCACCCCCGCTGGCCGTGTGCACCCCGAGCCTGCACGCCGCGCCCGGAACCGGGTCGTCAACAGGGGTGCGCTCGCCTTCATGGAGCCTTGAATATATGGCTTCGCTGCCCTTCCTGCACGGTCTGGCTTGGAGCCTGACGGGCGTTCCCCGGTCTCCTCCTCTGGTTATGGACATCAACTAGTTGACTTCGACCTTCGGCTCCTCCTCAAGCAGCGGGCCGCGTCCGGCCGGAGCTTCTCACGAGGTCGGGCCGGCGCCTGGAGCGGCTCCAGCCCCCAGCCCCCTGCAGAGAGGCGGTGCGCCACTTGATGTCCCGCTTGCAGCCTCCGAGGTGGAGGACGAGGTGGGCCGTGCGTTCGAATCCGAGCGCAGGCGAAGCGTCGTTCACCATGAGCTCTTCCAGGAGGCGATGGGCGCGATGAGCCGACTTGGTAAAGAACTTGCGGGCGTCGACTCTCGCCTTGAGGCTGAAGGTCTTCTTCTGGTGGAGGAACGGGGTAAGCCGAGGGTGGCCATCAAGCTTGGACGCTATCAGCGTGATCTCAATAATACGAACGCCGAGGCGTCCCTCAAGGTTTCCCGTGAAGCTTGCTCCCGAGCTTTGGAGGAGGCTCGCGAGGCTGACCGCCGTCGTGAGGCTGCAGAGAAGCACGCGTGGGAGCTCCAGGCCTGGAGTGCGTCCCTCGAACAGCAGGTGGATGCGCGCAGGGCCGCCCTTGCGTTGCTGAGGGGGACGCCCGCAGAGGAAGAGGAGGTCCGGAGGCGCGGGGAGGCGCTGGCTCTGGAAGCCGTGGAGCACAGCCTTGAGCTCGAACAATTGGAGACGAGGGAGCATCAAGTTGCTCAGGCGGAAGATGCTGTCGGGGCTCGCGAGGCCAGGGTCCAGGAGGAAGTCGACCGCCAGGTGGCCGAGGTTCGTGCAGACCTGGAGGGTAGGTACGACTTGAAGCTGAAGCTCGCAGGAACGGAGGATGCGGGCAGGGCCGCTGCCCTCAGGCCCAGGTTGGACGAGGCGGAGAGGCGTGGGGAGGTCACGGCTGCCGCCCTGGAAACAGGTTGATGACGCCGAGGCCGTCGCGTGGCAAAACAGGGAGGAAGTGCTCCAATGACGGACGCTGGAGCGCGAGCACGCCCCCATGCTTCAGAACCTCCGGAACAGGGCTAATACCGCCCTGGGCCACATCTGCGATGAGAATGCACCGCACCCCCACTCGAATGACTATGCCAGCCACCTGATCTTCTTCACCGACATGGTGACGCGCCTGGAAGCCCGGTCCGACAGGGCTCGCTGGCTCGTGGAGGAGAGGAGCCGGTGTCTGCTCGGGCGCGCGTTCTCCCGCGTTTTCAGCCACCTCAGTAACACCTTCCCCGACTTCTACTTCGATGCCGCCATTGCCCCGTACCACAGGCCGTCCGGGGCGACCTGGCGCGGTGGGTGGAGAACAACGTGGATGCGTTGGTCAGAGCCTTCACTTCAGAGGACGACGCGGTGGTAGTCACTGTAGACGGAGGCGACGTAGTCGATGATGGGGACGCCGGCGCTGGTGATGGCGGCGGCGGTGCCAACAACGACGTCAGCGACGCGAGCGGCGCGTCCAAAGATGACGCAGAGGACGTAGTGAGCGACATATCCGGCTAATTCCTCATCCCTTTACTGCTTCACCCTGTATGCAAAAACTCGGGCGTGGCCCCTGAAGATTGTGAGAGTATTTTGGAAGGGGGAGCCCCTCATGTAAATGAATCATGATTTCCATTTCTCTGTGCTGAATCAAGGGTGCGTTTTGGCCAGCCATGAGTCTGATGGCAAGTCTTGCCGCCGCGGTTTACCTTAGCTGGGGCAGGCCCTGAATCGTATAGTAGGTTCGAGAGCCGTCGCGGGGCTCCTGAAGGGTCTGCTGACCTGCCCGGGAGGGCCTCGTGAGGTTCCTGTGCCGATCGGCGTGCTCGTCGCGTACGCTGGGCGGCAAGCGTGAGCTCGAGAACAAGGTAAGAACCAGATGGCAAGAAATCACTTTGAACGAGAAAATGCATCCCCCGCACACATCGATAAAAGCTTGACTTCAACTTAAATCCAAATCTAGAAAGCAAGGCTACAGAAGAAAAGATCGAAAGCAAATGGCCATGTCCGGCGCCTAGTCTAGTCTTCAGGTCTTCAAGTCTTCTCACTAGCGGAGCTAAGTGCTGCCACTAGGCATGGGAGGGAGCCCCAGGGCCTGAGGCCGGCACCCCTGAGACTCCGGGGCGTGTACAACCCCACTCATTATTACGTGAGAGTGTCACGGGCGGCGAGCTTCACATGCACTAGGCCTTCTTCACAGGAACCGGCCTTGCTTCATATCGCCAGACGAAGGCCCCGCCTTGCGCATCCCTCGACCACCTTTTAGCCGACCGGCAACCTGGACGACGCAAAGGGGGGAAAGGGGACGCCAGCGGTGCCCCCGGTGACCACGGGTCCTCTGTCGGGGGAAGGCTCCCCGACACCTCCCCGACAGAGGGCCTACCTCCGGGTGTTGTCTGGCTTCGTGTGACGTGGGGATGGGCCTTGCTCCTGGCTCCCTCCTCATGGCCCCCAGCGTGATTCCCCTGGCGGAAGGGATGCTGCTGCGTCGGGGTCGCCGACCAATGCCTTGACCTGATTCACTTGCAGCCCATGGTTAGCGTAAGCCTGCTCCTGAGATATTAGTGGTACCCTGTAGTCGTTGTCGCTGGCGCGATCGTTGCGGTTCTCCGTCGGTTCCTGGAAGGCTTCAACTTCCAGCGTCCCTTCTTCCCACTCTTCTCCGAGGAACGAGCCAGGGTCATCCTTCGGTGCGTACTCCTGGTCCATCATGCGGGGCACGTAGGCTTCCGGGGCTGTCACCCCAAACACCTCGCCGTAGTGCCCCACACTCCATGTTGCTCGGCCCTGCGCGGTGTCCTGAGGATGGTAACGCGGCATCCCACTGGAACCGTGGGGGGCAACGCTTGTACCCATGCTCATCGCGGGCGGCATGGGGGCGATGGAGCCCCCGCGCCGCCGGCCATGTTGGTGTTGACGAAGCCCCCAGGCACACCTGATGGCGCGTGGTTGCGGCGAGGCCCGTCGTGAGACCCCGGCGTGGCTTGAGAAGGAAGCTGATAGCAGAAGGGCGGCGCTCCCGATGCCGCCGCATCCAGCAGCTCGGCAACACGCTCCAGCAGTGCATCCCGGCTGCTCTCCATCAGCCGGCAGCGCAGCAGCTCTCGCGCCACCGTGAGCGCTGCCCGCATGATTGCCTGCTCCCACCGTGAATGCGGCGCTGTTGCTGCAGCGTGGCTTGCTGCCCTTGCAGCGGCTCGCACTTGCCATGGGGTGAGGGTGGACGACGCCTGGCCGCGCCGCCCGCGCCCCGCAGCGCTGGATGGCGCTCGCGGCGCCTGGAGCGAGGGGTCGGGGTCTTCATGGGCAGGTGTCACCGCCCGGGACGGCCAAGCTTCCCAGCGGTCGGAATCAGCCCTTGGGTCGCCGGACATCGTGGCCACGGAGCATCGGCAAGTCGATTGGCGGAGAAGAAGCTCCGGCGCACCCCTACCTGGCGCGCCAAATGTCGGATGTGGGGTTCTGGCAAAACCCTTAAGGTTCAAACTCTGGGGTGCGCATGAAGTTCTTTCCCTCCTACCGATCTACGCCCTAGGTCGCTAAGATCTTGCGGACGAACTCGACGAACTCACAACACGGAAAGACATGAGATTTATACTGGTTCGGGCCACTGTTGTGGTGTAATACCCTACTCGAGTGTGTGGTGGTGGATTGCCTCTTGGGCTGATGAAGCACAGTACATGGGGAAGAACAGCCTCCTGAGGTTGAGGTGTTCTTGTGCTCTGTGGACTTGTGGATGAGAACTCGATCCGTCCCTCCTGTGGTGGCTAGCTCTACTTATATAAGCCCTGGTCCTCTCCCCAAATATTGAGCGGGAAGGGAGCCAACAACGGCGGGCCAATTTGAAAGGGGACAGCTAGTACAAGCTATCCTAACAAAAGCGGTCTTCGCCTGCAAAAGGCTCTGGTGGTGACGCCGTCTTGGGCTCCATGGTGACCTCCGTCTTGCCGTCCTGCTGGTCTTGGTCTCGTTGCACCGATATGGAAACCTTTTCCTGATGCCTCGGTACTCCGTGCCTGCGCCTGCCTCCTTAGCACCAAAGAGGAAACAAGGACGCTGCGCGCGCTGGCGCCCGCCTGGTGCCGGTCGTCATGGCTCACGTCACGAGAGCCTCGTGAAGTTTGCCCCACCTTGATATCTCTGTTCCTCGCGAGGTAGCCTAGTGAGGCCGCTCCCTAGGAGGTCTTGCGCCGTCCCCCTCGCGAGGCTTGGCCCCTCGCGAGGGTCTTGAACGCCTTGTTGATGAAGATGGGCCGTACAGACCTGCTAGCATAGCCACGCCGTGGGCCGCAGGCAGGCAAGTCTGTGGACCCCTGTTCCCAGAACGCCGACAACATTATAAGATGATCTCTTACTAAATTTCAAGGTATAAGTGTTCTCCCTGAGTATGCACCGTTGCTACAGTTCTTCGTGCTGAGACACCACGTGATGATCGGGTGTGATAAGCTCTACGTTCACATACAACGGGTGCAATCCAGTTTTGCACATGCAGAATAATCGGGTTAAACTTGACGAGCCTAGCATATGCTGATATGGCCTCGGAACACTGGAGACCGAAAGGTCGAGCGTGAATCATATAGTAGATATGATCGACATAGTGATGTTCACCATTGAAAACTACTCCATCTCACGTGATGATCGGACATGGTTTAGTTGATTTGGATCACGTGATCAGTTAGATGATCAAAGGGATGTCTATCAAAGTGGGAGTTCTTAAGTAATTTTATTAATTGAACTTTAATTTATCATGAACTTAGTATCTGATAGTATTTTGCATGTCTATGTTGTTGTAGATAGATGGCCCGTGCTGTTGTTCCATTGAATTTAAATGCGTTCCTTGAGAAAGCTAAGTTGAAAGATGATGGTAGCAATTAC
The DNA here is from genome assembly GCA_021605205.1 of Aegilops longissima. NCBI lineage: Eukaryota > Viridiplantae > Streptophyta > Magnoliopsida > Poales > Poaceae > Aegilops > Aegilops longissima. The sequence goes on along the minus strand of CM038681.1, from coordinate 536,318,693 downwards.
ACAGACTGGGTCCGTAACTTGAGGATTATCCTCATTGCTGCACAGAAGAATTACGTCCTGGAAGCACCGCTGGGTGCCAGGCCTGCTGCAGATGCAACTGACGATGTTAAGAGCGTCTGGCAGAGCAAAGCTGATGACTACTCGATAGTTCAGTGTGCCATGCTTTACGGCTTAGAACTGGGACTTCAACGACGTTTTGAACGTCATGGAGCATATGAGATGTTCCAGGAGTTGAAGTTAATATTACAAGCAAATGCCCGGATTGAGAGATATGAGGTCTTCAATAAGTTCTACAGCTGCAAGATGGAGGAGAATAGTTCTGTCAGTGAACATATACTCAAAATGTCTGGGTATAACAATCACTTGATTCAACTGGGAGTTAATCTTACGGATGATAGTGTCATTGACAGAATTCTTCAATCACTGCCACCAAGCTATAAGAGCTTCGTGATGAACTATAATATGGAAGGGATGGATAAGACAATTCCCGAGCTCTTCGCAATGCTAAAAGCTGCGGAGGTAGAAATCAAGAAGGAGCATCAAGTGTTGATGGTCAACAAGACCACCAGTTTCAAGAAAAAGGGTAAAGGGAAGAAGAAGGGGAACTTCAAGAAGAACATCAAACAAGTTGCTAGTCAGGAGAAGAAACCCAAGTCTGGACCTAAGCCTGAGACTGAGTGCTTCTACTGCAATAGACTGGTCACTGGAAGCGGAACTGCCCCAAGTATTTGGCGGATAAGAAGGATGGCAAGGTGAACAAAGGTATATGTGATATACATGTTATTGATGTGTACCTTACTAATGCTTGCAGTAGCACCTGGGTATTTGATACTTGTTCTGTTGCTAATATTTGCAACTCGAAACAGGGGCTACGGATTAAGCGAAGATTGGCTAAGGACGAGGTGACGATGCACGTGGGAAATGGTTCCAGAGTCGATGTGATCGCCGTCGGCATGCTACCTCTACATCTACCTTCGGGATTAGTTTTAGACCTAAATAATTGTTATTTGGTGCAAGCGTTGAGCATGAACATTATATTTGGATCTTGTTTGATGCGAGACGGTTATTCCTTTAAATCAAAGAATAATGGTTGTGCTATTTATATGAGTAATATCTTTTATGGTCATGCATCCTTGAGGAGTGGTCTATTTATATTGAATCTCGATAGTAGTGATACACATATCCCTAATATTGAAGCCAAAAGATGCAGAGTTGATAATGATAGTGCAACTTATTTGTGGCACTGTCGTTTAGGTCATATTGGTGTAAAGCGCATGAAGAAACTCCATACTGATGGACTTTTGGAATCACTTGATTATGAATCACTTGGTACTTGCGAACCATGCCTCATGGGCAAGATGACTAAAACGCCGTTCTCCGGAACAATGGAGCGAGCAACAGATTTGTTGGAGATCATACATACTGATGTATGTGGTCCGATGAATATTGAGGCTCGCGGCGGGTATCATTATTTTCTCACCTTCACAAATGATTTGAGCAGATATGGGTATATCTACTTAATGAAACATAAGTCTGAAACATTTGATAAGTTCAAAGAATTTCAGAGTGAAGTGGAAAATCATCGTAACAAGATAATAAAGTTTCTACGATCTGATCGTGGAGAAGAATATTTGAATTACGAGTTTGGTCTTCATTTGAAACAATGCAGAATAGTTTCCCAACTCACGCCACCCGGAACACCACAACGTAATGGTGTGTCTGAATGTCGTAATCATACTTTACTAGATATGGTGCGATCTATGGTGTCTCTTACTGATTTACCGCTATCATTTTGGGGTTATGCTGTAGAGACGGCTGCATTCACGTTAAATAGGGCACATCGAAATGCGTTGAGACGACGCCTTATGAACTGTGGTTTGGCAAGAAACCAAACTTGTCGTTTCTTAAAGTTTGGGGCTGCGATGCTTATGTGAAAAAGCTTCAACCTGATAAGCTCGAACCCAAATCGGAGAAATGTGTCTTCATAGGATACCCAAAGGAAATTGTTGGGTACACCTTCTATCACAGATCCAAAGGCAAGACATTTGATGCAAAGAATGGATCCTTTCTAGAAAAGGAGTTTCTCTCAAAAGAAGTGAGTGGGAGGAAAGTAGAACTTGATGAGGTAATTGTACCTGCTCCCTTGTTGGAAAGTACTTCATCACAGAAATCGGTTCATGTGACATCTACACCAACTAGTGAGGAAGCTAATGATATTGATCATGAAACTTCAGATCAAGTTACTACCGAACCTCGTAGGTCAACCAGAGTATGATCCGCACCAGAGTGGTACGGTAATCCTATTCTGGAGGTCATGTTACTTGAACAAGGCGAACCTATGAACTATGAAGAAGCGATGGTGAGCCCAGATTCCGCAAAATGGCTTGAGGCCATGAAATCTGAGATGGGATCCATGTATGGAAACAAAGTGTGGACTTTGGTTGACTTTCCCGATGATCGGCAAGCCATAGAGAATAAATGGATCTTCAAGAAGACGACTGACGCTGATCGTAATGTTACCGTTTACAAAGCTCGACTTGTTGCGAAAGGTTTTCGACAAGTTCAAGGGGTTGACTACGATGAGACTTTCTCACCCGTAGCGATGCTTAAGTCTGTCCGAATGTGATGACCCACAAGTATAGGGGATCTATCGTAGTCCTTTCCATAAGTAAGAGTGTCGAACCCAACGAGGAGCATAAGGAAATGATAAGCGGTTTTCAGCAAGGTATCCTCTGCAAGTACTGAAACAAGTGGTAACAGATAGAAAGCAACCCATCATCTACTTATTACTTCCCAATGCCTTCCTCTAGGCCCAAATAATGGTGAAGTGTTATGTAGTCGACGTTCACATAACACCACTAGAGGCTAGACAACATACATCTCATCAAAATATCGAACGAATACCAAATTCACGTGACTACTAATAGCAAGACTTCTCCCATGTCCTCAGGAACAAATGCAACTACTCACAAAGCGTATTCATATTCATAATCAGAGCGGTATTAATATGCATATAGGATCTGAACATATGATCTTCCACCAAATAAACCAACTAGCATCAACTACAAGGAGTAATCAACACTACTAGCAACCTACTAGTACCAATACCGGACTTGGAGACAAGAATTGGATGCAAGAGATGAACAAGGGTTTTGAGAGGAGATCGTGTTGGTGAAGATGTTGATGGAGATTGCCCTATCCCTATGAGAGGAGCGTTGGTGATGATGATGACGATGATTTCCCCCTCCCGGAGGGAAGTGTCCCTGGCAGAACAGCTTTGCCGGAGCCCTAGATTGGTTCCGCCAAGGTTCCGCCTCGTGGCGGCGGAGTTTCATCCCGAAATGTTGCTTCTTTTTTTTTCTCAATGAAAGACCTCATATAGCATAAGATGGGCATCGGAGGGCCACCGGGGGGCCCACGAGGTAGGGGGGCGCGCCCTAGGAGGGGGGCGCGCCCCCCACCCTCGTGGACAAGGTGTGGGCCCCCTGGCCTTCATCTTTGGCGAGGATTTTTTATTATTTCTTGTAAGATATTCCGTGGAGTTTCAGGACTTTTGGAGTTGTGCAGAATAGGTCTCTAATATTTGCTCCTTTTCCATCCCAGAATTCCAGCTGCCGGCATTCTCCCTCTTCATGTAAACCTTATAAAATAAGAGAGAATAGGCATAAGTATTGTGACATAATATGTAATAACAGCCCATAATGCAATAAATATCAATATAAAAGCATGATACAAAATGGACGTATCAACTCCCCCAAGCTTAGACCTCGCTTGTCCTCAAGCGAAAGCCGATAACGATGAATATGTCCCCATGTTCAGAGGGAGAGGTGTCGAAAAAAAATACAGACATGAAGGCATCATGATTATCCTCATAACATCAACATATATAGGTATTGTCATATGATTTCTTATGTTCAAGTAATAATCAATTCACAATGCAGAGTATGAATCGTAAACTTTATTGAAAACCAACAAACTATAATCTCAGTCATTGAAGCAATTGCAATTTATCATAACATCAGAAAGAGTCTATGTCAGAGCTTAACATCAAGTCCACATACTCAACTATCATCTAGTCTTTCATAATTGCTAACACTCACGCGATACTTGTGGTTACGGAGTGTTAATCGGACACAGAGAAAGATAGGGGCTTATAGTTTCGCCTCCCAACCTTTTACCTCAAGGGTAATGTCAACAATAATAACTCAAGCCTCCTACATCCAATTAGATATATCAATCAGGATCTTTCCAACACACTATGCTTGCCAAAGGATAAAATGTAAAAAGGAAAGGTGAAGATCACCATGACTCTTGCATAAGATAGAGGATAATAATAAAAGATAGGCCCTTCGCAGAGGGAAGCAGAGGTTGCCATGCGCTTTTATGGTTGGATGCACAAAATCTTAATGCGAAAGAACGTCACTTTATATTGCGCCTTGTGATATGAACCTTTATTATGCAGTCCATCGCTTTTATTTCTTCCACGTCACAAGATCGTATAAAGATTATTTCTCCCACACCAATCAATCATACATATTTAGAGAGCAATTTTTATTGCTTTGCACCGATGACAACTTACTTGAAGGATCTTACTCAGTCCATAGGTAGATATGGTGGATTCTCATGGCAAAACTGGTTTAAGGGTTTGTGGAAGCACAAGTAGTATCTCTACTTGGTGCTGAGAATTTGGCTAGCATGAGGGGGAAAGGCAAGCTCAACATGTTGGGAGATCCATGACAACATACTTTATCTCAGATATAAGAAAACATAACTCATTACGTTGTCTTTCTTGTCCAACATCAACTCTTTAGCATGTCATATTTTAATGAGTGCTCACAATCATAAAAGATGTCAATAATAGTATATCTATATGTGAAACCTCTCTTTCCTTATTACTTCCTATTAATTGCAACGATGACCAAAGCTATGTTTGCCAACTCCCAACAACTTTTAATCATCATACTCTTCTATGTAAAGTCATTACTCTCAATAAGATCAATACGAACTATGTGTTTCTTTTTATTCTTTTTCTCTATTCTTTTATTCACTCAAGATCATGGCAAAACTTCAAGCCCTTGACTCAACACTAATCTTTATTATATAGCTCACGGAATCGATTACATAGAGAAATCATAAAGTAAAACTCAAAACTAGATCATGCCATTAACTTTATTCTACTAGATCAAGATACTACTAATAGGATCGAACTAAGAAAAACGGTAAAGATAGGAGATGTGGTTGTGATACGATACCGGGGCACCTCCCCCAAGCTTGGCAGTTGCCAAGGGGACTGCCCATATCCATGTGATTATATCTCCTTTGCTGGTGAAGAAAGTGGAGTTGTTGTTGATGATGCGGGCTTGTCGTCCATCTTCCAAGGCATAGGCTCACCATCATAAAAGTATGATCGAGTCTCCGGGATCCTCAAATCTGCAGCCGAACTCATCCTTTTGAATCTATATTCATACTCACAGTTTTGGTTTTGCAGGTCATAGATTTGGGCTTGAAGGTGCTCGATCTTCTCATGAAGCTTGAAGATGGCCTCCCTGATATTGTCGGCATCCAACTTGTGGTTGCAAGTGAACTCCGCGATCATCATGTGGTTGGAGTTGAGTCCATGTTCCACCATCCCTTGACACTTGAAAACTTGTTGCTCCACTGCTTCGTGCCTCATTTCCATGCTTCCGGTTCCTTTTGGTCCCTCTTAATCTCGGATGTGCAGCAACCCATCACACAACTCAATGGTTTGAGGGTGTCGCAGCACCTCCGTGAGGTAAGGGTTGATGATCTTCTCGAAGAACTTGTCCTTGGAGGCACTTGGGGACGTCATGATAATCTAGATCTGTCAGAAAAACAGCTCGAAACAAGAACAGAGGAGATTTGCGTGATACGGGAGTCAAAACCTTCGGGAGAATATATAATGAATTTTTACCGACCAAAATGCGTATCGTGCAAGAAAACGGAGTCCGGAAGGCACACGAGGTGTCCACGAGGTATGAGGGCGCGCCCAGGGGGGTAGGGCGCGCCCTCCACCCTCGTGGGGCCCTCATGTCCTTCCCGGACTGCTACTTATTTTTCTGTTTTTCTAAATATTCCAAAACGGAGAAATATTGCCTAAAAAATTGTTTTGGAGTCGGTTTACTTACCGTACCACATGCCTACTCCTTTTCGGAGTCTGAAACGTTCCGGAAAGTGTCCTTTATGTATTCCTCCGGGGTTACGGTTTCAATGACATTGGTTTCAACATTTATAGGATTACCTGAGATATAATGTTTGATTCTTTGACCGTTTACCACCTTCAAAGTTGTTGATTTTTATGGCACCGGAACGATAGACCTCCAGGATAACGTAAGGGCCTTCCCATTTAGAGAGAAGTTTTCCTGCAAAAAAATCTTAAACGAGAGTTGTATAGCAATACATAATCACCTACATTAAACTCACGCTTTTGTATCCTTTTGTCATGCCATCTTTTAACTTTTTCTTTAAACAACTTGACATTTTCATAAGCTTGGGTTCTCCATTCATCAAGTGAGCTAATATCAAATAACCTCTTCTCACCGGCAAGTTTGAAATCATAGTTGAGCTCTTTAATAGCCCAATATGCCTTATGTTCTAGTTCGAGAGGTAAATGACATGCTTTTCCATAAACCATTTTATACGGAGACATACCCATAGGATTTTTATATGCAGTTCTATAGGCCCATAATGCATCATCAAGTTTCTTGGACCAATTCTTACTAGACCTATTGACAGTCTTTTGCAAAATTAATTTGAGCTCTCTATTACTCAATTCTACTTGACCACTAGACTGTGGGTGATATGGAGATGCAATTCTATGATTAACATCATATTTAGCAAGCATTTTACAGAAAGCACCATGAGTAAAATGTGAACCACCATCAGTCATTCAATATCTAGGGACTCCAAACCTCGGAAAAATAACTTCTTCAAGCATTTTAATAGAGGTGTTATGATCAGCACTACTAGTTGGAATAGCTTCTACCTACTTAGTAACGTAATCAACAACAACTAAAATATGTGTATATCCATTAGAGGTAGGAAAAGGTCCCATATAATCAAAGCCCCAAACATCAAATGGTTCAATAACGAGTGAATAATTCATAGGTATTTCTTGACATCTACTAATATTACCAATTCTTTGACATTCATCACAAGACAAGACAAACTTACGGGCATCCTTGAAGAGAGTAGGCCAATAGAAACCAGATTGCAATACCTTATGTGCAGTTCTATCTCCGGCTTGGTGTCCTCCATAAGCTTCAGAGTGACACTTGCGTAGGATCTGTTCTTGTTCATGCTCAGGTACACAACATCTAATAACACCATCTACTCGTTCTTTATAAAGATGTGGGTCATCCCAAAAGTAATGTCTCAAATCATAGAAAAACTTTTTCTTTTGCTGGTATGTGAAACTAGGTGGTATAAATTTAGCAACAATGTAATTAGCGTAATCAGCATACCATGGAGTACTACAAGAAGTATTTATGACATTTAATTGCTCATCAGGAAAGCTATCATCAATAGGTAGTGGGTCATCAAGAACATTTTCTAACCTAGACAAGTTGTCTGCAACGGGGTTCTCAGCTCCCTTTTCTATCAACAATATGCAAATCAAATTCTTGTAGCAAGAGAACCCATCTAATAAGTCTAGGTTTAGCATCTTTCTTTTCCATTAGATATTTAATAGCAGCATGATTAGTGTGAATAGTTACTTTAGAATCAACAATATAAGGTCTGAACTTATCACAAGCAAATACAACTGCTAAGAATTCTTTTTCAGTAGTAGCATAGTTTCTTTGAGCATTGTCTAGAGTCTTACTAGCATAATGGATAACATTTAATTTCTTATCAACTCTTTGCCCTAGAACAGCACCTACAGCATAATCACTAGCATCACACATAATTTCAAAGGGTAAATTCCAATTAGGTGGCTGAACAATAGGTGCAGAGACCAATGCTTTCTTAAGTATTTTGAATGCTTCTACACAATCATCATCAAAGACAAATGGTATATCTTTTTGTAATAAATTAGTCAGAGGCCGAGAAATTTTTGAGAAGTCCTTAATGAACCTCCTATAAAATCCGGCGTGACCAAGGAAACTTCTTATACCTTTGATGTCCTTGGGACATGGCATCTTTTCAATAGCATCAACTTTGGCTTTATCAACTTCAATACCTCTTTCAGAAACTTTATGCCCCAAGACATACCTTCATTAACCATAAAGTGGCACTTTTACCAATTCAAGACAAGATTAGTTTCTTCGCATCTCTGCCAAACTCGATCAAGATTGCTCAAGCAATCATCAAAAGAGGATCCATAGACGGAAAATTCATCCATGAAAACCTCACAAATCTTTTCACAAAAGTTAGAGAATATAGCCATCATGCATCTTTGAAAGGTAGCAGGTGCATTACATAAACCAAAAGGCATACCTCTATAAGCAAAAGTACCAAAAGGGCATCTGAAAGTAGTCTTTGATTGATCCTTAGCCGACACAGGTATTTGAGAGAAACCAGAATAACCATCTAGAAAGCAATAATGTGTATGTTTGCATAATCTTTCTAGCATTTGATCAATAAAAGGTAAAGGGTAATGATCTTTCTTAGTAGCTTTATTTAACTTGTGGAGATCAATTACCATCCTATAACCTGTAATAATTCTTTGCGGGATCAATTCATATTTATCATTAGGAACAACAGTAACACCTCCCTTCTTAGGGACACAATGAACATGACTTACCCACTGACTATCAGCAACGGGATAAATTATACCTGCCTCCAGAAGTTTTAGTATTTCTTTTCTTACCACTTCTTTCATCTTAGGATTAAGCCTTCGTTGATGATCACGAACATGTTTGGCATCTTCTTCCAAATTTATTTTATGTTGATATAGAGTGGGACTAATGCCCTTAAGATCATCAAGAGTATATCCAATAGCAGCTCGGTGCTTCTTCAGAGTTTTCAATAATCTTTCTTCTTCATGCTCTGAAAGGTTAGCACTAATAATAACAGGATATATTTTCTTTTCATCAAGATAAGCATATTTAAGATTATCAGGCAACGGTTTAAGCTCAAACACGGGATCACCCTTGGGTGGAGGAGGATCCCCTAGGATTTCAACAGGTAAATTGTGTTTCAGAATGGGTTCCTGATTAAAGAATACTTCATCTATTTCCCTTCTTTCATTCATAAACATATCATTTTCATGGTCTAGCAAATAATGTTCTAGAGGATCACTTGGAGGTACGGCAATAGAAGCAAGACCAATGATTTCATCTTTACTAGGTAATTCCTCTTCGCGGTGTTGTTTACTACATTTAGAGAAATTAAACTCATGAGTCATATCATCCAAGCCAATAGTAACACCATTCTTTCCGCAGTCTATCTTAGCATTAACAGTATTCAAGAAGGGTCTACCAAATATGATTGGACAAAAGTTATCTTGTGGGGAACTAAGAACAAGAAAATCAGCAGGATATTTGATTTTCCCACACAAGACTTCAACATCTCTAACAATTCCCACTGGCGATATGGTATCTCTATTGGCAAGTTTAATTGTGACATCAATATCTTCTAACTCAGCAGGTGCAATTTCATGCTTAATTTCTTTATATAAATCATAGGGTATAACACTAGCACTAGCACCCATATCACATAAGCCATGATAACAATGATCTCCTATTTTAAAAGAAATAACAGGCATGCATACCACATGTCTATGTTTATCTTTAGCACTAGGTTTGGCGATTCTAGCAGTTTCACCAAAGAATTGAATAACATGCCCATCAATATTATCAGACAAGAGATCTTTAACAGTAGCACCATTAGGTTCTCCTTTGACTTGCTCAGGAGGTGTATAAGTTCTAATATTGCTTTTACGAACCACAGTTGAAGCTTTAGCATGATCCTTTATTCTAACAGGGAAAGGTGGTTTCTCAACATAAGAGGTAGGAACAATAGGATCATTGTAAGTGACAGTCTTTTCTTCAACTTTAATAGGTGCAACTTCTTTTACTTCTATGGGAGGATGATATTTAAACCACTTCTCCTTGGGGAGATCAACATAAGTAGCAAAAGATTCACAGAAAGAAGCTACTATCTCAGAGTCAAGTGCATATTTAGTGCTAAACTTACGGAAAATATCGGTTTCCATAAAAGATTTAACACAATCAAACATAGGTGTCATACCTGACTCCTTACCTTCGTCGAGGTCCCAATCTTCAGAGTTGCGTTTAATTCTATCCAATAAGTTCCATCTGAATTCAATAGTCTTCATCATAAAAGAGCCAGCACAAGAAGTATCAAGCATGGTTTGATTATTATGAGAAAGCTGAGCATAAAAACTTTGAATAATTATTTCTCTCGAGAGCTCATGATTGGGGCATGAATATAACATTAATTTAAGCCTCCCCCAAGCTTGAGCGATGCTTTCTCCTTCGCGAGGCCAAAATTTATATATATAATTGCGATCACGATGAACAAGATGCATAGGATAATATTTTTGATGAAATTCCAATTTCAATCTTTTGTAGTTCCATGATCTTGTATCATCACATAGCCTATACCATGTCAATGCATCTCCCTTCAAAGATAAAGGGAATACCTTCTTCTTAACAACATCATCGGGTATACCTGCAAGCTTAAATAATCCACAAACCTCATCCACATATATTAAGTGTTCATCAGGATGCTTGGTTCCATCTCCTGCAAAAGTATTAGCTAGCAGTTTTTCCATCATTCCCAAAGGAACTTCAAAAGGAGTTTCATTTTCAATAGGTTCAGTAGGTTGAGGAGCAACTCTTTGCTCTACTGGACGGGGTGAAGATACCCCGAACAAGCCCCTCAGAGGATTAATTTCCATAGTAACAAGTGACAGTAGATTTCAGCACACTATATAAATTTTTCCTTACCAAATTCCACCTACCAAAGGCGCTTCACTCCCTGGCAACGGGGCCAAAAAAGAGTCTTGATGACCCACAAGTATAGGGGATCTATCATAGTCCTTTCGATAAGTAAGAGTGTCGAACCAAACGAGGAGCAGAAGGAAATCATAAGCGGTTTTCAGCAAGGTATTCTCTTGTACTGAAACAAGTGGTACACATAGTTTTGTGATAGGATAATTTGTAACGAGCAACAAGTAACAAAAGTAAATAAAGTGCAGCAAGGTGGCCCAATCCTTTTGTAGCAAAGGACAAGCCTGGAAAAACTCTTATAATAGGAAAAGCGCTCCCGAGGACACATGGGAATATCGTCAAGCTAGTTTTCACCATGTTCATATGATTCGTGTTTGGTACTTTGATAATTTGATATGTGGGTGGACCTGTGCTTGGGTGCTATTCTTACTTGAACAAACATACCACTTATGATTAACCTCTATTGCAAGCATCCGCAACTACAACAAAAGTATTAAGGTAAACCTAACCATAGCATGAAACATATGGATCCAAATCAGCCCCTTACGAAGCAACGCATAAACTAGGGTTTAAGATTCTATCACTCTAGCAACCCATCATCTACTTATTACTTCCCAATGCCTTCCTCTAGGCCCAAATAATGGTGAAGTGTTATGTAGTCGATGTTCACATAACACCACTAGAGGCTAGACAACATACATCTCATCAAAATATCGAATGAATACCAAATTCGCATGACTACTAATAGCAAGACTTCTCCCATGTCCTTAGGAAAAAACGTAACTACTCACAAAGCATATTCATATTCATAATCAGAGGTGTATTAATATGCATATAGGATCTGAACATATGATCTTCCACCAAATAAACCAACTAGCATCAACTACAAGGAGTAATCAACACTACTAGCAACCTACCAGTACCAATCCCGGACTTGGAGACAAGAATTGGATACAAGAGATGAACTAGGGTTTTAAGAGGAGATGGTGCTGGTGAAGATGTTGATGGAGATTGCCCTCTCCCTATGAGAGGAGCGTTTTGATCATGATGACGATGATTTCCCCCTCCCGGAGGGAAGTGTCCCCGACAGAACAGTTCTGCCGGAGCCCTAGATTGGTTCCGCCAAGGTTCCGCCTCGTGGCGGCGGAGTTTCGTCCTGAAAGGTTGCTTCTTATTTTTTTCTCAACGAAAGACCTCATATAGCATAAGATGGGCATCGGAGGGCCACCAGGGGGCCCACGAGGTAGGGGGGCGTGCCCTAGGAGGGGGGCGCGCCCCCCCTCATGGACAGGTGTGGGCCCCTGGCCTTCATCTTTAGCGAGGATTTTTATTATTTATTGTAAGATATTCCGTGGAGTTTCAGGACTTTTGAGTTGTGCGAATAGGTCTCTAATATTTGCTCCTTTTCCAGCCGAATTCCAAATTTGGCATTCTCCTCTTCATGTAAACCTTATAAAATAAGAGAGAATAGGCATAAGTATTGTGACATAATGTGTAATAACAGCCCGTAATGCAATAAATATCAATATAAAAGCATGATGCAAAATGGACATATTAGAATCATGTTAGCAATTTCCGCATTTTATGATTATGAAATTTGGCGAATGGATGTCAAAACTGCATTCCTGAATGGATTTTTGGAAGAAGAGTTGTATATGATGCAACCAGAAGGTTTTGTCGATCCAAAGGGAGCTAACAAAGTGTGGAAGCTCCAGCGATCCATTTATGGATTGGTGCAAGCCTCTCGGAGTTGGAATAAACATTTTGATAGTGTGATCAAAGCATATGGTTTTATACAGACTTTTGGAGAAGCCTGTATTTACAAGAAAGTGAGTGGGAGCTCTGTAGCATTTCTAATATTATATGTGGATGACATATTGTTGTTTGGAAATGATATAGAATTTCTGGATAGCATAAAAGGATATTTGAATAAGAGTTTTTCAATGAAAGACCTCGGTGAAGCTGCTTATATATTGGGCATCAAGATCTATAGAGATAGATCAAGACACTTAATTAGACTTTCACAAAGCACATACCTTGATAAAGTTTTGAAGAAGTTCAAAATGGATCAAGCAAAGAAAGGGTTCTTGCCTGTGTTACAAGGTGTGAAATTGAGTCAGACTCAATGCCGACCACTGCAGAAGATAGAGAGAAAATGAAAGATGTTCTTCAGCCATAGGCTCTATCATGTATGCAATGCTGTGTACTAGACCTGATGTGTGCCTTGCTATTAGTTTAGCAGGGAGGTACCAAAGTAATCCAGGAGTGGATCACTGGACAACGGTCAAGAACATCCTGAAATACCTGAAAAGGACTAAGGATATGTTTCTCGTTTATGGAGGTGACAAAGAGCTCATCGTAAATGGTTACGTTGATGCAAGCTTTGACACTGATCTGGACGATTCAAAATTGCAAACCAGATACGTGTTTATAATGAACGGTGGAGCTGTCAGTTCGTGCAGTTCTAAACAAAGCGTCGTGGCGGGATCTACGTGTTAAGCGGAGTACATAGCTGCTTCGGAAGCAGCAAATGAAGGACTCCAGATGAAGGAGTTCATATCTGATCTAGCTGTCATACCTAGAGCATCGTGTCCAATGAAAATCTTTTGTGACAATACTGGTGCAATTGCCTTGGCAAAGGAATCCAGATTTCACAAGAGAACCAAGCACATCAAGAGATGCTTCAATTCCATCCGGGATCAAGTCCAGGTGGAAGACATAGAGATTTGCAAAATACATACAGATTTGAATGTCGTAGACCCGTTGACTAAGCCTCTTCCACGAGCAAAACATGATCAGCACCAAGACTTCATGGGTGTTAGAATGATTACTTTGCAATCTAGATTATTGACTCTAGTGCAAGTGGGAGACTGAAGGAAATATGCCCTAGAGGCAAAAACAAAGTTATTATTTATTTCCTTATATCATGATAAATGTTTATTATTCATGCTAGAATTGTATTAACCAGAAACATAATACATGTGTGAATACATAGACAAACATAGTGTCACTATTATGCCTCTACTTGACTAGCTCGTTAATCAAAGATGGTTAAGTTTCCTAATGGTAGACATGAGTTGTCATTTGATTAACGAGATCACATCATTAGGAGAATGATGTGATTGACTTGACCCATTCCGTTAGCTTAGCACTTGATCGTTTAGTTTACTACTATTGCTTTCTTCATGACTTATACATGTTACTATGACTATGAGATTATGCAGCTCCCGATTACCGGAGGAACACTTTGTGTGCTACCAAACGTCACAACATAACTGGGTGATTATAAAGGTGCTCTACAGGTGTCTCCGATGGTACTTGTTGAGTTGGCATAGATCGAGATTAGGATTTGTCACTCCGATTGTCGGAGAGGTATCTCTGGGCCCTCTCGGTAATGCACATTGATACGTCTCCAACGTATCTATAATTTATGAAGTATTCATGCTATTATATTATCCATCTAGGATGTTTTATATGCATTTATATGATATTTATATGATTTTTGGGACTAACCTATTAACCCAGAGCCCAGTGCCAGTTTCTGTTTTTCCCTTGTTTCAGTGTTTCACACAAAAGGAATATCAAGTCCAAACAGAATGAAACCTTCGGGAGAGTTATTTTTGGAATGGAAGCAATCCAGGGGACTTGGAGTGCACGTAAGCGAAGCAACGAGGAAGGCACGAGGCAGGGGGCGCGCCCACCCCCCTGGGCATGCCCTCCACCCTCGTTGGCCCCTCGTGGCTCCTCTGACCGACTTCTTTCGCCTATATATATCCATATACCCTAAAAACATCATGGAACACAATAGATCGGGATTTCGCCGCCGCAAGCCTCTGTAGCCACCAAAAATCAATCGGACCCTGTTCCGGCACCCTGCCAGAGGGGGGGATCCCTCACCGGTGGCCATCTTCATCATCCCGGCGCTCTCCATGACGAGGAGGGAGTAGTTCACCCTCGGGGTTGAGGGTATGTACAAGTAGCTATGTGTTTGATCTCTCTCTCTCTCTCTCTCTCTCTCGTCTTCTTGATTTAGCACGATCTTGATGTATTGCGAGCTTTGCTATTATAGTTGGATCTTATGTTGTTTCTCCCCCCTCTACTCTCTTGTAATGGATTGAGTTTTCCCTTTGAAGTTATCTTATCGGTCTGAGTCTTTAAGGATTTGAGAACACTTGATGTATGTCTTGCCGTGCTTATCTGTGGTGACAATGGGATATCACGTGATCCACTTGATGTATGTTTTGGTGATCAACTTGCGGGTTCTGCCCATGAACCTATGCATAGGGGTTGGCACACGTTTTCGTCTTGACTCTCCGGTAGAAACTTTGGGGCACTCTTTGAAGTACTTTGTGTTGGATTGAATAGATGAATCTGAGATTGTGTGATACATATCGTATAATCATACCCACGGATACTTGAGGTGACATTGGAGTATCTAGGTGACATTATGGTTTTGGTTGATTTGTATCTTAAGGTGTTATTCTAGTACGAACTCTATGATAGATCGAATGGAAAGAATAGCTTCATGTTATTTTACTACGGACTCTTGAATAGATCGATCAGAAAGAATAACTTTGAGGTGGTTTCGTACCCTACCATAATTTCTTCGTTTGTTCTCCGCTATTAATGACTTTGGAGTGACTCTTTGTTGCATGTTGAGGGATAGTTATATGATCCAATTATGTTATTATTGTTGAGAGAACTTGCACTAGTGAAAGTATGAACCCTAGGCCTTGTTTCCTAGCATTGCAATACCGTTTACGCTCACTTTTACCACTTGTTACCTTGCTGTTTTTATATTTGCAGATTACAAAAACCTATATCTACCATCCATATTACACTTGTATCACCATCTCTTCGCCGAACTAGTGCACCTATACAATTTACCATTGTATTGGGTGTGTTGGGGACACAAGAGACTCTTTGTTATTTGGTTGCTGGGTTGTTTGAGAGAGACCATCTTCATCCGACGCCTCCCACAGATTGATAAACCTTAGGTCATCCACTTGAGGGAAATTTGCTATTGTCCTACAAACCTCTGCACTTGGAGGCCCAACAACGTGTACAAGAAGAAGGTTGCGTAGTAGACATCACACATCACAATAAGCCTTGCAAGCAATGTGACTAATGAGTTAGTTGCGGGATGATGCATTACATAACGAGTAAAGAGACTTGCCGGTAACGAGATTGAGCTAGGTATTGAGATACTGACGATCAAATCTCGGGCAAGTAACATACGATGACAAAGGGAACAACGTATGTTGTTATGCGGTTTGATCGATAAAGACCTTCATAGAATATGTGGGAGCCAATATGAGCATCCAGGTTCCGCTATTGGTTATTGATCGGAGACGTGTCTCGGTCATGTCTACATAGTTCTCGAACCTGTAGGGTCCGCACGCTTAAAGTTCGGTGACGATCGGTATTATGAGTTTTTGTGTTTTGATGTACCGAAGGTAGTTCAGAGTCCCGGATATGATCACGAACATAATGAGGAGTCTCAAAATGGTCAAGGCGTAAAGATCGATATATTGGACGACTATCGGACACCGGAAGTGTTCCGGGTGGTTTCGAAGAAAACCGGAGTGTCGGAGGGTTACAGGACCCCCCGGGAGAAATAGTGGGCCTTATGGGCCTTAGTGGAGAGAGAGGGGGCTGGCCTAGGGCAGGCCGCGTGCCCCTCCTCCTCTGGTACGAATTGGACTAGGAGAGGGGGGCGGCACCCCCTTTCCTTCTCCCTCTCCCCCTTCCTTTCCCCTCCTAGTAGGAGTAGGAAAGAGGGGAGTCCTACTCCTACTAGGAGGAGGACTCTTCCTCCTGGCGCGCCCTACAGGGCTGGCCGGCCTCCCCACTTGCTCCTTTATATACGGGGGCAGGGGGCACCCTAGGACACACAAGTTGATCTGTTGATCTCTCACAGCCGTGTGCGGTGCCCCCCCCCCCACCATATTCCACCTCGGTAATAGCGTAGCGGTGCTTAGGCGAAGCCCTGCGTCGGTAGCGTTATCAACACCGTCATCACGCCGTCGTGCTGACGTAACTCTCCCGCAAAGCTCTGCTGGATCGGAGTTCGTGGGACGTCATCGAGTTGAACGTGTGCTGAACTCGCATGTGCCGTACATTCGGTACTTGGATCGGTCGGATCATGAAGACGTACGACTACATCAACCGCGTTGTCATTACGCTTCCGCTTTCAGTCTACGAGGGTACGTGGACACACTCTCCCCTCTCGTTGCTATGCATCACC
The DNA here is from genome assembly GCA_021605205.1 of Aegilops longissima. Lineage (NCBI taxonomy): Eukaryota > Viridiplantae > Streptophyta > Magnoliopsida > Poales > Poaceae > Aegilops > Aegilops longissima. Next base: position 536,301,512 of record CM038681.1, on the reverse strand, counting down.
ATGATCTTGAGTGTGCGTAGGATTTTTTTGAAATTACTACGTTCCCTAACAGCTCCTTCTTGATTTCTACCTCCGCAGCCTTTAGCATCGCGAAGAGCTCAGGAATTGTCTTATCCATCCCTTGCATGTTATAGTTCATCATGAAGCATTTGTAGCTTGGTGGCAGTGATTGAAGAATTCTGTCAATGATACTATCATCAGGAAGATTAACTCCCACTTGAATCAAGTGATTGTTATACCCAGACATTCTGAGTATATGTTCACTGACAGAACTATTCTCCTCCATCTTGCAGCTGTAGAACTTATTGGAGACTTCATATCTCTCAATCTGGGCATTTGCTTGAAATATTAACTTCAACTCCTGGAACATCTCATATGATCCATGACGTTCAAAACGTCGTTGAAGTCCTGGTTCTAAGCCGTAAAGCATGGCACACTGAACTATCGAGTAGTCATCAGCTTTGCTCTGCCAGATGTTCTTAACATCATCAGTAGCATCTGCAGCAGGCCTGGCACCCAGCGGTGCTTCCAGGACGTAATTCTTCTGTGCAGCAATGAGGATAATCCTCAAGTTACGGACCCATTACGTGTAATTGCTACCATCATTTTTCAACTTAGCTTTCTCAAGGAACGTGTAACGCCCACGATGCGGCTATATCTCTCACGTGTCGAGGCACGACTTAGAGGCATAACCGCATTGTAGGTTTTGTCGCAAGAAGGGTCATCTTCACACAATCCCATGTAATGAACAAGAATGAGATAAAGAGAGTTGGCCTACAATCACCAATTCACACAATACATTAATAAATTCATACATCATTCAAAATACACACATAGACCGACTACGGTCAAATCCAAATGAAAAGAAGATAACCCCAAATGCTAGATCCCCGATCGTCCCAACTAAGCTCCACAATGGATCATCAGGAAACGAAACATAGTAACGACCAAGGTCCTCATCGAACTCCCACTTGAGCTCGGTTGCGTCACCTGCACTGGTATCAATGGCACTTGCAACTGTTTTGGTAGAATCTATGAGTCACGAGGACTCAGCAATCTCACACCCGCAAGATCAAGACTATTTAAGCTTATGGGTAGGAAAGGGGTAATGAGGTGGATCTGCAACAAGCACTAAGCAAATATAGTGGCAAACATACGCAAATAAGAGCGAGAAGAGAAGCAGCGCAACGGTCGAGAAGCTAGAAGTGATCAAGAAGTGATCCGGAAACTACTTACGTTCATACATAACCCAAACCGTGTTCACTTCCCGGACTCCGCCGAAAAGAGACCATCACGGCTACACACGCGGTTGATGTATTTTAATTAAGTCGAGTGCCAAGTTCTCTACAACCGGACGTTAACAAATTCCCATCTGCCACATAACCGCGGGCACGGCTTTCGAAAGATAATACCCTGCAGGGGTGTCGCAACTTAGCCCATCACAAGCTCTCACGGTCAACGAAGGATATCCCTTCTCCCGGGAAGACCCGATCAGGCTCGGAATCCCGGTTACAAGACGTTTCGACAATGGTAAAACAAGACCAGCAAGACCACCCGACTGTGCCGGCAAATCCCGATAGGAGCTGCACATATCTCGTTCTCAGGGCACACCGGATGAGACATCCTACGAGTAAAACCAAGCCTCAAGTTTCCCCGAGGTGGCCCTGCAGTCTACTCGGTTCGGACCAACACTCAGAGGACCACTGGCCCGGGGGGGTTAAATAAAGATGACCCTCGGGCTCGCGAAAACCCAAGGGAAAAGGCTTAGGTAGGCAAATGTAAAACCAAGGTTGGGCCTTGCTGGAGGAGTTTTATTCAAGGCGAACCTTCAAGGGGGTCCCATAAATCCTCTGTTGGAAATATGCCCTAGAGGCAATAATAAATTAGTTATTATTATTATATTTCCTCGTTCATGATAATCGTTTATTATCCATGCTATAATTGTATTGATAGGAAACTCAGATACATGTGTGGGTACATAGACAACACCACGTCCCTAGTAAGCCTCTAGTTGACTAGCTCGTTGATCAATAGATGGTTACGGTTTCCTGACCATGGACATTGGATGTCGTTGATAACGGGATCACATCATTAGGAGAATGATGTGATGGACAATACCAATCCTAAGCCTAGCACAAAGATTGTGTAGTTCGTATGCTAAAGCTTTTCTAATGTTAAGTATCATTTCCTTAGACCATGAGATTGTGCAACTCCCGGATCTTGTAGGAATGCTTTGGGTGTACCAAACGTCACAACGTAATCGGGTGGCTATAAAGGTGCACTACGGGTATCTCCGAAAGTGTCTGCTGGGTTGGCATGAATCGAGATCGGGATTTGTCACTCCGTGTGATGGAGAGGTATCTCCGCCCACTCAAGAGGACATCATCATAATGTGCACAATGTGACCAAGGGGTTGATCACGGGATGATGTGTTATGGAACGAGTAAAGAGACTTGCCGGTAACGAGATTGAATAAGGTATCGGCATACCGACGATCGAATCTCGGGCAAGCACAATACCGCTAGGCAAAGGGAATTGCATACGGGATTGCTTGAATCCTTGACATCGTGGTTCATCCGATGAGATCATCATGGAACATGTGGGAGCCAACATGGGTATCCAGATCCCGCTGTTAGTTATTGACCGGAGAACGTCTCGGTCATGTCTACATGGTTCCCGAACCCGTAGGGTCTACACACTTAAGGTTCGGTGACGCTAGAGTTGTTATGGGGAAATAGTATGTGGTTACCGAAGGTTGTTCGGAGTCCCGGATGAGATCCCGGACATGACGAGGAGCTCCGGAATGGTCCGGAGGTGAAGATCGGTATATTGGACGAAGGGTATTGGAGTCCGGAATTGTTCCGGGGTACCGTGTGATGACCAGCGTGTCCGAAAGGGGTTTGGAGGCCCGGCAAGCTTTGGGGGCCTTATGGGCCAAGGGGAGAGGGCACATCAGCCCACTAAGGGGCTGAGCGCCCCTCCCACCCCATCTCAAATAACCTGCAGAGGTGGGGCGCCACCCCTAGGGCAGCCGCCTCCCGGCTTGGGGGCAAGTTTCCTAGGGGTGGGGCGCCAAAACCCATCTAGGGTTTCCCCTATGGCCGCCGCCTCCCCTAGGGAACCCTAGGCGCCTCCCCTCCTCCCTTTCCCTATATATAGTGAGAGAGAGAGAGGGCAGTCGCACCTTCCTGGCGCATCCCTCCCTCCTCCAACACCTCCTCCTCCTCCGTAGTGCTTGGCGAAGCCTCGCGGAGAACCACGAGCTCCATCACCACCATGCCGTCGTGCTGTCGGAGTTCTCCCTCAACTTCTTCTCTCCCCTTGCTGGATCAAGAAGGAGGAGACGTCCCCGGGCTGTACGTGTGTTGAACACGGAGGCACCGTTGTTCGATGCTTAGATCGGAATCAACCGCGATCTGAATCGCTGCGAGTACGACTCCTTCATCTGCGTTCTTGTAACGCTTCCGCTTAGCGATCTACAAGGGTATGTAGATGCACTCTCCTTCTCCTCGTTGCTAGATTACTCCATAGATTTATCTTGGTGTTGCATAGAAAATTTTGAATTTCTACTACGTTCCCTAACAGTGGCATCATGAGCTAGGTCTATGCGTAGTTTCTATGCACGAGTAGAACACAAGTTGTTGTGGGCGTTGATTTTGTTCAATATGCTTACCGTTGCTAGTCCAATCTTGTTTCGACGGTATTGTGGGATGAAGCGGCCCGGACCGACCTTACATGTACACTTACGTGAGATAGGTTCCACCGACTGACATGCACTTGTTGCATAAGGTGGCTAGCAGGTGCCAGTCTCTCCCACTTTAGTCGGAACGGATTCGACGAAAAGGGTCCTTATGAAGGGTAAATAGCAATTGACATTTCACGTTGTGGTCTTTGCATAGGTAAGAAACGTTCTTGCTAGAAACCCATAGCAGCCACGTAAAACATGCAAACAACAATTAGAGGACGTCTAACTTGTTTTTGCAGGGTTTGCTATGTGATGTGATATGGCCAAAAGAATGTGATGAATGATATGTGATGTATGAGATTGATCATGTTCTTGTAATAGGAATCACGACTTGCATGTCGATGAGTATGACAACCGGCAGGAGCCATAGGAGTTGTCTTAATTTATTTATGACATGCGTGTCAACATAAACGTCATGTAATTACTTTACTTTATTGCTAAACCGTTAGCTATAGTAGTAGAAGTAATAGTTGGCGAGACAACTTCATGGAGACACGATGATGGAGATCATGATGATGGAGATCATGGTGTCATGCGGTGACGATGATGATCATGGAGCCTCAAGATGGAGATCAAAGGAGCAAAATGATATTGGCCATATCATGTCACTATTTGATTGCATGTGATGTTTATCATGTTTATGCATCTTATTTTCTTAGAACGACGGTAGTAAATAAGATGATCCCTCATTAAAATTTCAAGAAAGTGTTCCCCCTAATTGTGCACCGCTATGCGAAAGTTCGTTGTTTGAAGCACCACGTGATGATCGGGTGTGATAGATTCTAACGTTCACATACAACGGTGTAAGCCAGATTTACACACGCCAAACACTTAGGTTGACTTGACGAGCCTAGCATGTACCGACATGGCCTCGGAACACAAGAGACCGAAAGGTCGAGCATGAGTCGATAGTAGATACGATCAACATGAAGATGTTCACCGATGATGACTAGTCCGTCTCACGTGATGATCGGACACGGCCTAGTTGACTCGGATCATGTAATCACTTAGATGACTAGAGGGATGTCTATCTGAGTGGGAGTTCATTAGATGAACTTAATTATCCTGAACATAGTCAAAAGCCCTTTGCAAATTATATCATAGCTCGCGCTTTAGTTCTACTGTTTTAGATATTTTCTAGAGAAAATATAGTTGAAAGTTGACAGTAGCAATTATGCGGACGAGAAGGCTTATGTCCTTAATGCACCGCCGGTGTGCTTGGACCTCGAACGTGTTCGTGAATGTTGCGAACATCGACATACACGCTTTGATGACTACATGATAGTTCAATAATGTTAAATGGTTTAGAATTGAGGCATCAAGACCTTTTTGAAATGTCGCGAACATATGAGATGTTTCGAGGGCTGAATTGGGATTTCAGGCTCGTGCTCACGCCAAGAGGTATAAGACCTCCGACGAGTTTCTTAGCCTGCAAACTAAGGGAGAAAAGCTCAATCGTTGAGCTTGTGCTCAGATTGTCTGAGTACAACAATCACTTGAATCGAGTGGGAGTTAATCTTCCAGATGAGATAGTGATGTTTCTCCAAAGTCATTGCCACCAAGCTGCTAGAGCTTCGTGATGAACTATAACATATCAGGGATAGATATGATGATCCTTGAAATATTCGCGATGTTTGACACCGCGAAAGTAGAAATCAAGTAGGAGCATCAATTGTTGATGGTTAGTAAAAGCGCTAGTTTCAAGAAGGGCAAGGGCAAGAAGGGATACTTCATGAAATGGCAAAACAGTTGCTGATCTAATGAAAAACCCAAGGTTGAACCCAAACCCGAGACTAATTGCTTCTATAATGAGAGGAACGGACACTAAAGCAGAACCACCCTAGATACTTGGTAGATAAGAAGGCAGGCAAGGTCGACGGAAGTATATTGGATATACATTATGTTAATGTGTACATTACTAGTACTCCTAGTATCACCAGGGTATTAGATACCGGTTCGGTTGCTAAGTGCTAGTAACTCGAAATAAAAGCTACGGAATAAAAGGAGACTAGCTAAAGGTGAGCTGACGATATGTGTTGGAAGTGTTTCCAAGGTTGATATGATCAAGCATCGCACGCTCCCTCTACCTTCGAGATTGGTGTTAAACCTAAATAATTGTTATTTGGTGTTTGCGTTGAGCATAGACATGATTGGATTATGTCTATCGCAATACGGTTATTCATTTAAGGAGAATAATGGGTACTCTGTTTATTTGAATAATACCTTCAATGGTCTTGCACCTAAAATGAATGGTTTATTAAATCTCGATCGTAGTGATACACATGTTCATGCCAAAAGATATAAGATAGTAATGATAGTACCACCTACTTGTGGCACTGCCATGTAAGTCATATTGGTACAAAACATATGAAGAAGCTCCATGTTGATGGATCTTTGGACTCACTTGTTTTGAAAAGTTTGAGACATGCGAACCATGTCTCATTGGTGTATATGCATGAAGAAACTCCATGCGGATGGACCGCTTGGACTCACTTGAATTTGAATCACTTGAGACATGCAAATGATACCATATGGGCAAGATGACCAAAGCCTCGCTTTCAAGTGAAATGGAACAAGAAAGCAACTTGTTGGAAGTAATACATTTTGATGTGTGCAGTCCAATGAGTGTTGAGGCACGTAGTGGATATCGTTATGTTCTTACTTCACAGATGATTTGAGTAGATACTGAGTATATTTACTTGATGAAACACAAGTCTGAATTATTGAATGGTTCAAGTAATTTCAGAGTGAAGTTGAAGATCTTCGCGACAAGAGGATAAAATGTCTATGATATGATCATAGAGATGAATATCTGAGTTACGAGTTTTGGCACACAATTAAGACATTGTGGAAATTGTTTCACAATTAATACCGCCTGGAACACCATAGTGTGATGGTTTGTCTGAACATCATAGTTGCACCCTATTGGATATGGTGCGTACCATGATGTCTCTTATCGAATTACCACTATCGTTCATGGGTTAGGCATTAGAGACAACCACACTCACTTTAAATAGGGCGCCACGTAATTCCGTTGAGATGACACCGTATGAACTATGGTTTGGAGAAACCTAAGCTGTCGTTTCTTGAAAGCTTGGGGCTGCGACGCTTATGTGAAAAAGTTTCAGGTTGATAAGCTCGAACCCAAAGCGGATAAATGCATCTTCATAGGACACCCAAAACAGTTGGGTATACCTCCTATTTCAGACCGGAAGCAAAAGTGATAGTTTCTAGAACGGGTCCTTTCTCGAAAAGTTTCTCTCAAAAGAATTGAGTGGGAGGATGGTGGAGACTTGATGAGGTTATTGAACCATCACTTCAACCAAGATGTAGCGAGGGCACGAAAGTTGTTCCTGTGGCACCTACATCAATTGAAGTGGAAGTTGATGATGGTGATCATGAAACTTCGGATCAAGTCACTACCGAACCTCGTAGGGTGACAAGGATGCGTACTACTTCGGAGTGGTACAGTAATCATGTCTTGAAGGTCATGTTGCTAGACAACAATGAACCTGCGAGCTGTGGAGAAGCGATGGTGGGCCCGGATTCCGACAAATGGCTCGAGGCCATAAAATCCGAGAGAGGATCCATGTATGAAAACAAAGTGTAGATGTCACATCCCTAGAGTTTGCTCGTAACTAGTGGCATTGCATCCATGCATCATGTTTAGTTTCATGAAGTTGAAATGGGGATTGATCCAAACCCTAGCACCAAGTGAATTCAAATAGGATCAAATAAAATCCTTTTCAATAAATCCAAAATGTCCTCTGGAAAAGTTCATGATTTTTGATAAAGGTGGAAACCTCTGGCAAAAATGATGCACATAGTTCTAGGTCATTTCTGGACTTTTGAATTAAATCCTATAGTATTCGCGTTTGGGCATTTAAATGCTATAGAATATTTTAAATGCTCAAATAATCATAAAATAAATGTTTACTGTTGGATATATTATAAACAGTAGCCATGATTAGTTTCATGATTTTTGGAAACGCCCTGGCATTTTTAATAAAGCCCTGAAGTTACAAAAAAATAGAAAACAGAAATAAACGAAGAGAGAGAGGAAGCCCACCTGGGCCACTTACCTGGCGCCCATCAAGAGCTCAAAGAGGTCGACCCAGCCACCGGGCGTGCCGATCGTCCCTTCCTCGCGCCAGAGGACAGGGCACGCGACCACGCGCCCGGCCGGGCCACGCCTCCCGCCACCTCCTGCTTCTCCCTTCTGTCGCTTGGATCGCTCGGACGACACCACGTGCCGCCCCGACCGCTCTCACTCTCCCCCTGCTCTCTCCCTCGCCGTTTCCCCCCACCTCACCGAACGCGCCCGCCGCTGACGAGCACCACCACGGCCACCGCCTTCCCCTCGCCCTCTCTTCGAGTCCGGGAGATCCGCCTCGTCGCCCGCATCGTCCTTGACGAGCCAAGCGACCAGGGACGCGCTGCATCGCTGCCACCATCGTCGTCTTCAGCCTCCCGACGCCGGAGATCCTCGGCGTCGATTCGCCGCCCACCGGCCATCCCCGCGCCTGCCAACCCCTCCGTTAGCCTCGCTGTGAGCCTCCGCACCGGACCCCTCTCCCCCCGTTGCTGATTTCTTCCACTAACCGCGGGCTCCGTCGAGCCTGAGAGCTCGTCTCCGCCGCGTTCGTCGCCGCCACAGCTGGCAACCTCGCCTGACCCAACCAAGCACGTACTTGTGCTCAGCGTGCTCCCAGGAAGCCATAGCGCTGCTCACCTCTCTCTCCCGTACACCGTAGCGTCGTGCCACTCGAACCCGTAGCTCCGGCCGCCGCCATGAGGTCGCTTCCGGCGAACTCCGGCCACCCCACGCCTCCGTTGGTCCCCTTGGATGCGCGCGGCATGGGCTACCTCTGGTGCTCTTCGGCGTCAATCAAGAGCCAATAGCGCCACTCCGGTGAGCCACCGCCGCCCTGGGTCGTCGTCGTCGTCTAACCGCCGGCGTGCTGACGTGGCACCATTAGTTAAGGCGCTAATCATGTTTAGTTATTACCTGTGTCAATGACATGTGGGTCCCCGAGCATAGTTAGGTTAGTCTAATTTTCGGTTAAGATTAGTACTAATACGTGTGGACCCCACGTGTCAGCTTTGACTTTGGTCAAGTCAATGTTGACCGGTCCCACCTGTCTTACACTCAAACTAGACTGAGACACTAACGTATGGGTCCCACAGGTCAGGTTTGACCTGGCCGACCCAGTTGACCTGCTGACGTCACACCTATGTCATGCTAACGCAGTAAATCCTTTTCTGGATTTATTTTTATACAGGAAATTCCAGAAAATGATCTAAACTTCTAAAATTCATATAAATTCAACCGTTACTCCATAGTAAATAATTTATATATGAAAAATGATCAAAAAAATCCAATCTATCCATCCGTACCATTTTCATGCATGTTAGAACGAGTTATAGCTGCTGTTTAGCACAAATCATATAAATGGCATTTAAACTCTCACATATGGAGTTTGATTTTGAATCTAGTGTTCAAACCAACCCCATTTAACTTGTTGCTAGATGCATTAGGCCAATCAACGGCATATTGCCATGTCATCTTCATGCATCATATTGTTGCATGGCATTGATTGTGTTTCTCCTTTGTTTGTTGGTGTTTGTCCCTCTCGATGAGACGGCGTCATCGATGAGTTCGATGACACCGATGAAGAACTATATTATCTTCGTGGAGTGCCGTGCAAGAAAAACCCCTTGTTCATTCTCGATACAATCCCACTCTCTCGCTCTGCTCTCTTTTACTGCATTAGGACAACAACGATTCATCTGTTACTTGCTGTGGTAGCTGAACCCTTTATCCTCTCAGCATGACCTGTCATTCCACAAGAAATAGATGAAACCCACTAGCATGAGTAGGAGTTGTTTGAGCCCTGTTGTGCCTACTCATTCATGCTTGTTTTTCATGCCTGCTACTGCTTAGAGTTGAGTCAGGTCTGATTCATCGGGAATGAATCGGAGGTGTGTGAACATGTCTTACTGTTGAGAGCTAAGTGTGTGAACACAATTTGGTAAAGGTAGCGGTGAGAGGCCATGTAGGAGTACATGGTGGGTTGTCTCATTGCAGCCGTCCTCAGGAACTGAGTTCTGTGTTTGTGATCCATGAAACAGTTACTACCACACATTGAGATCCTTAATTGACTCTCTCGGCTTCTTAACCACCCTTGTCCTTTGTCCGGGAGTTGCAAAGTAGTTTCTGGTGTTTGTAGCATGCTGGGGTCCGCACGCAGCGCTGACCTTAGGGGTGGGGTGTGTTGCGGTAGGCACGTGGCACGGTGTACCGATTCGCCCGTTTGGTGTCTCGGGAACCCTGCACACATCGTTCGGGGCCGTTAGTGGAAACCTCGGCCGGACTCCCTGCGGATGGAACCCGAATAGGCGATAGACCTGGACTAGGGACTTGAGTGTTTAGGTAGGCCGTGGCCGACACCCTCGCCAGGCTTCCGCTTGAAGGTTGCCGAGATACATGACGTGTATATGGCGGTAAGTGGCGAGAGCGTGTGTGAAGAAGTACACCCCTGCAGGGTTATAAATGATCTATTCGAATAGCCGTGTCCGCGGTAAAGGACTTCTGGGTTGCCTATAACAGTTCATAGACAAGTGAAAATGGATACTCTAAAGTGTGCAAGATAAGCGTGAGTGCTATGGATGGCGTTCTCGTAGGGAGACGGGAGCGGATCCATAGTGGTGTATTGATATGGTGAATATGTGGACTCGTGTGCGCCACCTCAAAGGAGTTACTTGCAATGTAGTTCAGATAGCCACCGAGTCAAAGCTGGCTTGCTGCGGTCAAACTCCACCACCCCTTTGTTGATAATGATGCATATGTAGTTAGTTCTGATGTAAGTCTTGCTGAGTACATTTGTACTCACGCTTGCTTATTTTATGTTTTGCGAGAGACGCTGGTCTCGCTAGTAGTTCAGCGTGGACTTGACGCTTAGCTTGATACCTCAGCTACGATCTTGTGCCCTCGGCAGATCTCGGTAGATAGTCGCTTCTAAGCCTTTTTCATTTGTAGATGTCTCACTCGGACATGTTTAGCTTCCGCTTGTGCTTTGATTTGTATGCTCTCAATGTTGGGTCATGAGACCCATGTTTGTAATATCTCGCTCCTCGAGCCTAATGAATAAATACTTTGAGTCGTAGAGTTATGTTGTGATGCCATGTTGTATTTACACATATAGAGAATATTGTGTGTATGTTTGAAATGCTTGGTATGTGTGGGATCCGACAATCTAGTTGTTTATCCTTGGCAGCCTCTGTTATGGGGAAATGTAGTCTAGTGCTTCCTTGAGCCATAGTAGTCCGCTACAGCCCGTTCACCGGAGTCCTGCTAGCCCAAAGACTACCGCTCGTGACACTTGATCGGCCGGCATGTGTTTCACTTCGTTCTGTATCATCCCTTCGGGAAATGTCACGCGTGACATCCGAGTCCTGACTAGCCTGCTACAGCCCAGGTTCCCGGAGTCCTGTTAGCCCAGTGCTACAGCCCGGATTCACACGCTACTGACTGACATGCTCGATGTGATTCATGTATGCCTGTCCCCATGGGTTAGTGCCGCTTTGGGTTCACGACTAGTCATGTCGGCCCGGGTTCTCTGTCATATGGATGCTAGTGACACTATCATATACGTGAGCCAAAAGAGGCAAACGGTCCCGGGCCATGGTAAGGCGACACCCGTGGGAATACCGTCCGTGAGGCCGCAAAGTGATATGAGGTGTTACTGGCTAGATCGATGTGACTTGGAATCGGGTCCCGACAGCTTTGGTATCGAGCCCGACTGCAGAGGATTACCAAGCCAAACTGGTCGGGTTGTGTCTAGAAATGCTCTAGTTATGTAAGGGAATTGATTGGGGAAGGGAACGTAAGGCTCTTTTACTCCTTATACCTCATGGCCTTCTGATCTGAGTCAACCTCTTCTCTTCTATGGGGTTTAAGAACTAGGCTTCTCATCTATCTATCAGGATGACGTGTTACTAATCCATAGACTTTTAAGATTGTTGGTTTTATGCCCCAGTTCAGTTTCTACTACTTTCGTGTGTTCATAGTTGGTCTCGGAACCTTGATATTGTGCTTCTGAGTGGTTGTGCCACCAATTTGCAGGATGCCTCAAATCATTTTGAGCATTTACAGCTGTTATGTTGTCCGAGTCATCCCAGGTCTCTAAATAGTCTGATGCATTTGCAAATCCTTTCTTTCCGTTCCTGATGTCCTTTTTGGTCAGAATAAGCACACTAATCGGTAAGTTGAGGTACTTTGTTGCCTCGGCATATATGTTGGAGCTATTATTATGACCCTAGGTGTTTAGGAAGTCACCTGGTAATTTAGCAATGCTTTTGTATCCCGATGTGATGATTCCGCCATTATTCTTGAAAGCATCCCGTGATGTTATTAGTTAGTAGGCATTCTATTCCTGGGTTCTTGAACCCGAGATTCACCCTACTTCATGTTGTTAGTATTTGCTAGTTCCTTTAGGATATTAGTAACCTTGTGACAGTCCTCGAGGTTCGTGGTATCTCATTCTTCCAAATACCATGAACCATCCTTGGCAGGAGTTCCTTTGAACCAAAAGGTCACAACAAGAGTGCTCTCGATGAGTTCCCCATTCTATATTGCAACTCTGCCAGTTCTACCTTCTCCGCATGGGTTATCCGGAAGAAATGTTGAACTTTGCTCAACATACTAATCCATGCCTCCACAACTCGAAAAGTTATATGTTCCTCTAGTTGTTCCTCCTTAGTTGTATTCTAACCGCCGTCTATCAATTGATAGTCAAGGGTATGTGTGCGATCGTATTTATCGATGCCTATTATCCTTGTGGTCCGTCAAGCCATTCTATTCCAGAATGACTAGGAGAGACAAACTCCAGTACCTCATCCATATCTAGGATTGGGTCAAAGTAGTTGTGCTCTGCAGATCAAATGCCAATCCAGCCTTTGTTCTGTTCTACCTTGGAGTGTTCCATCTTTATGTCAAGAGTGTCATGAGAATTGCACCACCTCTTATGAATTCTTGACGCAGTAATACTTCTTGCCATCATTGTTCATTCCTCGGTTCCCGTGTTATTGTAACCGGAATGCCGACAAGTGTACTATGATGTGCGAAATCAATACGCCTAGCAACCCCCTTGCTTGGTAGTTAATGGACAATATTCTCATTCTTAGCGTGTTGGTTATTATATCATCATCCTAAGATTGATCGTGCTACCTAGTCCTTATTTCTGGTGCACTCTTCGATCAATGAGTTAGGATTGTGCCAACCCCTCGCTTATTTGATCATATCGTCTTTCCCTGAAAAGCAAGATTGTTCTCGAGTTTAGTAACATATCGGTGGTTCGTGATTTTATGAATATCCTCTCGGAAGTATCACCAGGTTGTCCCCTGACCGTTATGTTGAGCTCGTGATCAAGATGGTCTCTTGCAAACCACCCCTTCTCCAAGAATCTGTGTTGGATACCCCTGAGCTAGTTGGATAAGCCAAACAACAACTTGGAGAGTTGGAAGATAAAAGCTTGTCCGACTTAGCTCATCACTAAGGGATATCCTTGAGTGTGTGTGTGTTGAAGAAAGATGATATCTTCATCGATTGGTCCATGTGATCAGTTGTTGGATCTATTGCCTTGACAAAACTTTGACTTGAGTATGGGCTATCGTCAAGTCAAATCAGAACCAACGATGTTCGTAATGTTGTCTTACTCGTGGTTGATCCCTCGAGCATACACCATTACATCTTTTGGTCTGACCAATGCTATCACCGTGTTCACATGATGGTGGAAGTCCAGTGATATGGGAATTCCGATGAGTTGTTGTTGAGCCCATCAGTAGCATTTTGTCTCCCCCATGATTCATGCTAAACATCAACCTAGTGTTGAAAAATTCATAAGCAATGCCTTCGTGTTCCGTTCATAAAGCTTATTCTTGGATGGAAGAAGTGACTTCCTCGAATTCACGTGCATTTGATACAAGTTGCCGTCGTGGATTCGGGAAAGCTTGTTTTTGCTTCCTTTGGAATCATCCCAAGTCAGTCATGCATGTGCAAAGTATTCTATGGTCTGATAGACTGATCATCTTCATTCCATATGAATTTCCTAGCACAATAAGCCACTGATTGAATTGTTCAAGGAGAAGAAGTTCCTTCGTAAGAGCTAATCCGGACTTATGTAAGGACTTCGATATCCGCAATGATGGTTCCTAGTCAGAACTCGGTAGTGTTTTATCATAAGACTACTATGTGGTCATGTTTGTCTGGGACAGCGTGTTCACATGTGTTTAGAAGAACCAGCTCATGTTTTGGAGCTTGCTATCGTAGTTCATTTCCCGAGAATCTCGCAACGTCATCTCGTCGATCGTGTTGCAAACTTTCCTTTCAGACATGTTGAGTCTGAAGTATCCTATCACCAATCAGATCTGAATCTCAGGCAGATATGATGGTTGGAACATTCCCAACAGTTGCATCTTGTTCCCAGCTTGTACCGCCATTGTGCCAATTTTCCATGGGCTGCCTTCTCAGCAGTTGTTGTCCAAGATCATCTTCAAAAGTGGACTTACCATGGGTTCCATCCATTTCCGATGATAAGCAAAAGTCATCCATTGCGTTGTCTTCAATAAGGTAGTCCACATCATCCATTCGAATCCGGATGTGTCATTCCTTTGAACTTCGCCAAACGATCTTTTGTGATTGCCTTAGGCTGGTAAAAAGAGTTTCAATGATCTAGATATCAAAAGTAATTCTTTTTGCCATTTAAGGGGATAGTTCTTCGAGTCACCTTCCCTGAGGTGCCCCATTTTGGAATCATGGAAATTCCCTAGCTACTTTGAAACCCTCTTCAAATTGTTTCTTCTGTCACTCCTGATGCATGCTTTGCCTCTCAGCTCCAGAGATGTTTCTATGTCTCATTCCATGAGTTGATCTTGTGATCATTAAGGTGATCCTAAATTGTTCGAACCTTAAGAAGATCGATTCTTCTAAAATCCCCCCTTTCTTCTCGTTGTCATGTTGGATGTAGTTCCCAAGACAAGACGTCGAGACAAAGATGGTGATCATGTCAACGTTCTTATGAGGTGCAACCTGGATCGATAAGACCGTGTTAGCTTGTGCCCCTCTGTCTTCTTACCTCATGTCTTGAATCTCGGGACGAGATTCTTGTTTAGTGGGGGTGAGTTGTCACATCCCTAGAGTTTGCCTGTAACTAGTGGCATTGCATCCATGCATCATGTTTAAGTTTCATGAAGTTGAAATGGGGATTGATCCAAACCCTAGCACCAAGTGAATTCAAATAGGATCAAATAAAATCCTTTTCAATAAATCCAAAATGTCCTCTGGAAAAGTTCATGAGTTTTTGATAAAGGTGGAAACCTCTGGCAAAAATGATGCACATAATTCTAGGTCATTTTTGGACTTTTGGATTAAATCCTATAGTATTTGCGTTTGGGCATTTAAATGCTATAGAATATTTTAAATGCTCAAATAATCATAAACTAAAATGTTTACTATTGCATATATTATAAACAGTAGCCATGATTAGTTTCATGATTTTTGGAAATGCCCTAGCATTTTTAATAAAGCCCTGAAGTTACAAAAAAATAGAAAACAGAAATAAACGAAGAGAGAGAGAGAGAGAGGAAGCCCACCTGGGCCACTTACCTGGCGCCCCACCGCAGCCCAGCAGGCCGGCCCAGCCAGCTGGCCATGCCAGTCATCCCCTTCCTCGCGCCAGGAGGACAGGGGCACGCGCCCACGCGTCCGGCCGAGGCCACGCCTCCCGCCTCCTCCACTTCTCCTTCCGTCGCCTGGATCGCTCGGACGAAGCCACGCGCCGCCCGACCGCTCTCACTCTCCCCCTGCTCTCTCCCTCGCCGTTTCCCCCCACCTCACCGAACGCGCCCGCCGCCGCCGACGAGCACCACCGAGGCCACCGCCTTCCCCTCGCCCTCTCTTCGAGTCCGCGAGATCCGCCTCGTCGCCCGCATCGTCCTCGACGAGCCAAGCGACCAGGGACGCGCTGCATCGCCGCCACCGTCGTCGTCTTCAACCTCCCGACGCCGGAGATCCTCGGCGTCGATTCGCCGCCCACCGGCCGTCCCCGCGCCTGCCAACCCCTCCGTTAGCCTCGCTGTGAGCCCCCACACCGAACCCCTCTCTCCCCGTTGCCGATTTCTTCCACTAACCGCGGGCTCCGTTGAGCCCGAGAGCTCGCCACCGCCGCGTTCGTCGCCGCCGCAGCTGGCAACCTCGCCTGACCCAACCAAGCACGTAGTTGTGCTCAGCGTGCTCCCAGGAAGCCATAGCGCTGCTCACCTCTCTCTCCCGTACACCATAGCGTCGCGTCGCTCGAACCCGTAGCTCCGGCCGCCGCCATGAGGTCGCTTCCGGCGAACTCCGGCCACCCCACGACCTCCCGTTGGTCCCCTTGGATGCGCGCGGGCATGGGCTACCTCCTGGTGCTCTTCGCGCGTCCAACCGCAGCCCATAGCGCCACTCCGACGAGCCACCGCCGCCCTGGGTCGTCGCCGTCGTCTAACCGCCGGCGTGCTGACGTGGCACCATTAGTTAAGGCGCTAATCATGTTTAGTTATTACCTGTGTCAATGATATGTGGGTCCCCGAGCATAGTAAGGTTAGTCTAATTTTCTATTAAGATTAGTACTAATACGTGTGGACCCCACGTGTCAGCTTTGACTTTGGTCAAGTCAATGTTGCCCGGTCCCACCTGTCTTACACCCAAACCAGACTGAGACACTGACGTATGGGTCCCACAGGTCAGGTTTGACCTGGCCGACCCAGTTGACCTGCTGACGTCACACCTATGTCATGTCGACGTGATGAAATCCTTTTCTGGATTTATTCTTATACAGGAAATTCCAGAAAATGATCTAAACTTCTAAAATTCATATAAATTCAACCGTTACTCCAAATTAAATAATTTATATATGAAAAATGATAAGAAAAATCCAATCTATCCATCTGTACCATTTTCATGCATGTTAGAACGAGTTATAGCTGTTGTTTAGCACAAATCGTATAAATGGCATTTAAACTCTCACATATGGAGTTTGATTTTGAATCTAGTGTTCAAACCAACCCCATTTAACTTGTTGCTAGATGCATTAGGCCAATCAACAGCATATTGCCATGCCATCTACATGCATCATATTGTTGCATGGCATTGATTGTGTTTCTCCTTTGTTTGTCAGTGTTTGTCCCTCTCGAGAGACGACGTGCGATCGATGAGTTCAATGACACCGATGAAGAACTATATTATCTTCGGAGTGCTGCAAGCAAAACCCCTTGTTCATTCCGATACAATCCCACTCTCGCGCTCCTGCTCTCTTTTACCGCATTAGGACAACAACGATTCATCTCATTACTTGCTGCGGTAGCTGAACCCCTTATCCTCTGCATGACCTATCATTCCACAAGAATAGATGAAACCCACTAGCATGAGTAGGAGATGTTTGAGCCTCACAGCCTACTCATTCATGCTTGTTTGTCATGCCTGCTTGCTTAGAGTTGAGTCAGGTCTGATTCATCGGGAATGAATCGGAGGTGAGTGAACATGTCCTACTGTTGAGAGCTAAGTGTGTGAACACGATTTGGTAAAGGTAGCGGTGAGAGGCCATGTAGGAGTACATGGTGGGTTGTCTCATTGCAGCCGTCCTCAGGAACTGAGTTCTGTGTTTGTGATCCATGAAACAGTTACTACCACACATTGGGATCCTTAATTGACTCTCTCGGCTTCTTAACCACCCTTGTCCTTTCTCCGGGAGTTGCAAAGTAGTTTCTGGTGTTTGTAGCATGCTGGGGTCCGCACGCAGCGCTGACCTTAGGGGTGGGCTGTGTTGCGGTAGGCACGTGGCATGGTGTACCGATTCGCCCGTTTGGTGTCTCGAGAACCCTGCACACATCATTCGGGGCCATTAATGGAAACCTCGGCCGGACTCCCTGCGGATGGAACCCGAATAGGCGATAAACCTGGACTAGGGACTTGAGTGTTTAGGTAGGCCGTGGCCGACACCTCGCCAAAGCTTCCGCTTGAAGGTTGCCGAGATACATGACGGTATATGGCGGTAAGTGGCGAGAGCGTGTGAAGAAGTACACCCTGCAGGTTATAAATGATCTATTCAATAGCCGTGTCCGCGGTAAAGGACTTCTGGGTTGCCTATAACAGTTCATAGACAAGTGAAAAGTGGATACTCTAAAATGTGCAAGATAAGCGTGAGTGCTATGGATGGCGTTCTCATAGGGAGACGGGAGCGGATCCATAGTGGTGTATTGATATGGTGAATATGTGGACTCGTGCACCACCTCAAAGGAGTTACTTGCGATGTAGTTCAGGATAGCCACCGAGTCAAAGCTGGCTTGCTGCACCAAACTCCACCACCCCTTTGTTGATAATGATGCATATGTAGTTAGTTACGATGTAAGTATTGCTGAGTACATTTGTACTCACGCTTGCTTATTTTATGTTTTGCGAGAGACGTCGGTCTTGCTAGTAGTTCCGCGTGGACTTGACGCTTAGCTTGATACCTCAGCTACGATCTTGTGCCTCGACAGATCTGGTAGATAGTCGCTTCTAAGCCTTTTTCATTTGTAGATGTCTACTCGGACATGTTTAGCTTCCGCTTGTGCTTTGATTTGTATGTTTCAATGTTGGGTCATGAGACCCATGTTTGTAATATCTCGCTCCTGAGCCTAATGAATAAATACTTTGAGTCGTAGAGTTATGTTGTGATGCCATGTTGTATTTACACATGTCGAGCATATTGTGTGTATGTTTGAAATGCTTGGTATGTGTGGGATCCGACAATCTAGTTGTTTATCCTTGGCAGCCTCTCTTATGGGGAAATGTAGTCTAGTGCTTCCTTGAGCCATAGTAGTCCGCTACAGCCCGGTTCACCGGAGTCCTGCTAGCCCAGCACTACTGCTCAAGACACTTGACTGGATGGCATGTGTTTCACTTCGTTCCTGTGTCTGTCCCTTCGGGGAGATGTCACGCGGTGACATCCGGAGTCCAGCCTAGCCTGCTACAGCCCAGGTTCCCGGAGTCCTGTAAGCCCAGTGCTACAGCCCGGATTCACACGCTGCTGACCGACATGCTCGATGTGATTCATGTATGCCTGTCCCCATGGGTTAGTGCCGCTTTGGGTTCACGACTAGTCATGTCGGCCCGGGTTCTTTGTCATATGGATGCTAGCGACACTATCATATACGTGAGCCAAAATACGCAAACGGTCCCGGGCCATGGTAAGGCGACACCCGTGGGAATACCGTGCGTGAGGCCGCAAAGTGATATGAGGTGTTACCGGCTAGATCGATCTGACTTGGAATCGGGGTCCTGACAGTAGACTTTGGAAGAACTGCTTGATGGTCGTAAGGCTATTGGGTACAGATGGATTTTAAAAGGAAGAGAGACAATGATGGTAAGTATCACCATTAAGAAAGCTCGACTTGTCGTTAAGATGTTTTCCGACAAGATTCAAGGAGTTGACTACGGTGAGGCTTTCTCACTCATAGCGATGCTAAGTGTCTATTGGAATTGGATTAGCAGTTTCTGCATTATTTATGAAATCTTGCAGATAGGATGTCAAAACATTGTTTCCTCGACAATTTTCTTGAGGAAAGGTTGTATGTGATACAACCAGAAAGGTTTTGACAATCCTGAAAGACGCTAACAAGTATGCAAAGCTCCAGCAATCCTTCTAAGGACTGGAGTAAGCATCTCGGAGTTGGAATGTACGCTTTGATGAGATGATAAAATATTTTGGGTTTATACAAAGTTTATGAGAAACTTGTATTTCCAAAGAAGTGAGTGGGAGCACTATAGAATTTCGATGAGTATATGTTGTTGACATATTGTTGATCGTAAATGATGTAGAATTTCCGAAAGCATATAGGGTTATTTGAAAAGTGTTTTCAATAGAAAACCTGGATTAAGCTGCTTGAACATTGAGCATCAAGATCTATGTGGATAGATCAAAATCGCTAAATGGTACTTTCAAATGAGCACATACCTTGACATGATCTTGAAGGTGTTCAAGATGGATCACCAAAGAAGGAGTTCTTGCCTGAGTTGTAAGGTATGAAGTTAAGAGTTAAAGCTCGACCATGGCGAAGAGAGAGAAAGGACGAAGGTCGCCCCTATGCTTCGACGTAGGCTCTATAGTATGCTATGCTTGTACCGCACCGAAGTGTACCTTGCCATGAGTCACTATAGTACAAGAATGATCCAGAATGGATCATTGGACAGTGGTCAAAATTGTCCTTGGAGTAAATAAGGACATGTTTCTCGATTATGGAGGTGATAAAGAGTTCGGCGTAAAGGGTTACGTCAATGCAAGCTTTAACACCTATCCGAGTGACTCTGAGTAGCAAACCGGATACGTATGGTGGAGCAACCATTTGGAATAGCTTCAAGTGGAGCGTGGAAGCAACATTTACAACATGACCTAGAGATTTGCGAAGTGCATACGGATCTGAATGTTGCAAACGCGTTGACTAAAACCTCTCTCACAAGCAAAACATGATCAAACCGCAGAACTCATTGAGTCTTAATCACATGATGATGTGAACTAGTTTAGTGACACTAGTAAACTCTTTGGATGTTGGTCACATGGCAATGTTACATGTGAGTGTTAATCACATGGCGATGTGAACTAGATTATTGACTCTAGTGCAAGTGGGAGACTGTTGGAAATATGCCCTAGAGGCAATAATAAATTAGTTATTATTATTATATTTCCTTGTTCATGATAATCGTTTATTATCCATGCTATAATTGTATTGATAGGAAACTCAGATACATGTGTGGGTACATAGACAACACCATGTCCCTAGTAAGCCTCTAGTTGACTAGCTCGTTGATCAATAGATGGTTACCGTTTCCTGACCATGGACATTGGATGTCGTTGATAACGGATCACATCATTAGGAGAATGATGTGATGGACAAGACCCAATCCTAAGCCTAGCACAAAGATCATGTAGTTCAGATGCTAAAGCTTTTCTAATGTTAAGTATCATTTCCTTAGACCATGAGATTGTGCAACTCCGGATACCGTAGGAATGCTTTGGTGTACCAAACGCCACAACGAATCGGGTGGCTATAAAGGTGCACTACAGGTATCTCCGAAAGTGTCTTGGGTTGGTACTAATCGAGATCGATTTGTCACTCCGTGTGACGGAGAGGTATCTCTGGGCCCACTCGGTAGGACATCATCATAATGTGCACAATGTGACCAAGGGGTTGATCACGGGATGATGTGTTACGGAACGAGTAAAGAGACTTGCCGGTAACGAGATTGAACAAGGTATCGGCATACCGATGATCGAAGCTCGGGCAAGCACAATACCGCTAGGCAAAGGGAATTGCATACGGGATTGCTTGAATCCTTGACATCGTGGTTCATCCGATGAGATCATCATGGAACATGTGGGAGCCAACATGGGTATCTAGATCCCGCTGTTAGTTATTGACCGGAGAACGTCTCGGTCATGTCTGCATGGTTCCCGAACCCGTAGGGTCTACACTCTTAAGGTTCGGTGACGCTAGAGTTGTTATGGGAAATAGTATGTGGTTACCGAAGGTTGTTTGGAGTCCCGGATGAGATCCCGGACATGACGAGGAGCTCCGGAATGGTCCGGAGGTGAAGATCGATATATTGGACGAAGGGTATTGGAGTCCGGAATTGTTCCGGGGTACCAGGTGATGTCCAGCGTGTCCGAAAGGGGTTTCGGAGGCCCCGGCAAGCTTATGGGGGCCTTATGGGCCAAGGGGAGAGGGCACATCAGCCCACTAAGGGGCTGAGCACCCCTCCCACCCCATCTCACGTAACCTGCAGAGGTGGGGGCGCCACCCCTAGGGCAGCTGCCCTTCCCGGCTCTGGGGGCAAGTTTCCTAGGGGGTGGGGACGCCAAAACCCATCTAGGGTTTCCCCTATGGCCGTCGCCCCTCCCCTAGGGAACCCTAAGGCGCCTCCCCTCCTCCCTTCCCCCTATATATGTGTGAGAGAGAGAGAGGGCAGCCGCACCTTCCTCGGCGCAGCCCTCTCCTCCTCCAACACCTCCTCCTCCTCCGTAGTGCTTGGCGAAGCCTCACCGGAGAATCACGAGCTCCATCACCACCATGCCGTCGGTTGTCGGAGTTCTCCTCAACTTCTCCTCTCCCTTGCTGGATCAAGAAGGAGGAGACGCCCCGGCTGTACGTGTGTTGAACGCGGAGGCACCGTTGTTCGGTGCTTAGATCGAATCAACCGCGATCTGAATCGCTGCAGTACGACTCCTTCATCCGCGTTTGTAACGCTCGCTTAGCGATCTACAAGGGTATGTAGATGCACTCTCCTTCCCCTGTTGCTAGATTACTCCATAGATTGATCTTGGTCTTGCGTAGAATTTTTTTTATTTCTGCTACGTTCCCTAACATCCCCAACCGCGCAAGGAACGCAAAATTAAGGAACATAACACCGGTATGACGGAAACTAGGGCGGCAAGAGTGGAACAAAACACAGGCATAAGGCCGAGCCTTCCACCCTTTACCAAATATATAGATGCATTAATTAAATAAGAGATATTGTGAGATCCCAAAATATCCATGTTTCAACATGGAACCAACTTCATCTTCACCTGCAACTAGCAACGCTATAAGAAGGGCTGAGCAAAAGCGGTAACTTAGCCAAACAACAGTTTGCTAGGAAAGGATGGTTAGAGGCTTGACATGGCAATATGGGAGGCATGATAAACAAGTGGTAGGTAGCGCAAGCATAGCGATAGAGCGAACAACTAGCAAAGCAAAGATAGAAGTGATATCGAGGGTATGGTCATCTTGCCTGCAAAGTTCTCAGAGTTTTCAAAAGCTTTATCCTTGTTAGCGTACTCAACAGGTTCCTCGTTCACGAACTCGTCTCTCAGCTCTACCCAAAGCAAGAACATAAGCAACTGAACAACAATCAATCACGGTGCAATGCACAAGCAACATGATGCAAGACATGGCATGGAATGCAAGATATGATGTGCAATGCATATGAGTGCTCCGGAAGGGAAAGAATGATCAAGACATAAACTTGGCAAACCACTGGAAAGATAAGGTAATTTCGGTCGAAATCGATATAAGGATCACCGGAAACGGATGCACGGTTTGCAAATGACAAGCAACACAAGAATGATGCAAACCTGCGCTTAACAGCAACATAGCACTTCGAATGCATCATGAAACTATGCTACAACACTCCAATATAGCAAGAAAGCACATGACAGCGAGTTGCACATGAAGCTCTACAAGTCATGAACACTGAGCTCCTGCTAGTTCTCACTAGAACAAGCTCAAAACAGCATGGCAAAAGTGCAAATGATAACAGATTCACAGATTTAGAAAAAATACTAAACATGGCAAAACAGCAGCAGGTGGCAATATTTAAGCTAGCAAACTTTATGCTACAAGAACATATCATAGAAAACCAAGGCATGGAATGATTCTACTAAATGTATAGAACAAAAGTCCCATACTGATCATGAGCCAAAAAGGTACAGAAGATATGATGGCACCCATGTAAACATAGCAAGTTTTATTAACAGTTTCAGACTTAGCAGAAAACAAAGTATGGCATAAACACAATCATGATAGCAACTTTGCGAGCTCATTCCACTCACCATAAGGCATTGAATGAAAAAATAAGCATACCAACAGCAAGATGATATGTTCATGAAGCTAACCATGACAAGAGCAAGTTCTTAGGATGCATGGATCACTATCCACAACCATGGCAATATTGGTTAACATGTTAACATTATGCCAGGAACATTTAACATATAAATGATGCTGGGGTGCTAGGCAGGCATGTGCTATCCATGTGTCCGTCAATAGCAAGCACGAGCGGGCGGCGGTACCGCGGTAGCGAGAGCGAGATTGCAGCGAGCCAATCCAAGGTGACCCCTCTCTGAGAAAATATCTCCTCTCTCTCTCTCTCTCTCTCTCTCTCTCTCTCTCTCTCCATCCTCCCACCTCATCCGGCTCCTCTTCTCCATGTCGCCGCCGCCGCCTCCTCCTCTTCCCCGTCCCTCACGGCCGCCTCGCCCCCTTCAGCACCTCCTCCTCCCCTTCCTCTCCTCCTTCCCCGCCTCGACCTACAAGTAAAGGGCGACAGCGGCGGCGCTCGAGCAGATGAGAGGGAGAGAGAAGGAAGGGGAGGCGGCGCTCAGGCAGATGAGAGCGAGAGAGAGAGGTAGGTGCAGCGAGGCGACGGACGGGAGAGGGGCAAGGGCGGATGGGAGAGGGGCAAGGGCGACTCCAGTGCGAGCGCGCGGACCCGTCACCCACGCCAGCGAGGTCCTCGGCCCCGAGCTGTGCCTCTACCACCGCTAAGGCGACTGCTACGACCACGCTCGGTACGCCCACACCCCCACCAGACCCTCCCTCCTCTTCCTCGACCTCCCTCTTAGCCACTGCCGCCTCCCCTCCTCTTCCTCTCTCTCACGTGCCCCCATCCTCCCTCATCTACATGTGCTCAATCCCGACCCTAGATCCCAGCGGATCTGAGCAAAAGATTCAGCAGTTCTAAATATTGGTGGGCTTCAAGAGCTACTTTCCATTGATGTTTCTTCATAGTTACCATTGCTATTTCCCCTACTGCTCCTGGAGAATTTTTTAACATGCAGTATTGTTAATATGTGTTTAGTAGGTGGTTTTACAATATAATAAGGGGATTCCATGGTTTCTCGTTAGCTTCTTTCTCTTGTGTTCCTTTGCCAGAACGAATGGGTGTGTGATGATGAGGTTGGACCAAGGTGATGTTGTGTTTAAGAAGAAGAAAAAATTCTTTGTCTTTAGAGTTGAACTAGGAAGAGCAACATCTGTATGACCAGACGTATCTTTTTTGAGTAATTGAGTTCATGTATAATGAGCAACTGATCATATTTGGTGTACATTCCTGAGATATATCTATATGCATCTCCTTTCTTCAGATTTTATCTAACAGCAGAACTACCTACTAATGGCTCACAAGATCGAAAACTAAGCCTAATTTCTCAGGTAAATCGTGTTACTGAATACACTTCTGTTATATCTCAGTAAGAAACAAGAAATATATCATATAGTGTGCAGGTGCTCACAAGATCATTTATTTTTTACATAAATGTCTTAGGAATCTTCCATTGTGGTGCTTATGTGTCTAAGAAATTAACAGGGCAGAGGCTCTAGAGAGGAGGTTTGATTTTCCTTTTCAGGGTTTGTAGAACGAATGCAAAAATTTCTCCTGCAGGTATGGCTTCATTCCTACATTTGCCATCTGCAAATCTTGGTCTTCGATTTGTTTTATTTCCCATGAGTGACCTGAGATTAATGTGGTGCTATGAAAGCCTAGAGTGTAGAGTGAGTCAAATATGTACTAGATGCACTAATTTAGCTCATTGCCTTGCTTCATGCACTTCAGGTTTGGATATGTCCTTATTTTCATGGCTCAATCATCAAATGACATCAAAATTGAATTCCTGAAAGCAAGGTAATTTTAACACCCGGATGATTAATGAACAGTAAACACCCCGGTTACTGTGCCAAACCTCTCTTTGATTCGAACCCGTTCTAAAACAAAAATCAAAACAAAAGCAAAGATAAAAGGTTTCAAAACAAAGACTAGAAATGTTCGGGGTTGTCTAAAATAGCTAACCTAATTATGGTGGGTGCACTAATTTTTGTAAAATGCTCGCATTTTAAATAAACTAAAAATGAAAAGGAAAAAGAAAAGAAAAGAAAACAAGAAAAGAGGGAGGAAAACCCTTGGCCCATTCCCCTGCCCATTCCCTAGTCCCCACGCACTCGACGTGAGCTCCTCCTCTCCCCTTTCCTCTCTGTCCGGGCGCCGACCACGACCCGGGCCGCCACAGCCACGTCCGCCGCCACCATGGTCACAGACGACGCCACGGCCGGCGGCCCATGGAGCGCCCTGCTCCCTCGTCCTCTCTCCTCCCGAACCGCCCGTCGCCCGGCTCGTCGTCACGGCCCCACCCTCCGTGAGCTCCTCCTCTCCCCTTACCCCTCGTCGCCGCCCCCGGCCTCCTACCACGGCCCCGCCGCGCAGCTGCCTCCCGCCACGGCCGCCAGACACCCATGCGACATGAGCCCCTCCTCCCTCGCGCCCGTCGCCGCCCCCCCAGTACGTTCCCCCACCCGTCGGGCCCAACCCCACCACCTCCGCCGCCCGGCCCGCTCATGCCACGGCCGGTCAAGCGCCGTGGCTGCGCCCCGGCCGCCTTTGGCCTCGGGCGCCTGCCCCCATTGGCCTCGGGTTCGGCTCACCAAGACGGCTAGGCCACGCCTGCTTGGCCTCGGGCGATGACATGGGGCCCCACCCCCCAAAGAACGGTTTTTATTAAGACGTAAATAAAAATAAAATGAAAATGAATTAAAACTAATTAACTAATTAATTAATTAATTAATTAATTAATTAAGTAATTAATTAATCTAATTAATTTCGATTAATTAACCCTAATCACTAATTAACCTAATTAACTAATGTTAATTAACTCGATTAGGTTAATTAGGTATTAGAGTATGACATGCGGACCCACTGTCAGGTTGACTCACCAACCCTGTTGATCGCCGATGTCAGCATGACATCATGCCGATGTCATAAATGCATTTTTGAAATTAATTAAATAATTAATTAAATTCCGTAAATTAATAAAATCTTTTAAAATCATATCTTTTAACCGTAATCCGGATTAAAATAATTTCAACATGAAAGTTGCTCGAACGACGAGACGAATCCGGATACGCAATCCGCTCGTCCCACCACACACCCCTAACCTATCGAACCTGCAAACTTTCCTCTCCGTTCGTCGTCTCGACAGACGCCCGTAACCGGTTAACTTCCTGGATGTTTTCCTCTAACCAAGACTTCTCGTACCACGTTAGGGCACGCCTAGCATCGCTTCTTGACATGTCATGCATCGTTATGCATCTGTTTACTTTATATTCATTGTTTCTTCCCCTCTTCTCTCCGGTAGACTACGAGACCGACGCCGCGGTTGGCGGTTCGACTACGGTGTTGACGACCCTCTCTCTTGCCAGAGCAACCAGCAAGCCCCCCCCCTTGATCACCAGATATCGCCTACTCTTCTCTATACCGCTTGCATTAGAGTAGTATAGCATGTTACTGCTTTTGGATACTCCTATACCGCCGCATAGCCTCGTCCTTGTAACTTCATTGTTACCTTACCGCAATCCTATATGCTTAGTATAGGATGCTAGTACTTTCATCTGTGGCCCTACTTTCTTGTCCGTCTGCCGTGCTATATTATCGGGCCGTGATCACTCGGAGTTGATCACGGTATATACTATATACTTATACATGATACATGTGAGACTAAAGTCGGTCGGCCGATGGAGCACCCATGAGTGGATCTTTGTGGCGGAGCGACAGGCAGGTTGAGACCGCTTAGGAGAGAGGTGGGCCTGCCTCGCTCGGCGCTCGCGGTTACTTAACACGCTTAACGAGGTCTTGGTATTTGATCCGGGTTGGCTACGAGCTTATACGCACTAACCATCTACGCGGGAGTAGTTATGGGTATCCCGCGTCGTGGTATCACCGGCACTTCAGACGTCGGCTGACGGCGGCGCGCGCCGGATTGGACTGAACGCTCGCTGGCTAGGTCTGCTTCCGGCCACAGACGAACGCGTGTGTGTGCTTTCGAGGCGATGGGCCTGCACTTCTGCGCTTAGGTTTAGACCGCGTGTTGGCCTCTCTGTTGTGCCTAGGTGGGGCTGCGACGTGTTGATCTTCCGCGGCGGGCATGACCCAGAAAGTGTGTCCGCCAAATGGGATCAAGCGTCTTTGGTAAGATGGTGCACCCTGCAGGAAGTTAATCTATTCGGATAGCCGTGATCTTCGATAACAGGACGACTTGGAGTTGTACCTTGAGCTTATGACAACTAGAACCGGATACTTGTTAAAACACACCCTTCCAAGTGCCGATACAACCGGTGGTCGCCTCGCTGTGGTTATGAGCAGGGATTGCGGGTAGGATTATTGCTATATGATGTTACTTGGAGGACTTCCGTTGTCCTCTTCGTCTGCACAAGACCGGTGTCCGTGGTTTAGTCTTCGTTAAGACTAGCTATCCCCTCTTATTCTCGGCATTCTGCAGCTCACCATCGATATGGCCTTTACACTTATATCCATGCATATGTAGTGTAGCTCCTTGCTTGCAGTACTTTGGATGAGTACTCACGGTTGCCTTGTTCCCCTTTTCCCCTACCTCTACTCGATTGCTGCAACTGCACGATGGAGCCCAGGAGCCGACGCCACCGCCTATGACGACTACTACTCGAGGCGCCTTACTACTACGCAGCAGCCCGGCGACGACGACTGGGAGTGACCTAGGAGGATCCTGTGCAGAGGCCTGCTCCTCTTCGATCTGTATCCCGCTTTGTGCTAGCCATCTTATGGCACCTTGTTTAACTTATGTCTGTACTCGATATCTGTTTGCTTCCGCTGACTCGCCTATGATCGAGCACTTGTATTCGAGCCCTCGAGGCCCCTGGCTTGTATTATGATGCTTGTATGACTTATTTTATTTGTAGAGTTGTGTTGTGATATCTTCCCGTGAGTCCTTGATCTTGATCGTACACAATTGCGTGCATGATTAGTGTACGATTGAATCGAGGGCGTCACAGTAATATCAAATCATCCTTGTTTTGTTGTTCAGTGTTTGTTTCATTATGGATATACATATTTACTATTACATATGGTGCAGACCTTGAATGACCTTTCTTTCGCAACTTCCTCTTGACAATTAGATTTGATTTGTCTATATAGGCTAATTAATGAAGGAAAACTAATTGATGCTCTTATTGTATCTGACTGTTGTTTTAGCAATGGAGCGTCTAATAAATTACTTTGATTGCCCATTGATCAAAGAGAATAAATAATGAGTCTAGGCACAGGACAACATACCAATATGTGCTTGAGTGCTTACATCATACGTGATCGTGCAATTCTATGACGCAACCTGTTTAGTTCAGTTTCTCAATACTTAGCACCTATTTAGTTTAATTTCTCAAAACTTAGCTTTTACGATCTGGTCTACCATTTCGATCTGGTCTACCATTTATTATTTTTATTGTACAATCCCATCGCCCATTTGTGGCCATCTTCACTCGAATTTAGGGTGCATATTATTCTTAATTATATTGATAGTCCTTCTAGGTATCCATCATTTTTAAAATTTCTGCACCATTTTGTAACAGGTGCTACACATGAATCAATCTATGCAGTGGTATGGTCATATCATGAGTGCTGATGACCATTACACCAGATGGCAACAGGTAAGCCAATCGATGAATGTCATATGATTTTGAGCTTGGTTATTCTATTGTATATTGGCCTCATGCAATAAGAATTCCGCTCAACATTCGTTTGCACCAAGTCATGTAGTTTTGTATCTTTTTTTACAGCTCTGGTCGAGATTCTTGGAGGAGGCGCTGCTGCTGCTCCTCTTGCATGACCAAAGTGGGTGTTGCAGCTATGGTACTTCAAGGAGATGGAAAGACGCGGTTTCTTCTTTATGAGGTGAGTTGTTTCCCTACAGAAAAATAAACATCTAGAGTTGTTTAACTGAAGATATTCCACATTGCTACATCGAGATAGAAATCTTGCATGAATTGTTATTGGTCACTCAACTAGGTAATACCCGGTAAGAAATTTCTATGGCTTTGTCTTGCTATATGTCTCTAATTTTTTGTTGGTCGTGATCTGTAAGATTTCTAGAATAAATATTCCCTGTTAGTCGTGAGAGTTGCTCCATTGTAGCGTTAATAAACACGGCGTTAGTGTGGACAATCTATTACAAGTGTTCTATACATATATACGATACTTCTTTGGATTATGGATAGCTACACCGTTGTCGTTGGTGATGTGTTGCAGGAATACCTGAAAATGCCAGTCTTCATTTACATTGTTACAATTGTTTTCTTGCTTTATCCCAGGTTCCTAATACAGCAGTTTGGAAGAAAAACAATCCAATGAAGATGATATATGAGTAGCAGCTCTACTTATGTTCCATTGATTATTGGTGGGTTGGGGTTTTTTCTATCAGAATGAAGGTTGGACTCCAGCACAGAAAGCTAGATGGCGGATGTTTGTGAGCATGATGCACTCTTCTTATTTTCGTCCTTGATGTTACCTTCATTATTGGGTGGTGTTGAAATATATCATTCTGCCCGTCCGATGCGACTGAGTCCCTTAAAGGTGATATTTACTCAGATTTTCTATTACAAAATTATTTGAGTGTAGCAGCAAGGATGATTATACCTAAAGCTCTAGCTTCTTTCCCTCATTGGTGGGTTTAATTTTTTCTGCTTGCATGCCAAGTAGCCGAGCTGACACTTCAGATAGATAGGTTGTTTAGTTTCATATGCATCTATGTTCGCAGAGGCTAATTTCATATTACATTGTTTTGTAATTGGAAAACAGAGGATACCTTGTTGTGTTATGTTGCCTAATAGAGAGAAAGTTATGGGATTAGTAATCACATATTGGTCTTGGTCTGAGAAGAGGGGAAAATAATATAGATCACACGGTTATATGCTAAATGGAACTTGGTTTTAGACTCTGATCATGAAATCAAGAAACCTAAATAAACTAATTGTACATATATTCAAAACAAACTCAACTGTACCAGTTTTCCATTTGCTTGCAGAAAGTAACTGGCAAAGAGGAAGAGATGTTGACCCTATGCTCATTAGTGATGACAGCGGAGATCACATGGTTCAGGTCTTTTGTTAGAAATATTGTTTATGGTGGGATTTAAACCCTTCTTAAACCTGTCATACAGGCAGTGCGATTCGCCACAAGAAACGCAAATCGGAGCATTGCCAATGCCCCCCCTATAACAGTTTCAGATAACCACCAGCCAAACCATATACATCTCCCATTCAAACAATTTATCTAAAAGATATTACTTTCCCAAACTGTATGTTCTTGGCATGTTATGAGAATGAAATAATTCCTGAACTTACTGCATGAGAATCCACAACACTTCAGGCCTATGCAGAGAAATACGCAGCAGACAAAGAAGCATTCTTTAAAAACTATCCCGAGGCTCATGCTAAACTGAGCAGCCTAGGTACAAAGTTTGATCCTGTTGAGGTCAGTCTCAACATTTCGTCCACAGTTTAACAAGAGTGTGCCACCCTTCAGTTTACACAGATAACCTTATCGTCATTGTGTTTCAGACTGATTTATGTGGTTGTCCTGCAAGGATTCTCATTGGATGATTAGCATTCCGCGTGAGCGGGAACCCTTGAAGCAACAAACACACTTCAAAAGGTGTGTACCCCTTCCCACTCCCCAATTTGTTCATTCATCACACAACAACTCTTTCACACGCTTGCTCCATTGATAAAACAAAGGGTTAAGTTCACCGAGTCCTGTCTAAAGTAGTCTCACTCCTTGTATTCTTTTGCAGGACTTGATCCATTGCCACTCTTGACTTGGTATCACTATCTCCATACGGGATGAGGCATTTTCCACTTTCCAGCTTCATCAAATTGTTAGATTTGGTAATTGAGGTCGTGCATGCAAAAATAATATAGGCACGCCGAACAATTGAGCCATTCATGTGAACCTGCTCCGATGAGAAAATTCATATCATTCCAAAATTAGATCTGAAAAATTGTCAAATTTATTTTCGGGGTGGATGTTTTTGTGGCATCACTACAGCTTCATTCCACTTGATCTGGCGCGGCACAGGTCAATAACTCCTCCCTTTGATTTCTTCATCGTGAATGCCTATATGCATTTAGTAATACCTTTTTCGTTCGTGTTGAGTGAAAAAAACTGCAGTTGTCCCTCCCCCTCTCTTAGGTTTAATCCAGTGTTATGGTTGTACAAGTGTTTCACAATGTTTCCTTTGCCAGTATCTTTGCCCTGCCTGGTTTCAGTGCTTCACAATGTAGTTTTTGTCTCTTTAGCAGATAGTTCTCATGTCATAATAGTCGGTAGTTAGGAGAAGGCATTAATCTTTTTTGTCTCTTTAGCAGAATGTTCTCATGTCATAAGGTGTGTGGACAAACAGGCGCAAGCGAAACATTGTTTCACACAACACGGGACACCCATGCCAATGAAAACTTGACCAGTGAAGCTAGGGGACTTGCATTTTGAACCAGCGTTCCTGCTTTCAGCATCTATAATCGACGCGTTGCTTCTGTGTTGTTATTTCGCCTTCTTTATCTCTTGAATTGCCATAAGCTGGGTGACCAAATCTATCTATATGATGCAACTTTGTCTATGTAGTTTTGCTTACCATGAACCGATCTCATGCCTTTCTTGTGGTCTATAAGCCTACCATGAATGTAATTTATAGTGCTATATATGAACATCATACTAAATATCTATTCCCTTGCTTCAACGGTTTTATGATCGGAGTTTAAATATTTAACTTGCATGGTATGAATGCTTGGTTTGTTGTCGCCCTTTGCGCCATCGGCACAGCGATCAGGCAACTAAATTTGGTCCCCTTACTCATTTCTTTTTCACTTGCTATATGTGAAGCGATACAATTTTATTTCCATTACCGCATCTTAATATGTTTTATCGATTGGTGAATGCACAACTTTAGCTCATAAACTGGATGGCAAATGCTAATTCTTATGGGGCTTTGCCACTTATTGTTTTATGGTTGTCTAATAGCTGATGGCATGCTTCTTTCTCGCTAATTGTCAATTCTTTTGTACAGGGTCCCTCAGCTACTTATGTTTTGCTAGACAATGAGGGTATGTAGATAGCATGTATGGTTTTTACATTGTTTTGCATCGGTTGAGATGCATCACATGATGTTTTCCTTTTACACTTATGGGTATTATAGAGTCCTTTCTTTTTCCACAAGGTAGCTGTATTTGATTCGAAGGACAAAGAGTGGATCACAAAGGGGTAGCATTCAGGATATATACAAAAGAGTATAGAACCAAATTATATGATGTAATTGACCACTATTTCTATTAACTCTTCCTGTACACAATGTTCACGAGTTCATGTATTAAGTACATTTTATTGTGTCACTTGTGTTTACTCTTTTTTAAATGCAAGTTTACAGCTACTCCAGTTCCTAATTGCAGACTCAACTATCTTAACCTACCGATGATCTAATTTGTGGCATTATTACCTTAAGAAAATATTTGTATTTAATTTTCTTTTTATATAGGTGTATAAGTTCTTATCAAATGTACTAAAATATACGGTTATTGAAAAAATGCAAATATTTTCAACACGAACATGGTTTAAACGGGTCTTTGCGCCATTTGGCGCAACTGGTCATCTAGTTCTATAAAAAAGTAAGTAAGAACAAGACATGCTAGGGCACTCCATAATTGCAACTAGGGGCATGGATGGATAGAGGATAACCACATGGTCAAAATATCCTTACTGAAGCATCCCAAAATAATCATGGAACTCACTGTAGCATCAAGTTTACATGGCATCAAAATAACAGCAGGAAAAGACTAGCAAAATCCTAAGTCCGTGAAAACAGCAACGTTGCCGAGGCTACTTTGCATGCTTGTGCTAGTCACCACATAGATCACAAAAATACAATACAAGCACCCCTGTAAAGATGGCATGATTTAGTTCGAAACACATGTAGAGCTCATGCTCATGTGATGCACACATCAAATGCAACAATGTAGCGACCCGACCCAAAATTGGTCAAGTCTCTGTGTAGCTGTACCATCCCAAGATCATGTTGGCACACACAGTACATTGATGAAATAATCAAAGTTCAATCACACCTGAATTTATTACACGATTATCATATCGAGTCTTTATTACAATAGAATAAATTCGGCCGAAGGCCAACTCATGAGAAATAAACTAAATAAGCTGCGGAAGCGTAGAAGAATAGCGAGTCCATCCGACTCCAAAGGGCAATCGCCAAGCGTGGATCGTAGCCTCACTCCTGATCGAAATACTCCTCTGCAACATAAGACGTTGCAGCCGTGTAGGTCAGCATTTTGAATATGCCGGCAAGTCATGAAGAGAGAATAACAATAAAAATTACTAACACTATATGCAATTTGGCTGTGGGGCTCTAAGTTTCATTGTTTTGCGAAAAAGCCAGTTTTATCCTACAACAATGGACTTGTTTGCAAATACTACAACATGTTGGTAGTTATTGAGATGGTTCCACCAACCAATGTCTCATTCCCAATTATTAAATAATCCCCACAATTAATTAATTTATTAATTTTGGTGTTGAGATATCCGAAATACTTCCAAGTTCCAGAGGCTCAAATTGTCCGTAACCGGGGACACGGCTAACCGATTAGATCTTCACTCTTCAGAGGTTTGCGACTTTACCCGCAAGATTCGCTCCTCCTTTAAGTCTTCGCACTTCATGGTGTTTGAAGACGGACGAACAAACAGGGTCTTCCGAGAGTTCCTCTCGCCACCGCCGTACCCATCCAATCCTACCGTTCTTCTACATCTCGTAGCACCGTCCGACCGAGTCACAACTAGGGTTGACCAAGCCGAGCCCATAATGGCTTGCGGCTGCACAGTAAGCTTCCGTCAATGGGGTATCCATCCGCCTCTTCGTGGCTGGGTGAAGCTTTCCGCAAGATGTCATGGCGCTTCTCCATGCATCCCGCCAACCGCTGGTTTTCTCCAGGTGCCCGCCAACCGCCCTCCACCCAAAGAGTGAATTTCAAGTCCATCTTGAGCTTGAAGTCATGGGGTTGTCATCATCTTGACTCTCACATCTCCCTTATGATTCACTCAACCAACCCCGCTTCACGAGCATAGCAAAATAAACTACTTCGTCCCGGGCCATGGTAACAAGGGGAATTGGGTTCATCCTACCTCATGATACTACTCAAGAACATAACTTCAAATTCTCCTACTGCATGCATGGTGGGGAGGTATAATTTCTAATGCAATAAAATCATAGGTATTGTAAAGGAAAACATGATCAATTGACTTGCCTTGCTGACGATCTTCAAAAGCTAGGGACTCGTGGTAGCAAGCTTCGCACTTCGGAAATTCTACCGAGGCAAACAACAATCATATAAGCATACAAACATAAGATCACTTAACATAACAGCATGTTAACATAACGCACAAAACAATTGAACCAAAACCCAAAGAAAACTCGAAGAAATCCAAATCAATGTTTTCACCATATCAAACAACAACCAAGAAATAGTTTTTCACAACAAAATTTTTCTTAACAGAACCTAAGCATGGGTTTTTGCTAACTAACAGAAAAGAAAACATCATGCAACTAGGAGCAAAAAGAATCACATCAAAAGCTATTATAGGACTCCTATTATGCCTATAACAATCCTAGTAAGAAAAACTAAAATAAAAATTTTATTTATTGTAAATAAAAGTTCCTGTTCTAAGGTTACAGAAACTAACCTAAAATAATATATCACATAAGAGAAATAAAATTATTTGCTAATTGAAACAATAGGAAAACAGTAGCTAGTTTAATAAATAGGAACTACATGATTTTGATTAAAACTATTTTTTTATTAAATCTAAAATGCCCAAATAAACTCCTACGGTTAGGTAAGGTCAAAACAAAGTTGTGACAAAAGAATCACTAAGATAAAATAATCCTAACTCATTTTATAACAGAATTACTAATCTGTCTAAATCTAAAATAAAACAATTTATAATAATTTTAACATGACTAAACATATTTTCTACAGAAACTACAACAAATTTGCAAACTAACAAAAAAAGAATCACTTAAAAATATTAAGTAGATTAAAAGATATGGATTTTACAAAACTGAAACTATTCTGTAAACAAAACAGAAACGAAAATATAATTAAAAAGAAAAATCTGGCGCTAATGGGCCTATCTAGCGCTCGGGCGTAATATAACTAAAACGTGCCCGCGGTTTAACAGAAAATAACCCGAGTCGGGCCGGCCAACTAACCACTAACTAAACCGGAATAGACCGGAACTAAAACAGGTCTATTTAAAATAAACCTACCCCTTCGGGGGATCTAATCTAAACCCTAGGATCTAGATCGAACGGCGGCGAGGGTCTCCGGCGGCTTACCGCGGTGGTCGACGACGGCGATGGTCGACGCGGCTCGGGCGACGTCGGCGCGGTGACTCCGGTGGTCGGGGACGACGGCGGAGGCCTCCGGCGGGTGCGGCGGAGCGAGGGGAACTCGGGGGTCGACTCGGTGGAGCTCGGGGTGGTCGGAGGTGGCAGGCGGTAATAATGGCCTTGGCGGTGCGGTGCTCCGACGGATTGCGGCGAGGGAGGGTCGGGCGAGGGGGGAAGTGAGGAACGGGCGAGGCGGGGTATTTAGGGGGGCACCGACTTGGGCGAGGGCAGGTCGGGCGAGGATCGGGGAGGATCCCGGATTCGTCGGGATTCCAGCGAGCGGCGGCGGTTGCGCTGGCTTGCGCAAGGGGAAGACGACGGGGTGGGGCCGGGGTGTCGGTGAGAGAGAGAGAGGGGAGTCGGGTCGGGCGACCGAGGGCTAGGGTGTTCGGCTCGGGCGCGGCTGGGTCGGTCGGCTCGGTTGGGGCTGGTCCGGGCCGCAGTTGGCCTGCCCGCCTGGTGGGTCAGTCAAGGCTGGCTGGGCAGGCTGGCTCAGCTAGCGCCTCGGGTTTTTTTTTTCTTTTTCTATTTTTTTGAATTAGTGAGAGAGAAAAATATATAAATATATATATTTTATATAGGACATATATATATCAAAATGATCAGGGGAATATTCCCTATAATTTGAACATTTTTCCAGGGGCAAAACTCAAACTTTATTAAAAATCGTTTTTTCTAAAATTCCAAATAAAATTCAGATTTGAATTCAAACTTTTTGGCAAGGTTTTTCATCTGACATATTTGGAGTGTCATGTTTACTCCTCTCATACTTTTTCTCAAGTATTTGTCAGGCATTGATTTGAAATAAATTTCAACTGCCAAATTTTTGAATTCAAATTCCACCAAATTCAAAATCTTCTGAAACCTCAAATGTCACTCAAATTCAAACAATATGCATAGATGCTTAGCTATAATTGTAAAACATTCCAAATAGGAAATTTGGGATGTTACAAACAAAAATGACAAATCACCATGATCTGATAAGTACCAGCTCCTAACATTTTATAGCACTCTTGCATCAATGAAAATGGCACCAAAACATATAGTAACATGCATGAAAATGCTTCTAACGTGAAGAGATCGACGAGACGAACAATTTGACGTATCATATGCATCATTTGGAGCTACGGTCACCGAGATACGACATGATGAACATGGGCATAAATCATTGCAGAAAAAGACAGTGAAATATACCCCTCACGAAAGTCAACGGGTTGGAGTGGTGCGGGACGAAGGGATCTGGGTCGGGGCGGCGTTTGGTTCGTCTCCCGGTGGATCTGGTCCACTCCGGCCTGGATCTCGCCGGAGAAGTGGCCGGAGTTTGCGGAGCTCGCCGGAGAAGACGCCCGCGGGATGGGGCCGGCCTGATCCGGTGCGGCTCAGCGGATCCGAAGGGCGGCGCTGGGCGCGGGCGACGGACGACGGCCGGACGACGACGGAGGCGACGGAGTTTGAGGTCGGCGCTGAGACAAAGCGGCGGCGAAGCGATCGGTGGCGGCGAGCGGCCAGCAGCGGCGGAGCGGCGAGCGAGGCGGCGGAAGGGCGGCGCGCGCGCGGAGGGCGGGCGGCAGCTGGGCTCGGGCGGCCTCGGGCTGGCGGGCAGGCAGCGGCGGGCCGTGGTGGAGGCTACGTGGCGCTGCGAATGGTCGGGCGGCGGAGGCGGACGCGTCTGGCGGAGGCGGACGCGTCCGCGACGCGGACGTGTCCGGCGGGCGCTAGAGGAGCGGGGCTAGGGTTCAGACTGCGAGATTTTCAGAGGGGATCACATATTTATAGCTAGGAGGAGGTAGGAGTGTCCAAATGAGGTGTAGTTTTCGCCCACACGATCGTGATCCGACGACGAAGGACATGGAAGAGGTTTGGATGGGTTATTGGGCCGTTTTGGAGGGCTGTTGGGATGCAACACATAAGAGGCCTTTGCGGTTACCCGGTTAACCGTTGGAGCATCAAACGGCCTCCAAATGTAACGAAGTTTGACACGCGGTCTACCGGTGGTGTACCAAGGCCACTTGACAAATCTTGGCCCATTCCGAGAACATTTTTCTCCCGCTCACGAAACGAGATAAGAAGGGTGCAACAGGTGCGTGTGGGAGTGTCGGATTGCGAGACGGACAACGGGGAAAATGCTCGGATGCATGAGAGAACACGTATGCAAATGAGATGCACATGATGACATGGTTTGAAATGCATGACATGAATAAAATGCAAACACGAAAGACAAAAACCCAACCACGGAGGGAATATCATAACACATTGCCGAAAATGGCAAAAGTTGGAGTTACAAATATGGCAAGTTACATCCGGGGTGTTACAGAACGCATTAAAATTCAATGGAACAACAGCACGGGCCATCTATCTACAACAACATACACATGCAAAATACTATCAGGTACTAAGTTCATGATAAATTAAAGTTCAATTAATCAAATTACTTAAGAACTCCCACTTAGATAGACATCTCTCTAATCATCTAAGTGATCGCGTGATCCATATCAACTAAACCATGTCCGATCATCACGTGAGATGGAGTAGTTTTCAATGGTGAACATCACTATGTTGATCATATCTACTATATGATTCACGCTCGACCTTTCGGTCTCAGTGTTCCGAGGACATATCAGCATATGTTAGGCTCGTCAAGTTTAACCTGAGTATTCTGCGTGTGCAAAACAGGCTTGGACCCGTTGTATGTGAACGTAGAGCTTATCACACCCGATCATCACGTGGTGTCTCGGCACGACGAACTTTCGCAACGGTGCATACTCAGGGAGAACACTTATACCTTGAAATTTAGTGAGAGATCATCTTATAATGCTACCGTCGATCTAAGCAAAATAAGATGCATAAAAGATAAACATCACATGCAATCAATATAAGTGATATGATATGGCCATCATCATCTCCTGCCTTTGATCTCCATCTCAAAGCATCGTCATAAT
Organism: Aegilops longissima; assembly: GCA_021605205.1. Taxonomy (NCBI): domain Eukaryota; kingdom Viridiplantae; phylum Streptophyta; class Magnoliopsida; order Poales; family Poaceae; genus Aegilops; species Aegilops longissima. The sequence continues at coordinate 536,262,702 of CM038681.1, read as the reverse complement.
CACCATCGTCACCGGCGCGACACCTTGATCTCCATCGTAGCATCGTTGTCGTCTCGCCAACTATTGTTTCTACGACTATCGCTACCGCTTAGTGATAAAGTAAAAAAAATTACAGGCGATTGCATTGCATACAATAAAGCGACAACCATATGGCTCCTGCTAGTTGCCGATAACTCGGTTACAAAACATGATCATCTCATACAATAAAATTTAGCATCATGTCTTGACCATATCACATCACAACATGCCCTGCAAAAACAAGTTAGACGTCCTCTACTTTGTTGTTGCCGGTTTTACGTGGCTGCTACAGGCTGAGAAAGAACCGTTCTTACCTACACATCAGAACCACAACGATATTTCGTCAAGTATGTGTTGTTTTAACCTTCACAAGGACCGGGCGTAGTCACACTTGATTCAACTAAAGTTGGAGAAACTGACACCCGCCAGCCACCTATGTGCAAAGCACGTCGTTATAACCAGTCTCGCGTAAGCGTACGCGTAATGTCGGTCCGGGCCGCTTCATCCAACAATACCGCCGAATCAAAGTATGACATGCTAGTAAGCAGTATGACTAGTATCGCCTACATTATGTTCTACTCGTGCATATAACATCTACGCATAAACCTGGCTCGGATGCCACTGTTGGGGAACGTAGTAATTTCAAAAAAATTCCTACGCACACGAAAGATCATGGTGATTCATAGCAACAAGAGGGGAGAGTGTCTTCCATGTACCCTCGTAGACCGTAAGTGGAAGCGTCATGACAACGCGGTTGATGTAGTCGTACGTCTTCACGATCGACCAATCCTAGTACCGAACGTACGACACCTCCGCGATCAGCACACATTCAGCTCGGTGACGTCCCACGAACTCACGGTCCAGTAGAGCTTCGAGGAAGGGTTCCGTCAGCACGACGGCGTGATGACGGTGATGATGAGGTTACCGATGCAGGCCTTCGCCTAAGCACCGCTACGATATGACCGAGGTGGATTATGGTGGAGGGGGGCACCGCACATGGCTAAGAGATCAATGATCAACTTGTGTGTCTATGGGGTGCCCCCTCCCCCGTATATAAAGGAGTGGAGGAGGGGGAGGGCCGGCCCTCTATGGCAAGCCCTGGAGGAGTCCTACTCCCATCGGGAGTAGGATCTCCCCCTTCCCTAGTTGGACTAGGAGAGAAGGAAGGGGAGAGAGGGAGGAAGGAAAGGGGGGCGCCGCCCCCCTCCTAGTACAATTCGGACCAGAGGGGGAGGGGGCGCGCGGCCTGCCCTGGCCTCCTCTCTCTCTTGACTATGGCCCAATAAGGCCCATACACTTACCGGGGGGTTCCGGTAACCTCCCGGTACTCCGGTAAAATCCCGATTTCACCCAAAATTATTCCGATGTCCAAATATAGGCTTCCAATATATCGATCTTTATGTCTCGACCATTTCGAGACTCCTCGTCATGTACGTGATCATATCCGGGACTCCTAAGTACCTTCACATAAACTCATAATACCGATCGTCACCGAACGTTAAGCGTGCGGACCCTGCGTGTTCGAGAACTATGTAGACATGACCGAGACACGTCTCCGGTCAATAACCAATAGCGGAACCTGGATGCTCATATTGGCTCCCACATATTCTACGAAGATCTTTATCGGTCAAACCGCATAACTACATACATTGTTCCCTTTGTCATCGGTATGTTACTTGCCCGAGATTCGATCGTCGGTATCTCAATACCTAGTTCAATCTCGTTACCGGCAAGTCTCTTTACTCGTTTCGTAATGCATCATCCCGTAACTAACTCATTAGTCACATTGCTTGCAAGGCTTATAGTGATGTGCATTACTGAAAGGGCCCAGAGATACCTCTCTGACAATCGGAGTGACAAATCCTAATCTCGATCTATGCCAACTCAACAAACACCATCGGAGACACCTGTAGAGCACCTTTGTAATCACCCAGTTACGTTGTGACGTTTGGTAGCACACAAAGTGTTCCTCCGTATTCGGAGTTGCATAATCTCATAGTCATAGGAATATGTATAAGTCATGAAGAAAGCAATAGCAATATACTAAACGATCACATCATTCTCTAATGATGTGATCCCGTTAATCAAATGGCAACTCATGTCTATGGCTAGGAAACATAATCATCTTTGATTCAACGAGCTAGTCAAGTAGAGGCATACTAGTGACACTATGTTTGTCTATGTATTCACACATGTACTAAGTTTTCGGTTAATACAATTATAGCAGGAATAATTAATATTTATCATGATATAAGGAAATATAAATAACAACTTTATTATTGCCTCTAGGGCATATTTCCTTCATAGTTTGCTCTGTGCGTCCTGGCATTAGTGGCACTAGGGGTCGGGTCTTCTCACGGGCAACGGAGTCCGGCGCTCGGACCAGTGACTCATAGTAGAGAGCATCGTCCAGTGGTGTGCGAGGCTGTCCGCTAGGAGTTCGTGTGACCAACTACTGTTTGGGGTGCCGGCGGATCCTGGTTGTGTTGTAGTTGGATGTTGGGCTGGAGTTGCATTTTCCTCGGCCGTTTGAGGGGTCGAAGATGGACTGTGTACCCTCAGCCGTGCAGGGTGTCGGTATTCCATGATCTTGCAGTCACGATGGTGAGGTAATCGAACACATACGATGTGGTCCCAATTCATCACGAGGGTGGAAGGTGTGCAACGTTGCAGATGAAAATCCTGCCCATCTTCGGTCAGCGCGGATGGCGACGGCGCCCGTGGGTGTGTCGTTCTCCTCCTTGGAGGCGTCGCTAAGGTGGGTCTGTATCTCCTCTTGTCGGTTGGGTTATTATCTCCAGGCGAAAGCCTAGGTCTCGGACCGACGATGGCGGCATCTTGGCATCATTCCTCTGTTGGGAGCATCATGTGTGAAGACATGGCTTGAAGGTTCCGCGCTGCGGTTCTTCAGTGTGTGCCACTGATCCGGGTAGAGGTTCTTGGGTGCAATGTACGCTGATGTTGGTGAGTCCAAGACGGTGGTTTTCTCAGGATCAACCAAGTCCCGCCACTCACTCGCCATCTTCTTTAGGCAATTGTGGTTGGTTGGCGCGTCGACAAGGAAAGTCCCGTTGAAGTTGTTGCTCTTCGTGGTGATCGGCGTTGGTCGAGACGTGACTTTGATGCTCTGGTTAGGGTAGATTTCTTTGTGTTGTGTTTGTAATGTCTGTGAAGGCTCTTCTTCGGATTAGCACGGACGTGGGGTTTGTACTACACTTGCTGTTCGCGTGAGAGGTAGTTGTAATTGTTTTTTCCTTCTAAATAATATGATACCCCATTGAACTCTTGAGAAAAAAATTAGATGAAATCAAGTTTCCTCAAATTTAGATGAAAGCAAGCGGTCAATAATAATTTTTAGAAGGCATCCTTAAAGCAGTCGGCTGCTAGTGATCACAGAAGGGAGAAGCCAGAACCAAAGTTTCTAAAAGTAAATGTTGATGCAACTTTCTTTGAAGAGGAAGGAGCAGGAGTTACACCAGCCGTCATTAGAGATGAAAAGGTAATTTTGTTGCGGCTCAGTGCAATTTTATCCCTACTTTTCTTTTGAAAGAAAAGGCAGACCATTATCTGCCTTATGCATTCAAAACGAGACGGGCTCGGATGATCAGAGACCAATAATTTTAGGACCCTGATAAGTATAACCCGTGTGGCATGAAGTAATTTCGTCCTGGCGTTTTTTTATGGCAACTTTAATTACCCGAGATGTCAACTTTAGTTGTGAAGCATGGCAACTTTCTGATTGGATAGCAAGTTTCAGTTTTTTTTGGATTTTGCTTTTTGTTCGGATGGCAATTTTAGTTATAAAAACGTCAGGGCGGTGTTACTTCGTGCCACACATATGGTACTTATCATTTGGGTAATTTTATCCCTACCGATGCAGATTTGATGACCATTGAAGCGTTATATATGCAAAATGGTTTGAATTTTGCTAACTTTCTGGGCTTTTACCGAATGGAGGCTGAACCAAACTTTCATTAACTTTTGAACTGAGCAAACAAGATGGTGGGACTCGAGGGCGGCAGTCTTCGCGGAATACGTGTTCTCAGCTACGTGTTTTCAGATGTGCTAACTAATTATAGTGTTTTAATGAAAAATCACTTGATTGAGTAGATAACCCTGGATTGCCTGGTCATCAAGCTCGTGGATGATGTATCTGTATTTTAAGGTTAATAAAGCTAGCTATGACGATCTTCACTTTGAAATAAAGCCTCGATAATGGAAAATACCCCTCGGAACCTACTTCTAGATGCACTCGATATGGAAAAAGATTTAGTAATTCAGGGAAAATTTAAAAATCTTTGAAACATTTTTTTTTGAATAAGCCCGACCTATTGGTGCACTCGTATAAAAACTTCGACAAAGAAAACTTCCATAAAAAATCTGGGCGAAAAAAAAACAAATTTCCTAGACAATATTGATAATAGATCTGGATCATTTTCAAGATAAATAAATAAATCTAACGTAGTGCTGATTTTTTTTGTCAACAATACCATGAAAGTCATTTCTTCACAAAAAAATAATTAAATTAACATGAGTGTAACACTTGAGCAAGTTTTTTTTTTAACTCATGATTTTCGACCATTTTTGCAATTAATATTTTTTTATAAGTAAACGGGTGCAGCTACCCTAGCTTCCAAAGGTTCCCCTCCGGTCGATAATAGTCTTGTAGATGCCCGACCTCCGTGTTGAGTATTGACTCAAGCCGGTCGCTGCTCGATGCCTGGCTGTCTTGAAAGCGAAGTCGCAAGTGGAAGCTATGGAGTCCAGCTAGCACCGCCCGTCATCACGTACGCTACACCTCCCCATATCCACCAGAAGTCCAATCAGCGGCTCCATTAGTACTACTAATCACCGGTTGCTTCCTCCGTAGCTAGCTCCCGTCCACCTGATCTGCCTTGCCCGCCTACTCCACTGATTAGTTAAAGCCAATGAATAGCATTCCTCCGAGGGCACTATAAGTGCTCGCGGTCGTCGTCCTCGTCGTCCCCATCCCCTCTCCTCTCTGTCGCTTGCTAGCAGCAGCGCTCTCTTCTTGCTCTTCGCTATCTAGCTCCATCCTGCTCGTTGTCCTCTCTCTCTTGGATCGATTCGGCCTTCGCTGGCCATGAATTGCGCCGGGGTCACCGATGGATTGTCTGCAGGCGAGCCGGATGCCGGCGTCGTCGGCCAGCCACGGAGGAGTAGCTGCCTGTAGCGTATCTGAGCTATAGTGCTCGATCGATCTGCTGCTTCTTGGGGGCGAGGAAGAAGAATAGCTGAGGCTTGGCAGCCAGCTCTCAAGGACAGGTGCAGCTCGATTTCTTGCTTAATTTCAGAGTGATTTTGTGTTGGAGTACTCTATTGGTTCCTTTCTGTGGTTTTGATTCGTGCTTTGGATGTGAGCTGGATATGCTTGGGATCTGAGCTTGGGCTTCTTTATTGTTTTCCTTCTAGAGATGATCACCGTGGAGCAAGAGAGAATAAAGATCAAAGGTTGGAAAAAAAAAAGAGGCCTCAATCCCCAGTAGCACATCGCAGTTCGTAGTAGTACCAACTCGTCCTCTCTCTCTCCCCTTTCCCCTCCATTTTTGTCGTTTGGGAGGAAAAGGCTTGTTACCTCCCTAGTAACACCATTGAGTTCAATCCTCCAAGCAAGATTGGGAGTAAGGACATCTCCCGGATCATCAAATTGACACAGCGGACTAGGCATCGACCATCCAGATGTGGACGTCAAATGTCATTTTTTTTCTTCTGAAAAGAAGGATTATCTCGGCATCTGCATCAAAATGATGCATGCGGTCATCTTTATTAAATTATTTAACGGACTCTGACAAAGCAGATACATGAATGGATCCAAATCACCTTCCTGACGACCTCAATCGCTACACCTATAAATCTGATGGAGTGCACTTGCGCATCCATGCACGCCATCTAATCCGGTGGTCTCACGAGGCTGCCACACGGCGAGATGATAGTACTAATTGGTCTAGTAGACCCTCAGCGCGCACCGCATGTGCACGTTTTAGAATCCGCCGATGCTATTTTCCGCTGTCCCATCTTATGGAGAGATCAATGCATAGGCCTTGCCAGGCCCAACTGTCATCCACGCCGCCATGACCCTAGACACGTCCATCGACACATGTCCAAAGTCAGGGCCCCACTGCGTCACACCGCCTAGAGGGGAGAGAAGGACGATGAGGGCCGAGCGCCGCCGACGGCGGGTGGCCTCCCCTGGCGCCCGCGGGAGCACCAGAGGAGGGATATCCTATTTTTTGTCTGACCCATTCAAACGAATAGAGAAAAAAAAACATACGAATTGAAGATAAACAAATGAAATTTAATAAACTTTGGGATATTTACAACCAACCATATAAAATTTAACAAGTTCAAATTAAGTTTAAACTAAACTAAACTAGGCGAGGTACCGAAAGCTGACCTCGTAAGCATGGCCTCTAAGGTCGTCGGTAGCTTCGACGCCTACCGTCATCATCGTCGCGCCAATGGCAGAAGGTCCTCCAGGTGTCGTGGCATCCCCACCTGACCGTTGTGGGGCGCTCCCAGACGCTCTGCCGTATCCTTCACTGCCTTGTGCTGCTTGTCTACGGCGACATCAGCGGCTCAGATGAAGGTGACACGCTTAGACTATGCCAGCCCCACTTCGAGGAGTTGGTCATTGAGCCGGCGCCGGCGGCGGGCACTCGACTGCTCGGTCGTCTTGGACCGGCCGATGGTCCAAGCCTCCGCGAGCACCCAAGGCGGCGCCACCTGACTCTTCACAAACATCGCCCTTCGCTTTCTCGAGCCACCACCTCTAGCACCTTGGAGGTAGTACTCTACATGCGAGTGTGGATTTTCCAGCACGGAGGACTGCTCCTCCTTCTTCACGCCAAACGACCGCCACCGGTTGCCTGCCTAGCGGCGGCGGGGAGGTCGGCTCCTCCTTCAAGTGGCGGTGCGGTGGGGGCGGGGAGTCTCCTTCACACTACGTACAATCTAGACGGTGTGACTATGCGGCGGGGAGGGCGGCTCCTTCACAGAACGTCCGATTTGGAAGCCACGGTTTCACGAAGGGGACGACGGCGCAGACCGCGATTGGTCAATGACTGCCGGAGCGTGATCTCCATCTACCGCGTGAACTCGTCATCAGTCGTGCTAGCAACAATGAGCAGTGGTGCCTTCTCCTCCTCCTGGGTTGACGTTGAACGGATCTCCTCCTCTGACCTCGTCGTCAGAGGAGGTCAACTCCAGCTTGATGATGAAAGGATCTCTCCACGATAAGTGGCCCTGATACCATAGGCGGCGGCGCCAACTGGATCCGGAGCTACCCCGGATAGCCGCTCGTCGGCCACCAGTTGGAGGATTCCAATTTGCCGCCCATGTTGGCGGCCGGTGGCAGAGGTATAGTGGTGTGTGGCGGGTTTGAAGAGGAGGAGGATAGGGCTTGCGTCCGTGGCCAGGTGACTTTAATAGCCGGGGCAGACGGACTGGTGAAGCTTCAATACAAGCAGCATAGGAGTAGGTCTCCCGGTCACCGTGCCATGGGAATGTGGGTTGGCGTTTGACCTGTCAAACCTGAGTGAATACACGACATGAACGGTTCTAGAACAACCACAACGGGAGAGGGGTTTCTTTGTGGGTCCAAGTTGTCACAGTACAGCGTGGCAGACATTCGGACTCCCCAACCTCCCCAGTTTGATGACGGTTTGTGGGATTTCGGATGTCCGGACATCCAGACAGTTTTGATGAATCGCTTTGGATGACTAAAAGTGTCTAAACCGTTTAATTCAGACTTTTGCGGTCTTGATTATGTAAGAGTGAGAAACAGCTACAACGATCAATTCTGGTGATCAGTTTGTTTTTGGATAATCAAATGGTAGGAAGATCAATTTTATACTTGTGCCAATTGAGCAGTTGGATGTAACATCTTGCCGTTTTTTGAGTTTGTGTTAGCCTGAAAGCATTCTACTCTATTGAGACGTGTGACTAATTTCTTTGTGTTATCACCAGGTTCATAGTGCTCCATCCATGATAATTGCCAAATAAGCCGTGTGGGAGAAACTTGTCTCTCTCCTAATTAATATTATACACTGGGCATTGTATTATCATATCATAATTTGGTGATTTGTATGGTAATATTGTTTGTATTTTCTATGTTCTTTTTATGCAAATAATTAGTCAGTACAGTATATCAGTGTTTTTATCTGTATGATACTAACAGTTGATTCCTTCCAACTGTAAGGGGAGCTAAAGTATGTCCTCTCGTGTCCTCTCTAGTAGTCAATATAGCATACTGTATTAGATTCAAAGTTATGGGATGAAGACTAGAAAAAGTCAAGTGCATGATATACTTTGGGAAGGAGGGAGTGGCGTATTAATGCTAATGTTACACGTGCATAATAGTTATTTTTACAAATTTTGGGTTCAGTTTGTAACTTGGTGAGGGTGAAGCTAGAATTTCCCGGCGACCGAGAAATAGGAAAAACCCGTGAGAGAAAATGGGCTTGAGATAATAAAGTTTGTTGGCTATTACAATATATGCACTCTTAAAAAGTTTGATGACATTTGGACTATGTAATGCAAAATTGTAAAATTGTGTACTATCTTTATCATCAGCAATGCAAAATTGTAAAATCATTGCATATCTATTGCTTATTTCATTCTCTGCTGTAGTATGCTGATAACAACTCTGACAGCATGGATATGCCCAGAATTTTCAGCATAAGGCGGAGCCAATTAATTTCTGGTGACGCACACCATGGATCCCCAGACATTTGTGAGGCTCTCGGTCGGGCAGCTTGGCCTGAGGCTCCCCGGCGCAAGCGCCAGAAAGGCTTGCCACTGCGAGATCCGGCTCCGAGGCTTCCCGGTTCAGTTAGCTCCAGTGCCTCTGGAAAATTCTTCAGAATTCCACCTTGATCCGCACGCAAACGCGGCGGTGTTCTCCGTGGACGAGCCCGGTCTCAAGGCGCTGCCGACGTCGAGGTGGTTCCGAGCCCCGGAGCCGCCGTACCTCGAGATCCTTGTGTACGTGAGCAGGCGCGACGGCGGCGTGCATTGCGTCGGGTTGAAGCGGCGGCTGGTCGGGGCTGTCAGGGTGGACGTCGGGCCGGAGTGGCGCGACGGTAAGCCTGTGCTGCTTCACCATGGCTGGACGGGCATCGGCAGGGCGGCGGAGCTGCACGTGAGAGTGAGGGTGGAGGCTGACCCTCGGTACGTGTTCCGGTTCGAGGACGAGGTCGCGCTCAACCCGCAGGTGGTCCAGCTCCATGGCAGCGCCAGTCAGCCCATCTTTAGCTGCAAGTTCATCCGCGACGTCAGGCGGTGAGTGCTCTGCTGCTGCTGACACTGCCATGATATGAAATTCTGAACAAAAATGAATTGGCAGAAGCTTGATGAGGTTGGTGATGTCTGATCTCTGATGTGTTGTTGGCAGGGCGTCGCAGCCGGATCATCTGGGCGGGAAGTACTGGTCGAGCTCCGGAAGCGGCGAGGAGAAGGAGACGGAGATGACGGGCAGGAGGAGGGAGAGGAAGGGCTGGAAGGTGGCGATCCACGACCTGTCCGGCTCCGCCGTGGCCGCGGCGTTCATGGCCACGCCGTTCGTGCCGGCGACGGGCTGCGACACGGTGGCGCGGTCCAACCCAGGCGCGTGGCTCATCGTCCGCGCCGACACGACGGGGTCGTCGGAGAGCTGGCAGCCGTGGGGCCGGCTGGAGGCGTGGCGGGAGTGCGCTGCACCGGCGGGCGGCAAGGACGCCGTGTGCCTCCGGCTGCATCTCCTCCCGGAGCGGCGGGACGCGTGCGTGCTCGTGTCCGAGACGCCTCTGAGCTGCGATAAGGGCGGGGAGTTCTCCATCGACATGGACAGACAGTCGGTCCTCCCGGAGGACGCGGTGGCGTCGGAGACGCCGTCGGCGTCGTACTGCGCGGCGAGCATGGGGGAGTCGTGCGCGGGCGGCGGGTTCGTGATGAGCTGCAGCGTGCAGGGCGAGGCGGCGACGAGCAGCAGGCCGCCGCTGGTGCACCTCGCCGCGCGGCACGTCATGTGCATGGAAGACGCAGCCATGTTCCTCGCGCTCGCGGCCGCCGTCGACCTCAGCGTCAAGGCGTGCCGGCCGTTCCGGAGCAAGACGGCGGCGGCCAAGAAGAAGACGGCTGCTGGCTCCTCTTCCCCCGATCCCCTGGAGCTCGACACGTAGATTAGCCAGAGCTAGCAGTCCCCAGTCAAGCATCAGATCATCCATGGTCACTCTGTAAATCCACTTGTTTCGACCAAACTTGTTGAAAACTCTACCAGTTTTCTCTAACCTGTAGACACGATGACGATTCAATCACGCCCCTACCCGACGAGGACGTCCATTTTATCTGGATTTTGTGTGTTTAGGTCGGGTAAAAGAGCGATGTCCGGCATTTGTATATTTGTGCTGGGTGTCCGGCAACCGGCATTTGTACATTTGCACTGACCGTGCGCCCAACTGGCGGATGGATTTTCGTCCGGCCGTTTATCTAGATTTTGTGTGTTTAGGTCAAGCGGTGTCCGGCATTTGTATATTTGCGCTGGGTGTCCGGCATTTGTACATTTGCATTGGCCGTGCACCCAAATGACGGATGGATTTTCATCTGGCCGCGTAATATTTTGCAAAGATAATAGAATCGGAAATTTAGCCCCGTAGTTCATGCTGGCTAAAGCGCCGGCGGCCGGCACATGTATCAGCCTACAAAATAATCATCACCCATAGTTTCATGCCGGCAAAACAAAGCCAACGGTCGGCATACTTGCTAGCGCACAAAGAACAACCATATTTCATGTCTCGTGGGTCTTCCTCGTTCATCCCGGCAAACAAGACGACTCATTATCTTGATCGAGCATCTACTTTTGTTTCTTCTCGAACCAACTTCTTATTTTCGGGGACATCTTGCTCAAGGCCACGGTCATGAGCTAGTGCCACCTCTTTTACTCTGGTGTTTGCAATTATGCCCCTGATCTCAAGCTTCCTCCTCTTTCCGGCCTCCTCCATGTCGATCTTCTTGAAGGAAATATGCCCTAAAGGCAATAATAAAGTTATTATTTATTGTCTTATATCATGATAAATGTTTATTATTCATGCTAGAATTGTATTAACCGGAAACATGATACATGTGTGAATACATAGACAAACAGAGTGTCACTAGTATGCCTCTACTTGACTAGCTCGTTGATCAAAAATGGTTATGTTTCCTAGCCATAGACAAAGAGTTGTCATTTGATTAACGGGATCACATCATTAGGAGAATGATGTGATTGACTTGACCCATTCCGTTAGCTTAGCACTTGATCGTTTAGTATGTTGCTATTGCTTTCTTCATGACTTATACATGTTCCTATAACTATGAGATTATGCAACTCCCATTTACCGGAGGAACACTTTGTGTGCTACCAAACGTCACAACGTAACTGGGTGATTATAAAGGTGCTCTACAGGTGTCTCCGAAGGTACTTGTTGGGTTGGCGTATTTCGAGATTAGGATTTGTCACTCCGATTGTTGGAGAGGTATCTCTGGGCCCACTCGGTAATGCACATCACTTAAGCCTTGCAAGCATTGCAACTAATGAGTTAGTTGCAGGATGATATAATACGGAACGATTAAAGAGACTTGCCGGTAACGAGATTGAACTAGGTATTGAGATATCGACGATCGAATCTCGGGCAAGTAACATACCGATGACAAAGGGAACAACGTATGTTGTTATGCGGTTTGACCGACAAAGATCTTCGTAGAATATGTGGGAGCCAATATGAGTATCCAGGTTCCGCTATTGGTTATTGACCGGAGACGTGTCTCGGTCATGTCTACATAGTTCTCGAACCCGTAGGGTCCGCACGCTTAAAGTTCGATGACAGTTATATTATGAGTTTATGTGTTCTGATGTACCGTAGGTAGTTCAGTGTCCCGGATGTGATCACGGACATGACGAGGAGTCTCGAAATGGTCGAGATGTAAAGATCGATATATTGGACGACTATTTTGGATACCGGAATGGTTCCGGGTGAGATCGGGACAATACCGAAGCACCGGGAGGTTATCGGAACCCCCCGGGAGGTATATGGGCCTGAATGGGCTTTAGTGGAAAGGAGGGGAAAGGAGCAAGGGAGCCCCCCAAGCCCAATCCAAATTGGGAGCCCCCCCCCCCTTTCCTTCCTCCCTCCTTCCTCTTCCTTCCCTCTCCCTCTCCAAATAGGAAAAGGAGGAGTCCTACTCCCGGTGGGAGTAGGACTCCCCCCATGGGCGCGCCTCATCCCCTTGGGCGCGCCTCATCCCCTTGGCCGGCCCTCTCCTCCCCCCTTTTATATACGGAGGAGAGGGGCACCCCATAGAGACAACAATTGATCTCTAGGATCTTTTAGCCGTGTGCGGTGCCCCTCTCCACCATAGTCCACCTCGATAATATCGTAGCAGTGCTTAGGCGAAACCCTGCGTCGGTAGAACATCATCATCGTCACCACGTCGTCGTGCTGACGGAACTCTCTCTCAAAGCTCGGCTGGATCGGAGTTCGAGGGACATCATCGAGTTGAACGTGTGCAGAACTCAGAGGTGCCGTGCGTTCGGTACTTGATCGGTCGGATCGTGAAGACGTACGACTACATCAACCGCGTTGTGCTAACGCTTCCGCTTTCGGTCTACGCGGGTACGTGGACACACTCTCCCCTCTCGTTGCTATGTATAACCATGATCTTGCGTGTGCGTAGGAATTTATTTTGAAATTACTACGTTACCCAACAGTGGCATCCGAGCCAAGTTTTATGCGTAGATGTTATATGCGCAAGTAGAACACAAGTGAGTTGTGGGCGATACAAGTCATACTGCTTACCAGCATGTCATACTTTGGTTCGGCGGTATTGTTGGATGAAGCGGCCTGGACCGACATTACGCGTACGCTTACGCGAGACTGGTTCTACCGACATGCTTTGCACACAGGTGGCTGGCGGGTGTCAGTTTCTCCAACTTTAGTTAAACCGAGTGTGGCTACGCCCGGTCCTTGAGAAGGTTAAAACAACACTAACTTGACGAACTATCATTGTGGTTTTGATGCGTAGGTAAGAACGGTTCTTGCTCAGCCCATAGCAGCCACGTAAAACTTGCAACAACAAAGTAGAGGACGTCTAACTTTTTTTTGCTGGGCATGTTGTGATGCGATATGGTCAAGGCATGATGCTATATTTTATTTTATGAGACTATCATGTTTTGTAACCGAGTTATCGGCAACTGGCAGGAGCCATATGGTTGTCGCTTTATTGTATGCAATGCAATCTCCCTGTAATTGCTTTACTTTATCACTAGTTGGCGAGACGACAACGATGCTACGATGGAGATCAAAGTGTCGCGCCTGTGACGAGGATGATCATGACGGTGCTTCGGAGATGGAGATCACAAGCACAAGATGATGATGGCCATATCATATCACTTATATTGATTGCATGTGATGTTTATCTTTTATGCATCTTATTTTGTTTTGATTGACGGTAGCATTATAAGATGATCTCTCACTAAATTTCAAGATCAAAGTGTTCTCCCTGAGTATGCACCGTTGCCAAAGTTCGTCGTGCCGAGACACCACATGATGATCGGGTGTGATAGGCTCTACGTTCATCTACAACGGGTGCAAGCCAGTTTTGCACATGCAGAATACTCGTGTTAAACTTGACGAGCCTAGCATATGCAGATATGGCCTCGGAACACTGGAGACCGAAAGGTCGAGCGTGAATCATATAGAAGATATGATCAACATAGTGATGTTCACCATTGAAAACTACTCCATGTCACGTGATGATCGGACATGGTTTAGTTGATTTGGATCACGTGATCACTTAGATGATTAGAGGGATGTCTATCTAAGTGGGATTTCTTAAGTTATATGATTAATTGAACTTTAATTTATCATGAACTTAGTCCGGGTAGTATTAGCATATCTATATTGTAGATCAATTGCTCGCGTTTAGCTCCCCTGTTTTATTTTTGATATGTTCCTAGAGAAAACTAAGTTGAAAGATGTTGGTAGCAATGATACGGATTTGATCCGTGATCTGAGGATTATCCTCATTGCTGCACAGAAGAATTATGTCCTTGATGCACCACTAGGTGACAGACCGATTGCAGGAGCAACTGCAGACGTTATGAACGTTTGGCAAGCTTGATATGATGACTGCTTGATAGTTTAGTGCACCATGCTTTATGGCTTAGAATCGGGGCTTCAAATACGTTTTTTGAAACGCCACGGAGCATATGAGATGTTCCAAGAGTTGAAATTAGTATTTCATACTCACGCCCGTGTCGAGAGGTATGAGACCTCTGACAGTACTTTGCCTACAAGATGGAGAAGAATTGCTCAGCTAGTGAGCATGTGCTTAGAATGTCTGAGTACTACAATCACTTGAATCAAGTGGGAGTTAATCTTCCAGATAAGATAGTGATTGGCAGAGTTCTCTAGTCACTATCACCAAGTTACTAGAACTTCATGATGAACTATAATATGCAAGGGATAACGGAAACTATTCCCAAGCTCTTCGTGATGCTGAAATCGACGAAGGTAGAAATCAAGAAAAACATCAAGTGTTGATGGTTGACAAGACCACTAGTTTCAAAGAAAAGGGCAAAGGGAAGAAGGGGAACGTCAAGAAGAACGGCAAGCGAGTTGCTGCTCAAATGAAGAAGCCCAAGTCTGGACCTAAGCCTGAGACTAAGTGCTTCTACTGCAAAGGGACTTGTCACTGGAAGTGGAACTGCCCTAGATACTTGGCGGATAAGAAGGATGGCATAGTGAACAAAGGTATATTTATATACATGTTATTGATGTGTACTTTACTAGTGTTTATAGCAACCTCTTAGTATTTGATACTAGTTCAGTTGCTAAGATTAGTAACTCGAAACGGGAGTTGCAGAATGAACAGAGACTTGTTAAGGGTGAAGTGACGATGTATGTTGGAAGTAGTTCCAAGATTGATATGATCATCATCGCACACTCCCTATACTTTCGGGATTAGTGTTGAACCTAAATAAGTGTTATTTGGTGTTTGCGTTGAGCATGAATATGATTTGATCATGTTTATTGCAATACGGTTATTCATTTAAGTTAGAGAATAATTGTAGTTCTGTTTACATGAATAAAACCTTCTATGGTCATTCACCCAATGAGAATGGTTTGTTGGATCTCGATCGTAGTGATACACATATTCATAATATTGAAGCCAAAAGATGCAAAGTTAATAATGATAGTGCAACTTATTTGTGGCACTGCCATTTAGGTCATATTGGTGTAAAGTGCATGAAGAAAATCCATGCTGATGGGCTTTGGAATCACTTGATTATGAATCAGTTGATACTTGCGAACCATGCCTCATGGGCAAGATGACTAAGACTCAATTCTTCGGAACAATGGAGCGAGCTACTGACTTACTGGAAATAATACATACCGATGTATGCGGTCCGATGAGTGTTGAGGCTCGCGGCGGGTATCGTTATTTCCTGACCTTCACAGATGATTTGAGAAGATATGGGTATATCTACTTAATGAAACTGAAACAGTTGAAAAGTTCAAAGAATTTCAGAGTGAACGGAGAATCATTGTAACAAGAAAATAAAACTTTTTCTGCAATTTGATCACGGAGATGAATATTTGAGTTACAAGTTTGGCCTTCAATTAAAAACAATGTGGAATAGTTTCACAAACTCATGCCACCTGGAACACCACATCATAATGGTGTGTCCGAACGTCATAACCGTACTTTATTGGATATAGTGCAATCTATGATGTCTCTTACCAATTTACCACTATCGTTCTGGGGTTATGCATTAGAGACAACTGCATTCAGATTAAATAGGCACCGTCTAATCCGTTGAGATGACACCGTATGAGCTATGGTTTAGCAAGAAACCTAAGTTGTTGTTTCTTAAAGTTTGGGGATACGATGCTTATGTGAAAAAGTTTCAACCTGATAAGCTCGAACCCAAATCGGAGAAGTGCGTCTTCATAGGATACCCAAAATAAAATGTTGGGTACACCTTCTATCACAGATCCGAAGGCAAGACATTCGTTGCTAAGAATGTATCCTTTCTAGAGAAGGAGTTTCTCTCGAAAGAAGTGAGTGGGAGGAAAGTAGAACTTGATGAGGTAACTGTACCTGCTCCCTTATTGGAAAGTAGTTCATCATAGAAATATGTTTCTGTGACTCCTACACCAATTAGTGAGGAAGCTAATGATGATGATCATGTAACTTCATATCAAGTTACTACAAAACCTCGTAGGTCAACCAGAGTGAGATCCGCACCAGAGTGGTACGGTAATCCTGTTCTGGAGGTCATGTTACTTGACCATGACGAACCTCACGAACTATGAGGAAGCGATGATGAGCCCAGATTCATGAAATGGCTTGAGGCCATGAAATCTGAGATGGGATCCATGTATGAGAACAAAGTGTGGACTTTGGTTGACTTGCCCGATGATCGGCAAGCCATAGAAAATAAATGAATCTTCAAGAGGAAGACGGACACTGATAGTAGTGTTACTATCTACAAAGCTAGACTTGTCGAAAAAGTTTTTTGACAAAGTTCAAGGTGTTGACTACGATGAGAATTTCTCACTCGTAGCGATGCTTAAGTCTGTCTGAATCATGTTAACAAATTGCCACATTTTATGAAATATGGCAAATGGATGTCAAAACTACATTCCTTAATGGATTTCTTAAAGAAGAGTTGTATATGATGCAACCAGAAGGTTTCGTCGATCCTAAAGGTGCTAACAAAATGTGCAAGATCCAGCGAATATATGGACTGGTGCAAGCATCTCGTAGTTGGAATATACGCTTTGATGAGTTGATCAAAGCATATAGTTTTATACAGACTTATGGTGAAGCCTGTATTTACAAGAAAGTGAGTGGGAGCACTTCAGCCTTTCTGATAAATATATGTGAATGACATATTGTCGATCGGAAATTATGTAGAATTTTCTGTAAAGCATAAAGGAGTGTTTGAAAGGAGTTTTTCAAAGAAAGACCTTGGTGAAGTTGCTTACATATTGAGCATCAAGATCTATAGAGATAGATCAAGACGCTTGATAAATTTTTTCCATGAGTACATACCTTGACAAGTTTTTGAAGTAGTTCAAAATGGAACAGTCAAAGAAAGAGTTCTTGCCTGTGTTGCAAGGTGTGAAGTTGAGTAAGACTCAAAACCCGACCACGGAAAAAGATAGAGAGAGAATGAAAGTCATTCCCTATGCCTCAGCTATAGGTTCTGTAAAGTATGCCATGCTATGTACCAGACCTATTGTATACCCTGCCCTGAGTTTGGCAAGGGAGTACAATAGTGATCTTGGAGTAGATCACTGGACATTGGTCAAAATTATCCTTAGTGGAATAAGGATATGTTTCTCGGTTATGGAGGTGACAAAAAGTTCATCGTAAAGGGTTACGTTGATGCAAGTGTTGGCACTGATCCGGATGAATCTAAATCTCAATCTGGATACATATTGAAAGTGGGAGCAATTAGCTAGAGTAGCTCTGTGCAAAGCATTGTTGACATAGAAATTTGCAAAGTACATAGGAATCAGAACTTGGCAGACCCGTTGACTAAACTTCTCTCACAAGCAAAACATGATCACACCTTTGTACTCTTTGTGTGCTAATCACATGGCAATGTGAACTAGATTGCTAACTCTAGTAAACCCTTTGGGTGCTGGTCACATGACGATGTGAACTATGGGTGTTAATCACATGGCGAAGTGAACTATTGATGTTAAATCACATGACGATGTGATCTCGATTATTGACTCTAGTGCAAGTGGGAGACTGAAGGAAATATGCACTAGAGGCAATAATAAAGTTATTATTTATTTCCTTATATCATGATAAATATTTATTATTCATGCTAGAATTGTATTAACCGGAAACATGATACATGTGTGAATACATAGACAAACAGAGTGTCACTAGTATGCCTCTACTTGACTAGCTCGTTGATCAAAGATGGTTATGTTTCCTAGCCATAGACAAAGATTTGTCATTTGATTAACGGGATCACATCATTAGGAGAATGATGTGATTGACTTGACCCATTCCGTTAGCTTAGCACTTGATCGTTTAGTATGTTGCTATTGCTTTCTTCATGACTTATACATGTTCCTATGACTATGAGATTATGCAACTCCCGTTTACTGGAGGAACACTTTGTGTGCTACCAAACGTCACAATGTAACTGGGTGATTATAAAGGTGCTCTACAGGTGTCTCTGAAGGTACTTGTTGGGTTGGCGTATTTCGAGATTAGGATTTGTCACTCCGATTGTTGGAGAGGTATCTCTGGGCCCACTCGGTAATGCACATCACTTAAGCCTTGCAAGCATTGCAACGAGTGAGTTAGTTGCAGGATGATGTATTATGGAACGAGTAAAGAGACTTGCCGGTAACGAGATTGAACTAGGTATTGAGATACCGACGATCGAATCTCGGGCAAGTAACATACCGATGACAGAGGGAACAACGTATGTTGTTATGCAGTTTGACCGATAAAGATCTTCGTAGAATATGTGGGAGCCAATATGAGCATCCAGGTTCCGCTATTGGTTATTGATCGGAGACGTGTCTTGGTCATGTCTACATAGTTCTCGAACCCGTAGGTTCCGCACGCTTAAAGTTTGATGATGGTTATATTATGAGTTTATGTGTTTTGATGTACCAAAGGTAGTTCGGAGTCCCGGATGTGATCACGGACATGACGAGGAGTCTCGAAATGGTTGAGATGTAAAGATCGATATATTGGACGACTATATTTGGATACCGGAATGGTTCCGGGTGAGATCGGGACAATACCTTAGCACCGGGAGGTTATCGGAACCCCCCGGGAGGTATATGGGCCTTAATGGGCTTTAGTGGAAAGGAGGGGAAAGGAGAAAGGGAGGCGTCCCCCAAGCCAAATCCGACCAGAGGGGGCCGCCCCCCTTCCTTCCTCCTCCTTCCTCTTCCTTCCTCTCCCTCTCCAAATAGGAAAGGAGGAGTCCTACTCCGGTGGGAGTAGGACTCACCCCCTTGGGCGCGCCTCCTCCCCTTGGTTGGCCCTCTCCTCCCCCTTTATATATGAAGGAGAGGGGCACCCAATAGAGACAACAATTGATCTCTAGGATCTTTTAGCCGTGTGCGGTGCCCCTCTCCACCATAGTCCACCTCGATAATATCGTAGCAGTGCTTAGGCGAAGCCCTGCGTTGGTAGAACATCATCATCGTCACCACGCCGTCGTGCTGACGGAAATCTCTCTCAAAGCTCAGCTGGATCAGAGTTCGAGGGACGTCATCGAGTTGAACGTGTGCAGAACTCGGAGGTGCCATGCGTTTGGTACTTGATCAGTCGGATCATGAAGACGTACGACTACATCAACCGCGTTGTGCTAACGCTTCCGCTTTCGGTCTACGAGGGTACATGGACACACTCTCTCCTCTCGTTGCTATGCATCATCATGATCTTGCGTGTGCCTAGGAATTTTTTTGAAATTACTATGTTACCCAACACTTCTTCGTTCGGAGCTCGATGTAGGCCTTCATTTCCTCCTCTTTTTCTTGGTGCTTCCTCTGATTCCTTACTCCTTTTGGGTCATCATGCCTTGCAAAGTTTCTTGCAAGGCGAAGTATGCCGCATCACGCTTCTCGTCCACATTCGAGTTGGTCTTGCCTCTAGGCCTCTTCACTCCATCTTCATCCCTAGCCACGGCCGCCGACCTTGATCTTTGAACTTGGGGAAATCTTAGATAGGCGTCCAACAATGGGTGGGAGTGAATGGCTTGTTCGCATACCGGGTCTTAAAGGCTTCCAAAGCTTGAAATGCCTACACAATCAAAGTGAAAGGAAGAATGTAACAGCGAAGGATACAAAATGCATAGGAACAAAGAGAAGAGGTTCATTAAAATTATCAATGCCTAGCTAAAAGGCTTTAAAGAAAACCGCTTGTTGGGAGACAACCCAATATTTATCCTTGCTGTTTAGCAATAAATCTTTGATCTAGCCTCTGGTTAGATGTTTTTTTATGTTTTAATTAGTGTTTGTGCCAAGTTCAACCTATAGGATCTTCTTGGATGATAGTTATTTGATCTTGCTGAAAATTCCAGAAACTTTCAGTTCACGAAAATAATTGTTAAAAATCACCAGAACGTGATAAATATTGATTCCAATTGCTTCTGATCAATAAACAAATTGTCTAGGTCGTCCTATTTTGGCTGAATTTTTGGAGTTCCAGAAGTTTGTGTTAGTTACAGATTACTACAGATTGTTCTGTTTTTGACAGATTCTGTTTTTCGTGTGTTGTTTGCTTATTTTGATGAATGTATGGCTAATAAAAGAGTTTATAAACCATAGAGAAGTTGGAATACAGTAGGTTTTACACCAATATAAATAAATAATGAGTTCGTTACAGTACCTTGAAGTGGTGTTTTGTTTTCTTTTGCTAACGGAGCTCACGAGATTTTCTGCTGAGTTTTGTGTTGTGAAGTTTTCAAGTTTTGGGTGAAAGATTTGATGGATTATGGAACAAGGAGTGGCAAGAGCCTAAGCTTGGGGATGCCCAAGGCACCCCAAGATAATCTAAGGACACCTAAAGCCAAAGCTTGGGGATGCCCGGAAGGCATCCCTCTTTAAATCTACTTCCATCGGTAACTTTACTTGGAGCTATATTTTTATTCACCACATGATATGTGTTTTGCTTGGAGCGTCTTGTATTATTTGAGTCTTTTTTGTTAGTTTACCACAATCATCCTTGCTGTACACACCTTTTGAGACAGACACACATGATTTGGAAATTATTAGAATACTCTATGTGCTTCACTTATATCTTTTGAGTTATATAGTTTTGCTCTAGTGCTTCACTTATATCTTTTAGAGCACGGTGGTGGATTTGTTTTATAGAAACTATTGATCTCTCATGCTTCACTTACATTATTTTGAGAGTCTTAAAATATCATGGCAATTTGCTTTAATTAATATCATGAGAAATTTGATGCTTGATAATTGTTTTGAGATATAAAGGTGGTAATATCATAGTTGTGCTAGTTGAGTAATTGTGGAATTGAAAAATACATGTGTTGGAGTTTGTGATTCCCGTAGCATGCACGTATGGTGAACTGTTATGTAACGAAATCGGAGCATGAAGTGTTTGTTGATTGTCTTCCTTTGTGTGGCGGTCGGGATCGCGCGATGGTTAACTCCTACCAACCCTTCCCCTAGGAGCATGCGTAGTAGTACTTTGCTTCGAGGGCTAATAAATTTTAGCAATAAGTATAGGAGTTCTTTATGGCTAATGTGAGTCCATGGATTATACGCACACTTACCTTTCCGCAATTTTCTAGCCTCTTCGGTACCGCGCATTGCCCTTTCTTACCTTGAGAGTTGGTGCAAACTTCGCCGGTGCATCCTAACCCCGTGATATGATACGCTCGATCACACATAAACCTCCTTATATCTTCCTCAAAACAGCCACCATACCTACCTATTATGGCATTTCCATAGCCATTCTGAGATATATTGCCATGCAACTTTCCACCATTTCATTCATCATGACACGCTCCATTATTGTCATATTGCTTTGCATGATCATGTAGTTGACATAGTATTTGTGGCAAAGCCACCATTCATAATTCTTTCATACATGTCACTCTTGATTCATTGCATATCCCGGTACACCACCGGAGGCATTCATATAAAGTCATATTTTGTTCTAAGTATTGAGCTGTAATTCATGAGTTGTAAGTAAATAAAAGTGTGATGATCATCATTATTAGAGCATTGTCCCAAGTGAGGAAAGGATGATGGAGACTATGATTCCCCCACAAGTCGGGATGAGACTCCGGACTAAATAAAAAAAGAAAAAAAGAAGAGGCCATAAAAAAGAGAAAAGGCCCAAATAAAAAAAATGAGAGAAAAAGAGAGAAGGGACAATGTTACTATCCTTTTACCACACTTGTGCTTCAAAGTAGCACCGTGATCTTCATAATAGAGAGTCTCTCATTTTGTCACTTTCATATACTAGTGGGAAATTTCATTATAGAACTTGGCTTGTATAGTCCAGTGACGGGCTTCCTCAAATGCCCGAGGTCTTCGTGAGCAAGCAAGTTGGATGCGCACCCACTTAGTTTCGTTTTCAGCTTTCATACACTTATAGCTCTAGTGCATCTGTTGCATGGCAATCCCTACTCCTCGCATTAACATCAATTGATGGGCATCTCCATAGCCAGTTGATTAGCCTCGTTGATGTGAGACTTTCTCTTTTTCTTGCCTTCCCACATAACCCCTACCATTATACCTTATTCCACCATAATGCTATGTCCATGGCTTGCGCTCATGTATTGCGTAAGAGTTGAAAAGGCTGAAGCGCGTTAAAAGTATGAACCAATTGCTTGGCTAAAACCAGGGTCGTACATGATATGAATATTTTGTGTGGGGAAGATGGAGCATAGCCAAACTATATGATTTTGTAGGGATAACTTGCTTTGGCTATGTTATTTTGATAAGACATAATTGCTTAGTTAGTATGCAAGGAGTATTATTGTTTTTATGTCAACATTAAACTTTTATCTTGAATCATATCAAATCTGAACATTCATGCCACAATAAGAAGAATTATATTGAAATTATGCCAAGTAGCATTCCACATCAAAAATTCTGTTTTTATCATTTACCTTGGGGATGCTTGATACGTCTCCAACGTATCTATAATTTTTGATTGTTCCATGCTATATTATATTCTGTTTTGGAGATTATTGGGCTTTATTATACACTTTTATATTATTTTTGGGACTAACCTATTAATCGGAGGCCCAGCCCAGAATTGCTTTTTTTTGCCTATTTCACAGTTTCGCAAAAAAAGAATATCAAACGGAGTCCAAACGGAATGAAACCTTCGGGAACGTGATTTTCGGAACGAACGTGATCCATAGGACTAGGACCCTACGTCAAGACATCAACCAGGTGGGCACGAGGTAGGGGGCGCGCCTACCCCCCCACCCCCCCAGGCGCGCCCTCCACCCTCATGGGCCCCCTGTTGCTCCACCGACGTATTCCTTCCTCCTATATATCCTATATATACCTGCGTACCCCCAAACTACCAGATACGGAGCCAAAAACCTAATTCCACCGCCGCAACCTTCTGTACTTGTGAGATCCCATCTTGGAGCCTGTTCCGGAGCTCCGCCGGAGGGGGCATCGATCATGGAGGGCTCTACATCAACACCATAGCCTCTCCAATGATGTGTGAGTAGTTTACCTCGGACCTTCGGGTCCATAGTTATTAGCTAGATGGCTTCTTCTCTCTTTTTGGATCTCAATACAATGTTCTCCCCCTCTCTCGTGGAGATCTATTCGATGTACTCTTCTTTTGCGGTGTGTTTGTTGAGACCGATGAATTGTGGGTTTATGATCAAGTTTATCTATGAACAATATTTGAATCTTCTCTTAATTCTTTTATGTATGATTGGTTATGTTTGCAAGTCTC
Source organism: Aegilops longissima (assembly GCA_021605205.1). Classification (NCBI taxonomy): domain Eukaryota; kingdom Viridiplantae; phylum Streptophyta; class Magnoliopsida; order Poales; family Poaceae; genus Aegilops; species Aegilops longissima. The sequence continues at coordinate 536,239,203 of CM038681.1, read as the reverse complement.
TTTGAATTATCAGTTTGGTTTGGCCTACTAGATTGGTCTTTCTTGCAATGGGAGAAGTGATTAGCTTTGGGTTCAATCCTGCGGTGTCCTTTCCCAGTGACAGTAGGGGCAGCAAGGCACATATTGTATTGTTGCCATCGAGGATAACAAGATGGGGTTTACATCATATTGAATGAGTTTATCCCTCTACATCATGTCATCTTGCTTAAAGCGTTACTCTATTCTTATGAGCTTAATACTCTAGATGCATGTTGGATAGCGGTCGATGTGTGGAGTAATAGTAGTAGATGCAGGCAGGAGACGGTCTACTTGTCTCGGATGTGATGCCTATATACATGATCATACTTACATATTCTCATAACTATGCTCAATTCTGTCAATTTCTCAACAGTAATTTGTTCACCCACCGTTAAAACTTATGCGCTGGAGAGAAGCCACTAGTGAAATCTATGGCCCCCGGGTCTATTTTCCATCATATTAATTTTCCAACACTTAGTTATTTTTATTGATTTTATTTTACATTGCATCTTTATCATACAAAGTACCAAAAGTATTATCTTATCATATCTATCAGATCTCACTCTCGTAAGTGACCGTGAAGGGATTGACAATCCCTTTATTGCGTTGGTTGCAAGGATTTATTTGTTTGTGTAGGTGCGAGGGACTCGTGCGTGGCCTCCTACTGGATTGATACCGTGGTTCTAAAAAACTGATGGAAATACTTACGCTACTTTGCTGCATCACCCTTTCCTCTTCAAGGGAAAACCAACCAGTGCTCAAGAGGTAGCAGGCATACGTCCCGATTCGTGAGCCCAGGGGGCCGGCCGGGGCCTCGCGGGCATTGGTCCCGGTTCGTCTGGAAGCATTTGTCCCGGTTCCTGGCACGAACCGGGACCAATAGGCCTCGCTCCTGGCCCACATACATTTGTCCCAGTTCGTGGCTCGAACCGGCACAGAAGGATGGGCTTTAGTCCCGGTTCCAGCCACGAACCGGGACAAATGAGTTGCCTATATATACCCCATCGCCGCAGCAGAGCACTCCACAGTGCTCTGTTTTTTCTGGCCGGCGAGGGGAGGGCATTTGGGTGCTCTAGCTAACCTCCTATGCACATGAGGTGTTTGATGAAATGCCCGAGCCACACTAGTTAAGCTTTCTCCTCTCGAAGCTCGACCTCCAAGCTCCATTTTCCCCGATATTTGCATAGGTTTAACAGTCCGTCACGTCCTGTCCCCGTCTTCACCACCGTCGATCGCACGCGCCGATCTCGTCACCGGCACCACCGTGGTGAGTGATAATCCCCAAGTGCAAGGAATCATCGTAGCAATTTCCAAAGGTGGAAGTGATAAGTATGGAGTGTCGAACCCACAAGGAGCTAAAGGTAAGATCAATATTCTCTCAAGCCCTATCTACCACTGATATGACTCTACGTACACCATACGTTTGCTTCCAACTAGCAACGAGAAATAAAACTACGTTGCGGGTATGAAGTGGATAACTTTGTATGATATCGGAGGGCTAAAGTATAAAAGTAGGTGCTATTATCATAAAGTTAGAATATATTACTAAATAATATAAATAGCGAGTGTGGAATAATGGTGGATCGGTGTGTGGAATTGTCCTAGGCAATTGTTAACAAGACCGATAGTCGTCATTGCAATTTCATATGAGGGAGAGGCATAAGCTAACATACTTTCTCTACTTGGATCATATGCACTTATGATTGGAACTCTAGCAAGCATCCACAACTACTAAAGATCATTAAGGTAAAACCCAACCATAGCATTAAAGCATCAAGTCCCCTTTTGTCCCATACGCAACAACTCCCTTACTCAGGTTTAAGCTTCTGTCACTCTAGCAACCCACTATAAGCGAATCATGAACGTATTGCAACACCCTACAGCAGGAATCCCTCACGCTTGCGCAACAGGGAGGGCACCATAGGACAGCACCAAAATAAAAGATACAACTCGTACCAATCTAGATCATCAATCAACCCAAGGACAAAAGATATCTACTCAAAACATCATAGGATGGCAACACCACATCATTGGATCATAATATGTGGCATAAAGCACCATTTTCAAGTAGGGATTACAGTGGGGTGCGGGAGAGTGGACCGCGTAAAATAGATGAGGATGGTGATGATGATGGTGATGATGATGAAGACGATCACCGCGGCGATGATTCCCCTCCTGATGGCACTCCGGCGCCACGAGAGAGAGGAGGAGAGGTTCTCCCCCTTGTGCTTCCTCCTCCATGGACTCCCCCCTAGATGGGGAAAGGTTCTCCCTCTTGTCCTTGGCCTTCATGGCGATGATGGCCCCTTCAGGATCCTCCTCCATGGCCTCCGGTGATGATGGCCCCCTCCGGCAGGGTGCTAGAGAGGGCCAAGATTGATTTCTCGTGGCTACAGAGGCTTGCGGCGGCGGAACTCCCGATCTAGGTTTCTTTCTGGAAGTTTGGGTATATATGAGAGGTGTTGGCGTTGATTTCACGTCAGGGGGGTTTCTAGGCTGTCCACGAGGCAGTGGGGCGCGCCCCAGGGGGTGGGTGTTGGGGAACGTAGTAATTTCAGAAAAATTCATACGCACACGCAAGATCATGGTGATGCATAGCAACGAGATGGGAGAGTGTGTCCACGTACCCTCGTAGACCGAAAGCGGAAGCGTTAGCTGTAACGCGTTGATGTAGTCGTACGTCTTCACGATCCGACCGATCAAGTACCGAGCGTCGGCACCTCCGAGTTCAGCACACGTTTAGCCCGATGGCGTCCCTCGAACTCCGATCCAGCCGAGTGTTGAGGAGAGTTTCACAAGACGACGACGGCGTGGTGATGATGATGATTCTACCGACGCAGGCTTCGCCTAAGCACCGCTTCTGATGATATCGAGGTGGACTATGGTGGAGGGGGGCACCGCACGGCTAAAAGATCAAACGATCAATTGTTGTGTCTCTAGGGCGCCCCCTGCCCCGTATATAAAGGAGCAAGGGGGGAGGTGTGGCCGGCCAGGAGGGGGCGCGCTAGGAGGAGTCCTACTCCCACCGGGAGCAGGACTCCCTCCCTTTTCCTAGTTGTATTAGGAGTGGAGGGAAAAGAGGAGGGAGGGAGGAAGGAAAGTGGGGGCGCCGCCCCCCTCTCCTTGTCCTATTCGGACTAGGGGGGGGCGCTGTGACCCTGCCTGCCCGCCTCTCCTCTTCTCCACAAAGGCCCACTATGGCCCATTAAGCCCCCGGGGGGGTTCCGGTAACCTGCCGGTACTCCGGTAAAATCCTGATTTCACCCGGAACACTTCCGATATCCAAATATAGGCTTCCAATATATCAATCTTTATGTCTCGACCATTTTGAGACTCCTCGTCATGTCCGTGATCATATCCGGGACTCCGAACAACCTTCGGTACATCAAAACATATAAACTCATAATATAACTGTCATCGAAACTTTAAGCATGCGGACCCTATGGGTTCGATAACTATGTAGAGAGACACGTCTCCGGTCAATAACCAATAGCGGAACCTGGATGCTCATATTGGCTCCCACATATTCTACGAAGATCTTTATCGGTCAAACCGCATAAGAACATGCGTTGTTCCCTTTGTCATCGGTATGTTACTTGCCCGAGATTCGATCGTCGGTATCTCAATACCTAGTTCAATCTCGTTACCGGCAAGTCTCTTTACTCATTCCGTAATACATCATACCGCAACTAACTCATTAGTTGCAATGCTTGCAAGGCTTAAGTGATGTGCATTACCGAGTGGGCCCAGAGATACCTCTCCGACAATCGGAGTGACAAATCCCAATCTCGAAATACGCCAACAAGTACCTTCGGAGACACCTGTAGAGCACCTTTATAATCACCTAGTTACGTTGTGACGTTTGGTAGCACACATAGTGTTCCTCCGATAAACGGGATTTGCATAATGTCATAGTCATAGGAACATGTATAAGTCATGAAGAAAGCAATAGCAGAATACTAAACGATCGTGTGCTAAGCTAACGGAATGGGTCAAGTCAATCACATCATTCTCCTAATGATGTGATCCTGTTAATCAAATGACAACTCATGTCTATGGCTAGGAAACATAACCATCTTTGATCAACGAGCTAGTCAAGTAGAGGCATGCTAGTGACACTCTGTTTGTCTATGTATTCACACAAGTATTATGTTTCCGGTTAATACAATTCTAGAATGAATAATAAATATTTATCATGATATAAGGAAATAAATAATAACTTTATTATTGCCTCTAGGGCATATTTCCTTCAGTGGGCGCGCCCCCACCCTCGTGGGCAGCCCGGGACTCTTCTGGCCTACTTCCGGTACTCCGTGGGCTTCTTCTGGTCCAAAAATGATCTCTGTCAAGTTGACGTCAATTGGACTCCGTTTGGTTTTCCTTTTCTGCGATACTCTAAAACAAGGAGAAAACAGAAACTGGCACTAGGCTCTAGGTTAATAGGTTAGTCCCAAAAATCATATAAAAGTGTATAATAAAGCCCATTAAACATCCAAGATGGATAATATAATAGCATGAATACTTCATAAATTATAGATACGTTGGAGACGTATCAGTATCCCCAAGCTTAATTCCTGCTCGTCCTTGGGTAGGTAAATGATAAAAGAAATAATTTATGAAGTGAGAATGCTAGTAGGTGCACAAGTTTGATCAATGATAATTTTAGTCACCTTTTCTAGCATCATTATATGTCATAATAGTAGCTCATCTCATAAGACTTTTCATGATCAAGTAACAAGCTATTCACATGTTAAATTATAGATCATAAACTTTCTTGAAAACTAACAAACCGTGTTATCAGTCATCAAACAATTACAATTCATCTTATTTTCAGGAAGAGTCTATGTCAGAGCTTTGATTTAGCAAACTCCACATACTCAACTATCATTTAGTCTTTCACAATTGCTAACACTCATGCGATATTTATGGGTTCAAAGTTTTAATCAAACACAGAGAAAGATAGGGGCTTATAGATTCGCCTCCCAACCTTTTACCTCAAGGGTGATGTCAACAATAATAGTTCATGATGCCTTACATCCAATTGGATATGTATATATCAGAATCTTTCCAACACAATGGGATTGCCAAAGGATAAAATGTAAAAAGGAAAGGTGAAGGTCACCATGACTATTGCATAAGGTAGAAGATAAAAGTAAAATATAGGCCCTTCGCAGAGGGAAGCAGAGGTTGCCATGCGCTTTTATGGTTGGATGCACAACATCTTAATGCAAAAGAACATCACTTTATATTGCCACTTGTGATATGGACCTTTATTATGCAGTTCGTCGCTTTTATTTCTTCCACATCACAAGATCGTATAAAGCTTATTTCCTCCACACTAATCAATCATACATATTTAGAGAGCAATTTTTATTGCTTGCACCGATGACAACTTACTTGAAGGATTTTACTCAATCCATAGGTAGGTATGGTGGACTCTCATGGCAAAACCGGTTTAAGGGTATTTGGAAGCATAAGTAGTATCTCTACTTAGTGCAAAGAATTTGGCTAGCATGATGGGGAAAGGCAAGCTCAACGTGTTGGGCGATCCATGACAATATACTTTATTTCGGATATAAGAAAACATAACCCATTACGTTGTCTTCCTTGTACAACATCAACCTTTTAGCATGTCATATTTTAATGAGTGCTCACAATTACAAAAGATGTCCAAGTTAGTATATTTATATGTGAAATCCCTCTTCCTTCAATATTCTTTCATGAGTTGTTTAAGTGACCAATTCTACGTTTGCTAACTTTCAATAAGTTTACTACCTATACTTATTATGTGTGAAGTCATTACTCCCCATGTTATAAGCATATGAAACATATATAAATTCAGTTTTATGACATTCAATTTATTCAACCATTTACTCATAGGATATATGTGAAGCACATGAGTAAATGACAAACTACTCCAAAAGATATGAGTGAAGAACACTGAGTAGTCAAATAATTAACTAGCCATGGGAGGATTCTTTTCATTCAGTATTTCAGATCCAATGATTTTATTCAAACAACAAGTAAAATTGAGAATACGCTCCAAGCAAAACACATATCATGGGACGAAAATAAATATAGCTCCGAGTAAGGTATACCGATAGTTTTGAAGACGAAAGAGGGGATGCCTTCCGGGGCATCCCCAAGCTTAGGTACTTGAGTCTTCCTTGAATATTACCTTGGGGTGCCTTGGGCATCCCCAATCTTAGGTTCTTTCCACTCCTTATTCTCCTCATATCGATATCTCACCCAGAGCTTGAAAACTTCAATCACACAAAACTTAACAAAACTTCGGGAGATAGGTTAGTATGATAAAGAGTAAACCATTTGGTACTGTCTAAGACAAGGTTCATAATTGTTCCCACACAATGTCTACTGTACCATATCATTTATACAATTTATATTGATAAATATAAGTCATAGAGATTAGAAAACAAGCAAACTATGCAATGAAAACAGAATCTGTCAGAAACAGAACAGTCTGTAATGATCTGAACATAAACCATACTTATGCTACTCCAAAAATTATGAAATAAATTGGTGGAAGTGAGGAATTTGTCTATTAATCTTATGCAAAAATAATAAACTCAAAATCACTCTTCTGTAAAAATTTACAGCTAATCTCGTGAGCGCAAAGTTTCTGTTTTTTACAGCAAGATCACATTAACTTTCACCCAAGTCTTCCCTAAAGTCTTACTTGGCACTTTATTGAAACAAAATCTATAAAAAATGATTACTACATTAGCTTAATCATGTAAACACACAAAAACAGTAAGGGTAAATATTGGGTTGTCTCCCAACAAGCGCTTTTCTTTAATGCCTTTTAGCTAGGCATGATGATTTCAATGATGCTCACATAAAAGAAAAGAATTGAAACATAAAGAGAGCATCATGAAGAATATGACTAGCACATTTAAACATAACCCACTTCCTATGCCTAGGGATTTTGTGAGAACACAATTTATAAGAACAACAATCAACTAGCCTAGGAAGGCGAAACAAGTATAACTTCAAAACTTTAAGCACTTAGAGAGGAAACTTGATATTATTGCAACTCCTACAAGCATGTCTTCCTCCCTCATAATAATTTTTTGTAGCAACATGGATAGAAATTTTGTTCTCATACTCAATTGGAACCTCTTCCAAAATAGTGGAATCGTTACTAGCTAAAGTTGACACTCTTCCAAATCCACTTTCATAAATATCACACTAGGATTCAACACCCTCCAAAATAGTGGGATCACTATTTCCTAAAGTTGACACTCTTCCAAACCCACTTTAAATGGTAGTATTATTCATACTCAAAGAGATATAAGTGAAGTTCATGGAGCATTCTACCATTAATATAGACTAACTAATATCCAAGCTCAAAATGTATAAGTGAAGCACATGAAGCATTCTATAAAACCATACTCAAAAGATTTAAGTGAAGCACAAAGAGCAATTCTATAAGATCATACTTAAAAGATTTAAGTGAATCACATGAAGTATTATATAAATTTATGAAGGGACATCTCACACTAGCATGGTTCTTGAAGAAAAAGAAAAACACAAAGGACACAAATCATGCGGACAAAACAAAAACCGAGGTATACCGATATTTGTTGAAGAAGAAAGATGGGATGCCAACCGGGGCATCCCCAAGCTTAGATGCTTGAGTATAAATCCTTTGAAATATTTACTTGGGGTGCCTTGTGCATCCCCAAGCTTGAACTCTTGCCTCTCTTTATTCTTCTCATATTGATAGCTCCTCGACCTTCGGACACTTCATCCACACAAAACTTCAACAAAAACTTGTGAGATCCGTTAGTGTAATAAAGCAAATCACTACCTTTAGGGTACTGTAATGAACTCATTCTTTATTTAAATTGGTGTTAAACCTACTGTATTCCAACTTCTATATGGTTCATACCCCCCGATACTAGCCATAGATTCATCAAAATAAGCAAACAACACGCGAAAGACAGAATCTGTTAAAAACAGAACAGTCTGTAGTAATCTGGAAGTTTGGTAAACTTCTGTAACTCCTAAAATTATGAAATAAATTTGAAAATTTGAAAAATTTGTACAGAAGTAATGTTCAAAAAATTTCAGACTCATTTGACTTTCCAGTAAAACATGTAAATTCATGCACTACAGCCAAAGTTTCTGTTTTTGTTCTGCACATAGTAAACAAGCAATCTAATCATCCTAAAACCAAAGCTTGGCACATTATTTTTATAATACAATGGGTATATACAAGGGGATAATTATTTACAGAGAAAATTCCATGAAAAATTCTACATTGTTTCCGTGAGCATGAACACAAGTGCTCAAGGTCGACCCTCACTTCTTCAATGCATAAGTTTCCAATCACTTCTCTTTTTGAAAAAACTTTTTAGGCATGAAAGGCAAGTAATTTTTTTTTTTGTATTTTCATTATCTTAAAAAAAATTTATGTTTCACCCACAACTTAGTGAGGAAAGCAAACAAGCACACACGAGAATATCAACCCCACGCTATTGCTCCCCGACAAGGCGCCAGAAAAGAGCTTGATAATCCCCAAGTGCAAGGAATCATCGTAGCAATTTCCAAAGGTGGAAGTGATAAGTATGGAGTGTCGAACCCACAAGGAGCTAAAGGTAAGATCAATATTCTCTCAAGCCCTGTCTACCACTGATACGACTCTACGTACACCAAACGTTTGCTTCCAACTAGCAACGAGAAATAAAAATACGTTGTGGGTATGAAGTGGATAACTTTGTATGATATCGGAGAGCTAAAATATAAAAGTAGGTGCTGTTATCATAAATTTAGAATATATTACTAAATAATATAAATAGTGAGTGTGGAATAATGGTGGATCGGTGTACGGAATTGTCCTAGGCAATTGTTAACAAGACCGATAGTCGTCATTGCAATTTCATATGAGGGAGAGGCATAAGATAACATACTTACTCTACTTGGATCATATGCACTTATGATTGGAACTCTAGCAAGCATCCGCAACTACTAAAGATCATTAAGGTAAAGCCCAACCATAGCATTAAAGCATCAAGTCCCCTTTTATCCCATACGCAACAACTCCCTGACTCGGGTTTAAGCTTCTGTCACTCTAGCAACCCACTATAAGCGAATCATGAACGTATTGCAACACCCTACAGCGGAAATCCCTCACACTTGCGCGACACGACGGGCACCATAGGACAGCACCAAAACAAAACATACAACTCGTACCAATCTAGATCATCAATCAACCCAAGTACAAAAGATATCTACTCAAAACATCATAGGATGGCAACACATCATTGGATCATAATATGTGGCATAAAGCACTATGTTCAAGTAGGGATTACAGCGGGGTGCGAGAGAGTGGACCGCATAAAATAGATGAGGATGGTGATGATGATGGTGATGTTGATGAAGACGATCACCGCGGCGATGATTCCCCTCCCGATGGCACTCCGACGCCACCGAGAGAGAGGAGGAGAGGTTCTCCCCCTTGTGCTTCCTCCTCCATGGCCTCCCCCCTAGATGGGGAAAGGTTCTCCCTCTTGTCCTTGGCCTTCATGGCGATGATGGCCCCTCAGGATCCTCCTCCATGGCCTCCGGTGATGATGGCCCCTCTGGCAGGGTGCGGAGAGGGCCTAGATCGATTCTCGTGGCTCTGAGGGCTTGCGGCGGAACTCCCGATCTAGGTTTCTTTCTGGAAGTTTGGGTATATATGAGAGGTGTTGGCGTTGGTTTCACGTCAGGGGGGTTTCCGGGCTGTCCACGAGGCAAGGGGGTGCGCCCAGGGGGGTGGGCACGCCCCCCACCCTCGTGGGCAGCCAGGGACTCTTCTGGCCTACTTCCGGTACTCCTTGGGCTTCTTCTGGTCCAAAAATGATCTCTGTAAAGTTGCACGTCAATTGGACTCCGTTTGGTTTTCCTTTTCTGCAATACTCTAAAACAAGGAGAAAACAGAAACTGGCACTGGGCTCTAGGTTAATAGGTTAGTCCCAAGAATCATATAAAAGTGTATAATAAAGCCCATTAAACATCCAAGATGGATAATATAATAGCATGAATACTTCAGAAATTATAGATACGTTGGAGACGTATCAGTGAGCCTCTTGTTCTTATCTTCTTTCTGAAAGAAAAGAATTCTTACTTTAGATAGATACGTGTCTAATTATATATAATGCACGCAGATGAACCGGCAATGGATATATGGTGACAGACACACCACCGAGTACGTTAAGGGCGTGCATAATTTTCTCGAAGTGGCTGAGGCAAACAAAAAGAATGGTTTTATGTGTTGTCCATGCCCTAGTTGTGGGAATACGAAGTCTTACTCTGACCGGAAAATCCTTCACACCCACCTGCTTTATAAGGGTTTCATGCCACACTATAATGTTTGGACAAGGCACGGAGAAATAGGGGTTATGATGGAAGACTGCGAAGAAGAAGAGGACGATGACAACTATGTGCCCCCTGAATACGGTGATGTTGCAAAGGGGGAAGCTACTGAAGATCAAGATCAGGAACCAGACGATGTGCCCGATGATGATGATCTCCGCCTAGTCATTCTTGATGCAAGGACACAGTGTGAAAGTCAAAAGGAGAAGCTGAAGTTCGATCGCATGTTAGAGGATCACAAAAAAGGGTTGTACCCCAATTGCGAAGATGGCAACACAAAGCTCTGTACCATACTGGAATTGCTGCAGTGGAAGGCAGAGAATTATGTGCCTGACAAAGGATTTGAGAAGCTACTGAAAATATTGAACAAGAAGCTTCCAAAGGATAACGAGTTGCCCGACAGTACGTACGCAACAAAGAAGGTCGTATGCCCTCTAGGATTGGAGGTGCAGAAGATACATGCATGCCCTAATGACTGCATCCTTTACCGCGGTGCGTACAAGGATTTGAACGCATGCCCGGTATGCGGTGCATTGCGATATAAGATCAGACGAGATGACCCTGGTGATGTTGACGGCGAGCCCCCCAGGAAGAGGGTTCCTGCGAAGGTGATGTTGACGGCGAGCACCCAAGGAACGTATAGTGTTGGTTTAAGCGCGGATAGCATTAATCCTTTCGGGGAGCAGAGCAGCAATCACAGCACCTGGCCCGTGACTCTATGTATGTATAACCTTCCTCCTTGGATGTGCATGAAGCGGAAGTTCATTATGATGCCAATTCTCATCCAAGGCCCTAAGCAACCCGGCAATGACATTGATGTGTACCTAAGGCCATTAGTTGAAGAACCTTTATAGTTGTGGAATGGAAACGGTGTACGTGTGTGGGATGAGCACAAACAGGAGGAATTTAACCTGCACGCGTTGCTTTTTGTAACCATCAACGATTGGCCCGCTCTCAGTAACCTTTCAGGACAGACAAACAAGGGATACCACGCATGCACGCACTGTTTAGCCGACACCGAAAGTATATACCAGGACAAATGCAGGAAGAATGTGTACAGGGCCGCCGTCGATTTCTTCCGACCAACCATCGATTAATCGAAAGAAAGGCAAGCATTTCAAAGCGAGGCAGATCACCGGAAGAAGCCCGCCATGCATACCGGTGATCACGTACTTGCTATGGTCAATGATTTACACGTAATCTTTGGAAAGGGTCCCGACGGACTAGCTGTTCTGAATGGCGCTGAGTGACGCGCACCCATGTGGAAGAATAAATCTACATTTTGGGACCTACCCTACAGGAAAGACCTAGAGGTCCGCTCTTCAATCGATGTGATGCACGTGACAAAGAACCTTTGCGTGAACCTTCTAGGCTTCTTGGGCATGTATGGGAAGACAAAAGATACACCCGAGGCACGGGAGGACCTGCAACGTTTGCACGAAAAAGACGGCATGCCTCCAAAGCGGTATGAAGGTCCCGCCACCACGCTCTTACCAAAGAAGAGAAGGAAATCTTCTTTGAATGCCTACTCAGTATGAAGGTCCCGACTGGCTTCTCGTCGAATATAAAGGGAATAATAAATATACCAGAGAAAAAGTTCCAGAACCTAAAGTCTCATGACTACCACGTGATTATGACGCAACTGCTTCCGGTTGCATTGAGGGGGCTTCTACCGGAAAACGTCCGATTAGCCATTGTAAAGCTATGTGCATTCCCCAATGCAATCTCTCAGAAGGTGATCGATCCAGAAATCATACCAAGGCTAAGGAGTGATGTGGCGCAATGTCTTGTCAGTTTTGAGCTGGTGTTCCCACCATCCTTCTTCAATATCATGACGCACGTCCTAGTTCATCTAGTCGACGAGATTGTCATTCTGGGCCTTGTATTTCTACACAATATGTTCCCCTTTGAGAGGTTCATGGGAGTCCTAAAGAAATATGTCCGTAACCGCGCTAGGCCAGAAGGAAGCATCTCCATGGGCCATCAAACAGAGGATGTCATTGGGTTTTGTGTTGACTTCATTCCTGGCCTTAGGAAGTAGGTCTCCCTATATCGCCGTATGAGGGGAGAATGACTGGAAAAGGCACGCTTGGAGGGGACTCAATAATATGCAGGGACGGGCATTCTTGGTCTCAAGCACACTACACAGTTCTACAGAACTCTACCTTGGTGACCCCGTATGTCGATGAACGCAAGAACAATCTGCGCTCCAAACACTCAGAGCAGTGTAACGACTGGATTACATGTGAACACATCAGGACTTTCAGCAGTTGGTTGGAAACACGTCTCAGAGGTGACAACACTGTTTGTGATGAGTTGTACTCATTGTCCAGGGGACCATCTTCGACTATATTGACTTACAAAGGATACAAGATAAATGGGAATACATTTTACACGATCGCCCAAGATCAAAAGAGCACCAACCAAAACAGCAGTGTCCGCTTTGATGCAGCAACCAAGAGGGGAAAGGACACATATTATGGTTACATAGTGGACATATGGGAACTTGACAACGGACATGATTTTAAGGTCCCTTTGTTTAAGTGCAAATGGGTCAATCTGAACAATCTTGGGTACACTGACGAACCGTTCGTCCTAGCCAATGATGTGGCGCAGGTTATCTATGTGAAGGACATGTCTACCAAACCGAGAAAAAGAAAAGATAAGGAAGCGAATACATCATACGACGAGCCAAAGCACTACATAGTTCTTTCAGGAAAAAGGGACATCGTGGGAGTGGAGGGCAAGACAGACATGTCTGAAGATTATGAAAAGTTTCATGAAATTCCTCCCTTCAAAGTCAAGGCTGACCCAAGCATCCTGATAAACGATGAAGATTATCCATGGTTACGGCGCAATAAGCAAAGGACACAAGCGAAGACAGAGTGAAGACTTTCTCTCCACAACTATTATGATGATACCATGCCAACTTTCAACCTTTTCGTAGTTCATTTGAAATGCCTATTGTAACAGACGAGTTTCCGTATGAAACCCTGATATCTCGAAACAGATTGTCGGTTTTGTACACGAAGTGCATCCAGTTTTTGCTGTAACCCTCTCAACTTTTCAGCACATGCTATGTGGGTGAAATGATGATACCATGCAAATTATCAAAGTATTTTCTGTTCAAAACATTAAAAGCAAAAAAGAATTTTCATAAAATAAATACAAAAAATAAAAAATAAAATACCCACCTTTGGTCCCAGTTTGTCAAAGAAGAAGAAGAAGAAGAAGAAGAAGAAGAAGAAGAAGAAGAAGAAGAAGAAGAAGAAGAAAAAATAATTCTATTTTTTCCTTCTTCTCCTCTATTCCTTTAAAATAATTCTATTTTTTCCTTCTTCTCCTCTATTCCTTTCTTCTTCTCCTCTTTTTTTCTTCTTTTTTTTCTTCGATCTCCTCCTCTATCCTTTCTTCTTCTTCCTCTTCTTATTTTTTATCGGGTATGTCATTGTCGATATACCCCCTCCTTGATTTAATATAATTAGTTAGAAAAATAATATAACTAGTTAAACTAGTTTATTTTTAGTAAGTACTACTTTATTTTATTTTTAGTAAGTGCTTAGTAGTTGAACTAGTTGATTTAATAAAAACTACTTTATTTTACTATAGAAGTAGTTTAGTTTTAGTAAGTACTACTTTATTTTACTAATAGTAAGTGCTTAGTAGTTGAACTAGTTGATTTAATAAAACTACTTTATTTTACTATAGAAGTAGTTTATTTTTAACAAGAAAATTAATAGAACTAGTTTATTTTTTTAGTTCAAGCAATTATTCCCGCATCGACGTCGACGATGCCTATCTCGCATCCTCGTCGTCGACTCGGCGGAGGAGGCCTGCTTGATTAGAGGGGCCATGTCCGGGAGTGGGCTCCGTCGAGCTGGTATTGGGAGGTGCTACCTTCCGGGGGTGTAGGTTGGTGAGGAGCCAGCCCGTCGTTGACCCGATCCTTGTTTGGTGGCGGTCGCGTGGGCCGGTGAAGGTGCCGAGGCTTCCGGACACCGCGGAGGTGGTACGTCACCGTGTCAGCGAGGAGGATGAGCACGTCCATTGCTACATGGTTGCGTTGGAGGGCAGGTTCGACAATACCTGGCAGGTTCTTCAGGGATCTCACTGGAGTGATCCTGTGATGGTTCCTTCTCTTTGGGTGTCCACTGCCCGCGCCGATACCCGTCGGGCTCTACGGTTCTAGCTGTATTAGCGATGCTATACGTATGATAGTATTTGAGGCGTATTAGTGATAATATTCGACGATGTATGGACGCAAGAGATGATGTAGTTTTGCTTATAATTGAATGCATGCTAATTTGAATACTACTTTATTTTACGATTTGGTTTTGCTTATTGAATGCTCAAATTGGAAAACTACTCCTACTTTGAATGCTAAAATTGGATAGCACTATGCAAGGCGTATGTATTTGATTAGTTGATAGCTTATAGGGTTTTTGTTTTTGCAGAAATCTAGGAGCCCCCTCCATCATCCCCGCCGTCGTCCCCGTCACCGACCCCCCTCCGAACTCGAGGTGAGACCAGCCAAATCTCCATGTCAATATGAGTCCTATAAGATATTTTGAAATGTTTTTGCTCATATTTTCAACCATTGAAATGTAATGGCCATCAAGTTTGAATGCTCATATGATGTAGATAAAACATGTATATTTCCTTCCGCAAATTTCAGCGCCGATATGTCCTTTTTTAGAAAGATAATTAAACGATATTTCTGGTTGACTTTAAGTCTATTGAGTCTCCACCATATATGAGAGGACGAAGAATCCCGACTGTTGTCATGGGGGTAGCTTCTCCTTCGTTCCCGTGTGCTAGAAAATTTGGTGTAATGCACTCGGGGACGAAAGGAGGAGCTACCATCACCGACGGTCACAAATGTTAGAGAGGAATCAGTGAGGGAGAGTCTCCACCATATATATATATGAGAGGACGAAGAATCCGGACTGTTGTCGTGGGGGTAGCTTCTCCTTCATTCCCGTGTGCTAGACAACTTGGTGTAATGCACTCGGGAATGAAAGGAGGAGCTACCATCACCGATGGTCGAATATGTACACCACGTGAGCTCATATTGTTTTAAAGAAAAGACTCGACAGACCGTAGTCAACCCGTGATGAATAATAATGATCTAATTTAGGTTTTTTAGTACATATATTTCATTGTACAAGTTTAATATTTGACTTATGAGCATAGGAAATGTCGTACTCGGACGACGAAAGTCTCCCGGGGGAGTGCGACTGGTGCCACGACGACCGAGGTCTGTGCGACAGGCCTCATCTGGACGAAGATCGGCGCTTCAGCATTAAGCTGGAGGAGGCCTTCGATGTTGAAACGGTACGCAACAACGACAAGTGTTATTTTTTCGCAATTAAGCACGACTTCAAATATTTCAACGTGTACTTTTCATCTTTAACAATTCAACTAGCTTATCCCATGCCATGCAAGACGCTATGTCTTGGAGAGGATGGGTTTTGAAGACCATGAAAGTTCTGAAACAAAGAAAATTCACCTAAGGACCCATCATGGTGTGGATTTTGAAGTAAAGTTGTACAATTCTGAGAGCGTAACCCATTTTGGTTGCAAAAAATGGGAAGCACTTTGCAAGATGTATGGCTTTGATGAGGGTATACTTGTCACCATGGATCTTGGTGATCCTGAAATCGAGCAAGACAATATGGACATTTGGGTCCTTGTTGATACGCCTCCAATGCTACCGTTATGTGAGTTTCTCAAACATAGTTATTAGCTAATTTATATTGTTTATTTCAAAATAGTTGACAGCTTATTTGCATTGACAGCTTATTTTCATTCTTCAAAGAATGTGCGGAAGATGGTAGACATAAGATACTACACCTAAGGCTCCGAATTAACTTATCAGGAGAAAAATCATCTGATCGCATTTTGTACTGATCTTGAGAATTACAATATCTACAATCAAACTCCTCAACATTATGGTCAATACGTGCCACTAGTGCACATGTTGAACTACGGTAACTTCCATGGAGATGCCCTAGCAAGATTTTTTACTATTACGACGTCCGTGCGTCTTTTGCATACTTTTAAAACTAGTACATCATTGCTAGCTATGAAGTTATTACTATGTTTTTCAACAGAGAATCCCGATGGCTTGTGTGCCTCATTTGATGTATCAGAATGGTAGCCTTGATGTTTTGAACATACAACCAGGTCATCCTACGAATCTCAACTCTCCATACCAGATTTATAAAAGAAGTGGAGACATGAAAATCAAAAAATGAAAAAAAATGTATGGACAGTCGTAAGGAGATTCTTGGAAGCAAAAGGAAGCGAAGCGTAAGAATTGGAGACAGGATGATCTCCATTCTCCATAATGGAGAGTCAGGGTCTATATTGTTTTATGCTATTTTAACTTAAAGATGGTATTTAGGTCCTACCTAATATTGATGATCATGTGCTAAGAACAATTAAGTAGGGTTGGTTCGATGACTATGAGGATGATGATCGTATGACTTGTTATTAATAACGAGTAGAAAGTTGTATGATGATGATTAGTAGGACTTATTATTATGATGATGCATGATGTGAGCATGAAGAGTTATTATATATCAGTGAGTAAAATGAACATGGATTGGATTGAAGTGAAGGCATCATGCATGTGTGATGCATGTCGAAAGTAGTACTAACCCAAACTTGATCAAGTTAGGATTAGTATTACTTTTGACATGCACCACATGTTACCTTCACTTTAATCTAAGCCATGTTTAGGCATAGCAGTAGCGTTGGTAAACCAAGCACGGAGATAGGAGAGGACACTTCTCTCTATTAGCTAGCTAACACACCCTAAATTACCCCCTAAACCACCTCCTTTCAGAAAAAAACAAAAACATCAGCTCCTGCCAGCTGCTGACGCGTGGATGCCTATTGGTCCCGGTTGGTGCCACCAACCGGGACCAAAGGCCCTCCTGCCTGGGCTCGCCGCACCAGCCACGTGGAGGCACATCTGTCCCGCTTCGTGTAAGAACCGGGACTAAAGGCCTAGGGCTTTAGTAACGACCCTTTAGTCCCGGTTTAGCAACCGGGACAGATGGGCCTTACGAACCGGGACAAATGGCCCTTTTTCTACTAGTTACTGGCTTATTGTGTTTTGTGTGATGATCAGCTAGAGTCGAGGACAACTCCATTTCAAGAGGGGAGCATCATGAGGACATGACAACCACTGATGTAGCCCCGGACATCAAAGGATAAATCATAATAACTTGCATGCAACAAATAAATGACCAGGTGAACGCTAACTTAAGTTCATACTATAATCTTAAACATATGGCTGCACTTTGATCTCCTTGTTGTTGGCCAAATTTAGGTGCAATATCTAAGGAAGTGAATGACATCTTATCCTATGAAGAAACAAAGTCGAAGAAACAAGTTTATCAAAACAAATTTCAAGTGAAGTTGATGTTGTCAGTTTTTACCTTTGGTGTTTCATTGTGTCACACCCATTTGGGGAGACTGGGCCATAAGGGTATATTACTAGAAGCCACATTAAATTTACTTTTCAACACAAAAAACCTCACATCATTTGGAGTTGCGAGTCAAAAGATCTAGTCATTCTCGTGGAAGATATCAGGCTGTCAAGGCTTCACAAATTTCGAAGGAACTCTCCAACAACTTTCAAAGTTGACTGCTTATACCTTCAAAAAAGCCATTCAAATTTATTTACTTGTTCCTATTAAGTACTCCCTCCGTCCCATAATATATGTTGTTATGTTATGAGACGGAGGGAGTACGTGCAAAGCATCTTCAAATGAACGACGAGTTCAGGACAGACCTATGCACATGGACTGTACTATCGTATTAGAGCGATGGAATCTGCTGTTCTCTTAAAAGATCTACTCCTCCGTAGCATTTTCCGCCAAGATAATAATCTACTGTTACTTTGGCTCAACTCATCGGGCGAGCACCGCAGAGTCCACAACCACTCCACCTGCTGGCATGATTAGCACCCAGGGACTCGTGTCTCCGGCGTCGACAGTCGCGAGTTTCCACCTGATACCGTCAGACGAGCCAGGCCGACAACGATTATGATATCGCTGAGCGCAGTTTCTAAACAGCCAGTCTCAGCGTACAGACAATGAAACAAGGGGAACAAAAAAGGAACAGCGCGACGGAACCTTTGTGAGCAGGCAAAGGATGCACGGGAAGATAAAGGTGACAGCGACCTAGCTCGCTGGCCCCGTTGATTCCAGCGAATTAATAAAACGGGATTGATTGATTACAACGAGGACACGGACAAACATCACGGGCATTCTTTTCCTTACCCCAATACCCAGCGAATGTTCGCCGGTAGGGATGACATTTACGACTGATTTTGATGGTAATTTTAGTTAGCAGTTTTCTTTTTTTTAATATAAATAAAACTACCGTGCTTGGAATCTAAAATTGTTAACCTTGCCCATCCTTGCGATAACTAAAATTGTCATCTAAATGTTCCCAATTGTCATCCTTGAAGCGAAGGTTCACTCCTTACATCCTACTTTTTTTTAGTTAATTTAGGAAGCTTTATTAAAGCATCACAGCCAAGCAGAATCTGCTAGGAGGCTACTAGTTACAGTGAAACCAAGGAACATCAGTCCCATTGCAACTGCACCGCCTAGCAAGTCAGTCGTGTACGCATAATAAAACCGTATATCCACAGGACACAAACAAGAGGACATCGGTCCCATCCCAAGATCCCGTTCACAAGCGTTCACACCCGTTCACACTCGCTATATATATAACATTAATTCATCAGTGGCGGTACTGTCCGTAGCTATGTGGCCACAGATCGTGACGGCGTGACGCGACGAGCCAAATCACACCGGATAAGTAATTCGTACTCCTAGTAATGCCCTGTAACTAGCCAGCGACGCATCGGTTCGGACGGACTCGAGTGTTCAGACTGGCCTCCGTCGCCTGTACGGTAGCCACACACACACGTGACGGCGTGCCACGATCATGCCTGGGTTTCTTCTTCCGATGATGCCCGCCGCTCCTGCACCACCCTGGCGAAGAGGCTGCCGTCGTAGACGCCCCGGGCGTCCTCCTTGCGGAGGAGCCCGTCCTTGTCCTTGCCGATGCTGTAGAGCAGCTTCCACTCCGCCGACGCGGCCGCCCTGCATATGTTTGTTTTGTTTGCCGCGTCAGGAGGTCTGAAAATTACGTGCAGGATGGATGACACAACAGGAGAGGCCGTAGATCGCACGTACCATCCCGCGTAGTCGCTGGGCTGCCGGTTCGCGGTGATGAGCTCGTCCACCTCGGCGGACGTCAGGGCGTCCGGCACCGTCTTGCCGTGCTTCGCGAACGCCGCATCGAACTTGTCCGGAACGAACCTGCAATGGTTAGCTAAGCATTACTAGCGGATTCCCGTGCACAAGTTGAAGCAGCAGTTGGCGTGTGCTTTACCTTCCTTGGGAGTCATACGCGCCTGAATCGCTCCCATGGATGCCCTTGTGGATGTTCTCGATGTAGATGGACATGCGCGCCGTGTCGTTTTCCTGCACGAGTTTCATAGCCCTTTAACTTGTTTGCACTTCGGGGAATTGAAGGATTGGTAGGATCTGTTCGGTTTCTTTGATTTGAAAACTGAAGTTCGAAGCGAGTTGTGCAACATCACAGTGATCACAGAGTACAGCACTACTAGCTAGTCATCTGCCCACGACTTCATAGAAAAAAGAAAAGTAATTTTCCACATCTGACGCTTGTGCTTTCAAAATCTGAAACCAGGCATCCTTCTAAATTATACAGTACAGTAAGTACATTTCATGATTTTGACACTCATCACTTGTCAGACCCGGGATCGGGTATCTATACACTCGTAGGAATACTACAGAGACTTGCATTTTCATCAAGACTTGGAGAATGCACAGTAAAAGGTGCTAAATGTTCCACAGAACAAAGCTTTGTGGCTCAGGTTAGCTAGCCTAACATACCAGAGCACTGAATAATCAGCTCAAAACCACAGAAAAAAGACGCGTTCTAATCTAGCGTTGCCTTCTCTTCTCTTTTTTTTTTTGCGGGGGAAGCAAGGGTATGTTAGAAACACAAGC
This sequence comes from Aegilops longissima, assembly GCA_021605205.1. Classification (NCBI taxonomy): domain Eukaryota; kingdom Viridiplantae; phylum Streptophyta; class Magnoliopsida; order Poales; family Poaceae; genus Aegilops; species Aegilops longissima. Next base: position 536,218,741 of record CM038681.1, on the reverse strand, counting down.
TAACAGTAAACCAGGAACCTTAAACTTAACACAGAAGAAAACTCCGACATAAGAATTCTCTGTCGAAGCATTACCGGTCTGGTCTGGGGGCCGAGGACGCCATTGATGAAGGTAGCACTCAAGGTGGAGGCAGCATACCCGAATCCAAGGGCCCGAAACGCTGATATATATGCAAGGAGATCAATTGTGCGTGAGAAAGAATCCGAGCATCAACCGGATAATAAGTTGGAGAAATATCTCTGAATGACTGAAACAGAACGCGGGGAACAGAAAGAAAGTGAATGGGGAAAAAAATTCGCTCACCTGCGTATGTCTCGGAGAAGGTGACGACGCCGTCCTTGTCGCCGTCGAAGAACGCCGCGTGCTTCTGCAGCGCCGTCATGCCGCCGGCGCCCGAATCGTCGCCGTACCAAGACGCCTGGCACCCTTTTCCGGCCGGAATCAAGAAGAGGAAGGACGACGGATATCAGCAAAGCGCGCAAGCCGCGACGAAATGGACAGCAGAGGAGAGCCAGCCTTCTCTATTTATTACCTAGGAACATGGGGAACAGGAGCAGCAGGGACAGGGCCGCCGTCGCCGCCGCCGGCGAGGACGATGCCCGTCGCGGTCGCGTGCCCATCTCGAGGGATTTCTTCCGGCTCGCTCGCTTTTGACTGTTGTCCCCTCTCTTCTCTGTGTCTTTGCCGCGGCTCGCGTGGTGTGCACAGGTGTCTCGGTGTGCGCCGTCCGTATGTATAGGATCGCGGTTTTGCGCGGTGTGAGTGGTTGGGCAGTTTCGGGGTCGCACGTTTCCGCAAGAGGAGACGCGCACTCCTCAGATACGTGTTCTAGGCTCGGACCGTGCCCCCTGCCCGGAAAACATTTTTCTTGATCCGAATTATTCTGCCATGACTCATCATTTATTTTTTTTGGGAAAAAACTTTCAATCTATTCATCTTCAATCATGGCAGTACAACGAACATCAGAAATAAAAATTACATCCAGATACGTAGACCACCTAGCGACGATTACAAGCACCGGCGGAGCCGAAGCGCCGCCGTCATCGCCCTCCATCTCCGGCCGGGCACAACTTGTTGTAGTAGACAGTCGGAAGTCGTCGTCTAAGGCCCCATAGGACCAAAGCACCCGAAACAAAGAACCACCGCCGATAAAAATAACATAGATCGGAAGGATCCAAACCGAAGACACATGAACATGGACGAACAACGACGAGATCCGAGCAAATCCACCAAAGATAGATCTGCCGGAGACACACCTCCACACGCCCACCAACGATGCTAGACGCACCGCCAGAACGGGGACTAGGCACTAGACTCATCATTTATTACTAGCACAACCTATTCTAATTGTTTGTTTATAATTTGTTGCGTACGCGTGATGATGCAGAGGCCGGGGCAATCCCTTTTTAACCAAAAAAGAATAGTGCTATAATCATTTACAAGACCATGAATATGATGTAAAGTGCCTAGGAAGATGCTTCGAGTACTATGAATGCTTATTTATATACCAGATGTGTCTAATTAAGCACATGAATTGTACTACCAATAGACATTATTGTAAGTAAAAAAAATTGTTACTCCCTCCTCTTCGGTTTACAGGGGTTCAAATATGAAATCTCATCAACCAATGCACATGGTGAGTGAAGGAATATATCTCGTACTTTAGAAAACTACCCAAATTAAACTAATGCATTAATTTGAATTAATTGCGGTGCATGCATACTTGGCCACTACTACTAGATGAGTAGAAACATTACATGCACTAGTAGAATACTTGTGCGTTACTACGGGCTACAATGCATATAATGAAATCAGATAACCGTTTAAGGTGCGTATAAATGAAATTAGATAAATAATTAAGGTCGTCGTCAAGGTCAAAGCCCATTTCTCCCTCATACGTCCAGGCGGGTTCGCATAATTCATGCATACAAATGATTAACGTCATTTATAAGTTCAAAGCTCATTTCTCTTTCATATGCTTGGGTGGGTTCGGATATCACACATGCGCCCAACCGTCTAGACAGTCTAGGCTCCCCCGAATCCATCCCATGTGTGTGGGAGAAAAGTGGTTGTCTTGGCTATCCGCCATCTTATCTCCAGCATGCGGTCCCGACACAAAATCCCCACACCAGGACACACCCTACCATTTTCCTGTCGGACCCTACATTCCTGCTTAGTTTCCTGTTGTAGTGGGACATTTATCATTGGAGCCTTCTTCTGTAAAATCAGATAACACCAATCTCACCTTTGCCATGGATCCCTTTCTCCTTCACATTGTACATCCCCACAGACCACCAAGAAGGAGTTGCCCGCCAACCACCCTGATCACCCCCCAATGTTCATGCTAATCCATCACCGCCATCAAAGGGGGAGAAAGTGTATATCACCGCCATTGTCACGTTGTAACATACAGATGAATCTCGTGCATTACAAGGAAACAAAAATATGATGTCCGTTATTGAGCATGCAACTCATACGCCCGTGCGTTGCCACGGGGGATGGGCGGGATTCACAATAAAAGAAACATACAAGGACAAATTATGATGCGAACCAAAATAACCAACATGATATTATCTTTTGGTTATGAAACATTGAAGTTTTGGCAACTTTGCCAGAAGATTGACCGAAGGCCAAATTATTTGAATGACATGATGTTATTACACAAAAAGGATATCTTTACACTTACAAAATTTAGAAGAACAAGAATTCATCTTACATCTCAAGAAAACTGTTGGTAATGGTACCAGCCATTAAAAAACATGTTTCTCTACCCCCTCTTTCCATATAACATCCAGTACATGAAGATTGCATTTCTGGTGTCGCTGGAAATGCAAAAAACAAACATTCATAGTGATAGTTGATTTTCCGATGTATGTACGACGAAGAAACAACAGAAAACACAAACGTAGATAGCTAAAAAAGCAACATGTGATTCATGCATATACAAAGCAACTATTTCATGCATGTGACCTTTCATGCAATTGTCACTATCATGCATGAACAAATGGGTAACGGTAAAGGAACCTTCTGATGAAAACTAAGTTCCCTCTACTATGTTGCTTCTGGTATGAGCTGGAATGACTAATCCAAGCACTGATTACCCAAATAGGTTAAGCACTTAATTTGTTACGCCCATGATTCCATCCAGTGAGATGAGTATCTACAGAACTTCTAGTCTATGTACCCATGCTATCTAAAGTGGTTGGGTTAAGAGTATATGTGCTTTTGTAAAATCAAAGAAGAAACTAATATAATACTATTATAAAGTCTAACAACTAAGGGCCTGTTCGGCAACACTCCAGCTCCTAGCTTCTTCAACTTCACACGTGAAGCTCATCCGAACGCTAGCGCTCCAGGAAGCTGGAATCGAGAAGCTGGCGAGGTGTCGTAGTGTAAAAAAGGTGGAGTTGAGGAAGCTGGCCTTTTCCAGATCCGTGAATACCCAGAAGTTGGAGTTGAGGCTAATTACCACAATGTTGCCACTGCCAAGTGAGTTTGAGCGTACCGGTTCATTTTCTTTCCCGAACTCGCTCTCTCTCTCACGTTGCCTATTCCTTTTGGGCCCCGAACCTGGCCTGCTAATCCCGCTAAATGGGATGGCAACCTCTTGGTTGACGATAGAACACGAAGCTGCGTTGCCGAACGCTTTCCAAATCGCCACCTAAAGAGAGAAGCTATGCGAGAAGTTGAATTTAGGAAGTTTTTGAGAAGCTGGGCAGTTTCAGAACAGGCCCTAACTAAACTGAGAAAGCTGAAAGAAAACACACTTGACTCGAACCGAGAGGTAACATATTTTCATTTTGTAACAATATTGCAAGGTGTTTATTGGTGCAAACAGATGATCACATCTTGTAGATTACAGCCGAATTGAGCATCTCTAACTAATCTAAAAAATGTTCTTTAATAAATTGCAAATTATAGGTCACCACCGGTGCCATCCTAGACCTCTCTCCATTACCTCTCGCACATCCAGCCACCTCCGACCCTCATTCCTCGATGCCACCATCGCCATCACTCAGGGCCTCCCAGGGAAGAGATGGGAGGAGTTCTGACATTGGAATTTGCCATCACCTCGGCGTCACCACTGCCTCTATCATGTATGCCGCCATATGTGAAAATAGGTCCCAATTGCATGTCGAGGGCGACTAATTCCATGGAATGATAAATGCTCCCAAATTAAGCCCATCCCTGAAGCACTACATTGGGCCCATGCGATGAGGAAATGGAGCAGAGTCAGCATGAATGCTTCAAAACCGAAAGTCCTTCTTGAACTTGAGTAATTCAGCCCAATGAATCATGGCAAAATGCAAAAGTTATGAGAAACTACAGAAATCCAATGTATCCACACTTTAGTAGATTAGATTATGCAAAACCTTATGCAGCTTTAAGGGAAACACGCCAAGTTAAAGGAATAGTCTTACTCAATAAATCTGTCATGTTTGTCCATTTTGTTCTAGCCCCCAGCCTTGCCAAATTTAGACACAAGCCAGTCAATCCCAGTTGGAGAAACTGGGTATCCAAGAATGAGAAAGGCATCATGCTCTGGTGTATCAATTGTATCACTTTGGTAATGGTCAAACCTCTGAAATATAGCCTCCACAATGCATGTGGAAATGTAACACATGGAATGTTAAAAGTTACTTCATCAAGTTAGTTGATTGTTCCCTCACAAAGATAAGACAAAAATGTCAGATATGGAATAATATAGTTGACACTCTAAAACAAATAAAGCCAAAATACAAATGGGAGATAATTCTGCATAGCAAGCTACAAACGCGAACATTGTGGAAGATTAACCTCATTTCACTTATTAAATATTGAGCAAAATTCAAGGGCATAAACCAAAAAATTCTTGTGCCATGATGGATCGCACACCAAAGAGCTTACATACTAATTGGTTTATCTCGCAAAATATTGTCAGCAAACCACAGTTTCAGCACAACAGAAACTACTCTGGTTTTGTTGAAAGACAGTTACAGAGAGTATCTAAAACTTTCAAGGCTAACCATCTTATGTCAAAATAAGCTTTAGCCAAGTGTACATATGGAATATGAAAGTAGTGCGTGAAAATACTCCATAAAAATGGAACCGTCAACTGGTTAAGTGCGAAGACAGTTAAGGTGCTGCAGTTTATCCTAAATTATGAGAAACATTGTCTTAATTAGGCAATTGCACATGGTTGTAAGATAATATTATCAAAGTAGAGGTACTCTACACTGAACGTTCACTTTGTTCCAGCTCTACTTGGATAGGCAATTGCACATGGTTGTAAGATAATATTATCAAAGTAGAGGTACTCTACACTGAACGTTCACTTTGTTCCAGCTCTACTTGGATTTTTTTCATGGCCGTGTGTGTGTGGGCATCCTAAGTCGCACGGGCACCCGCACGCGGATGGAAAACTATTTCTAGTACATATATGAAGGTAGAGATGGAGAAGGTCTTAGAAGGCATGACGGAGAGAATGGGTAGGCGGCGGATCAGTGATGTGGCGCATCCCAGTCTGCGTGAGTCGCGCTTGTGGAGGCAACATCAGATGGATTGAAGAGGGTTGGTTCGTACAAGATGAGAAGAGGAGGCCGGTGCATGGGGGCGGAGTGATAGCAATTAAACCATGCGTTGGTTTTGGGGAAGGATTGATGAGGTGCCGGGTTCCTAGGAGGAAGACGAAGGAATACGAGATCCATTCAGATTGAGATCGGAGGAAAACGCTAACTAATTCAAGCGCCCGATACTACAATTTGTTGAATTCCTAACCAGTACTACCACAAATAACGCCAAGTAGTTTCCATAGGTGGGATTTTTGCGCCAGTTATCGCTAGGTAATTTCTGTTCCCACTTTTTCAAGGGGCCATCCGATAGTACGAACCGATAGTACAATTTGTTGAATTCTTAGCTAGTATACTACCACAGATAACGTCATATGTGGGGTTTTTACACTAGTTATGATCTATCATTCTCTAAAACCATATACGATTACCTCTCTCCACCGACTTGCTTGGTTTGGTTTGTTTGATTTTTGTTCTCTTTCACATCTGCGTGCCGGCTGTGGTACCTGGTCTGTGCATTTCGTAACATATAAACAACGGGTGAACATGGCTACAGTTTCTTTTTAGTGCGAAGTTTGAAAACAGGTTATCTTTGACAAAGCTGGTGCCGGATCACCATCGAACTCCACAAAAGTGTTGCTTGCGGGTTCAAGCAAAACAAATAATATTAGAGGACTAGTGTAGTTCCAAAAGCATTGCACATCACTTTCCATCCAAAAACAAATACACCGTCCATATTTAGATTGAAATTCAGAAACCCCTGTGCCCGAGGAATTCATAACCAAGCCAGCATATTTCATCAACATAACATGTACAAGCATACTAATATTGCTTGGCTTCAAGACATAGCCAACAACCAACCAATACCAGTTTGTCTCCATTATATATGAAATAGTATGTGCTGAAATGAATGAACAACTTAACAACATTCATGGAGAACAACCAAAAAAGATTCAATCCATGGGGAAGCAAAAGGATTCAACCAGCCAAAATCTGTTGCTACTTCTTGACATTGACCAACTTAGTACAATCCAAAGTTTACAACTACTGCCGACCGACATATCCACAGTTTACAACATTCGACCAACAACACAAAGTTTTGGCAGCGCCACTGCAACATTATCTTTGAAACTTCCACACAAGTGTTGCACGATGCAAGGAAAGCAAAGATCATAAAAAACAACAACATGAGAAGAGGTTTGTGCATCTTCAGATTGTACAACAGGCACTCGCAGAACTGATCCACACCACCAGAAATAAATCACATCCGGCAGTCACCCAATTTCAACCAAGCGGTTCCATCGACCGCTCTTCTCACCCACCACAGGATCAAACTTCCCGGCGGCAATGGATCCGGGACCCTCCCTGCGCAGAGAGAGATAGAGAAAGAGATCTGTTAAAAGCCAAGATAGGAATATATCTTAAGATCAGCACAAACCAAAGAGGTGTCGTCCATGAGAAAATTAACTCTTAAGTCTGTTCTCAAGCAAAAAAATGCTTAATATCCACATGTGTTCATGCATGCATTCAGTTTAATTTCTTTCATGGAGATAGAAAAGAGGGTAATGGAAACATGGGACCTGGTATCAACATAGTATAGGATGTTGCGTTTAGCATTACCTCCTGATAATGTAGTCATCCTTTTTTAACATGTTTGCCCCTCAGTTGCAACACATGATCATGATCATTAACAGAGCTGATCACTAAGTCTTAACATGTCAACAGTAACAACATAGTATTGTTGGCCAGACCACTACCACTAGATCGCGTATGGACATAGCTCGAAGGCTAGGAGGTCCAGAAGCAGAAAGAAGAAAGGCAGGGAACTCACCTAAATAGTGGTAGCCAAGGAGGCAGTCGTTAGAGCGGACCCTGTCGTCGGTGCCAGAAACAAGGCGGCGCACCACCGTTGCCGGAGACCACGTGGACAACCACCAGATTCCGCAACAAGAACTTCCATGTGCACACAAGGCCAGGACCAACCTGCACATACACATCAATATTAGTTGCTGACAAACATCACATACAATCAGCATGTCGTCAAACTTCTATGAATTCAACCCATGCCAAACTGTTGCATAAGACAAAGCAGATGAGAGCCCTGCAAATAATTTGTTTTAGTTGACGCCCATTACTTGGAACATTCCATTATGTGTCTAATTTCAAAGATCTAGCCTTGCTGATTTATTTTTATATTGCATTACAATCATTTTTACAACCATCCTCCAAAATAGAATTTGTAACATCTGGAACTAGGAAAAAGTTTAAGAAAGTCAGTTACTTCTCATAAAGACCTGCAAATGACCAAAGTGTATTTGTTACGCATGTCACATGGAGGTAGTAATGATAGGGTGACAATACAGCTAAAGCTTTTATACAAACCTGAATACTACCAGCTTCGAGATCCTCAACCATGGTAAGAGCAATCCGGTAGCATGTGTCAAACCTGTAGACCAAGCACTGATTAGCAGTTAAAACACCTCCATTTGAAGGCTATCAAAATAGACATAACAAGCTAGGGAGCAGTATAAACCTTGGCCGGTCGTTCCCTACAAAAGACCAGTTGAGGATTGTGGCAGGACCAGACAACACTCCCTTCGTTGGGCGAGGATTCATGCGCTGAGCCATCTTGGACTAGAAGACTGTCACGGGTTTTGGGCGGCTGACATCACGGGTTTACAGGGCTCAAATCTGAAATCTCATCAATCAAGTCAGATGGTGAGTGAAGCAATATACTCCCTTCTTTCCAGTTTATAGGGAAGAGAGGGGACAGTAGTCACTGCATGGAGATAAGCCCTCTAAACCGGAAAAAATATGCATGGAGATAAGTCACACCGCCAAAAATAATATGAAGATGAACCCTTTAAATCAAAAAAAATTGAGATAAACCCTCTAAACCGGAAAGAAGGGAGCATTCTCTAAATACTCTCCTTTGTACATGGCACCCCATTTTCTTCAATGGAATGGAATTTTGATATCTAACCATAAGAATTGTTGACAAGACCATGGTTCACACTTCTGCACCGTCATACCCACCCTTAGTGAAGTTGCCGTCGGAGCCACCACCACTAAAGCCTCTTCACTGCACCCCTTGGATACAACCACCATCAAAATTGATGGCTTGCTAAACACCTCCGCCATAACCACCGACCTGCTCACCAACACCACTAGCACCAAGATCGCCGCGAAAATGCTACCTCGACATCAACACCTGAGATTGCTTCCTTGTTTAGGTTCTTCGACACGGGTCAAGGGATACAAGTGGCACCGGTTGGGTTGTATGTCTCTAGTTATAACCTAGAAACCATCGTAAACTAGCCCTAGTAGACGCCACCTGCAATCTAGCCCCATGATGGGTCGTTGCCCTTGGACCCTGATGATGGGCCAAGCATGATAATTCCATCTGTGTACAAAACTCGTCTAGGCAGTTTGAAAATCAAACTACTCACATGTCGATTCACCATTATTATAGCCATTATAGAGTAGTTGGTGGAGGGAAGGTATGTCGTGTTGGTACTACCACCGGAGACCCTCTCCACCTATGGCAAAACCGTGATCCAGGTGGAAATGTCTAGGAAGCCCCGGTGTCATAGTATTTGTGCGATAGTGTCGTTGGTGGACGACTATTTGTTTGGTAGGGGCGGACGATGGCCGATCGACTGGTTAGAGAGAGCACACAGATGGTTTACCTAGGTTCGTGCCCCCGGGGGAGGAGGTAAGACCATACTCCTGCATGTAGTATTAAGGTGGTCATTAGGGATCTAGAGGATCATCGACGAGTTCTGCCCTAGCAATTACAACCCACCTTGCCTGGCGGCAGTGGATGGAGGTGTTCTTGAAAGTGGATTTGTCCTAGGTTTTTCTCTCTCTGCCCTTAGGGGATCCCTGGTTCCACCTTATATATGGCTGGTCCTCGGGTTACATACGCTTTCAACCCTTCGGAGCTCTGCCTTGAGAATCTTGGCAGTGGCAGACTCATGGCCTTCTTCTCATATCATTAATTTCGGGGAGATTGGGGGTTGCCCTGGCTCCCAGCTAGAGCCCTATCGGGAGCACACTCGCATCTTCCTTGGGAACTGAGTCTCGATCCAGGATGCATGAGGCCCCTCCCTTTCTCGGGGGTTGCCACCCATGATTACGCATCGTGCTCGCCCTTCGCTCGCGTGTGTTGGGCCGACTTAGGGTCATGGTGGTCAGTCTTTGATACCCTTCGTCTGTGGCCTTCAGGACCTAGGGTCCCATTCCTCACCGCCATGGCCCGCTGAGAACTTGTCGTTTGGACATGATTTTCGAGATGATGTATGGACCTGGGGTCATTGGGCGCAAGATGGGTATGCCATGATGGCTTGTCCCACTCCCCCATGTAGTTTAGTCAGCCTGCCCATAGTGGGTTGATACTTTGATTGTTTCATCCTATTATATTACCAATCTTAGATACTTTATATGCAATTTTATCTTATTTTTGGGGACTAACATATTAACTCAGTGCCTAGTGCTAATTTCTATTTTTTTCTTGTTTTTGGCTTTTCAGAAAATCCGTACCAAACGAAGTCCAAACACGATGTAACTCTATGGGAATTTTTCTTGGACTAGAAGGGACCCTAGAACGTTCGGGAGGAGGCCAAAATATCTATGGGAGAGCCTGATACGTCTCCGTCGTATCTATAATTTTTGATTGTTCCATGCCAATATTCTACAACTTTCATATACTTTTTGACAACTTTTTATACTATTTTTGGGACTAACATATTGATCCAGTGCCCAGTGTCAGTTCCTGTTTGTTGCATGTTTTTGGTTTGGCAGAATATCCATATCAAACGGAATCCAAACGGGATAAAAACGGACGGAGAATATTATTGGAATATTTGGAAAATCTGGGAGAAAGATCAACGCGAGACGGTGTCCGAGGTGGCCACGAGGCAGGGGGCGCGCCCCTGACCCTCGTGGGCCACCCGTAAGGCGGTTGATGCCCTTTTTTGGCCGCAAGGAAGCTAATTTTTGGTAAAAAATCACGGCGAAGGTTTCAGTCCAATCGGTGTTACGGATCTCCATATATACACGAAACGGTGAAAGGGCAGCAGAGGAGAGCGCAGAAACAAAGAGAGATAGAGAGACAAATCCAATCTCGGAGGGGCTCTCGCCCCTCCCACGCCATGGAGACCATGGACGGAGGGGAACCCTTCTCCCATCTAGGGGGAAGGTCAAGGAAGAAGAAGAAGGAGGGGCTCTCCCCCTCGCTTCCGGGCGGCGCCGAACGCCACGGTGAAGGAAATATGCCCTAGAGGCAATAATAAAGTTATTATTTATTTCCTTATATCATGATAAATGTTTATTATTCATGCTAGAATTGTATTAACCGAAACATAATACATGTGTGAATACATAGACAAATGATAGTCACTAGTATGCCTCTACTAGACTAGCTCATTAATCAAGATGGTTATGTTTCCTAACCATAGACATGTGTTGTCATTTGATTAATGAGATCACATCATTAGGAGAATGATGTGATTGACATGACCCATTCCGTTAGCTTAGCACTTGATCATTTAGTATATTGCTATTGCTTTCTTCATGACCTATACATGTTCCTGTAACTATGAGATTATGCAACTCCGTTTACGGAGGAACACTTTGGTACTACCAAACGTCACAACGTAATCGGGTGATTATAAAGGAGTACTACAGGTGTCTCCAAAGGTACTTGTTGGGTTGGCGATTTCGAGATTAGGTTTTGTCACTCCGATTGTCGGAGAGGTATCTCTGGCCTTCTCGGTGATACACATCACATAAGCCTTGCAAGCATTACAACTAATGAGTTAGTTGTAAGATGATGTATTACTGAACGAGTAAAGAGACTTACCGTAACGAGATTGAACTAGGTATTGGATACCGACGATCGAATCTCGGGTAAGTAACATACCGATGACAAAGGGAACAACGATATCGTTATGCGGTTTGACCGATAAAGATCTTCGAGAATATGTAGGAACCAATATGGGCATCCAGGTTCCGCTATTGATTATTGACCGAGAATGGTTCTAGGTCATGTCTACATAGTTCTCGAACCCGTAGGGTCCGCACGCTTAACGCTTCGATGACAATTCATTATGAGTTTATAAGTATTGATGTACCAAGGTTGTTCGAGTCCCGGATGTGATCACGGACATGACGAGGAGTCTCGAAATGGTCGAGACATAAAGATTGATATATTGGAAGCCTATGTTTGACTTCGAAAGGTTCCGGATGAAAACAGAAGTTATCGAACACCGGGGTTACCGGAACCCCCCGGGGGGTCTATGGGCCTTGATGGGCCATAAGAGAGAAGAGGAAGGGCCGGCCAGGCAGGCCGCGCGCCCCCCTCCCCCCTCTAGTCCGAATAGGACAAGGAGAGGGGGCGCGCCTTCCCTCTTCCCTCCTCCAATCCTAATCCAACTAGGAGAGGGGGGAGTCCTACTCCCTGTGGGAGTAGGACTCCTCGGCGCCCTCCCCTAGGGCTGGCCGCACCCCTTGGCTCCTTTATATACGGGGCAGGGGCACCCCATGACACACAAGTTGATCTACGGATCGTTCCTTAGCCGTGTCGGTGCCCCCTCCACCATATTCCACTTCGGTCATATCGTCATGAGCTTAGGCGAAGCCCTGCGCCGGAGAAGTCATATCGTCATGAGCTTAGGCGAAGCCCTGCGTCGGTGGAGCATCATCATCGCCACCACGCCGCGTCTTGACGGAACTCATCCCGACACTTTGCTGGATCGAGTCCGGGATCGCCATCGAGCTGAACGTGTGCGTAACTCGGAGGTGCCGTGACGCTCGGTGCTTGGATCGGTCGGATCGTGAAGACGCACGACTACATCAACCGCGTTGTTATAACGCTTCGCTTTCGTTCTCACGAGGGTACGGACGGATACTCTCCCTCTCGTTGCTATGCCATCACCATGGTCTTGCGTGTGCGTAGGAATTTTTTGAAATTACTCGCTCCCCAACAAAGGCATCCGAGCCTGGTTTTATGCGTTGATGTCATATGCACGAGTAGAACACAAGTGAGTTGTGGGCGATATAAGTCATACTGCTTACCAGATGTCATACTTTGGTTCGGCGGTATTGTGAGATGAAGCGCCCGGACCGACATTACGCCAGACGCTTACGCGAGACTGGTTTCACCGCTCGCGAGCACTAGTTGCTTAAAGGTGACCGGCGGTGTCTGCTCTATCACTTTAGTTGAACTGAAAGTGGCTACGCCCGGTCCTTGCGAAGGTTAAAACAGCACCAACTTGACAAACTATCGCTGTGGTTTTGATGCGTAGGTAAGAACGGTTCTTGCTCAGCCCGTAGCAGCCACGTAAAACTTGCAACAACAAAGTAGAGGACGCCTAACTTGTTTTTGCAGGCATGTTGTGATGTGATGTGGTCAAGACGTGATGCTATATTTTATTGTATGAGATGATCATGTTTTGTAACCGAAGTTATCGGCAATCGGCAGGAGCCATATGGTTGTCGCTTATTGTATGAAATGCAAAGCCATGTAATTGCTTTACTTTATCACTAAGCAGAGCGATAGTCGAGAAGCAATAGTTGGCGAGACGACAACGATGCTACGATGGAGATCAAGGTGTCGCGCGGTGACGATGGTGATCATGATGGTGCTTGGCGATGGAGATCACAAGCACAAGATGATGATGACCATATCATATCACTTATATTGATTGCATGTGATGTTTATCCTTTATGCATCTTATCTTGCTTTGATTGACGGTAGCATTATAAGATGATCTCTCACTAAAATTATCAAGAAGTGTTCTCCCGAGTATGCACCGTTGCGAAAGTTCTTCGTCTTTGAGACACCACGTGATGATCGGGTGTGATAGGCTCTACGCTCAAATACAACGGGTGCAAAACAGTTGCGCACGCGAATACTCAGGTTAAACTTGACGAGCCTAGCATATAACAGATATGGCCTCGAACACGGAGACCGAAGGTCGAGCTTGAATCATATAGTAGATATGATCAACATAGTGATGTTCACCATTGAAACTACTCCATCTCACGTGATGATCGGACATGGTTTAGTTAATTTGGATCACGTAATCACTTAGATGACTAGAGAGATGTCTGTCTAAGTGGGAGGTTTTAATATGATTAATTAAACTTAAATTTATCATGAACTTAGTACCGATAGTATTTTGCTTGTCTATGTTTATCGTAGATAGATGGCTCGTCTGTTGTTCCGTTGAATTTTAATGCGTTCCTTGAGAAAGCAAAGTTGAAAGATGATGGTAGCAATTACACGGACTGGGTCCGTAATTTGAGGATTATCCTCATTGCTGCACGAAGAATTACGCCCCGAAGCACCACCGGGTGCCGTGCCTGCTGCAGAGAACAACGCCGTAAGTTGTGAACATCCGCGAGCAAAGTCGATGACTACTCGATAGTTCAAGGTGTGCCATGCTTTACGGCTTAGAACCGGTCTTCAACGACGTTTTGAACGTCATGGAGCATATGAGATGTTCCAGAGTTGAAGTTAATATTTCAAGCAAATGCCCGGATTGAGAGATATGAAGTCTCCAATAAGTTCTATAGCTGCAAGATGGAGGAGAATAGTTCACAATCGGTGAACATATACTCAAAATGTCCGGGTATAATAATCACTTGATTCAACCGGGAGTTACTCTTCCGGATGATAGTGTCATTGATGAATTCTCCAATCACGCCACCAAGCTACAAGAGCTTCGTGATGAACTATAATATGCAAGGGATGACTAAAACAATTCCGAGCTCTTCGCAATGCTAAAAGTCATGGAGGTAGAAATCAAGAAAGAGCATCAAGTGTTGATGGTCAACAAGACCACTAGTTTCAAGAAAAGGGCAAAGGAAAGAAGAAGGAAACTTCAAAAGAACAGCAAGAAAGTTGCTGATCAAGAGAAGAAACCCAAGTCTGGACCTAAGCCTGAAATCGAGTGTTTTTACCGCAAGCGACCGACATCGGAAGCGGAACTGCCCCAAGTATTTGGCGGATAAGAAGGATGGCAAGGTGATCAAAGGTATATGTGATATACATGTTATTGATGTGTACCTTACTAATACTCGCAGAGTACCAGGTATTTGATACTGGTTCTGCTAAATATTTGCAACTCAAACAGAACTACGGATTGCGAAGATTGGCTAAGGACGAGGTGACGATCGCGTGGGAAATGGTTCCAAAGTCGATGTGATCGCGGTCGGCACGCTACCTCTACATCTACCATCGGGATTAGTTTTAGACCTAAATAATTGTTATTTGGTGCCAGCGTTAAGCATGAACATTATATCTGGATCTTGTTTGATGCGAGACGGTTATTCATTTAAGACAGAGAATAATGGTTGTTCTATTTATATGAATAATATCTTTTATGGTCATGCACCCTTGAAGAGTGGTCTATTTTTATTGAATCTCGATAGTAGTACACATATTCATAGTGTTGAAACCAAAAGATGCAGAGTTGATAATGATAATGCAACTTATTTGTGGCACTGCCGTTTGGGTCATATCGGTGTAAAACGCATGAAGAAACTCCATACTGATGGGCTTCGGAATCACTTGATTATGAATCACTTGGTACTTGTGAACCGTGCCTCATGGGCAAGATGACTAAAACGCCGTTCTCCTAACTATGGAGCGAGCAACTGATTTGTTGGAAATCATACATACCGATGTTTGTGGTCCAATGAATGTTGAGGCACGCCAAGGGTATCGTTATTTTCTCACCTTCACAGATGATTTGAGCAGATATGGGTATATCTACTTAATGAAACACAAATCTGAAACATTTGAAAAGTTCAAAGAATTTCAGAGTGAAGTGGAAAATCATCGTAACAAGAAAGTAAAATTTCTACAATCGGATCGTGGAGGAGAATATTTGAGTTACGAGTTTGGTTTACATTTGAAACAATGTGGAATAGTTTAGCAACTCACGCCACCCGAACACCACGGAGAAATGGTGTGTCCGAACGTCGAATCGTATTTTACTTGATATGGTGCGATCTATGATGTCTCTTACTGATTTACCGCTATCGCTTTGGGGATATGCTTTAGAGACGGCCGCATTCACGCTAAATAGGGCACCATCTAAGTCCGCTGAGACGACACCGTATGAACTGTGGTTTGGCAAGAAACCAAAGTTGTCGTTTCTTAAAGTTTGGGGCTGCGATGCTTATGTGAAGAAACTTCAACCAGATAAGCTCGAACCCAAATCGAGAAATGTGTCTTCATAGGATACCCAAAGGAGACTGTTGGGTACACCTTCTATCACAAATCTGAAGGCAAAGTTTTCGTTGCTAAATTCGGATCCTTTCTAGAGTAGGAGTTTCTCTCGAAAGAAGTGAGTGGGAGGAAAGTAGAACTTGATGAGATAATCAGATATCTGCTCCCTTATTGAAGGTAGTTCATCACAAGAAACGGTTCTGTGACAACTACACCAATTAGTGAGGAAACTAATGATGATGATCATGAAGCTTCAGATCAAGTTACTACTGAACTTCGAGGTCAACCAGAGTAAAATACGCACTGAGTGGTACGGTAATCCTATTCGAAGTCATGTTACTTGACCATGGCGAACCTACAAACTATGAAGAAGCGATGGTGAGCCCAGATTCCGCGAAATGGCTGGAAGCCATGAAATCTGAGATGGGATCCATGTATGAAAACAAAGTATGGACTTTGGTTGACTTGCCCGATGATCGGCAAGCCATTGAGAATAAATGGATCTTTAAGAAGAAGACCGACGCTGATGGTAATGTAATCGTTCTACAAAGCTCGACTTGTTGCAAAAGGTTTTCGACAAGTTCAAGGGGTTGACTACGATGAGACTTTCTCACCCGTAGCGATGCTTAAGTCTGTCCGAATCATGTTAGCAATTGCCGCATTTTATGATTATGAAATTTGGCAAATGGATGTAAAACTGCATTCTTGAATGGATTTCTAGAAGAAGAGTTGTATATGATGCAACCAGAAGGTTTTGTTGATCCAAAGGGTGCTAACAAAGTGTGCAAGCTCCAACGATCAATTTATGGTCCGTGCAAGCCTCTCGAGTTGGAATAAACGCTTTGATAATGTGATCAAAGCATATGGTTTTATACAGATTTTGGAGAAGCTTGTATTTACAAGAAAGTGAGTGGGAGCTCAGAGCATTTCGATATTGTATGTGGACGACATATTGTTGATTGGAAATGATATAGAATTTCTGGATAGTATAAAAGGATACTTGAATAAAAGTTTTTCAATGAAAGACCTCGGTGAAGCTGCTTACATATTGGGCATCAAGATCTATAGAGATAGATCAAGACGCTTAATTGACTTTCACAAAGCACATACCTTGATAAAGTTTTGAAGAAGTTCAAAATGGATCGAGCAAAGAAAGGTTTTTACCCAGACATAAGGTGTAAGATTGAGTCGACTCAATGCCCACCACAATGAAGATAGAGAGAAATGAAAGATGTTCCTATGCTTCAGCCATAGGCTCTATCATGTATGCAATGCTGTGTACCGCACTGACGATGCTTAGCTGTAAGCTTGGCAGGAAGGTACCAAAGTAATCCAGAGTGGATCATGGACAGCGGTCAAGAACATCCCGAAATACCGAAAAGGACTAAGGATATGTTTCTCGATATGGAGGTGACAAAGAGCTAGTCGTAAATGGTTACGCCGATGCAAGCTTTAACACGATCCGGACGATTCTAAATCGCAAACCGGATACGTATTTTTATTAAACGGTGGAGCTGTCGGTTGGTGCAGTTCTAAACAAAGCGTCGTGGCGGGATCTACATGTGAAGCGGAGTACTTAGCTGCTTCGAAGCAGCAAATGAAGGAGTCTGGATGAAAGAGTTCATTTCCGATCTAGGTGTCATACCTAGTGCATCGGGACCAATGAAGATCTTCTCGTGACAATATCGGTGCAATTGCCTTGGCAAAGGAATCCAGATTTCACAAGAGGACCAAGCATATCAAGAAACGCTTCAATTCCATTCGGGACCAAGTCCAAGTGGGAGACATAGAGATTTGCAAAATACATACGGATCTGAATGTTGCAGACCGCTGACTAAGCCTCTTCCACGAGCAAAACATGATCAGCACCAAGACTCCATGGGTGTTAGAATCATTACCGTGTAATCTAGATTATTGACTCTAGTGCAAGTGGGAGATCAAGGAAATATGCCCTAGAGGCAATAATAAAGTTATTATTTATTTCCTTATATCATGATAAATGTTTATTATTCATGCTAGAATTGTATTAACCGAAACATAATACATGTGTGAATACATAGACAAACAGATAGTCACTAGTATGCCTCTACTAGACTAGCTCATTAATCAAGATGGTTATGTTTCCTAACCATAGACATGTGTTGTCATTTGATTAATGAGATCACATCATTAGGAGAATGATGTGATTGACATGACCCATTCCGTTAGCTTAGCACTTGATCGCTTAGTATATTGCTATTGCTTTCTTCATGACCTATACATGTTCCCGTAACTATGAGATTATGCAACTCCGTTTACGGAGGAACACTTTGGTACTACCAAACGTCACAACGAATCGGGTGATTATAAAGGAGTACTACAGTGTCTCCAAAGGTACTTGTTGGGTTGGCGATTTCGAGATTAGGTTTTGTCACTCCGATTGTCGGAGAGGTATCTCTGGGCCTTCTCGGTGATACACATCACATAAGCCTTGCAAGCATTACAACTAATGAGTTAGTTGTAAGATGATGTATTACGAACGAGTAAAGAGACTTACCGTAACGAGATTGAACTAGGTATTGGATACCGACGATCGAATCTCGGGTAAGTAACATACCGATGACAAAGGGAACAACGATATCGTTATGCGGTTTGACCGATAAAGATCTTCAGAGAATATGTAGGAACCAATATGGGCATCCAGGTTCCGCTATTGGTTATTGACCGAGAATGGTTCTAGGTCATGTCTACATAGTTCTCGAACCCGTAGGGTCCGCACGCTGAACGCTTCGATGACAGTTCATTATGAGTTTATAAGTATTGATGTACCAAGGTTGTTCGAGTCCCGGATGTGATCACGGACATGAAGAGGAGTCTCGAAATGGTCGAGACATAAAGATTGATATATTGGAAGCCTATGTTTGACTTGGAAAGGTTCCAGATGAAAACAGAAGTTATTGAACACCGGGGTTACGGAACCCCGGGAGGTCTATGGGCCTTGATGGGCCATAAGAGAGAAGAGGAAGGGCCGGCCAGGCGGCGCGCCCCCCCCCCCTCTAGTCCGAATAGGACAGGAGAGGGGGGCGCCTTCCCTCTTCCCTCCTCCAATCCTAATCCAACTAGGAGAGGGGGGAGTCCTACTCGGTGGGAGTAGGACTCCTCCAGCGCCTCCCCTAGGGCTGGCCGCACTTCTTGGCTCCTTTATATACGGGCAGGGGCACCCCATGACACACAAGTTGATCTACGGATCGTTCCTTAGCCGTGTCGGTGCCCCCTCCACCATATTCCACTTCGTCATATCGTCATGAGCTTAGGCGAAGCCTCCGCGCGAGAAGTCATATCGTCATGAGCTTAGGCGAAGCCCTGCGCCGGTGGAGCATCATCATCGCCACCACGCCGTCGTCTTGACGGAACTCATCCCCAACACTTTGCTGGATCGGAGTCCGGGATCGCCATCGAGCTGAACGTGTGCGTAACTCGGAGGTGCCGACGCTCGGTGCTTGGATTGGTCGGATCGTGAAGACGTACGACTACATCAACCGCGTTGTTATAACGCTTCCGCTTTCGGTCTACGAGGGTACGTGGACGGATACTCTCCCCTCTCGTTGCTATGCCATCACCATGGTCTTGCGTGTGCGTAGGAAATTTTTTGAAATTACTACGTTCCCCAACACCGGGGCCATCATCGTCACCGCGATCTTCACCAACACCTCCGCCATCTTCACCAACATCTCCATCACCTTCCCCCCTCTATCTATAGCGGTCCATTCTCCCGCAACCCGTTGTACCCTCTACTTGAACATGGTGCTTTATGCTTCATATTATTATCCAATGATGTGTTGCCATCCTATGATGTCTGAGTAGATTTTCGTTGTCCTATCGGTGGTTGATGAATTGCTATGATTGATTTAATTTGCTTGTGGTTATGTTGCTGTCCTTTGGTGCCCATCATATGAGCACGCGCGTGGATCACACCATCGGGTTAGTTGTATGTTGATAGGACTATGTATTGGAGGGCAAGAGTGACAGAAGCTTCAACCTAGCATAGAAATTGATGCATACGGGATTGAAGGGGGACCAATATATCTTAATGCTATGGTTGGGTTTTACCTTAATGAACGTTGGTAGTTGCAGATGCTTGCTAATAGCTCCAATCATAAGTGCATAGAATTCCAAGTAAGAGATGACATGCTAGCAGTGGCCTCTCCCACATAAAACTTGCTATCGGTCTAGTAAAGTAGTCAATTGCTTAAGGGACAATTTCGCAACTCCTACCACCACTTTTCCACACTCGCTATATTTACTTTATTGCTTCTTTACTTACAACAGCCCCTAGCTTTTATTTACGCTCTCTTTATTTTCTTGCAAGCCTATCCAAAAACACCTACAAAGTACTTCTAGTTTCATACTTGTTCTAGGTAAAGCGAACGTAAAGCGTGCGTAGAGTTATATCGGTGGTCGATAGAACTTTAGGGAATATTTGTTCTACCTTTAGCTCCTCGTTGGGTTCGGCACTCTTACTTATCGAAAACTGTTGCGATCCCCTAGACTTGTGGGTTATCAGAGCCATGAGCTCACACGGCGTGCCTCCAGGGGGCGCCACCTGAGCTCATCGGTCCCAAGCAGATTTGTTTGACCTAATTCAAACTCCATAAATTCCCATAAATTCCCAAACCAACAGAGAGCCATCTGAAACAATTTTTCCGCCGTCGCAAGCTCCTGCTCTTCTGCAATCCCATCTAGAGGCATTTTCCGGTACTTTGCCGGAGGGGGAATTGATCACGGAGGGCATCTACATTATTCTTGCTGCACCACAAATGATGTGTCAGTAGTCTACCACAGACCTACGGGTCCATATCTATTAGCTAGATGACTTCTTCTTTCTCTCCAATCTTCAATACAATGTTCTCCTCGAAGATCTATTCGATGTAATCTTCTTTTGCGGTGTGTTTGTTGGGAACTGATGAATTGTGTGTTTATGATTAGATTATTCATTGAAAGTAATTGAGTCTTTGCTGAACTTTATTACGCATTATTGTTATAGCTTTGTATTTCTCTCTGATCTATGTGTTCGGTTTGGCCAACTAGGTTGATTTATCTTCAGTGAGAGAGGTGATTTGTAGTAGGTTCAATCTTGCGGTGTCCTCACCTCGTGACAGAAGGTGTATCGAGGCACGCATTTATATTGTTGCCATTAAGGGTAAAACGACGGGATTTAACCATATTGCTTGGTTTTATTCCGTCCACATTACGTCATCATACTCCATGCATTACTCTGTTTGTTATGAACTTAATACATAGAAAAGCAAGCATAGAAGTGCTCTCGAAATGAAGTAATAATAGTAGATGTAAAATTATTTCGGTCTACTTGTCACGGACGTAATGCCTATATACATGATCATTGCCATGACTAACATCATAACTATGCGCTTTTCTATCAATTGCCCAATAGTAATTTATCTACCCACCGTATGCTATCTTTATGAGAGAGAAGCTTCTAGTGAAAGCTATGGCCCCCGGGTCTACTTTTATCATATTACAAAATCCAAAAACCGGGCCTCAAAGGTGGTTCGCGGGATCGTTCATTGGCGGTACGATGGACTCCAAGTATGATCTACACCGACTCGTCTGCTTCCGCTACAACTCAGAGTTGGTAACGATCATGATCCAATCCTCTAATGCACCTTCATATTGTTCCTCGGTGTTCGTAGGATGATTTTTTTGTTTTCTACTACGTTTCCCAACACCATGAAGGATCCATCTCCTGGATAGAGGAAGGTCAGTATTCCGCTATGCGTCCAGTCGTTCGTCCCGGACCCTTAGAGGCGTCTTATCACCGTTTCATGGCCCCTTCATCAGGGGCTACGGGGTAGGGTCCCCGGTACTTTCCGAGGCCGAGTGATCTTTGTCGCCACCCAGTTTGCCTATGGCATCCACACGAAAATATAGGCGTCCAAAATGGAAGACCTGACCGTTGGTCGATTCCCTGCATCCCTGTAGTGGTACTAAAGACGACCGAGGGTTGGGCCTTGGCTGGTCGTGTGCTCATGGGGTTCCGAGGCCAAACAAGCCACTGTGATATGCTTGGCCTGATCTGCGTGCACCATCCCCTACCTTGTGCGCCAACTATACTGGTTTTGTGCGACATTTTCGTCGATGGATGACTATTTATTGATATGGGCAGACGGCGACCGAATTAGGGCTTAGGGAGGGAACACACAAAGTTTACCCAGGTTCAGACCCTTCTGGGAGGAGGTAAGATCCTACTCCTACCTTTAGTATTCCAGTGGTTGCCGAGGATCTAGAGGATCATCGGTGAGATCTGTCCTAGCGATTACAACCAACCTTGCCTCGTGAAGGTGCATGGAGTTGTCCAAGAAAGTAGATATGCCCTGGTTTTTTTATTTCTCTCCCCTCAAGGGCTCACTAGGTCCGCCTTATATATGGCGCGTCCTTACGTCACATTCGCTTGCTACCCTTCTTAGGGGGAACTATGTCCTAAGAAGCTCGCCAGTGGGTGGACTCACCTATGAACCCTTTTTCCTTCTTCTCATCCTTTGTTTTTTTGGGTCATGGCCATCTTCCATTCTTGTTCTCGCATCACCCCGGCAGCACCGGAGACTGGTGCACAACCAGGGAGAGGGCCCCGTCATGTATGCCACTTCGACTTTGGTCGTTAATGCACCATCTGCGTCACCAGATCTTCATTCTTTGCAAGCAAAGAGCCGATAAACCCCTCTATATCGGCGATGCTCATGCCGGATCATTTCATGTCACTATGTCATCCGCGGATGCTGGCACCTCAGGCACGAAGTACCCACAGATGAGTGTGGTGCTTGAGAGACGCATAATGGACAAATGCCAAAAGGCCCCCCATCGACATCGTCGTCGTTGTTTTCAATATCACCGATAAGTGCCAAAATTCCCCCCTAGTTGCTTTTAATAAGCCTCCACTTTTCATTGTCATCTTTATGGCAGCTTCAGAGGCCTGTTTAAATAACCAAGCTTTGCCAATTTCTTCTGTAAGGAGGGAAACCCCTAACCTCTGTGCTGGGTGATGTACACAACCAGGGCCGGTCCTGATATTTTGGGGGCCCGAGGCGAAGCTAGAACTCGGGGCCCTTATTTTGTTTTGCCTCAAAATAATAACCTCGTCTTTGTACAGACTCATTCCTTACCGAATTATTATCATCTTCTTTCATAATAATACAAAAATGTCAACCGAGGATTCAGCAGTAGAACGAGTTTACTAGAGAAAGTATTGAATAGGTTAGAATTAGCACTGATTTAAGGTTTGATGTTTGAACTATTATCCTCAGTTTGAAGTAAATTTTTAAAGTTTCATTTGTAACAACAAATTTACCTGATGTTTACAGGAGTATGAGTGGGCCTTTTATATAACAATGTTTGGATTGAAGCTATGGCTGTAATAGCCGAGTCCATCGTCGAAATTCTAAGTTAACTTGCAATCAACAAATAAGACTCTCGGTGTAGTAAGAAATAGTCAAACAATGAACAGTGCGACACCAAGAGCAATTGAAACAGCGGAACGGGCAGATGGACTAAAATTCTGCACTACGGCACATGCGAATCATCATAGGAGCTACTCCCTCCGTTCCAAATTACTCGTCGTGGTTTTAGTTCAAACTACGACGAGTAATTTAGAACGGAGAGAGTAGCTATTACGGCACCATTGAAACGTGACCAAACAGAAAGGGAAAATGAGTGGAAGGGATTGTCTCTGCACATCAGAGATTCAGAGGCATCTCGCGGACAGAGATAAGCACAAGGGGACTTGGAAGAACTCACGATCACAAGGGGACCGTTCAGGTGCATGGCGACGAGCGGCGGCGGCGCGGCGTGATTCACGAACGAGGCCCCCGGGGAAATAGGATCGTCACAACGCAGGCGAACTCCCGATCGAAAGAAGGAATACATGATGACGTGGGCTACGTGCGACTTGGGCCATGAGCTACCTGCAAACCTGGGAGGGGGCCCCAGGATTTCGGGGGCCCTGTACACAACCATAATTGAGTTCCGTCATGAGCTATCTTATTATTACTCTTTATCCACCTTTGCACATATGAGATATGAGCATTCATCTTGCATCCATAGCTACTAAAATATAGAGGAAAATTAATCAACTTGATCCCAACAACCAAGGTTAGTAGAGTTGTTCCAACTGAAGTGATCGTCGTCAACGGCTATGCTTGGGATCCAATACATAGCATGACTAGCTGGGATAGCTACCACGGAATCTAAGGAGTTGCTGCTATTAGACGCCATTGTAGCATTGGAAGTTGCTGTTCTAGATCCCAACTTGCCAAGATACTCGACACTTTGAGACCCTGAGCTGATGATGCTTTCATTACTCGCTAGTGTACATGACGAACCGGGTTTTTCCCGAGGAAACGATGACAAGCCTTCATATGTAACAAGTTCTGTATCATTTACCACCACTTCCTCTAGATTATCCCATTGCTCGTATGCCCTGGAGGCCAATTGCTTCACTTGGACCTGTAATTAAGAATAAAGGAGAAGTAAGAAACTACCAAGTTTGGTTAGTTCTTCACAAATTGATGCGAATGAGGTACCATTTGTTGCTGCTGTAGATGTTGCAAAGAGCATGCTTGGCCTCCAGTTCTTGCTGCTAAAATCTCTCCTATAGGGCTGAATATAACATCACACCCTTCAGATTTGAAGATGTAGCCTTTTTGTCCCATTTTACACGTTTTTGCGTGATTCAGTGTTGTCATCCATTGCCGATCTGACATGCCAACGAGCTAAAAATATATGGAATAGATAATCAGAATTAGTACCATGCGAATGAAGTATGCACATAATTTCCACTATGACATGCTTACATTTTTTAGCTTATCAGGATCTACGGTTTGAAGCTTCAGGAGGTCTTGAACGTTCTTGACCCCCTCGGACTCCAATCTCTTGTCAATCGGTCCATCTTTTCCGATGTTTTTGAGCCTCCATATATTGTCAGTCAAGAGTGGAGGGTAATGCTTCTTGTACACTAGTAAACGAAGGAAATGTGGTTTAATGTAGTGTTTTACTACTTCACATATGTATGCCAAGGTATATGGTATGGACGAAGAAACAAAAAGGCTACATGTAGTCATGGAACTCACATTCAACATATAACAATGATCTTAAAGGTTGATTAACTACGAGCATCAAACTTACATTCGCCTCGATGATCTTTCACTATGAAGCTTTCGCTCACCGCCTCCTGAATCCTTGGCCCATAATAGCTCGCTCCCATGACACGAACACCGATTCGGAACTTACGGCTCCTTATCCAGCTTGAATTATCAGTGAAAGCCACATCATTAATCATGGCCACTCCTTGATTGTTCATTGCTACATTGAGTGTACTACCCACAAGTAGTGGTCTCCTACCCTCTCTAGCCTTCACAGTTGCAGCAATAAACTGATCATCTGTCCACCCCATGCCATCTTCGCAACTGAAATCGCCATCTAGGACAAGTACCTCCAACTTCAGTGTTGAAGAGCCTTCGTTAGTTTCTGTTTGAGTGATATGGTGGTTGGTTCTAGTATCCATGAGCAAGATTTCAATTTTGTTCTTGGTGGCATCAACAAGCTTGTTGTTGGTGAAGATAGGTAGCATGAGCTTCTTTGCAAATGAAAGCTTCAACCTAGGCGAGACATCGACCTCTTGGATGTGTAAAGGGAGAGACCTGATTAATAATGGTTGATTTTATCATATTGATATTGCATTCCCATATAGTTGAAGCAAATTGATGGAATTGATACATCCATACAATTAAATTTGCTGAATAAAAAATATTTCATTGTCAAACAATAGTATTTTTATTGTATATATGATGCCAAAGAATATATTTGAAATGTGTGTTGCTTCTTAACATGTAATATATAAAAATAGGATGGTGCAAACGGTCAGGAAATATATGGACATGTTGCAGATTATTATTTTAGAAAATCAGTCAGGCTGTAGACTGTTGACTGCAAAAGTATGAAGAAAAGACATATCGTGTCAACAATGGCAGAATATAAGCTATGTAACCGAATGCTAGTAGCGTCTGATGGAAAGACAATAATTGTAATATACCTGTGTGGTAAGTGATCGTGCTGAGAAAAGATGTTCTGAATTTCCTCTCGTACCTAGATATTAACATCAAATAGACACTTAAACATTGCATTCAATGTCTTGCATGTGATGATGTAGTTGCTCGCATAAATATTAGGGATCAACAGGGTGCAAACTGATTGGATAATGGGTTTTTATTTAGTCCGGCTTTAGTGTTACATTTATCTTTACTCTTTGTAAAGGGACATAAATGAAGCTAGTTCGAATTGTGGCAATACTAGGCTCAGCAATAGATGATTTAATCTATGTCACATGAATATATATGATTCTGAAGCTTACCACCCTACGAATAACCGGTTCCAAACTCATGGCAATTTGCTCCATAGTGTCCGCTGCCATGGCTCTTCCGACGATGCTGCAAAGATAGTCCAGAAATCCAAGTAATTTCGAAGTTAATTAACACTCCTAAAACACACATGTGCAAGCCACGAATATGGATATTTAGAACTTCTGTGTAGAGCATACAATTGGTTACTAAGCTAAAGACAGGGCTTAGACGGGTTATAATTCTTACTAGTTAGTATTATTTGCTTAGCTATATCTAAAATACGATTTCATTACTTTTAGAAGAGTTGAGGCATGAGATGTTTGATTCAATGTAACCATGTCACCATGATATATAAGCTCTTTGTGACGCTCCCCGCTTACAAGGCTAAGTTTGTCCATACGAGCTCTTTACTTATATAAGTTAGTTATATTGCGTTAAGAAAAGCAAATCTATAAAATTAATACCTTCCATATATATCAGACCAAACTCATTTCATGCCACATGAAACGGTGTAGAAGAGAAACATTTGTTTAGAGCTAGATATATGCTACAGGATTAGAGCTAGATTGGCCTTCGTAGGTCTGCATGGTCCTGATACCTTGACAGGTGATGACGACACGGGCGACACGGGCGACACGGGCGCGGCCCGTGGCGATTGCTACGGTCCGGCCGCCGGCGCCCATCACTAGGCAGGTCGGAGGGAGATTTTGGGCCCTCGCCGGATCTGCTGAAGAGGAGGAGGACGAGGGAGATGGCTCCGGCGACCCGATCGATGGGTACTCGCCGACGACTTCTGACATTATTTGTGAAGCTTTCAACCCTGGGTATTCCGAGGAGGAGGTGGCTGCTATCGTTGACGGAGTCGTGCCGATTGACGATCCGGCGCGGCAGGGACTACGTCCGGAGGAAAACGTCGAGGTGGTTCGCCGGATAGTTCATCGGAGGACGGCGACATCTGGCGATCCGGCCGTGGAAAGGCCCCTTACCTAAGGTTAGTCTTCCTAACTTAACTGTTTTCGATCTTATTAGTCTGGATTCTTGGACTACGGTTTATCGTCGAAAGGTGCCTCGCCGGACTCGGGATCGAATGGCGCCGGAGGTGACAACGGCGGCGCGGCCGCCGGTCACGGCGTCTCAGATCGGCGTGATCCGCCAGGAGCGTTTGAATTCGCTCCTGGGCCGCGAGGGGGGTATTCTGGTTGTTGGGCCGCGGGGTGCTCATGGGCTGGGATCGACTGGGTATGAGGCCCAGCCAGATCGGCCCTTGGACTACGTCTGAGGCGACGAGACATGCAGTCTCCTCGTGCGCCGATCCATCGACACCAGCGGCGGCTAGGGTTCTTGGCTCCAAGCCGACGCGCCGATCCTTGCTACACGGGGCGGCCGCGCTGTCGCGATTCTGCCACTTGAGATCATGGCTGGGCGCGAGGCCCGCCGGCTCTTCGGCGCTTCTGGCGGGGGGTAGGCCGAGACGGCGGGCGCTGATCCTCTTGCGTCGTGGCCGCGCCGACCGGGCGGGAGGGCTGGCCGTGGCGGGATCGCGCCGCCGCCTGTGGCCGGGGCGCGGCTGCCGCCGCAG
Organism: Aegilops longissima; assembly: GCA_021605205.1. NCBI lineage: Eukaryota > Viridiplantae > Streptophyta > Magnoliopsida > Poales > Poaceae > Aegilops > Aegilops longissima. Next base: position 536,190,985 of record CM038681.1, on the reverse strand, counting down.
CTGCCGTGGCGGGGATCGGCCGTGGCGGTGCGCCGCCGCTGCCGCCGGTGGCGGGCCTACTATACCCCGCCGCTCGCTTCGGTCTTGTGCGATCGGGGCGGGCACGGGGCGCTGGCGGAGCGGCCGAGTTTCGCTGCTCGAGTAAGGCCGCCGTGGCCCTTCCTTCGATGACCACCGCGGGCCGGGTGCTCCTCCACCGAGGCCTCCGGCTTCTTCGATCCGCGGGCGAGAGCAGCCCGCCAAGGCCGCCGGTGCACATCGCCCCCTAGACCGGCTGGCGGTTTGGTGGGGTCGGCGCTGGCTCGAGACAACACATGTTTGGCGTGCAGCCTCGAAGCGCGCCGCCTCATTACATCGCGAGGCCGACACAACATCGCTCTAATCCTCACGCAGCCAGATTTGATAAAGTGATCACCGAGTCTTGGTTCCGCCCGAGGACGGTGGGGGATGATGGCTATGATGCGTATGGGGATGGTCAACATCGTGGATCGTCATCGACGGGAGGTGGCCGAGGTTATGCTGGCGAGTGATGGTTCTGCCGAGAGGCCCTTCCTTGATTCCTACCGGGGTTTTGTTGAGGGCGCCTCGACCGGACGCACGCAGAGAGGTGGCTACCGTGGTCGCCGTCGTGGTCGAGGTGGTGGTCGGGTTCCGCAGACAAAGATCGCAGCAGTAACACCGAGAGCAAAGCGTCCGGGTGGAGGCTAATCCCACTCGAGCCATCGCCTACGACTAGTGAGGTTATGGAGGCGGTCACGGCTCTGGCGACCGCAGAGGTTGATATGACCTCCGCTTGGCGACACACGGAGAACAGGTCCGAGTCCGAGAGGGTGTCTAAGTGGGCACGTCGGAAGGAGAAAATGCTTTGCTATCGCTGTGGTGAAAAGGTCACTTCATTGTTGAGTGTGTGGCTGAGTTGTGTGATTCTTGTGGTAAGCCTGCCCATATCTCGGGGATTGCCCGCTTCTTCGTGAGCAGGTTCCGCGCTTATAACGTATGGAGTTTATTGTGCCGAGCTGATGTTCTTGAGTCCCCAACTGCGAGAGAGACTCCAGTTGAGCCGCAGCATGACTCTTGGGATAGTGAAGGTGACCCAGGGAGAGGTCTCTGAACCTCAGATTGTGCAGAGACTTAAGGAACTGGCTCCGGGAGATTTTCAGTGGGAGCTGGTTCCTATTGAGGAGCGCGTGTTCAGGGTTGACCTCCCGTCGGTAGAGGACCTGCGCCGGTTGCTGAGCTTTGGGATGTGTAAGGTACCAGGCACTAATTGTATTCTGGAGTTTCAAGAGTGGAAGAAAGAGGAGCCTAAGGGAAGCCCCTTACTCGTGTGTGGCTGCGCTTTTAGGGGCACCTTCGAGGCTCGACAGATGTCCATGTGGTGGCGGTCTGGGTACATTGGTTGGCAAGACTGAGAAAGTGGATATGATATTCACTCGCGTCCATGGGGTGGCCAGATTGCGAGTGAGTGTTCTGGACATTGAGTTCGTTCCGGATGTGATAAACTGGACATACAGGGGAGAGGTCTTTCCTCTTGAGATTGAGTTTGAGGACGCTGAGTTATTCGCCGAGGTGGATGGTAACACTGATATGGATATTAATGAGGGAGATGATAATGCGGGGCTAGGAAGGATACGACGGACGAGGATAATCGAGAGACACTCCGGTCGGGACCGGTTGCTCAGTTGCCCTGCATCGGATCGGGGAGAGTCGGTCCCATCTCCGTCGATACCGACAAAGATGTTGAGGTTTGGATCGTTTGAGCTCAGCATCTGCTCCACCTGCACTTTGGAGCGATAGGGTGGAGTCGGAGGATGCTTTTGGCGCTTCGCTCCCGTCTTTGATCTTGTGCTGGGTTTTCTGCGCCTCGTCGCGGACGTTTGGTGGTTGAGTCGCCTTCGTTGTCGCCCCCGCCGGCCGAGAGGGAGACCGTATGGGGCAGGAGGCCTTGGACCTTCCCTTCGGCGCCGCTCTGCGGCCACTCCGTGATGCTCGGCGGTTGTCATGGGCAGGTGGCCTGCCGACGCCGCTTTAACCGCCGCAGCTAGCCGGCCGTGAGGGAGGCCGTCTGGGGCAAAGCGGCCTCGCACCCTTCTTCTTCGGCGCCGATCGTTGTGTCTTCGCTGTGGTGCTCGGAGGCGTTTGGGGCAGGTCGCCTGTTTATTCCTCGCCTTGGCTACGGGATAGTGACGCCTACAGTTTGAGGGTTGGGGCGGAGGGGGTGCTCGGCAGCGGCCTGGCACCTACTTCACCCGCCCGTTGCCGGTGCCGTGCGGGCTTCTCGCTGCCCCCTACGAGTGGAGTTACTCGGGAGGAGGTTATTGCTTTGGCGGAATCCTCGACCCGATCTCTCGTGGAGGCGGCTGAGTTCCCGCCTCAGACCACCCGAGGTTGATGACATACAGCAGAGGTGCGCTATGAGGGCGCCAAGCTTCGTGATATTGAGGTCACTACCGGTATGTCACCAACTTATCCAATTCTATTTTGCATTTTTCTACGGATGAGATTATACATAATGCAAATCAAGTAGGGGTTTCGCTAGGAATACCAATTCTGAAATTTCCAACTCGGTTAATGATCTCCTTGATCCAGAAGCGGGCGCGCTTTAGAAACCATTCGTAACCTAGCAGCAGTGAGACCTATGAACGATGCTGAGATTGATGCGTTGGGGGTGAGAGTACTTGACAATTTGTGTGCGGACCTTGCACCTTCAACTAATGAGTCCGACGAGGAGGAGGTTAGTGTTGAAGTTGTAGTGAATCAACCACCGGAGACTGGTTATGAGGACCGGATGGTGGATAATGATAAACCCAAACGTAAGTGGAAGCGGAAGGTGTATCCCGCATCCGCAGTACGTAGGAGTGCTAGGATTCGTACGGCAAAAAAATTTCATGATGACTTATGAAAGGAATCTTTTGGAATAGCAGAGGTCTGAAGGACTTGGCTAAAAGAAGATTTATTGCGGAGGCGTCTCTGGAGCATCGGTTAGATTTTATCGCTCTATCTGAAACTGGTAGAGATAATTTTGCTCCTCGCTTTCTTTCCTCTCTGCCGGTGGTGTTGAGTTCGACCGGCATTGCCTACCTCCGCGAGGATGGTCGGGAGGTATCTTCTTTGGGAGTGAGATGCGATTCCCTTGAGGTCCGGAGTGTAGTGATGGGCGACTTCATGTTAAGTTTCGGGTTAGGTCTAAGGTTGATGGTTTCAATCGGGCCTTGGTGGCGGTTTATGGTGCCGCACAGCCGAACTTAAACCGAATTTCTGGCGGACCTTGTTCGAGTTTGTGGGTCCGAGCAACTTCCGATGTTGGTCGGCGGTGATTTTAATATCATTCGGAGAAGAGAGGAGAAGAATAATGATAACTTTGACGACGGATGGTCGCTTATGTTCAATACCATTATTGAGAGTTTGATCCGAGGGAGATCGAGCTCTCCGTAGAAAATTTACAGGCTAATGCCTTGCCTACCCGACTTATGAAAAGCTTGATCGAGTTCTCGCAGTGTGGATCGGGAACAAAAGTTCCTCTTGTTACGGTCCAAGCTCTATCGCGGGAATATCCGATCACACACCACTGCTCGTGGACTCCGGGAGCCGAACCATGTGGAAACAAAACACCTTCTCATTCGAGATGGCCTGGTTTGAACGTGAGGGGTTTTGGACCTCATTGCTGTGGAATGGGATAAGGGTGTAGGAGGTAGGACGGTCCGTCGAGCGCTGGCAGAATAAAATTAGGCACTTGAGAAGCTTCTTAAGGGATGGGCTAATAACCTTAGTGGAATGTATAAGATTGAGAAGGATAGGCTCCTTTCTCTTATACAGCCCTGGATATAAAAGCTGAATCCATGATTCTGCCTCGCCGAGCTCTGTGTTAAAAATGAGGCGGAGAAGAGGTTGAAAGAGCTTCTCGTGAAGAAGAGTTGAAGTGGGCGCTATGAGCTAAGGTTCGCAAAGTGGTCCAAGGGGACACCAATACACAATTCTTTCACCTGATTGCTAATGGAAAGCACAGGAAAAGCGATCTTCCAAATTGATCAAGAGGAGGGTACTATTGTTGGGCAGGATAATCTCAAAACATATATTACGAGTATTATAGGCAGCTTTTTGGACCTCCGGAGGTTAATTGTGTAACCCTTGATGAGTCCAGACTGAGGATGTACCTCAATTGTCTGCTGCCGATAATGATATCCTACTCGCCCCGTTCTCGGAGAAGGAGGTGTTCGATGCTATTGCACAAATGAAAAACAATAAGGCTCCGGTCCGGACGGGTTCCCGACCGAAGTTCTATAAAAAGTGCCGCACATTATTAAGGGGATTTGTTACCTATGTTTCGTGATCTTTTCTCCGGACAGCTTCAATTATTTCACTTGAATTTTGGAACCATCACATTGCTCCCTAAGAAAACGGACGCTGTGAGAATCGAGCGATTCAGCCGATTTGTCTCCTCAACGTTGGTTTCAAAATTTTCACCAAGGTCGGGACTAATAGGCTCTCACAGATTGCGCGATTCGTGATGCAACAATCCCAAACAGCTTTCATGCCGGATGAAACATCCTTGAAGGGTGGTGGTCCTTCATGAAACGCTCCATGAAATTCACTCCAAAAATTAGATGGGGTAATCTTTAAGGTGGATTTGAAAAGGCGATGATAAGGTCAAATGGCCATTCCTCCAACAGGCTTAGCGATGAAAGGTTTCGATAAGGCATGGCGCCGCAAGTCGAATCATTTACGCAAAAGGAGTGTGGAATTAAAGTGAATAACGATATAGGTCACTATTTCCGCACTCATAAAGGCCTCAAGCAAGGAGATCCGATGTCCCTATCCTGTTTAACATCGTGGTGGATATGTTAGCAATTTTGATAGGAAGGGCTAAGGAGAATGGTCAAGTGGGTGGTTTGGTACCTCATCTTGTTGATGGAGGTGTATCCATCCTTCAATACGCTGATGATACAATCATCTTTATGGAGCACGACTTGGCCAAGGCGAGAAATATGAAGCTGTTGTTATGCCTCTTTGAACAATTGTTCGGGTTAAAGATTAACTTTCATAAGAGCGAGTTGTTCTGCTTTGGTAGAGCCAAAGACGAACATGAGTCTTATAGGCAATTGTTTGGGTGTGAGTTGGGGAGTTTGCCTTCTCATATCTTGGTATTCCCATACACCATCGTAGGCTGACAAACAGAGAGTGGAAGTGTATCGAGGACCGATTTGAGAAGAAACTGAGTTGCTGGAAGGGTAAGCTCATGTCATACGGAGGACGATTAATCTTGATAAATTCGGTGCTCACGAGTATGCCTATGTTCCTCTTATCTTTCTTTGAGGTACCAGTTGGTGTTAGGAAACGACTGGACTTCTATCGGTCACGATTCTTTTGGCGGTGATGAGCTTAAAAGAAAATACCGACTTGCTAAATGGGATATTATCCGTCACCCAAAGACCAAGGAGGGCTGGGTATTGAGAATCTGGAAGTTAAGAACAGATGCCTTCTTAGTAAGTGGTTGTGGAAGCTCGCTCGAGACCGAAGCCATGTGGGCGCAGATCCTTCGCAGCAAGTACCTCCAGACTAGAACTCTGTCCCGTGTAGCAGTTAGGCCGATGACTCGCCGTTACGAAAGGACTTCAAAGTCAAACAACTCTGCTCAATAGGACTAGAGTTGTTATTGGAGACGGTGCTACTACGCGTTTCTGGGAGGATACTTGGCTTGGCGATTCACCCTTGGCCCTTCAATATCCGTCTTTGTACCGTATTGCTCAACGACGTGAGGTGTTCGTGGCAATGGTACTTCAATCTATCCCCTTAATATTCAGTTTAGACGGTCGCTAGCGGCAATCGTTGGGAAGTTTGGCTCCATTTAGTTAGGAGATTGATGGAGGTTCAACTCTCGACCAACCCGATGAATTACGCCGAAGTTGACTAGGTCCGAGTATTTACGCTAAATCCATGTATATTGATGTCATTAATTCGAGGTCCATTCCAACTTCCAAGAATGTCAGGATGTCAAAGTTCCTTTGAAAATAAAAGTGTTTATGTGGTTTGTTCATAAACAAGTTATTCTAACAAAGGACAACTTATTAAAGCGTAATTGGACAAGACCTACTAGGTGTAGTTTACGTGATCGGGATGAGACGATTAAGCATCTCTTTTTGATTGCCTGTTGGCCAAGGTCCTTTGGCGGACGGTCCACATTGCTTTCAACATTACTCCACCGAATCTTGTTAATGCTTTATTTGGGACTTGGCTAAATGGGATTGCATCTACCTTAGCAAGACATATTCGGTTGGAGTCTGCGCTTTCTCAGGACCATCCGGCTTTGCGAAATGATTTGGTTTTAACGAACATCACGGATTCATTTTTTGCGGTTATTTTCCGAGCTACGGCAGTGATCCGCTCGTGGTCGCTACTCACTCCGATGGAGGCCGTGGAGCATTTGGTTCTTGGATCTATCCGCTGGGAGACGGTAGCTCGGATATCTTCAACCGGTTTGATGGCGGCCATGTAATAGGATAGGCAATTAGTTTACCTACCCTTGTTTAGCCAGCCGGTTGTGGCATTGTTTTATGGCTAGTTTGTATGTCTAGCCTCTTGCGCTTTGTGTGAGCTGCCTTTTCTTTTTTAAGTTCGAGACTCTGGAACTTTGTTGGCACAATTTGATTTCTAGTTAATAAGATGGCTGTATGCATCACCCTTGATGCAGAGGCCGGGGAACCCCCCCTTTTGAAAAAAAAAACAGGATCTGTTTAGCTTTCGCAAGCTCTTGGCTTGGATTAGAAATTTGCCCTAGTGTAGTACTTGCGTCTCACAGATCGAACATATCATCCTAAAGGGAGGCCTAATTAGTCTCACTTGTACCATTCTTAATTAGCATCCCAAATATTTGTGTGCATCTTTTGATGCAGAGGCCGATGGTTTTTCTTCTAAAACAAAGTCCCAAATATTTATTTTCTTATTTGAATGTAGAGCAAGGTCCATCTTAACCTTATGTGACTTATTACCTGCTTTAAGGTAATATGATTATATCATGCCAATATGTAGAACACACGAAATTAACGGTCCATGTCGATTGTGTGTACCTTAACAATTCTCAAGATATGAACTTATGTGATATTTCACCCCTTGACCCAAAGATTATGTTATTACACCGAACGATTCAGGAAATATATAAGGAGAACAAACGGCTAATCCAATTTATCGTTGAGTGTGTTTTTGTGTAGCCCGAGCTCCCTGATACCCACTATCTTCACCGTTCAGACTGTGGAAAGATGCATGAGGATATGTGCAAGCTTTGAAAATGTGCAGCCGTGTCAGGGGAACCTTAAGCTTCATACACTCATATGCGACCTGCAAAAAGTCTGGTGTCCATGGCAGATCATGCTGCAGTGCTACTGTAGCCATGTTCTCTCTCATTCTCATTAACTTTGCTTGCTCTTTCTTTTTTCTCTCACCTACCACCCATCACATGCGAAAAGAAAATGAGAGAGTACGCAAGAACAGTACCTCGTCTCTGAATGTGCATGCAGTTTATTTATGAAAAATACTGAAAAAACTTCCAGATAAGCCTTTACACGTGGCAACTCTTACTCACTTGGGTTTGACTTTTGCGCCAATTTTTACAAACTATTGCATCCTGCATACTTTCTCTCCTCTTCTTAGGGCATGTACAACGGTGACAGTACCAAACGGTAGCCTCATGTATGCATGCGTATAAAGTTGTATGGAGCAGCTATGTATGGGAGCATGGAACCAACGGAAGCAGCAGCGCCCTGGGGCACTTTTTCTGTTCTTTTCTTTCCCTCAAATGAGCTCAATCCTCTCTGGCCCATCCTCTCTCTCTCCTCACTTTCTTTGCTTTATTGATGAAGCGCCTACCTCCTCTGCAAGAGGTCGTTCGCTTATGTTCTCTCTAACTGTTGTTGTTCGCTGCGCTGTGGAGGAAGAGAGAGACGAGGCACTGAGTTTGCATGTGATGGGTGAAAGGTGAACAGTGAATAATGAGCTGCATCCTGCATGTGACCAGTGAGCTGCGTATGACAAGACGCATGCGACTTTGGGTGGGACCCATGTACTAGCAGGCCTATACTACTTGTGGCTGCCGTGTCTCTGGAAAGGACAACTGCTAATGACACTGCAACGTTCTCATGATGCTCCTCTTTTGCACACATCTTCATAGCTTGACGAACGGTGCAGATAAAGGGTACCGTGTAGGACAAGCTACGAAGGAATTTTGCCTTTATCGTTATATATGCACTCGGATCGATCAAGGAGAAGCAAGAAACAAAGATACATAGTTGCTAGCTACGAGGAAAGAAACCAAAGCATGGGCTGAAAACCATTCCAAAAGCCAGAAGTGAAGGTACTAACGATCTGAAGGAGAGTGGCGCGGCCGGCCGTATCCGCCTCGGGCCATGCCGTTGCTGATGATAGTCGCCTCCGCTACCCTGCTCGTCGTCTTCCTCCTCGCCCCGTGGCCTTCGCACCGACATCTTAATTTAGCAGATGAAATGGGAGAAATCAGGAAGAGCTAGCAGATGAATGAAGCTGGCCGCAAGCTAGCTGCGGGTTGGGAAGGAAGCTACGCGCTACGCAGGCATAGGGCATCAATGGCCATGGGGATACTCGAAAGCAATCTAGCCTGAAGCCATATATATACTACAGCTAGCCAGGCCTACGTAGAGAAATCGCTGGAAGCTTTTGTCGTCGGCAGAAATAAAGAACTGCAGTGCCGCATCGGGACAGAATGTCCCTAGCAGGCTCCAGGAAGGTGGCCGGAAGCTGGCTAGCTAGCCACCGGACGCATCGCACGGTTAATCTTGGGGTTAGTTTCAGTTTACAGCCATGGTTAATTACCAGCCTTCCGGAGGCAATGGGCAATGCAAAGTCTTGCTTGGGTTGGTGCATGGCAGCTTCTCATGCATGACAAGGAAAGTTTGCGGATCGTCAAATCGTCGGTCGGTCTCGGTCATGCATGTTCATATGTGGCTATTACATACATACTCCGTCTGTCCGAAAAAGGTTGTCCCTCAAATGAATGTATTTAGCATCAAATTAATACTGTGTACATTCATTTAAGGGAGAAGCTTTTTCGGTCGGAGGGAGTACGCATTAGGGAGGGAGTACGCATTAGTGACAGGATGGACTTGAAAATCAACACTGGCCGAATTCCGTCTTCAGTCGATCTCTGTCATGCTGTAGGCTGTAGCCTGTTGCTACAAGTGAGTGGGAGACGAACGTGCTGCTATGCTTCCGTGAGCATTCCCTTGAGGTTCCGGAGAAATTAAGAAAATAGCAGCCGTCACCTTGTGCACACGCACGTACCCATCGAGCCCGGGAGGCCAGGCCACCTTCCAAAAAGTACCACCAAAGGACACCTTCCAAAACGTACCACCTTGTGGCAATGATAGCATCGAAATTACGGCTCCTTAGGTACATTTATTAACTGCTTATTTAGCTCTTGCTGGACCGACTGGAAGCAACTTTAGTAGCAAGCTTGGCTTCATGCTGTTTTCTATGCACCTTCTCAACTGAAAGCGACTCGGTTCAGGCGACCCTTATTACTCGACGATTATTCGTAGATCGTCTGGTAGTTTGTGACAAACTCCTTGGTTTCAATTAAATGAAATTGAAGGAGGAGGCCCCTCTTTTCTCAAAAAAAAGAGAGAGTAGGTAATCATCCTCCTATTCAAGGCTTCCAGCTCCCAATGAAGGAGTCCCCCACTCCGGCAAGCATCGCCTTCCTAGTGCAACCGGGCGCAAGAACATCATCACAGAGGGTACCGCGGGGTTGAGCACAATAACATTTCTATGTTTCAAGGACCAACATGATGATGAAGTGCACATCTCACCACCGGCTATGGGTGATAACTCTACATCTCCACCCATCGACCGAGTGATAATCCTCCAATGACGTCCAATGGGCATGAGCCCTTGCTCCAGATTGAACGTGCAAGCACGCCATAGCAACAGGTGGTCGATGGTTATTTGTGTTGAGAACACCTTCGTCTTCTTCAACTGCCTCTTCTTTTGACCTTTGCGAGCAAGGTCGTCGGCCTTGTCTGGTGATAATACCTATGTTGTCTCACCTATGTTGTCTCCCTAGATCGGGGTCATGCCCACACTACTATACCCAGCTTGATTGCCAGTCTCTTTTGTACACGGGGATCTACTTGTGGTGATTCAACGACAGTTGATCACTATGTCTTTTTAGGTTCTTCAATGACTGCCTTTCTTGATGATGTCCACCGTTGGCAACACCTATGGTGGCGTAGTGAGGCTGGCCATAATGGGGGTAACATAAGTAGTATCATGCACTTGGGACTCGCAAACATGCTTATGTGGCAGGCAATTAATGAAGAGAGAGATGGTTATAGTAACATAGGTAGATACCGTAACATAATAAATGTGATGCTACTATGTGTCATGCATGACAATAAATGAGACTACCTATGATACTAATATATGATACTATGCACTATAGAGGTAGTAACATAGACTAGTAACATATACATGTTACTAGTCTAAGTTACTCCCCACTATGACCAGCCTGATAAGAAGTTCAGTTGCGGCTTGGACAAGTATTTTGGGGCTTATAGCATTGTTGTAATTGCTAAGAATTATTTTTGTGTCTATGGGTTTGGACCATATTATCTAGTTTTTTTTAGAAAAGGAGGATGACCCCCGGCCGTATGCATCTATTATTCTCACAAGACCTTACAAAGTCATACAATAGTAAGACTAAATCCGCCGTCTAAGCAACAAATGTCGCTATACCTATCCAGTTGGTGAAGGGGCGCAGATAGCCTGGACCTAATACCAAACAGATATCACAGCCAAGCCTAACATCTAAGACCTGAGACCCCAACGTAGCCACTTGCCGGGTCTGGGGCACACACTGATCCGGCGTACTCTCAGAGGCCGCCACCGCCAACTGCCACCGCTCCATTTTCAGAAGAGACATTTTACGGTGCATCAGATGAATTTTGGCCGTTCATTTTTCTGTATGGATGGCCCAGATATGGAAATACTACTCCCGATTTCTGGTAGTATATTTTGCGCTCAGGGGTAGTTTCGGTAGTCCACTGTTTAACGAAAAAACAAGTGAAGGGCATTAGTGGAATTTAACGGGATCATTTGTTTTTTCAATAGCCATCGTCGCCCTTCCTCACCCGCAGTCTGACGGAAGGAAAAGGGCGACCGATGGCGGCGCTATGGCGACAGGACGACGGCGAACCCCGGTCGCCGTGAGTGCCCTCCGCGCAGTATTTGCGGCGGGCGCCCGCCGTGCATCCGGACGAGCCAAGACCGCTGGCGCCGCCTCCCGGTGTCCTAGGCGGCTGTGGTCGGCGGCTAAATGTCCCGCCGTTCGTGTTCCCTTCCTAAGCTGCGGGATGTGGAGCGGGTCGCCGATGGGGAGGACTAAGGCGAGACGTCGCCGGCATGCCCCGTCGCCGTGAAGGCCGTACGCGCCGCCGACCAGTGCCGTACAGATCTGTCGCGGCCGATGCAGGTACTCGCATCCGACCCATCGATCCATTGGCCCCCATTTCTTTTGTCGATTTCCTAAGCTATCTTCTCCATCGTAAAAGCTGATCCAGCCATGGTCCTCGAAGGAGGACGAGTTCCATCGCACCATGCCCCGTCGCCGTGAAGGCCGTACGCGCCGCCGACCAGTGCCGTACAGATCTGTCGCGGCCGATGCAGGTACTCGCATCCGACCCATCGATCCATTGGCCCCCATTTCTTTTGTCGATTTCCTAAGCTATCTTCTCCATCGTAAAAGCTGATCCAGCCATGGTCCTCGAAGGAGGACGAGTTCCATCGCACCAGCAGATTTTTTTTGTATGTGATATTAGTGAAGAGCATTTTTAGTCTCAGATTCCAGAGAGGATGTTTCAGTTTCAGTGCAGAGAATGTTTAGTTTCAGATTCCAGAGAGCATGTTTCAGTTTCAGATTCAGTCATAGTCATAAGTTCAGTCTAGTTAATTAGTACACCTGATAAACACTCAGAGGTTAGGCAATGGCTAGTTCCCAAGTTGGTGGCCAAGAAAATCCTGATCACCGATTAAATGGGTAAGCAAACAGGACAGAATTTGCCTATAATTCATTGGCATAATACAGAACTGAAACCCCAGGTTTAAAAAGAATGTGTTGCTTCCAAGGACACAAGTAACAAAGGGAATTGCATCATTAGACAAAGAATACAAGATTTTGTGCGTGAAAGACTTTAATTAAAAATTAATGTAGATATTCAATGCATATAAAAGTAGTAAATGTACGGCAATTTGCCGTATATATGAAGTAGCACAACCAAAAAAATTGTTTGATACATCTCCGTTGTATAGATAAAGTAATAAAACTGAAAACGACCAAGCACTTACTTCAATGTTTTCTTTTTTGCTTTCAAGTTCTCCAGGAATGGCTTCAGCCTCTTATTCGATTCTTTGGCTGGTCTGCCTTTGGGATTTATTATTGGTATAGGGTCTTGGACTTGATCTGTAAACCATTGCCGCGCCCCAGAAAAATACGCCGGCATAGGAACAAATGATGGTGTGCCAGTATTCCCATCATTTCTGTTGCCCTCGTCCAATATGCTCCTCAGGTACTCCATCACCTTTTCTGACTGCATTTCGCTAGCTGAGGCCGTGAATAAAGCCTCACTAGCCATATTGCGCAGTTGATGGTACTTATCCATCTGTTCTGACCATACATGTGTATTGGCACTCCTCACAGAATCGAAAGCAGGCTTGGCTTGCATTGTCCATCTAGCCTTCACACAACATGCGGGGATGGTGCATATCCCATTGTACTTCAGAACGCAAAATATATGAGCACATGGAAAATCCTCGCTTTCCATCTTCCTACATCCACAATATGCACTTTCCATCTTAGATCCATCAAAAATACATGTGACATGAAACCTAACGTGCACCGACTCTTTGCGAGCAACTCCATAGCTAACCAAACCAGTGTCCTCTTCCACCTCAAGAACATTCCATCTTGATAAGTTGACAATCTCGGCCTTTACCTTACTGAACATAACAGGGGTATAAATAGATGATGCACTTATCTCAAGTGGGTCGGCAGTCAATCTAGTGAAGGGGATTGTGTGCGAAGCTACAGCGTCCAATGCTGCTTCATTCCGACGCAAAACTGACACACAGTGTTCAACGTGTTGCACGAGATCAACGAGTTTCATTCTCCTATTCAGGTGCACATGAAGCCTCGAGTTTAGAGACTCACTCTCTGATTGCTCAACATCCCTAGGAAATACCTTTCCTTGTTATATGCTACAGACCACTTCTCTCTCAGCTCGTACATCCTGTGAATCCATGCATCTTTCTTTTTCCTTGTGATTCTGAATCTCTTCTTATAAGCCAACCAGCGTCTCTCAAACTCATGAACCTCCATGGCATAGTAAATAAATTTCCTAAATTCCTTAAGCTTTTCCTTTCGGAGGTGAAGCACCATATTCTGCTCGATATGCCAGCTGCACAGACGGTGATATGTGCTAGGCCAGACTGATGATATGGCTTTGGCCATTGAAGCGTCGCCGTCTGTGATCGCTGAAATGGGATGCTTCTGGTGCATTGCCTCCAAAAATACCTGAAGCAGCCACTCATATGAGTCAGCCGACTCGTCGGATACAAGACCAACCCCAAACACGACTGTGCTGCGGTGATGGTTCAGCCCCACAAATGGAACAAACGGCAACCTATATTTGTTTGACCGGTATGTGCTGTCAAACACCACCACACCACCAAAAGCAACATAGTCCAAGCGAGATTGGCCGTCTGCCCAGAATATGTTCTGCAAGTGCCCATCACTGTCCGTGGTGTATCTGTAAAAAAAATCTGGGTCTTTCATTTGTTGTGCTGTCATGTAGTTCAGCATAAATTGAGCATCGCTACCTTCTATCTTTTTCTTCTTCTCCAACGCGACATGGTTATACAGATCGCGAGATATAAATCCAGCCTTGCAGAAACCACCAGCCTGCTTCTCCATCACATCCATTATCTGATGTGTGCGAAGTCCACCAACCGAGTACTCAATGACATCCGCCTTCTGTGGATCGTTCAGGCCACGATGAGACCACAAGAAAGGTGACAACTCAGGATTTATGAATGGATGGCTATGTTGGTCAACAAAATTCTTTACAAACCACAACCCAGTGCTTGCTTGAAGCTCAACCTGCAAAAGAGCAGGACAACCACACCGAGAGAGTGCCCTTGGCGTCCTTTTCTTGTCGGTTTCATCAAAGTGCTTTACGTCACGATATCCTTGTTTGCAGCACACAAACGTCCTCCGTATGCATTTTCCTTATTTCCCTTATATTTCAGATCGCCTTTCTAACACCAAACCCTTTGCTCTTCGTGATACGCTAAGTAGAACTTGTACGCTTCGTTCTCACTTTTAAATATCTGCCTGACCATCGAGTCGTACTCCATAAATTCATCTATCGAGATGCCTTCGCCAGCCATGCCGATATCCTGCCATAAGAAACAGCAAAACCTGTGACATATTTATATGAAAGAAAATACGCTGCAACTAAAACATATTAATTATATATTGTCAATGATTATCATCTGTAACTGAACCAATAATCTCTGACATCCTTACTAATTTTCTGAGCAGCCAAGAATCCTACTGGCCATAGTAATTTAACCCATCGTTTTCATGTTCTAAGAAATCTGTATTATGTTCTTGTACGAACTAACATGCATCCCACAATATCAAACTCATAATCTGAAAGTTCTCACACACACTACTATTCCTTGCTAGGAAAAAAGAGAAGAACTAGGAACCTCACACACACTACTAATCCAGCATCCACACGGACAGAAAACCCAACAGCCGTATTCGAATTCGTATTGCGTGCACAGCCAGCATCCATGTGCGCCCAGCTATGGTGTTTGGGGAGCATCAGAGGCAACGTACCTATACGAGGGATCTCAACCACCACGCGCGGAGGAACCGATCTCGGGCGCCGTCCGAAGATCCTTCGATGGAGAGAGAGGGCCGCCGGGCGGCGCGGGCCGGCTGCGCCGTTGAAGATCTTGGGGCCCGTCCAAGATCTTGCGGCGGCGCCAGGCGGAGACGGAGCGGCCGCCCGGTCTTGGCGACCGATGGGCGGGAAGGAGCGACCGCAGGGCGGGAGAAGGGGAGGCGGCCTCAGCGACTCAGCGACGGCTGCCAGCAGAGAGGCGGCGGCAGGCGGCGGCAGAAAACTGAAGAACGCACGAGAAGTGAAACCTACGAACGAACTAAGATAGGGCAATTTTATTCCAGCTGTGATTACTTACGTTAATAATCACAACAATTATCATTAAGAAAGGACTAATCTACCCTTACAACCAATTACTAAAATGTCCTCAAGAGAAAAAAACAGGGATCAATAATGACCATTGGATCAACTATATACTACCCACTATTTACAGGAGTATGATGCATCGAAAAACATCTCTTTCAGAACTGTACTGATGCATCAACCTTACTCGGTCTAGCTATCGTCGACGCCAACCATATTATCTAGTTGTATCCGATGTACTACTAATCTAATAAGGACCATATATTGATTAAAAGAAAGTCAGTCAGCCTTCTATACACCATGCACACGTACGAGGTCCCAATTTAATAAGGGAGTCACCTTCCAAAGTACCACTAGAATGGCACTCTCTTATGCTAAACAAAAAGAATTGTACTCTGTTGCTATGTTCGTATCGAAATCAATGTTCTTTAGATACAATGATGGAAGCTGTGCTAATGATCACGTAGCTAGCTGGATGAAAGCACGACTGAAAGCAACTTACTTACCATTTAGCAAGCTGAATTCTTCAGTGCTTTCCAAAAGCTTAGTGGTCTCATATGCACCAAACGGACTAATCATCCCACATGGCATTCATCGCTTTGTAGGAAAGAAAAACATCTTAAGAGAAAGACAACTCATTGTCGTTTATCTTGAAGACAAAGATGACTCGGCGTTGGAATTAAGGGTCCAAGACACTAACTAACACCCGTGAAAGTACATAGAGCAGTCGTCCTTTCAGATGTTAATAACTCAATTAGAGTCTACGTGCCCGCGTGACATTAGCTCTTCGAAGAAGGAGAAGAAGAAGAAAAGCCATATTTAAATGAAGACAGCTCGTTGTTGTTTTCCTTGTAGTAGATGGAATAGACTAAGGTGGTGTTTGGTTCTTTAGTTCTAGGACTTTTTCTAGTTCCTAAGACTTTTTGAAAAAGACTCTTAAAGAGGTGCTTCTAAAACTTTTAGCAAAAAGTCCCACCCTGTTTGATTTGCTAGGGACTTTTTCTAGTCCCAACATAAAAAAGTCCTTGAAACCAAACACCTCCTAAGATGGCTCGGCATTGAAATTAAGGGTCCGAGAGTGTACTACATAGAACGCCTTGCATGTGACCAGCGAAAGTACATAGAGCAATCGTCCTTTCAGATGTTAATAATTTATTTGTGTTTATGTTCTTCCTTTTCTTGTTCTAAATATTTGCATGGTTAATTCTGGAGTGAGCCCAGAGCACGCACTTAACCTTGATGTTTACGAAGTTCATCCCGGTGGCGCCCCTGGACTGGAGTGGGCGTGGCATGCATGAATTCTCTGGTTACTCTCTCCTCATCTACCGCTCATCCCTTTGTGTAGGCTCGAGTTGACAATGCAGACATAGACTGCGGTCATGCATATTTGAACTGTTACCATGGCATTGTCATCGAACACACGGGTGAAGTATTCCATGGGCATGTTAGGCATTTGCTAGTTGTGGTACACTTGCTATGCGGTTCTCCTAAACTCCTAATTACCATGGAAATTGATTGCAATATATTTTAATAAAATGTGTTTGTATGGTATGTGAATATTTGATTATTAAAAAGAAGAACGGGAAGTAAAAAACATTTTTGGTATTGGAAAAAAGTTTATTTGTAAAATATTTGCCAAATACAATTAGTGTATGTAATGGAGGCAATTTCCCATTATTGGTTGCATGATGTGGTTGGCTTTTTCATCTATGATTGGATATTGAGAGAAATATATTAGCCAGGATCACCTATTTTGTATACTAGATGATACTCCGCGCACTGTTGCAGGAACATTTTGTAGTACCCCGTATATTTTAATAAGATTTAGTTGTATGAAACATAAATATTTCGAGTAATATATGATACCCAAAAATAAAACTACATATGATGATTTATTGTGTTTTATTATTGTATACATATAAAATATTTATTAAATATAAATATCATAATAGAATAAAAATAGCATGCATTATTTATGTTCAGGTAGATTTTTCTATGCATGTTTGCATGTTAATGTGTATTTTCCCATGCATGCTACATGATCAGGTGTTATTTTTGCATATTAAAAGAAATAAGCTAATGAGAGTAAAAAAAATTAGAAAAAAAGTGTACATGCACACACACTCGCAAACATGTACATATATTCACCCCTCCCCTATGAACACATGAATAGTAGTCGTTCGGTGGCCTCAGAATCTCGATGTACTTTCTATTATATTCAAGTTGTTTTGTACTTTTGATGAATTTTTATAATAGATCTGATCCTTTTCGAGAACAGAATTGTTTAAAAGAATATGTCCCTAAAAAAATACTTCCTCCATCTCGTAATATAAGACATTATTCCATCTAATATACTCACATATTGATTGTAATAACGTCTAATATTATGGGACAAAAGGAGTATTGAGAAACAAAATGAGTTTTTTTTTTTGAGACAACAAAAAAAAAAAAAAAAGAGTGATGAAGCCATCCCATACAGCGAGTGGCACTGGGCTGTTGGCGCTTCTCGGCTTCTGTTTCGCCAGGGCTGGCCCATGTAAGCATCCCCAAACGTGTGGAAGTCCCAAAACGTTTTGGGCTGGAACAAAAATCTCTAAACCCATTCCGCCAATGTAATGCCTAAGCGTGGATCGTCTCAATAAATATTTAAAAATACACTAAAACTTTTCTAAAAATCACGAAGATTTTTTTTACACATATCATTCAATTTTTTTGGATATTTTGTAAAAAAAGTGAGAACGCTTTAATATTTTTGGCATCTTTAAAATACTTTTTCCCAAAAATTAATAAATATTTTTTGAAATACATAAATATATTTTAAATCTATTAAAAAACTAAAACTCCTGAACATTTTTTCAGAATATATATATTAAAAAATTGAAGTACACATACTTTATTAAACAAAAAATCGAAATAAAAAAACTACCAGAAAAACTCTTGGTAAAACCGGATAGGGACATGCGGCACAAGCGGAAACTACCTAGGTCTGGCCCAAACCTGCTTTATAGCTCCTATCCACTGGATAAAGCGGTGAATAGGAGAATCCCACATTCGCATCGCAACCTAGCACACAACCACAGTTCTTTTTTGATCTTTTTGATGGATCAAATTAAACTCTACACAACCTTTCAGGTCATATGCCACCACATGGCCATGCTCACAATTGTTTTGAGTGAAATGGTCGGTCTTTACCATATATCAATAGTCCATGGTACAATAAAAACATAAAAAATGCCCTACAATGAAGATCTAGCGAGGAGGTGGACTTCACCTTTGGATGCACATCCTTCGTGGATGAAAGTCGCCTCGTCAAAACTTCCTCTACACTTCGGGGATAGTCTTTGTATCAATGTTAATCAGTATCATAAAAATGAAATTGAGTGTGGGGCACGAGATCCCATATTTAGGAAGTATGAAATTGAAATGACACATAAGCAACGATTGATAAAAGGTTAAAACTTCCTCCATGTAAACATGGAATGTGAGTACATGTCACCTTTTTGTTTGACACGCCTCCCAAAATTGGGAGACGGGTTCCATTATATATCAGGATGGAACAAAGGTTTGAAACAAAAGGAAGGAAAAAGAACCAAGGTTTTGTCCCACCTACATAAACCAACAACCTAACCAACTTAACTCACACCATAGTGACTAGCTTTCTGCATGCCATCAAAATAAACGTGAAGGCACGGCCAAAACACCAGAAGCCCATACCATGAGACCGACTCCAACCAAGGACATATTTACAACGTAAGCAAACGGGCATAACCAACCATGCCCCAGCTACAACAAGTTTATCAAAGGAAATTAAGCATCACCAGATTGGTGCAGCCATCACTTGCTCTTGTGTCATCATGATCGTCAATCTTGACCACCTCAGTAATGCGCAAGAGCTTGCCAGCAGGCGTCGACCTCACAACGTTGTGAGCTCTGGTTGCAGATTGTTGAAAGTTGATGAACCTTGTAGTAGGATGTCCTTGACACCGCCCTTCTGCCAACATGCCCAATTCCAAATGAAAGCACACTCATAGCATATCAGCTCAATGGGGGTAGATGGAAGCTTATGCTCAAAGCAAGCTATATTACGAGTTTTTCAAAGAGCCCAGCAGAAGGCATCAATACTAATAACATGAATATTAGGTCCAAATGGGAGTTTATGAATCCAGCTGAAGTATTGAGTAAAATATGAGGCTATCATAGGCACCAATGGATATGCATATCGAGCTTCACATATACGATGCAGCATAACAAGAAAAAATTGATGATTATCCTTATCCTCATCATAGAATCTACAAGTAAAATCCCGCACCCACTTATTTTTATCTAAGCGGAGGTAAAAGATTTGCCTCGTCAATTAATTAAGCAGAAGAGATTGCCCAACTAATTGATGAAAAACCAGGCGAAACTCTTTACAACATGGCCACATGTGGACTACTTCTAAAGCATAAATCTCCAAGACCACCCTACTGAAGGAAATATGCCCTAGAGGCAATAATAAAGTTGTTATTTATATTTCCTTATATCATGATAAATGTTTATTATTCATGCTAGAATTGTATTACCCGGAAACTTAGTACATGTGTGAATACATAGACAAAATAGAATGTCCCTAGTATGCCTCTACTTGACTAGCTCGTTAATCAAAGATGGTTAGGTTTCCTAAACCATAGACATGTGTTGTCATTTTATGGACGACATCACATCATTGGGAGAATGATGTGATGGACAAGACCCATCCGTTAGCTTAGCATATTGATCGTTTAGTTTTTCTGCTATTGCTTTCTTCATGACTTATACATGTTCCTGTGACTATGAGATTATGCAACTCCCAAATATCAGAGGAACACTTTGTGTGCTATCAAACGTTACAACGTAACTGGGTGATTATAAAGATGCTCTACAGGTGTCTTCGATGGTGTTTGTTGAGTTGGCATAGATCAAGATTAGGATTTGTCACTCCGTGTATCGGAGAGGTATCTCTAGGCCCTCTCGGTAATGCACATCACTATAAGCCTTGCAAGCAACGTGACTAATGAGTTAGTTGCGGGATGATGCATTACGGAAAGAGTAAAGAGACTTGCCGGTAAGGAGATTGAACTAGGTATGATGATACCGACGATCGAATCTCGGGCAAGTAACATACTGATGACAAAGGGAACAACACATGTTGTTATGCGGTTTGACCGATAAAAGATCTTCGTAGAATATGTAGGAGCCAATATGAGCATCCAGGTTCCGCTATTGGTTATTGATCAGAAATGGGTATCGGTCATGTCTACATAGTTCTCGAACCCGTAGGGTCCGCACGCTTAACGTTCGATGACGATTTGTATTATGAGTTATGTGATTTGATGATCGAAGTTTGTGCAGAGTCCCGGATGAGATCACGGACATGATGAGGAGTCTCGAAATGGTCGAGAGGTAAAGATTCATATATTGGAAGGTTACATTCAGACACCGGAATGGTTCGGGTCGTTTCAGATGAGTTTCGGAGTACCAGGGTTACCGACCCCGGAAGTTCATGGGCCTTCATGGGCCTTAGTGGAAAGGAGAGAAGGGCCACAAGTGAGGCCGCGCCCCCCTCCCATGGCCAGTCCGAATTGGAGGGAGGGGGCGGCGCCCCCTCTTTCCTTCTCCCCTCTTCCTCCTTCCCTCTCTCTTCCTCTCTTGGAAAGTGTCACGCCCAAGATGCGACCCTATCCTAAAGGAACTCGAAGGTCCCACCAAGGATAGAAGCGCATCTTGAAGACGCTTTTGCAAGGTGGATATCATTACATCAACATAACATAATAGTGGGGATACATCCAACACATACAATGTCACATGAATACAACAATATAACATACAAGATCAACATCCGACTACGGATGAAACATAAACAAACTCAAACAATATCCACCTGCTAGCCCAGGCTGCCGGCCCGAACCTATCCCCGATCGAAGAAGCGGAAGAAGAACTCCAAAACAGTAACACGCTCTCGCGTCAAGATCATCGCATAACCTGTACTGCAACTGTTGGTGTAGTAAACTGTGAGCCACGAGGACTCAAAGAATCCCATTACCATGGGTATCAAGACTAGCAAAGCTTCTTCGGGAAAGGAAGGGGTAAGGTGGTGAGGTTGCAGCAGCGGCTAAGCATATATGGTGGCTAATATACGCAAATGAGAGCGAGAAGAGAAACAAAGGAATGGTCGTCAACTAGTAATGATCAAGAAGTGATCCTGAACTCCTACTTACGTCAGACATAACCCAGAAACCGTGTTCTCCTCTCGATCAACCCCAAAAGAGACACTCACGGTTACGCTTACGGTTGGTGTATTTTAGAAGAGTTTACTTCAAGTTTACTACAACCGGATATTAACAAATTCCCATCTGCCACATAACCGCGGCACGGCTTTCGAAAGTTCAAACCCTGCAGGGTGTCCCAACTTAGCCCATGATAAGCTCTCACGATCAACGAAGAATATTCCTTCTCCCGGAAGACCCGATCAGTCTCGAATCCGGCTACAAGACATTTCGACAAAGAATAAAACAAGACCAGCAAGACCTCCCGGCGTGCCGACATCCCGATAGTAGCCGCACAGATCTCGCCTCGAGCCACGACCGGATGAGCGATCGTATAACTAGAACCAGCCCTCAAGTTTCCCGAGGTGGCGCTGCAAGTGGCTCTAGTTTGGACCAACGCTAGACAAGCATTGGCCCGGGGGCTAAAATAAAGATGACCCTTGGGATGCGCGACTCCCAAGGGAAAAAGGTAATAGGTGAGGCAAATGGTAAAACCAATGTTGGGCCTTCTTGGAGGAGTCTTATTCAAAGCGAACTGTCAAGGGGTCCCATAAATCACCCAACCGCGTTAGGGACGCAAAATCCGGGAACATAATACCGATATGACGGAAACTAGGGCGGCAAGAGTGGAACAAAACACCAGGCATAAGGCCGAGCCTTCCACCCTTTACCAAGTATATAGATGCATTAATAATATATATAAGAGATATTGTGATATCCCAACATAAACATAATCCAACATGGAGCAATCTTCATCTTCACCTGCAACTAGCAATGCTATAAGAGGGGCTGAGCAAAAGCGGTAACATAGCCAAACAACGGTTTGCTAGGAAGGGTGACAAAGGTTAGAGGTTCATGGCAATTTGGGAGGCTTGAGCAGCAAGTGGTAGGTAACGCAGCATAGCGATAGAACGAAGCAACTAGCATAGCAATGATAGTAATGAGATCCAAGGTGACGGTCATCTTGCCTGAAATCCCGCAAGGAAGAAGAACGAGTCCATGAAGAAGACAACCGGGAGTAGTCGAACGAATCCTCACAACTCCGGAACGAAACCGAAGCTAACGAGAGAAGCAAACCGGAAAGAAGCAAACAACATAGTAAACAACCATCACATAATCATGGCATGTTGCACAACCAAGTATGATGCATGTCCGGTTTAATGAGGCATGGCATGGCAAAGTGCAACAAACAAGGCTACAAGTTAAATGGAGCTCGATATGCAACGAGTTGCATATTGACAAAACACCACATAGACATATTTAGTTTAATCTCGTTTAAGCTACCAAAAAATGTTAAATGTTGTTAAACATGGCAAGAGGTGAAGCATAATTAAACTACCTATCTAGGCAAGTTTAAATGAGGCCGGAACAACAAACAACAATTCCGGAAAATCCCCACATGCATATTTCAAAATTGGTACTGTTCTGCCCTAAACCATATTTTAATGTTGTTAAACAGGAAAATAAAGTCCACCATGTTAAACTAGGAATTTTTTTACCCCATTTACATATAAAGTTTATTTAAAACCAAGCTACGGTTATTTAGTTATGAAATAAATCAATTTAACATGGCATTTATGCAAATTTAAACAAACAACATTTTAAGCATTTTAACATGGGAAGAAAATGGCATATTATTAATCTACACAAAATTCTAAGCATTTTACATGTTTAAATCATTTTAATCCAATGCACGGTTAATGAGTTATTATATGCATGATGCTTAGGGGTTTTTCTGTAAAACAGCAGTTTTCTGGATAATAAGATAAATTCGCAGATCTGAAAAAAAAACATGAATGGGCCGAATCAGAGGCTGGCTCAAGAGTGCAGATGGTGAGGGCGTTGGATCTGATGCTCACCAGGCCTCATGGGCCGGCTCGGTGGGGAGGAGGCTGGGCAGGCCGCGAAGGGGCGCGCTAGGCCTGGCGAAGAGGCGGCTTGGCAGGCCCGCGCGAGCACTCGAGCGGGGCGCGGTCAACGCAGGAGGGCGGCTTCGTCGTCTCGTTCGTGAAGCAGGGGAACGGGCAGCAGCAGGACGAAGCAGAGGACGCATCTTGGAACTCCGGCGACGGCGAGGTAGATGCGGACGAGGTGGCCGTCCGGGCGAAGAGACGAGCGCGGGGTCGGGCGCTGCTGCGAGTTGCTCGTCTCCCGTGCGGCTTGGGCGTGAGGGGGGTCAGGAGGTCGAGGAGGCAGGGGCGCGTCGGGGTGGCCTGAAGGTCGAGGTCGCCGGCGGGTTCGCAGGATGAAGCACGGGCACGGCCGCATCCTCCTGGACTGCTGGAACGAGGGCGCTTGGAGTCTGCGAGCTACGCGGGCCGAGCTCGGGATGGCCATGGCGCTGGAGCTCCTGTTGAGATACAGAGTGATGAAGAGATTAGGAGGGAGAGATGCAGGGAAGAGGGAACAGAAGGAGAGGGTCGCGAGGAGCTGGCCTGGTCGTGGATCGCCGGTGGGGCAGCTCATCGGGGACGTCGGCAGACGAACTGGAGGTGCGGCGTGGGGCTTGAGCACCGGCTGTAGTGAAGATCGAGCACAAGGTGCTCGGGGAGGGATAGAGTGGGAGGAGCTCGGGGCCTCGGTTGCGGGATTAGGTGGATCGAGGGGAGGAGATGGTTGGCTCGATCGGGAAATCGAGGGAGAGTCGGGCTGTGGTGGTGGGGATTGGATCTGGGAGGATCCCGATGAAGATACGGGAGAGAGTGGCGGCGGCTAGGATCCCTAGAAATTAGGGATTTGGTCTTGGTTTAGACTAATATATATAGCAGGTGGGTTAGGCTAGGGGCTATCTCGTTCCTCCGATCGCAATCGGACGATCGAGAAATAAATAGGTAGGGATTCTAAAAGAGAAAACGGAGATGTTTTATAGACATTTGGGGATGATCCGGATTCATCGGTAACGACAGACCGGTTCGGGTTCGGGTAAGTTTCGGACACACACACGAGGGTGCTGCGAGCTGGCGAGAGAGGTCAACGAGGGCAAGGGCCTGACAAAATGACGCCGGAGGCAAAGAGAGAAAGGGCAACTGCGAACGGCTACGAGTTTTATGAAAACATGCAGATGCAATGCACATGATGCGATGAGATGAAATGCAAGACATGAACAAAATGCAAAACAAAATATAAAAACCCAACCACGGAGGAAATAATATATCGCATCTCCAGAAAAGGCAAGAGTTGGAGATACGAATATGGAAAGTTGTATCCAGGGCGTTACAACACTCCACCACTACGAGAGGATCTCGTCCCGAGATCTTGGATGGCACCGGAGAGAAAACAGAAGAGGAAGATAAGAGGTAAAACTAAGTTGCTTCTTCAACAAATGAGTGAAACCATGAACCTTGAGATGTTGAGCAAAATGAAAGAAAGAAAACAACGAAGATGAGCAAAGTTGAAAACACTCCGTTAGAAAATAGGAACAAGGGATACGACGAGAACCAAGAGTTTTAGTGATAAGATAGATATTGAAACCACTCCGGTTAAAACAAGATAGGAAGGAATAAGAATGATATAATTTGGGCAGCACTCCGACTGAAAGAAGAAGGAAAACTTGATAAGATGAAAAGAACTTGAAGAGATGACACAACACTCCGGTTAAATGGATAAGCAAGGAAAATAACATGATCCTCACAATTCGAGATAATGAGTGAAAAGAGCAACATCACCATGCCTCCGGAAGAAAGAATAGAAGATAGATCATTGGAATAACAGAATGGAGTAGAGAATGCCAACTTCTGCCACAAATGAGCCTGGAAAGGACCCTTCCAAGAAGGTTATAACGGAGTTGTTGGAAAACCAACAATGAAAATAATAAGCTTGTAGTGGGCTTATGGAAACATCTCAACACTTGAGGTGAAATTATGCCACTAACGAAAAACAATTGCTTGTTTGAGATCAAAGATGAAAACTTCTTTCGCCGAGAGGATAGGAGAAAACTCGGATCATTGATAAGCACCACAAATAGCAACATTCCTTAGGGAAGGCTTTAGGTGAAATCTATACCAAGATAACTCCAAAGAAGAGATTGATGGATTTAAAATACCTCATTCTTGACAATATGTGAATCATGAAGCACGAGGAGAAATTGCCAAGGATGACATAACACCGTCTCAAAAGATAAGGTAGAAAGAATTGCACTTCGAAATGCAAAAGAAGAATACTTGAGCTCCTCAAAACAAAACATGTGTTGAGCACCATGTTTAATTTTGAGTATAGCTTGGCGGATCATAGCTTCGAGAAAATGTTGAAGAACAATTGAAGAATGAAAAGAATCCTTGACAAACCATCATGTAGAGCCTCCATGAAGAACTCCGTAATAAAAGGATGATAAAAGAAAGAGAAGTTGAAGACACAAGGTGAAACCTTGCAATGATTTAGATGGAGCTTAGCGATTATATAACCGAGAGGACTTGGAACTCCGGAAAAGAAAAGATGAAAACACTTAACTAGAATTACTTCATCATGAACAATCTCCTAAGAAAAGAATTAATCAACTCGAGGAAATAAGAATAAGATTTATTGTATGCTTATCCTTCATCAAATTAAATTGATGAGAAGCAATGGATTTGGCATACTACTTATTCCCATAGAAAGGATTAAGAGAGATATAGCACAAACTTGAGAAGGTATTGATGGAACCACCGGTGGAATTTGGAAACAACGAATGAATTAATATGATAACGAAGGAAGTGAAATCTTGAACGAACCACCATAAGAATTGAAAATGAACGTACCAAGGCACAATTCACCGGGAAGAATTGGAAAACGAATGAAGATGCTTGAGAGAATTTAGATACAAGAGAATGAAGAGATCATGAACTGATTAGAGGATATTTGAACGATTCACCGGTAAGATTTGGAGAATGATAGCTACACGCTGAGAATGAAGAATTATGACATGATGGCCTTCGGAGGAAAAAAATGGAAACAACTCATGAAATACTCCGGATGGGTGAAAATAATTCCCACAATCGAAAACAATTATGAGAGAATGGCATCAAGCTAGAACCATGAATCTTGAAGAGAATGGAGCAAGATTTAAGAGAAACTCTTCTTCGGTCTTCAAATGTTGAGAATGACGATGAAAACATCACCATGAATTGTTGAGATACTCCGGGATGAAAATTAGAAAGGTTGAACCAACGATGAAAAGAATTTGGAAGATCTTGGAGAAAGACATTTGACTGATGATAACTCATTCTTACGTCAAACTTTGAAAAGAATTTTAGAAGCTCCGGGAAAATTAGAAAAGTCAGGTAAGATCCTAGGAAAAGACCTGTGGGTTAGGTCCCACTCAAAAGAAACATCGTTGAAGGATTGCTTGAAATAAAGATTGCACCGGTAGAATTAAATGACTTGAATGAGATTACAACCTTGAAATATCTTGAACGGATCTGGAATGACAAGACGCGCCTTCTGAGATATCTTCAACACTCCAGAACAAATGAATAGCGAGAAGTGAATGATTAAGAGGTGCATCGGCATGAGAAAGCATTAGAAACGAGGAAAGGAATATGATCAACACTGAAAGCTTGAGTTAAATCCACCAGAAAAGAATACGAGAATGAAGAATGATGAACTTGAAACTGTTGAGCATCTTCATGGGAAATCACCGGATAAGAACATTGAAAGAAAAGAATGAAGAGACTTCCCACAAATAAAAGGATACATGATTAAGAAATCCGAGTCCTTGAAGAAAAAGGGGTGGGAGGGCGGGAAAACAAAGACAACTTGGGATGGATGAAACAAACACCGTTGAGAAAACTTAGAATTGATCTCGCAGATGTTGAAAATGATCGGATCCACTTGAAGAGAAGCACGCCGGTTGGAAAAGAATTAACATGACGACCTCGATGATCAAAAGGATTAGTATTCATATAGCAATATGAGAACACCGTTTAGGAAAAGTATGGATTCAACATTTGACATTGAAGCAACTCAAATACCACAAATAAAACAAAACAAAGGATTTGGCTTGCAGAATAAGCCGGAACAAATACATATGATAGAGATTTACCCAATCTCATATCATGCATCTGTCGGAAAGATATTCTAGGAGCTACTTGAATTCCCACCTATAAACTCCCGAAACTTTCTGGTTATGCAATCTGGTGTTGGGGATACAGGGGACACAAAATATATCACCCAAACTAACAATACCTAGATCCAGCTGTATCCATCCGTCAACACATAACCAAGAAACCTCCGGAAATCATGTACATCAACCTTCGAAAAGCATCCGTTATACGAGTTATGGCAATACTCCCGAACTCCCCAGTACTGGGTGGCGTCGAGGTTATCTCACCAACAACTGCATAAAAGATATTTTCAATGTCGGCAAAACTCGGTATTCCAGAATCTGCAACGATAAAATTGTGACGACAACACCTCGGAGCTCAACTCCCGGACACCGCCACAACCCCTAAATGTCGAGGCACCAAGAACAATGTTCTCGCCACAAGACTATCGGAACGATCCCAAGATACCCGCGTGATCCTAAAAAAATTTCGTGAAATTTGAGGAGAGGAAAGACAAAACATCTACGTCGAGGCCTCACCAGAGCGATTTAAGGGACCGAGGAGTAAAAAGAATCCTACTCTCGTTATATATAATCCTAAGACTCAAAATAGTTTTCTTCTAGACTCAACAACGGCCAACAATCAAGGGGCTCCTATGGTCGGTCGAGGCTCGATACCAACTTGTCACGCCCAAGATGCGACCCTATCCTAAAGGAACTCGAAGGTCCCACCAAGGATAGAAGCGCATCTTGAAGACGCTTTTGCAAGGTGGATATCATTACATCAACATAACATAATAGTGGGGATACATCCAATACATACAATGTCACATGAATACAACAATATAACATACAAGATCAACATCCGACTACGGATGAAACATAAACAGAAACTCAAACAATATCCACCCTGCTAGCCCAAGCTCCCGGCCTGGAACCTATCCCCTGATCGAAGAAGCAGAAGAAGAACTCCAAAACAGTAACACCGCTCTCGCGTCAAGATCATCACATAACCTGTACCTGCAACTGTTGGTGTAGTAAACTGTGAGCCACGAGGACTCAGCAATCCCATTACCATGGGTATCAAGACTAGCAAAGCTTACTGGGAAAGGAAGGGGTAAGGTGGTGAGGTTGCAGCAGCGGCTAAGCATATATGGTGGCTAACATACGCAAATGAGAGCGAGAAGAGAAACAAAGGAACGGTCGTCAACTAGTAATGATCAAGAAGTGATCCTGAACTCCTACATACGTCAGACATAACCCAGAAACCGTGTTCTCCTCTCGATCAACCACGAAAAGATACACTCACGGTTACGCACACGGATGGTGTATTTTAGAAGAGTTTACTTCAAGTTTACTACAACCGGATATTAACAAATTCCCATCTGCCACATAACCGCGGGCACGGCTTTGAAAGTTCAAACCTGCAGGGTGTCCCAACTTAGCCCATGATAAGCTCTCGCGATCAACGAAGGATATTGCTTCTCCCGGAAGACCCGATCAGTCTCGAATCCGGCTACAAGACATTTCGACAAAGAATAAAACAAGACCAGCAAGACCTCCGGCGTGCCGACATCCCGATAGTAGCCGCGCAGATCTCGTCTCGAGCCACGACCGGATGAGCGATCGCATAACTAGAACCAGCCCTCAAGTTTCCCGAGGTGGCGCTGCAAGTGGCTCTAGTTTGGACCAACGCTAGACAAGCATTGGCCCGGGGCTAAAATAAAGATGACCCTTGGGATGCGCGACTCCCAAGGGAAAAAGGTAATAGGTGAGGCAAATGGTAAAACCAATGTTGGGCCTTCTTTGGAGGAGTCTTATTCAAAGCGAACTGTCAAGGGGGTCCCATAAATCACCCAACCGCGTTAGGGACGCAAAATCCGGGAACATAATACCGATACGACGGAAACTAGGGCGGCAAGAGTGGAACAAAACACCAGGCATAAGGCCGAGCCTTCCACCCTTTACCAAGTATATAGATGCATTAATAATATATATAAGAGATATTGTGATATCCCAACATAAACATAATCCAACATGGAGCAATCTTCATCTTCACCTGCAACTAGCAACGCTATAAGAGGGGCTGAGCAAAAGCGGTAACATAGCCAAACAACGGTTTGCTAGGAAGGGTGACAAAGGTTAGAGGTTCATGGCAATTTGGGAGGCTTGAGCAGCAAGTGGTAGGTAACGCAGCATAGCGATAGAACGAAGCAACTAGCATAGCAATGATAGTAATGAGATCCAAGGTGACGGTCATCTTGCCTGAAATCCCGCAAGGAAGAAGAACGAGTCCATGAAGAAGACAACCGGGAGTAGTCGAACGAATCCTCACAACTCCGGAACGAAACCGAAGCTAACGAGAGAAGCAAACCGGAAAGAAGCAAACAACATAGTAAACAACCATCACATAATCATGGCATGTTGCACAACCAAGTATGATGCATGTCCGGTTTAATGAGGCATGGCATGGCAAAGTGCAACAAACAAGGCTACAAGTTAAATGGAGCTCGATATGCAACGAGTTGCATATTGACAAAACACCACATAGACATATTTAGTTTAATCTCGTTTAAGCTACCAAACAATGTTAAATGTTGTTAAACATGGCAAGAGGTGAAGCATAATTAAACTACCTATGTAGGCAAGTTTAAATGAGGCCGGAACAACAAACAACAATTCCGAAAAATCCCCACATGCATATTTCAAAATTGGTACTGTTCTGCCCTAAACCATATTTTAATGTTGTTAAACAGGAAAATAAAGTCCACCATGTTAAACTAGAATTTTTTTTACCCCATTTACATATAAAGTTTATTTAAAACCGAGCTACGGTTATTTAGTTATGAAATAAATCATTTTAACATGGCATTTATGAAAATTTAAACAAACAGCATTTTAAACATTTTAACATGGGAAGAAAATGGCATATTATTAATCTACACAAAATTCTAAGCATTTTACATGTTTAAATCATTTTAATCCGATGCACGGTTAATGAGTTATTATATGCATGATGCTTAGGGGTTTTTCTGTAAAACAGCAGTTTTCTGGATAATTAGATAAATTCGCAGATCTGAAAAAAAAACATGAATGGGCCGAATCAGAGGCTGGCTCAAGAGTGCACAGGGTGAGGGCGCTGGATCTGATGCTCACCAGGCCTCATGGGCCGGCTCGGTGGGGAGGAGGCTGGGCAGGCCGCGAAGGGGCGCGCTAGGCTGGGCGGCTTGGCGGGCCAGCCCGCGAGCACTCGAAAGCGCGCGCGGTCAACGCAGGAGGGCGGCTTCTGTTGGGGAACGTAGTAATTTCAAAAATTTTCCTACGATCACGCAAGACCATGGTGATGGCATAGCAACGAGGGGGAGAGTGTCCGTCCACGCACCCTCGTGAGACCGAAAGCGAAGCGTTATAACAACGCTGTTGATGTAGTCGTGCGTCTTCACGATCCGACCGATCCAAGCACCGAACGACGGCACCTCCGAGTTCTGCACACGCTCAGCTCGATGACGATCCCGGACTCGATCCAGCAAAGTGTCGGGATGAGTTCCGTCAAGACGACGGCGTGGTGACGATGTTGATGCTCCACCGACGCAGGCTTCGCCTAAGCTCATGACGATATGACTTCTCCGCGCAGGCTTCGCCTAAGCTCCGCGACGATATGACCAAGTGGAATATGGTGGAAGGGGCACCGCACACGGCTAAGGAAAGATCCGTAGATCAACTTGTGTGTCATGGGGTGCCCCCGCCTCAGATATAAAGGAGGGAGGGAGGAGGAGGCCGCCCTAGGAGGAGGGCGCCAAGGGGAGTCCTACTCCCACCGGGAGTAGGACTCCTTCTTTCCTAGTCCAACTAGGAGAAGGGGGGAAAGGGGGGAAGTGGAGAAGGAAGGGAGAGGTGGGCTGCGCCCCAAAACCCTTGTCCAATTCGGACTGGGCTTGGGAGGGGCGCACGCCACCTCCTGGCTCCTTCCCACTAAGGCCCATCAAGGCCCAATACTCTTCCCCGTATTCCCGTAACTCCCGGTACTCAAAAAAATACCCAATCACTCGGAACCTTTCCGAACTCCGAATATAGTCGTCCAATATATCGATCTTTACGTCTCGACCATTTCGAGACTCCTCGTCATGTCCCCGATCTCATCCGGGACTCGAACTCCTTCGGTACATCAAAACTCATAAACTCATAATATAACCATCATCGAAACCTTAAGCGTGCGGACCCTACGGGTTCGAGAACTATGTAGACATGACCTAGAACTATTCTTGGTCAATAACCAATAGCGGACCTGGATGCCCATATTGGCTCCTACATATTCTACGAAGATCTTTATCGGTCAAACCGCATAACAACATACGTTGTTCCTTTGTCATCGGTATGTTACTTGCCCGAGGTTTGATCGCCGGTATCCAATACCTAGTTCAATCTCGTTACGGCAAGTCTCTTTACTCGCTCCATAATGCATCATTCCGTAACTAACTCATTAGCTACATTGCTTGCAAGGCTTATAGTGATGTGCATTACCGAGAGGGCTCAGAGATACCTCTCCGACAATCGGAGTGACAAAACCTAATCTCAAATACGCCAACCCAACATGTACCTTTGGAGACACCTGTAGTACTCCTTTATAATCACCCAGATTACGTTGTGACGCTTTGGTAGCACCAAAGTGTTCCTCCGTAAACGGAGTTGCATAATCTTATAGTTACAGAACATGTATAAGTCATGAAGAAAGCAATAGCAACATACTAAACGATCAAGTGCTAGGCTAACGGAATGGGTCAAGTCAATCAGATCATTCTCCTAATGATGTGATCCCGTTAATCAAATGACAACTCATGTCTATGGTTAGGAAACATAACCATCTTTGATTAACGAGCTAGTCAAGTAGAGGCATACTAGTGACACTCTGTTTGTCTATGTATTCACACATGTATTATGTTTCCGGTTAATACAATTCTAGCATGAATAATAAACATTTATCATGAAATAAGGAAATAAATAATAACTTTATTATTGCCTCTAGGGCATATTTCCTTCAGTCTCCCACTTGCACTAGAGTCAATAATCTAGTTCACATCATCATGTGATTCAACACTAATATTCACATCTGTATGTGATTAATACCCATAGTTCACATCGTCATGTGACCAACACCCAAAGGGTTTACTAGAGTCAATAATCTAGTTCACATCGCTATGTGATTAACACCCAAAGAGTACTAAGGTATGATCATGTTTTGCTCGTGAGAGAAGCTTAGTCAACGGTCTGTCACATTCAGAGCCGTATGTATTTTGCAAATATTCTATGTCTACAATGCTCGCACGGGCTACTCTAGCTAATTGCTCCCACTTACAATATGTATCCAGATTGAGACTTAGAGTCATCTGGATCAGTGTAAAAAGCTTGCATCGATGTTACTCTTTACGACGGGCTCTTTTATCACCTCCATAATCGAGAAATATTTCCTTAGTCCTCACTAAGGATGTTCTTGACCAATGTCCAGTGATCTACTCCTAGATCACTATTGTATTCCCTTGCCAAATTCAGAGCAAGGAATATAATAGGTCAGTACATAGCATAGCATACTTTATAGAACCTATGACCGAGGCATAGGGAATGACTTTCTTTCTCTTTCTATTTTCTGCCGTGGTCGGGATTTGAGTCTCACTCAATTTCACACCTTTGCAACACAGCAAGAACTTTTCTTTGACTGTTCCATTTTGAACTACTTCAAAATATTGACAAGGTATGTATTCATTGAAAAACTTATCAAGCGTCTTGATCTATCTCTATAGATCTTGATGCTCAATATGTAAGCAGCTTCACCGAGGTCTTTCTTTGAGAAAACTCCTTTCAAACACTCCTTTATGCTTTGCAGAATAATTCTACATTATTTCCGATCAACAATATGTCATTCACATATACTTGTCGAAATGCTGTAGTGCTCCCACTCACTTTCTTGTAAATACAGGCTTCTCCAAAAGTCTGTATAAAACCATACGCTTTGATCAACTCATCAAAGCGTATATTCCAACTCCGAGATGCTTGCACCAGTCCATTGATGGATCGCTGGAGTTTGCACATTTTGTTAGCTCCTTTAGGATTGACAAAAACTTCTGGTTGCATCATATACAACTCTTCTTTAATAAATCCATTAAAGAATGTAGTTTTGACATTCATTTGCCAGATTTCATAAAATGTGGCAATTGCTAACATGATTCAACAGACTTAAGAATCGCTTCTGCTTGAGAAAATCTCATTTGTAGTCAACACCTTGAACTTGTCGAAAACCTTTTTGCGACAAGTCGAATTTTGTAGATAGTAACACTACTATCATCATCTGTCTTCCTCTTGAAGATCCATTTATATAATATGGCTTGCCGATCATCGGGCAACTCCATCAAAGTCCATACTTTGTTCTCATACATGGATCCCATCTCAGATTTCATGGCCTCAAGCCATTTCGCGAATCTGGGCTCATCATCGCTTCCTCATAGTTCGTAGGTTCATCATGGTCTAGTAACATGACTTCCGAACATGATTACCGTACCACTCTGTGCGGATCTTACTCGGAAGACCCACGAGGTTTGGTAGCAACTTGATCTGAAGTTTCATGATCATCATCATTAACTTCCTCACTAATTGGTGTAGGAATCATCGAACTGATTTCTGTGATGAACTACTTTCCAATAAGGGAGAAGGTACAATTACCTCATCAAGTTCTACTTTCCTCCCACTCACTTCTTTCGAGAGAAACTTCTTCTCTAGAAAGGATCCATCTTAGCAACGAAGAACTTGCCTTCGGATCTGTGATAGGAGGTGTACCCAACATTTTCTTTTGGGTAATCTATGAAGACGCACTTCTCCGATTTGGGTTCGAGCTTATCAGGTGAAAACTTTTTCACATAAGCATCACAACTCCAAAATTTTTAAGAAACGACAGCTTAGGTTTACTGTTAAACCATAGTTCATACGGTGTCGTCTCAATGGATTTAGATGGTGCCCTTTTAAATGTGAATGCGACTGTCTCTAATGCATAACCTCAAAACGATATTGGTAAATTGGTAAGAGACATCATTGATCGCACCATATCAAATAAAGTACGGTTACGACGTTCGGACACACCATAACGCTGTGGTGTTCGGTGGCGTGAGTAGTGAAACTATTTCACATTGTTTTAATCAAGGCCAAACTCGTAACTCAAATATTTTTCCTCTGCGATCATATCGTAGAAACTTTTATTTTCTTGTTACGATGATTCTTCACTTCACTCTGAAATTCTTTGAACTTTTCAAATGTTTCAGAATTGTGTTTCATCAAGTAGATATACCCATATCTGCTCAAATCATCTTATGAAGGTCGAAAATAACGATACTTGCCACGAGCTTTAACACTCATCGGACCGCATACATCAGTATGTATTATTTCCAATAAGTCATTTGCTCGCTCCATTGTTCCGGAGAACAGAGTCTTTAGTCATCTTGCCCATAAGGCATGGTTCGCAAGCATCAAGTGATTCATAATCAAGTGATTTCAAAATCCCATCAGCATGGAGTTTCTTCATGCGTTTTACACCAATATGACCTAAACGGCAGTGCCACAAATAAGTTGCACTATCATTATTAACTTTGCATCTTTTGGTTTCAATATTATGAATATGTGTATCACTATGATCGAGATCCAATGAACCATTTTCATTGGGTGTGTAACCATATAAGGTTTTATTCATGTAAACAGAACAACAATTTATTCTCTTACTTAAATGAATAACCGTATTGCAATAAACATGATCAAATCATATTTATGCTCAACACCAAATAACACTTATTTAGGTTCCACACTAATCCCGAAAGTATAGGGAGTGTGCGATGATGATCATATCAATCTTGGAACTACTTCCAACACTCATCGTCACTTCCCTTCAACTAGTCTCTGTTTATTCTCAGACTCTTGTTTCGAAGTTACTAATCTTAGCAACCTAACGAGTGTCAAATACTCGGGGCTACTATAAACACTAGTAAGGTACACATCAATAACTCAGTATATCAAATATAACCTTGTTCACTTTGCCATCCTTCTTATCCACCAAACATTTGGGGTAGTTCGCTTCCCAAAGAACAATCCTTTTGCAGTAGAAGCACTTAGTCTCGTGCTTAGGACCAGACTTGGGTTTCTTCACTTGAGCAGCAACTTGCTTGCCGCTCCTTTTGAAGTTCCCTTCTTCCCTTTGCCATTTTCCTTGAGACTAGTGGTCTTATCAACCATCAACACTTGATGTTTTTCTTGATTTCTACCTTCACGATTTTAGCATCACGAAGAGCTCGAGAATCTTTTTCGTCATCCCTTGCATACTATAGTTCATCACGAAGTTCTACTAACTTAGTGATGGTGACTAGAGAATTCATCAATCACTATCTTATCCGGAAGATTAACTCCCACTTTGATTCAAGCGATTGAAGTACTCGGATAATCTGAGCACATGCTCACTAGTTGAGCGATTCTCCTCCATTTTTAGCTATAGAACTTGTTGGAGACTTCATTTCTCTCAACTCGGTATTTGCTTGAAATATTAACTTCAATTCCTGGAACATCTCATATGGTCCATGACGCTCAAAACGCCTTTGAAGTCCCGATTCTAAGCCGTTAAGCATGGTGCACTAAACTATCAAGTAGTCATCATATTGAGCTAGCCAAACGCTCATAACGCCTCAGATCGCTCATATTGAGCTAGCCAAACGCTCATAACGTCGCATCTGCTCCTGCAATAGGTCTGTCACCTAGCGGTGCATTAAGGACATAATTCTTCTGCGCAGCAATGAGGATAAACCTCAGACCACGGATCCAATCCGCATCATTGCTACTAACATCTTTCAATACAATATTCTCTAGGAACACATATAAAAACATAGGGAAGCAACAACGCGAGCTATTGATCTACAACATAATTTGCAAAATACTACCAGGACTAAGTTCATGATAAATTAAAGTTCAATTAATCATATTACTTAAGAACTCCCACTTAGATAGACATCTCTCTAGTCATCTAAGTGATTACGTGATCCAAATCAACTAAACCATGTCCGATCATCACGCGAGATGGAGTAGTTTCAATGGTGAACATCACTATGTTGATCATATCTACTATATGATTCACGCCCGACCTTTCGGTCTCCGTGTTCCGAGGCCATATCTGTTATATGCAAGGCTCGTCAAGTTTAACCTGAGTATTCCGCGTGCGCAACTGTTTTGCACCCGTTGTATTTGAACGTAGAGCCTATCACACCCGATCATCACGTGGTGTCTCAAAGACGAAGAACTTTCGCAACGGTGCATACTCGGGAGAACACTTCTTGATAATTTTAGTGAGAGATCATCTTATAATGCTACCGTCAATCAAAGCAAGATAAGATGCATAAAGGATAAACATCACATGCAATCAATATAAGTGATATGATATGGTCATCATCATCTTGTGCTTGTGATCTCCATCGCCAAGCACCGTCATGATCACCATCGCCACCGGCGCGACACCTTGATCTCCATCGTAGCATCGTTGTCGTCTCGCCAACTATTGCTTCTACGACTATCGCTACTGCTTAGTGATAAAGTAAAGCAATTACATGGCTTTTGCATTTCATACAATAAAGCGACAACCATATGGCTCCTGCCAGCTGCCGATAACTTCGGTTACAAAACATGATCATCTCATACAATAAAATATAGCATCACGTCTTGACCATATCACATCACAACATGCCCTGCAAAAACAAGTTAGACGTCCTCTACTTTGTTGTTGCAAGTTTTACGTGGCTGCTACGGGCTGAGCAAGAACCGTTCTTACCTACGCATCAAAACCACAACGATATTTCGTCAAATAGACTCCGTTTAACCTTCTCAAGGACCGGGCGAGCCACACTCGATTCAACTAAAGTGAGAGAGACAGACACCCGCCGGTCACCTTTAAGCAACGAGTGCTCGGGCGGTGAAACCAGTCTCGCGTAAGCGTCTGGCGTAATGTCGGTCCGGCCGCTTCATCTCACAATACCGCTGAACCAAAGTATGACATGCTGGTAGGCAGTATGACTTGTATCGTCCACAACTCACTTGTGTTCTACTCGTGCACATGACATCAACGCATAAAACCAGGCTCGGATGCCATCGTTGGGGAACGTAGTAATTTCAAAAATTTCCTACGATCACGCAAGACCATGGTGATGGCATAGCAACGAGAGGGAGAGTGTCCGTCCACGCACCCTCGTGAGACCGAAAGCGAAGCGTTATAACAACGCTGTTGATGTAGTCGACGTCTTCACGATCCGACCGATCCAAGCACCGAACGACGGCACCTCCGAGTTCTGCACACGCTCAGCTCGATGACGATCCCGGACTCCGATCCAGCAAAGTGTCGGGATGAGTTCCACAAGACGACGGCGTGGTGACGATGTTGATGCTCCACCGACGCAGGGCTTCGCCTAAGCTCCGCGACGATATGACTTCTCCGGCGCAGGGCTTCGCCTAAGCTCCGCGACGATATGACCGAAGTGGAATATGGTGGAAGGGGGCACCGCACACGGCTAAGGAAAGATCCGTAGATCAACTTGTGTGTCATGGGGTGCCCCCTGCCTCAGATATAAAGGAGGGAGGGAGGAGGAGGCCGGCCCTAGGAGGAGGGCGCGCCAAGGGGAGTCCTACTCCCACCGGGAGTAGGACTCCTTCTTTCCTAGTCCAACTAGGAGAAGGGGGGAAAGGGGGGAAGTGGAGAAGGAAGGGAGAGGTGGGCTGCGCCCCAAACCCCTTGTCCAATTCGGACTGGGCTTGGGAGGGGCGCACGCCACCTCCTGGCTCCTTCCCACTAAGGCCCATCAAGGCCCAATACTCTTCCCCGTATTCCCGTAACTCCCGGTACTCGAAAATACCAATCACTCGGAACCTTTCCGAACTCCGAATATAGTCGTCCAATATATCGATCTTTACGTCTCGACCATTTCGAGACTCCTCGTCATGTCCCCGATCTCATCCGGGACTCCGAACTCCTTCGGTACATCAAAACTCATAAACTCATAATATAACATCATCGAAACCTTAAGCGTGCGGACCCTACGGGTTCGAGAACTATGTAGACATGACCTAGAACTATTCTTGGTCAATAACCAATAGCGGACCTGGATGCCCATATTGGCTCCTACATATTCTACGAAGATCTTTATCGGTCAAACCGCATAACAACATCGTTGTTCCCTTTGTCATCGGTATGTTACTTGCCCGAGGTTTGATCGTCGGTATCCAATACCTAGTTCAATCTCGTTACGGCAAGTCTCTTTACTCGCTCCATAATGCATCATTCCGTAACTAACTCATTAGCTACATTGCTTGCAAGGCTTATAGTGATGTGCATTACCGAGAGGGCCCAGAGATACCTCTCCGACAATCGGAGTGACAAAACCTAATCTCAAATACGCCAACCCAACATGTACCTTTGGAGACACCTGTAGTACTCCTTTATAATCACCCAGCTTAAGTTGTGACGTTTGGTAGCACCAAAGTGTTCCTCCGTAAACGGAGTTGCATAATCTCATAGTTACAGGAACATGTATAAGTCATGAAGAAAGCAATAGCAACATACTAAACGATCAAGTGCTAGGCTAACGGAATGGGTCAAGTCAATCAGATCATTCTCCTAATGATGTGATCCCGTTAATCAAATGACAACTCATGTCTATGGTTAGAAACATAACCATCTTTGATTAACGAGCTAGTCAAGTAGAGGCATACTAGTGACACTCTGTTTGTCTATGTATTCACACATGTATTATGTTTCCGTTAATACAATTCTAGCATGAATAATAAACATTTATCATGAAATAAGGAAATAAATAATAACTTTATTATTGCCTCTAGGGCATATTTCCTTCAACTTCGCTGCCTCGCTTAGTGAAGCAGGGCAGGCAGCGATGGGGCGAAGCGAGGGACGATCTTGGAACTCCGGCGACGGCGAGGTAGATGCGGACGAGGTGGCCGTCCGGGCGAAGAGACGAGCGAGGGGTCGGGCGCTGCTGCGGGTTGCTCGTCTCCCGTGCGGCTTGGGCGTGAGGGGGGTCAGGAGGTCGAGGAGGCAGGGGCGCGTCGGGGTGGCCTGAAGGTCGAGGTCGCCGGCGGGTTCGCAGGATGAAGCACGGGCACGGCCGCATCCTCCTGGACTGCTGGAACGAGGGCGCTTGGAGTCTGCGAGCTGCGCGGGCTGAGCTCGGGATGGCCATGGCGCTGGAGCTCCTGTTGAGATACAGAGAGATGAATAGATAAGGAGGGAGAGATGCAGGGAAGAGGGAACAGAAGGAGAGGGTCGCGAGGAGCTAGCCTGGTCGTGGATCGCCGGTGGGGCAGCTCATCGGGGACGTTGGCAGATGAACTGGAGGGGCGGCATGGGGCTTGAGCACCGGCTGTAGTGAAGATCGAGCACGAGGTGCTCGGGGAGGGATCGAGCGGGAGGAGCTCGGGGCCTCGGTTGCGGGATTAGGTGGATCGAGGGGAGGAGATGGTTGGCTCGATCGGGAAATTGAGGGAGAGTCGGGCTGTGGTGGTGGGGATTGGATCTGGGAGGATCCCGATGAAGATACGGGAGAGAGTGGCGGCGGCTAGGATCCCTAGAAATTAGGGATTTGGTCTTGGTTTAGACTATTATATATAGCGGGTGGGTTAGGCTAGGGGCTATCTCGTTCCTCCGATCACAATCGGACGATCGAGAAATAAATAGGTAGGGAGTCTAAAAGAGAAAATGGAGATGTTTTATAGACGTTTGGGGATGATCCGGATTCATCGGTAACGACAGACCGGTTCGGGTTCGGGTAAGTTTCGGACACGCACACGAGGGTGCTGCGAGCTGGCGAGAGAGGTCAACGAGGGCAAGGGCCTGACAAAATAACGCCGGAGGCAAAGAGAGAAAGGGCAACTGCAAACGGCTACGAGTTTTATGAAAACATGCAGATGCAATGCACATGATGTGATGAGATGAAATGCAAGACATGAACAAAATGCAAAACAAAAGATAAAAACCCAACCACGGAGGAAATAATATATCGCATCTCCGGAAAAGGCAAGAGTTGGAGATACGAATATGGAAAGTTGTATCCGGGGCGTTACAGAAAGTAAGGGGACTCCAACTAGGATTGGGAATCCTAGTTGGACTCCCCATGGCGCGCGCCCCCCTTGGGCCGGCCACCTCTCCTCCCCCCTTTATATACGTGGGAGGGGGCACCCCAAAGGCAGACCAAGCCTTCTCTTAGCAGTGTGTGGTGCCCCCCTCCACAGTTACACACCTCGGTCATATCGTCGTAGTGCTTAGGCGAAGCCATGCGTCGGTAACTTCATCATTACCTTCGCCACGCCGTCGTGCTGAAGGAACTCACCCTCGGCCTTAACTGGATCAAGACTCCGAGGGATGTCATCGAGCTGAACGTGTGCTGATCACGGAGGTGCCGTACGTTCGGTACTTGGATCGGTTGGATCGCGAAGACGTTCAACTACATCAACCGCATTACTAAACGCTTCCACTTTCGGTCTACGAGGGTACATGGATACACTCTCCCCGCTTGTTGCTATGCATCTCCTAGATAGATCTTGCGTGATCTTAGGTAAAATTTTTGAAATACTGTGTTCCCCAACAGTGGCATCCGAGCCAGGTCTATGCGTAGATATTATATGCACGAGTAGAACACAAAGAGTTGTGGGCGATAATAGCCATACTGCTTACCAGCAACGTCTTACTTTAATTCGAAGGTATTGTTGGATGAAGTGGCCCGGACTGACATTACATGACCGCGTTCATGAGACTGGTTCTATGATACGTCTACAACGTATCTATAATTTTTTATTGTTCCATGCTATATTATATTCTATTTTGGATATTAATGGGCTTTATTATACACTTTTATATTATTTTTTGGGACTAACCTATTAACCGGAGGCCCAGCCCAGAATTGCTGTTTTTTTTGCCTATTTCAGTGTTTCACAGAAAAAGAATATCAAACGGATCCAAAGGACTTGGAACGTACGTCAAGAAAGCAATCAGGAGGGCACGAGGTAGGGGGCGCGCCCTCCACCCTCGTGGGGCCCATATTGCTCCACCGACGTACTTCTTCCTCCTATATATACCTACGTACCCCCAAACTACCAGATACGGAGCCAAAAACCTAATTCCACCGCCGCAACCTTCTCATGCCATGAGATCCCATCTTGGGGCCTTTTAGGAGCTCACGGAGGGGGAATCGATCACGGAGGGCTTCTACATCAACACCATAGCCTCTCCGATGATGTGTGAGTAGTTTACCTCAGACCTTCGGTCCATAGTTATTAGCTAGATGGCTTCTTCTCTCTCTTTGGATCTCAATACAAAGTTCTCCATGATTCTCGTGGAGATCTATTCGATGTAATCTTCTTTTGCGGTGTGTTTGTTGAGACCGATGAATTGTGGGTTTATGATCAAGTTTATCTATGAACAATATTTGAATCTCCTCTGAATTCTTTTATGTATGATTGGTTATCTTTGCAAGTCTCTTCGAATTATCAGTTTGGTTTGGCCTACTAGATTGATCTTTCTTGCAATGGGGGAAGTGCTTAGCTTTGGGTTCAATCTTGCGGTGTCCTTTCCCAGTGACAGCAGGGGCAGCAAGGTATGTATTGTATTGTTGCCATCGAGGGTAACTAGATGGGGTTTATATCATATTGCATGAGTTTATCCCTCTACATCATGTCATCTTGCTTAAAGCGTTACTCTGTTCTCTTGAACTTAATACTCTAGATGCATGCTGGATAGCGGTCGACGTGTGGAGTAATAGTAGTAGATGCAGGCAGGAGTCGGTCTACTTGTCACGGACATGATGCCTATATACATGATCATACCTAGATATTCTCATAACTATGCTCAATTCTATCAATTTCTCAACAGTAATGCTCTCGAGAGAAGACACTAGTGAAACCTATGGCCCCCGGGTCTATTTTCCATCATATTAATCTTCCAACACTTAGCTATTTTCATTGCCATTTATTTTACTTTGCATCTTTATTATAAAAATACCAAAAATATTATCTTATCATATCTATTAGATCTCACTTTCGTAAGTGACCGTGAAGGGATTGACAACCCCTTTATTGTGTTGGTTGCGAGGATCTTATTTGTTTGTGTAGGTGCGAGGGACTCGTGCGTGGCCTCCTACTGGATTGATACCTTGGTTCTTAAAAACTGAGGGAAATACTTACGCTACTTTGCTGCATCACGCTTTCCTCTTCAAGGGAAAACCAACGCAGTGCTCAAGAGGTAGCATTTTACTGACGTGCTTCGCACACAGGTGGCTAGTGGGTGTTTGTTTCTCCAACGTTAGTTGAATCGAGTTTGACTACGCCCGGTCCTTGCTGAAGGTTAAAACAACACACTTGATGAAAAATCGTTGTGGTTTTGATGCGTAGATAAGAACGGTTCTTGCTAGAAGCCCGTAGCAGCCACGTAAAACTTAGTGTGTATAATCCATGGACTCAACATTAGTAATAGAGAGCTCACATACTTATTGCAAAAATTTAGTAGATATCAAAACAAAGTACTACACGCATGCTCCTAGGGGGATAGATTGGTAGGAAAAGACCATCGCTCGTCCCCAACCGCCACTCATAAGGAAAACAATCAAAAAATAAATCATGATTCAACTTCGTTAAACAGTTCACATATGTGCGTGCTACGGGAATCACAAACTGGAGAAAATATGCCCTAGAGGAAATAATAAAGTTATTATTTATATCCTTATTTCATGATAAATGTTTATTATTCACGCTAGAATTGTATTAACCGGAAACTTAGTACATGTGTGAATACATAGACAAAACATAAGTGTCCTTAGTATGCCTCTACTTGACTAGCTCATTTATCAAAGATGGTTATGTTTCCTAACCATAGACATGATTTGTCATTTGATGAACGGGATCACATCATTAGGAGAATGATGTGATGGACAAGACCCATTCGTTAGCTTAGCATTATGATCGTTACAGTTTCATTGCTACTGCTTTCTTCATGACTTATACATGTTCCTCGGACTATGAGATTATGCAACTCCCGAATACCGGAGGAACACTTTGTGTGCTATCAAACGTCACAACGTAAATGGGTGATTATAAAGATGCTCCACAGGTGTCTCCGAAGGTATTTGTTGGGTTGGCATAGATCGAGATTAGGATTTGTCACCCCGTGTTTCAGAGAGGTATCTCTGGGCCCTCTCAGTAATGCTCATCATAATAAGCCTTGCAAGCAATGTGACTAATGAGTTAGCTGCGGGATGAAGTATTACAGAATGAGTAAAGAGACTTGCCGGTAACGAGATTGAACTAGGTATGATGATACCGACAATCGAATCTCGGGCAAGTAACATACCGATGACAAAGGGAACAACGTATGTTGTTATGCGGTTTGACCGGTAAAGATCTTCGTAGAATATGTAGGAGACAATATGAGCATCCAGGTTCCGCTATTGGTTATTGAAGGGAGATGTGTCTCGGTCATGTCTACATAGTTCTCGGACCCGTAGGGTCCGCATGCTTAACGTTCAATGACGATTTCTATTATGAGTTATGTGTTTTGATGACCGATGTTTGTTAGAAGTCCCGGCTGAGATCACGGACGTGACGAGGAGTCTTGAAATGGTCGAGACATAAAGATTGATATATTGGACCATGTTATTCGGACACCGGAAGTGTTCCGAATAGTTTTGGGTAAAAACGGAGTGCCGGAGGGGTTACCGGAACCCCCTGAGGAGTTGATGGGCCTTAGTGGGCCTTAGTGGGAAGGAGAGGCAGCGGCCAGGAGGTGGCACCCCCCAAGCCCAGTCCGAATTGGACAAGGGGTTGGGGGCGCATGCTCCCTCTCCCTTCCTGTTGAGGATATAGCTACTGAGTATAAACCGGCCAGGAGGGCCTGGTTCACCTTAGACTGTGCTGAAGCCCATGAAGGTCTTGAAGATGGCGTTCAACTAGTAAAGCTTGGAAGCCCACGGCCCAAAGGCGGATTAGGGCCGGTAGTGGTAAACCGCCATGATTATGTAAACTTGTAATATAAGTTAGAAAGGAGAGAGACCGAGCCGGACACTTTGTATAGGTCGGCTCGGGACTCTGTAGACTGGCCGGGCGTCAACCTGTGTATATAAAGGGACGACCCGGCGGCGGTTCAGGAGAGACAACAACAACTCGAGGCCTAGGCGAAGCTTATTTGCTCCCTAGTCATCGAAACCACATCAATCCCATCACAACTAGACGTAGGCTTTTACCTTCATCGAAGGGGCCGAACTAGTATAAACTCTCGTGTCTTTGCGTCCGCTTTAA
Organism: Aegilops longissima; assembly: GCA_021605205.1. Lineage (NCBI taxonomy): Eukaryota > Viridiplantae > Streptophyta > Magnoliopsida > Poales > Poaceae > Aegilops > Aegilops longissima. Next base: position 536,146,034 of record CM038681.1, on the reverse strand, counting down.
CCCCTTCAAGTTAACCCGTAGCGATGGCTCCACGACTAAGTCCTTTCACGAGGACATCTGCCATGACAAAACCACGACAGTTGGCGCCCACCGTGGGGCTATCGCACGATGGTTTGATGATCTTGGAGGGCAAGTTCGAAGGACTTGAAGTGATGTAGGGCGGAACCCTACGTGGGCGATCTTTCACGTTGGAGCGGATCCTACGGGGAAATCACGAAGAACGAGCGGAAGAACACGAGGAACTCACGAGGAGGAACAAGGGAAGACACTCAACCGACAAGAAATCAATCACACAAGCGCTAGATTATCGAATACATAGAGTGGCACAAGGTTCAAGGTCAACAAAGGTAAGGATACATGAGTAGCCGTTCTTCTCCGAGAGGAGGTCTTGATGGGGTCCACCCTAGGAGGGGGTCTTGAATCCGCTTGGGGGATCTTCTCCGTAGAGGTCCTGATCTCAAAGGAGAAGTAGCCAAGTGGATGAGCAAAGGCTCTCACACCGAAATATGAGCTAATCCAAAGCTAACCCTAGAAAGAGGAGGGGATCAAGTATATATAGTCTCGGGGCCAAGGGGTACAAGGGACAAGTCCCGGAGGCACTGCACGTAGGCAGGGGAGGCCGGACGTCCGGGCGTCGGGCCGGATGTCCGGGCTTTCGTGAGGCGCCGGATGTCCGGGCTCTTAGCCCGGATGTCCGGGCTAGGGCGACCGATTCTGCAGAACCGGGTGATGGGAGCCGGATTTCCGGGCGAGGGGCCGGATATCCGGGGCTTCGGGACGGGCCAGATGTCCGGGCGGGGAGGCCGGATGTCCGGGCTGGTCTGGGTCTTCCAGGTGCATTCTATGATGGAGGGGCCGGATTTCCGGGCGAAGGGGCCGGATATCCGGGGCTTCAGGAAGAGCCGGATATCCGGGGCATGGTGCCGGATGTCCGGGCTGGGCAGATTTCTCCGGTTCCTCTCGTCGTGTTCCTTCATCATTGTACTTGGGGACTTGTCCGTCTTCACGTGCACCCTCGGGAGGTTCCCCTTGACACCTAATCATGCATAGCATATCGGACTTAGGTAGTAGCCATGTCTCGAGTGGATCATATGCGATATCAATAAGGAAGGAGGTCACCTCGTTCTCGAGAGCTCTAGCTCTAGCTCGTGTCATGGGTCCTCTTGGCTCTTGATGAGACGGTTGTGGATGCATGGGGATGATCGTGGGATGCTCCGCATCATCTCCCCCCCCCCCTTGGGAGAGATCCGACCTCGGATCAAAAGCTTCATCTCCATGGAAAGGTGCAAGATCCTTGACGTTGAAGATATCGCTCACGTTGTACTTGTCTCGAGGTATGTCGATCTTGTAAGCGTTGTCGTTGTAGCGTGCTAGCACCTTGAAAGGTCCATCGGCTCGAGGGAGAAGCTTGGACTTGCGTTCTTTGGGGAAGCGGTCCTTGCGAAGGTGTAGCCACACTAGATCACCAATGTTGAAGACGATGGGTTGCTTGTTGGCGTTGAGCTTGTTTGCTTGGCGTTGTACTTGGCGCTCAATGGTGTGCCTTGTATCTTCGTGCATCTTCTTGATGTAGCTTGCTCGTTCACTTGCATCCATGTTGGTGAGTTCTTGGAGAGGAAGTGGTAGAATGTCCAATGGGGACAACGGGTTGAAACCGTGACGCGACCTCGAAGGGGACTTGCGGTAGTTGAATGTCTTGCACGATTGTAGGCGTGCTCGGCGATGGGTAGACATGCTTCCCATTCCTTGATGTTCTTCTTGATCAAGACACGAAGTAGAGTGGATAGTGTGCGGTTCGTCACTTCCGTTTGGCCGTCGGTTTGAGGATGGTATGCCGAGGAGAACAAGAGCTTGATTCGAGCTTGGCACATAGGGTCTTCAAAAGTAACTCAAGAACTTGACGTCACGATCGGAGACGATTGTCTTTGGTACGCCATGAAGTCGCAAGATTTCCCTACAAAAGAGATTGGCAACATGTGAAGCATCGTCTATCTTGTTGCAAGGTATGAAATGTGCCATCTTAGAAAATCTATCCACAACAACAAATATGGAATCCTTGCCATTTTGAGTCCTAGGCAAACCAAGTACAAAATCCATACTAATGTCTTCCCATGGTTGATATGGTATAGGAAGAGGCATGTAAAGACCATGAGATTGAGCTTTAGACTTAGCTTTGCGACATGTATAACATCGGTTGGTGAAGCGTGAGACGTCGCGGAACATCTTGGGCCAAAAGTAGTTGTTGGAGAGCGTGGCGAATGTCTTGTCGCGTCCAAAGTGTCCCATGAGTCCGCCTCCATGAGCCTCTTGCAAAAGGAGCAAACGAAGAGAAGACTCGGGAATGCAAAGTTTGTTAGCTCTCATAAGATAACCATCCTTGATGTAATATTGTTCCCAAGACGTATGCGTCAAACACTTAGCATAAGGAGAAGCAAAAGATGGATCATGCTCATACAAATCTTTTATATGCTCAAAACCAATGACATTCAACTCAAGTTGAGTGACAAGCATGCATATGCGTGAAAGCGCGTCGGCAACTACATTTTCTTTACCCTTAATGTACTTGATCGCATAATGAAAAGATTCGATGAATTCACTCCATTTGGCATGACGCTTGTTTAATTTAGTTTGACCTTTGAGGTACTTAAGCGTTTCATGATCGGTATGGATGACAAACTCGTGAGGTCTAAGGTAATGTTCCCAAACATGTAGCACACGCACTGAAGCATACAACTCTTTGTCATAGATGGGATAATTAAGTTGAGCACTGGAGAGTTTTTCACTAAAATATGCAATGGCTCGTTTTTCTTGCATCAAAACTCCGCCAATTCCGGTACCACTTGCATCACAATGAACCTCAAAAGTTTTGTCAAAATTGGGCAAAGCAAGAATCGGAGCATGAGTAAGCAAAGACTTGATCTCATCAAAAGAGGTTGATTGCAAGGTTCCCCAAACAAAGGGAGTATTCTTCTTGCTCAAAGCATGCAAAGGAGCGGCAATTGTGCTAAAATATTTCACAAAGCGACGATAGAAACCCGCAAGACCAAGAAAACTTCTCACTTGTTGCAAATTGGTGGGTTGGGGCCAAGTTTTGATTGCTTCAATCTTAGATTCATCAACATGGACACCCTTTGAGGAAACAACAAAACCCAAGAAAACCACTTTGTCAACTCCAAAAGTGCATTTTTTCAAGTTCGCATAAAGACTTTCCTTGCGAAGAGTTTGCAACACAGATTTTACATGATTGATGTGTTCTTTCATGGTTTTGCTAAACACAAGAATATCGTCAAAGTAAACCACAAAAAAGACTCCAATGTAAGGACGAAGCACATGATGCATAAGACGCACAAAAGTACCGGGAGCTTCCGAAAGGCCCATAGGCATCACTAACCATTCATATAAACCAAATTTGGTTTTGAAAGCAGTTTTCCATTCATCTCCCTCTTGTATGCGGATTTGATAATAGCCACTTTTAAGATCAATTTTCGAGAAAAAGTTGGCTCCACTAAGTTCATCAAGCATGTCATCTAAGCGAGGAATGGGATGCCTATATCGAACGGTAATAGCATTGATAGGTCTACAATCGGAACACAAGCGGAAACTTCCATCGGGCTTAGGCACAAGAATAACGGGGACGGCACAAGGGCTTAACCTTTCACGTACATGACCGTTGTCGATTAGTTGTTGTACTTGCCTTTGAATCTCCTTGGTTTCTTCCGGATTGACTCGGTATGGAGCTTTGTTTGGTAGCGACGCTCCGGGAATGAGGTCGATTCGATGCTCAATGCTTCGAAGAGGAGGTAGACCCGGAGGTAGCTCATCGGGGAAAACATCTTGGAATTCCTGCAAAAGAGATTGAAACACCAAAGGTAGTTCGTGAATGTTGTTAGTTTTTGGTTCTCCATCCTTGCACACAAGGACAAAGTGCATCACGGTAGATGGGTTCTCACACACTTCTCTCATCTCACTTTTGGTGGCAAATAGAATGAGGTTTTTCTCTCTAGGTGAAGAGTCGCTCAAATTTGGCTTGTGGCTCTCACTCACTTTTGGGTGGATCACTTTCTCACTCTTGTCTCTATGATTGGTGGCTTGTTTGTCGGCTATCACATGACTAGGAGACATAGGTCGTAGCACATATTCTTTCCCTTTCATCTTGAAGCTATAGTGATTGGTACGCCCATTGTGTATGACACCACGGTCGAATTGCCATGGTCGACCAAGAAGTAGGTGACAAACGGTCATTGGGACCACATCACATTCCAACGTGTCTTCATAAGCACCAATTTTGAAGGAGACTTGGACCGTATGCTCGACTCGTATAGTGCCGGAGTCACTTAGCCATCGAACCTTGTAGGGGTGCGGGTGCTTCCGCTTGACCAATTGGAGCTTGGAGCATAGTTCTTCACTTGCCAAGTTGTGGCAACTACCTCCATCGATGATGACCTTGATGGACCGTCCATTGATGCCGGCTTTTGTGTGGAAGATGTGGCATCGTTGGTCTTCTTCTTGTTGATGTTGGAGAGTCAAGACCTTGGAGACAACGAGAGCGGGGCTCGAATCCCCATCACAAAAGACTTGATCATCTTCCTCTTCATTCACTTGCCGGTGCATGGCCACTTGCTCAAGGGCTTCCATTTCCTCTTCACTCATGGAGTCATATGTGCCATCGTCGTTGAGGATCATGGTGCGCTTGTTGGTGCATTCGTATGACTTGTGGCCTCGGCCGCCGCAAGTGAAACACTTGAAGGAGCTTGTTTTGATGGTCTCATCGGTCGGAGTAGAGGATGAAGCACGCGGCTTGAGGTTGCTTGTAGTAGGAGGAGGACGACTTGAACTTGTCGATGTCTTCTTGTAACTTGACTTGTCGTCATTTCTTGAAGAAAGCTTGGTTGATGTAGATGTTGGAGGAGTCGTTGAAGCTTGGTTGTTGGAGAAGCCGTAGGTCTTGGATGAGTACTTGGCGTACTTGAAGTCATCTTGCACTTGGTGTTTCGCCTTTGTAGCTTGATGCACGAGCTCAATGAGGGATGAGTATGGTTGGAAGTCGGCGATCTTCTTGATGGGGTGATTGAGTCCATTCAAGAAACGTGCCATAGTTTGCTCATCATCTTCCTTGACATTGGCGCGAATCATGGCTATCTCCATTTCCTTGTAGTACTCTTCAACACTCTTTGTTCCTTGCTTGAGTAGTTGGAGTTTCTTGAAGAGGTCGCGGTTGTAGTATGTTGGCACAAAACGTGCTCGCATGACATCCTTCATTTGAGCCCAAGTGGTGATTGGAGGTTCACCTCTTGCTTGTCGTCGCTCAATGATTTGTTCCCACCATATGAGCACATAATCTTGGAACTCAAGTGATGCCATAGCGATTTTCTTCGCTTCATCGTAGTTGTGCAAACGGAAGATTTTGTCAACCTTCAATGCCCATGAGAGGTAGTCTTGGGTCATTGCTTCCGTTGAACTTGGGCATGGTGAATTTTAGCTTGCCGTAGCGTTGCTCTTCATTGTGTTGTTGGCGATGTTGATGATGACGTCCTTGACGTGGATTGTACTCGTCTTCATGTTGCTCTTGGCGCGGAGGAAGACCATGCTCAACTTGCTCTTGTGGAACTTGAGGTTGAGGTGGAGCTTGACGAGCTTGTGGAGGAGCTTGAGGAACTTGACGTTGTACATGAGGTTGGTAGTTCCTCTCTTGGATTTCTTCTCCAAGGGCTTCCTCTTGATTGCGCCGTTCGCGATTGCGGTTGGCAAAGGCTCTACTTGATTCTTGAAGGGCACGTTGTGCCTCAAGATCTTGCGCTTCACGTTGTTGTTGTTGAAGACGTTGAGCCTTGGCGTCTTGTTCGTCTTGGTGACGATGTGCTCTTTCTTCCTCTTGTTGGCGACGAACACGTTGCCGTTCTTGAGCTTGAGCAAAAGCCTCTTGGTTTGATTGAGGACGAGGAACTTGATCATCAACTTGCTCCTGTGAATGCTTGTCATGTAGCGGGTTGCGAGATGCATGACGGTCTTGGCGCGCGGCTCGTCAAAGAGTGTTCGATGACGGTGTACTTGAGTCGTAGAAGGTGTCGTCGGAATGTCGACTCGAGCGGCTTCGTCTTGATGATGAAGAAGTGGAATGATGCCGGTTTCTCATTAACGCGCGGATCTCGTCCATTCTTGCATCATTCTCTTCCTTGTGAGCCTCGAACTTGTTGTCGAAGTAGTCTCTTGTACGTTGCTCGGAGAGCCGCAAGTCGATGGCGAGGTTGTCGATCGTTAAGCTCATTGCTTGTTGTTCTTGGTGCAACGCTCGTTGTGCACCAAAGAGATGGCTCTTGGTGACGTATGAGGACATGTCGTCGTCTTTCTCGATGAAGAGTGGGTTGGTAGAAGAACTTGGCCTATCCATCATTCCAAGCAAGATGTGAGTGGTAGAACGGAAAAGAACTTATACCAATGTACCTTTGACCGATGTTGAAAATGAATCAAGTTCACTCAAATGCGGACAATGAAATAGCACTCTTGGTACCGATTCTTGTCGGTTCTCACACCTACACAAATAAAAGCTTATGGTGGAGCTCGGTTAGGATGGTGGCACAAAATTTGATGCAATTGTAAGTGAGACTCAATAAAGTTGGAAATGATTCACAAATTTGCAAATGCAACAAGTAGACCAATAGCAAGATATGGTACACGGAAACACACGCGCAAATAGATAGTATGGGGTTATGCAACCAAGGATGAGCCAAAATGTGGAAATCACCAAGATGCTCTTGTTGCACAACACTAGAGAGACGCTAGCACGATTGCACAATAGGCGGATACGAACTTGTGCACAACCTACTAAGCAAAAATGCAACGACTACTATCCCAAGTATGCTATATGTATGGTGTGTCGATGTGTTGATCCAAGATGATCAAGTATGACAATCTTAATGTTTTATGATGCTATGGTTCTTGCTCATAAGCTCTTTGCTTATCTTTCTCTCTTTGCTTAAAAGCTTGATTGGCTCTTTTTCTTTTGAGCTCTTTTCTCATGCAAAATTTCACGAACCAAGATAGCAATTGTGTATGCGATGACAACTTTGTGACACACAAGTTGATGCTAAGATATGCACCACTTTGGTATGGTATGTATGCTATGGAGTATGATCACTAAAGTGCACAAGTCACGTTGCCGGCAATACTCAATGGCTAGTCTCGATGGGTAAGCGACGCAAAAGATGGGCTATGATGTTTATTAATGCAATTGCAAGTAATGACAAAGGTGTCGACGATGTTACCGTCCTTGACGAAGATGAGCGGTGGTGATGTTGATGTTGACCCGTACCTAGATAGCCGAAACACAAAAGGATGCGGAAAACCCCAACTCAAATTCTCAAGTCAAAATGTGGCAACATTGTCGGAATTGGTTTCGGGAAAGGTTATGGTGGTGTTATGCGGAAATGGTGGAGGTAAGTGGAAGTGTATGTGGGCACGGGACAAAATTTGGCGAAGGTTAGGCGGTGATCGGGGTGGTGGAAGGGATGGATGCTACCAGGGGCCGGAAATCCTTGCTAGAAGCCGGATGTCCGGGGCGCCGGATGTCCGGGCTGATCGGGCCGGATGTCCGGGCTGCCGGATGTCCGGGCTGCTCGGGCCGGACGTCCGGTCACGAAGAACACCGCGGGGAAGAGGTCAAAACCGGTCAAATTTGGGCGATTTTGTGGATGAAAATTGTGAAAAAGAGGGGGAATGCTAGATCTACCTGCAACACACGAAATCCACGGATCAAATCCAACAAAACTTCATCACACTAACAAATCACTAAAAATTTTGGGGGCTATTTTTGTGGGGAATTTTCGAAATTAGGACAAAAACAACAAAATCAAGCTAGAAAAAGAGGGGTAGGGGCTCCAATAACGTGATCAACGTGGCTCATGATACCATGATGATGTAGGGCGGAACCCTACGTGGGCGATCTTTCACGTTGGAGCGGATCCTATGGGGAAATCACGAAGAACGAGCGGAAGAACACGAGGAACTCACGGGGAGGAACAAGGGAAGATACTCAACCGACAAGAAATCAATCACACAAGCGCTAGATTATCGAATACATAGAGTGGCACAAGGTTCAAGGTCAACAAAGGTAAGGATACACGAGTAGCCGTTCTTCTCCGAGAGGAGGTCTTGATGGGGTCCACCCTAGGAGGGGGTCTTGAATCCGCTTGGGGGATCTTCTCCGTAGAGGTCCTGATCTCAAAGGAGAAGTAGCCAAGTGGACGAGCAAAGGCTCTCACACCGAAATATGAGCTAATCCAAAGCTAACCCTAGAAAGAGGAGGGGATCAAGTATATATAGTCTCGGGGAAGGGGTACAAGGACAAGTCCGGAGGCACTTTGCATAGCGGGGAGGCGGATGTCGGGCTTTGGTGAGGCGCCGGATGTCGGGCTCTCAGCCGGATGTCGGGCTAGGCGACGATTCTGCAGAACCGGGTGATGGGGCGGATTTCGGGCGAGGGCGGATATCCGGGGCTTGGACGGGCCGGATGTCGGGCGGGAGGCGGATGTCCGGGCTGGTCTGGTCTTCAGTGCATTCGGTGATGGAGGGCGGATTTCGGGCGAAGGGCGGATATCCGGGCTTGAGGAAGAGCCGGATGTCCGGGGCATGGTGTCGGATGTCCGGCTGGGCAGATTTCTCCGTTCCTCTCGTCGTGTTCCTTCATCATTGTACTTGGGGACTTGCCCGTCTTCACGTGCACCCTCGGAGGTTCCCTTGACACCTAATCATGCATAGCATATCGGACTTAGGTAGTAGCCATGTCTCGAGTGGATCATATGCGATATCAATAAGGAAGGAGGTCACCTCGTTCTCGAGAGCTCTAGCTCTAGCTCGTGTCATGGGTCCTCTTGGCTCTTGATGAGACGGTTGTGGATGCATGGGGATGATCGTGGGATGCTCCGCATCACGAAGGCTATGCTGTGGGCCGGATGACCAAGAGTCGTCGCGGCAAGCTCTACATCGACGATGCAGGCTGGGGCCCCGAGGCCGGCTCGATTGAGTCTGGTGCGGGTCCCCTTTGGTGGCATACACGTCTTCATTGGCAAGATCGGTGAACCGGGCCCTGAGTTGGACACCTGCACCGACCTCGTCGAGACAGCTCAGTGTGCGCGATCTGCCCAGGTCAAACCGGCCGTGAAGCGTGCCTTTGTGGGAGTCATCCACGGAGGAAGTTATGAGGACGGATCAGAATCTGGTAGCGAGACCGTCGTCTACTCTGGCGACGAGTCGTCAACCGGAGAAACTGAATCTCTATATCAGCTACAAGATGGCCGGATTGGGGGCTGTTCTGATGGTGACAGTATTCCGGACCCCTCCGATCTGCCCAACCGGGTTGGAATATTCATGGCGATTACACAAGCAGCGCTTCACTCTTATTGCTGCGGCAATGATCTCCGGTTCAACAGCGGCGGCGGCTGCCGGGCAGAGGCCCCGTCGCCCGCCGCTCAAGTTTTATCGATCTGTTCGATCGTTGGCTGCGCTCATGGCGAAGGCTAACCCGGCGGATCAGGGCGCTCATAACGCAGAGATTGCGAATGTGAAGAACAAATCACTCAGGCTAAAGCGGATCTAGCAGCTGCAGACGCCAGATGATGGCACACGGCGGGCGCTTTAGATCTGCAGCTTATAGGCTCATGTTGGATCGAACGCGTCACATGAAGTCATGAAGAGGAAATACAGATCCGTTTACCTTCAATTTTGAAGCGAGACCTCTTCAACACCCGGAGCGGGAACCAGTAATCCGCGGTGGTAAACCGGCGAAGCTTTGGGGCAGGCACGCCGGTCAACCCGCTTAATAGATCTACCTCGCCATAACGCCAGGTGTGCCTCGAACCGTCTGACACCTCCGGGTCACTACTCCAACCCGATGGATAACCTTGTTGCAGCTGCGGCACGGCTGGAGGCTATTCCAATTGAAGGTGACTCACCACAGGCGATAGAGACGCGTCGGGTCAAGGAGCTCCTTAGAACAGCTTTGGTCCAACAGGAAGCGTATTCGTACAGCCGCGACCGGATCCACTCTACCCCTCGCCCAAGCTGGAGCTATAGCAGGCACATGGATGAACCGGCCGTATCAAGTAATGCACGGCGTGGTGCGCCTCGTGGCAACAACCCGGCAGGTGGTGTCGATAACGCCCAGGAGGTGGTGAACCGGGCCCGGGCACGAAGGGAGGCCGAGTTAGCAGCACAGAACGAGGCGCGTCCGCTTACGCCGGTTCGCCCCACCACCTCAGTCGAGCCAGGGGTCGCTTCTAGCTTGGGGGTGCCCTGTTTGATCCCGCTTTACATAGCGTCGCTTGCCCAAAGACTTCAAGGGTCCGCGCAAGGTGCCAAATTACACTGTTGATTTACCTCCAGAAGCATGGATAGAGAGTTATGAGATGGCCATGGAGATGCTAGATGTGGATGAGGCCGCGTGTGCAAAGTATTTTACCATCATGCTTGAAGGGACGGCCCGTACTTGGTTAAAAAGCTTGCCGCCCAATACTATCAGTTCATGGGCCCAGTTGCGAACCCGGTTTATCCAGAATTTCAAAGATACCTGTAAGCAACCCATGTCCGTAGTAGACTTGGCGGCTTGTGTCCGTGGAGGAAGGGGAGTCAACAACCCATTGGATGCGCGCGTCTCGAAATCTTGCACTCGTCGGACGGATCAACGCTGACTCTGCGATCTTAACCACGGAGGCAACTGCGGTTTAAGCCTTTAAAGTTGAAGTTAGAGGCGCATGAAGCGATTTTGTAATGACATGGGAACTCTCATGGGCGCTTTAGTGAAGTATGCTGATTCTGATAGTACCAAGGATCCCGAGTCTGACGATGACGAGACGGGGAAGGGAAGGAAGAACAGCAACTCCAAGGGCCAGCAACATCACTCGGCTGGTAATGGTGGCGGAGGCAAGCGTAAAGCGAATGGCAACATGGACTTCGTAGCTAATACCAACGCACAGGACAAGGGCCAACGGCGCAAGGGTAAACAGCAGAATCGAAGTGGAGCGCCTAATCCCAATCCGGACCGCTTGAACTATCTATTGAATCAACCCTGTCCGAAGCATGGGACGAAGGAGACGCCAGCAAACCACCTCTGGAAACATTGCTACATTATGCAGGAGTTCAAGAGTTCTAATGCTTTCCTGTATGATCACGGCTCTGCGGCGGTTCAGATCTGGGCGGGTTACGGTGGAGAAATTCGGTTAAGGATTTAATGGTAATCCGGCGAACATAACAACGAACAATCGAAATAACCAAGGTGGTTACAACCAGCAGCAACAACGATCGGGTTATCAAAGCAACCCAAAGCAGTTGAATAGTGGGCAGTACCATGTCTTCACCACTAGCTTAGACAAGCGAGACCGGAAGGTTCGAGAGCGGGCGATCAACGCTGTTGAACCGGCCGTACCCATTACCTATGCTGGTCGGAGCAGCCCATTTTATGGAGTAGAGGATCATCCTCCCGAATCGACAATCCGGGTCAGCTAGCCCTGGTGGTGGCACCTCAGGTGGGAGGTTATAAGTTCACCAAGGTACTCATGGATGGAGGGAGCAGCATTAACATCTTGTACTATGAGACCTTCCGTCGTATGGGGCTAACGGATAAACATCTCAAACCGTCCAATATAGTGTTCCATGGTGTGGTACCTGGCAAGTCAGCATATCTTGTTGGTAAAATAGCTCTGGAAGTGGCCTTTGGTGATGAATATGACTCCAGATCGGAAAACATTGACGTTTGAAGTGGTAAAAATGCAAAGTCCATATCATGCCCTGTTCGGGCGACCGGCTTATGCCAAGTTCATGGCACGGCCTTGTTATATCCATTTGCAGCTCAAGATGCCAGGTCACAAGGGGACAATAACGGTTCATGGGAGCCGCAAGATCTCTTTGGAGTGCGAGGAAGGAGATGCAGCTTACGCAGAGTCGGTTTGTGCCACCGAGGAGCTGAAGTACTATAAGGACAATGTTGATCCGGCGGACATGACTCCATTGAAGAAGCCAACTACTGAGCATGATCCGCCCGAAATTCAAATCGGCAGTGAGACTAAGCTTGTTGACTTTGTGCTGGCGATTCGTCCAAGCAGTTCAACATCGGTGCCAACTTGGATCCGAAATAGGAAAGCGCTCATCGAGTTCATCCGTGAGAATCGGGACATTTTGCATGAAAGCCTTGACATGCCGGTGTACGAGGCAAGTCGCTGAGAACACTCTTAATGTTGATCCCAAGTACAAACCGGTGAAGCGGTTTCTCCGCGGTTTAACGAAGAAATCGCAAGGCCATTGGAGAGGAGGTGGCGGGCTCTTAGCAGCTGGTTTTATCGTTGAAGTCTTCCATCGAGTGGCTTGCTAATCCGGTGCTGGTTCTTAAGAAAACGGCACTTGGCGCGTGTGTGTGGATTACAGATCTTAACAAGGCTTGTCCAAGAGATCCTTTGCCCTCCCCGCATTGACCAGATTATTGATGCCATCAAGGGTTGTGAGCATTGAGCTTTTGGATGCATATTCGGGTATCATCAGATCAAGATGGCGTTAAGGACCAGGAGACAAAAGCGTTTATCACTCCCTTTGGAGCCTTACGCTATGTATCTATGCCTTTTGGGCTCAAGGCGCCCAAGCAACTTATCAGCGCTGTGTATGCAATTGCTGCATAAATAGATCGGCCGTAATGTGCACACCTATGTTGATGATATTGTGGTCAAGTCAAGGGAGAAGGAGACACGATTGGCGATTTGAAGAAACCTTTGACAACCTGCGGGTTTACAAGATGATGCTCAACCCAGCCAAATGTGTCTTTGGTGTTCCGGCGAGCAAGTTATTGGGTTTTCGTGTCCAACAGGGAATTGAAGCTAATCCGAGAAGATTACGGCTATTACCTCCTGGCTAAACCAAAGTGTATTAACGAGGTCCAGCATTTGGCAGGCGGATTGCCTTGTTGAGCGGTTTATCGGCCGCCTCGGAGAAGGCCATCCCTTTGTACGGATCTTTGAAAAAGATGACCAGTTTATGCAGAGTCCGGCCGCCGATGAAGCGTTGGAGGACTTAAGCGGCAATTGGCCAACCGCTTTGTGCTCGCCGCTCCCATTGACAAAGAGCCGCTACGCTATATGTTGCTGCTAACGCCCGAGCGGTCGGCGTGGCCATTAATGGTGGAGCGGAAGGAGGCGGGAAGGAGCATCCGGTTCAACGTCCGATTTACTATATCGATGAGGTACTTATCGAATCTAAGCAAAGGTATCCGCATTGGCGAAGTTGGTATATGGAGTTTTCATGGCAAGTTGGAAGCTGAAGCGATATTTCAAGGGCACTCCATCACAATGGTCGATTCTGCTCCCTTAGGCGATATCATCTGAGCACCGGAAGCGGCGGCGGATTGCCAAGTGGGCTATAGAGCTTGGGCGCCGCGATGCAAATGCGTGCCTCGGACAGCGGTGAAGTCTCAAGCACTTGTGGATTTCATTAATGGTTGGGCGGAGTTGCAAGCACTGAAGAAAAGCGGATCACACATATTGGACCATCCATTTTGGCGGATCCATGCAATTGGAGGGCTCGAAATGGAGTCGTATTAACTTCCCCACGAGGTGACAAGTTCTGCTACCTTCTCCGCAATGTTCCTTGTACTAACAATGCAGCTGAGTATGAAGCCTTGCTCCATGGTCTCCGGATGGCTAGGAGATGAATCTAAGCGGGTTAAGTGCTTGGTGACTCGGACCTAGTGGCTCAGCAGTGTATACGGCACTTGGGATTCAAAGGACCCACTCATGGCTGCATATCTTCGTGAGGTGGATATTGTTGCAGGTCATTTCAAGGGCTATCAGGTGGACCACGTGGACCGTTGGAAGAATGAAGCGGCGGACGCTTTAAGCCGGTTGGGCTCTCAACGTAAACCGGTCCCGCTCAATGTTTTTCTGGACGTGCTGCACAACCCGTCGGTCAAGCTCCCTGGTGAAGCGGATTTGGCTATTCTTGATCCGGAGGCTCAATTGGTGGCAGCTCTTCACGTCACTCCGGATTGGACGCTTCCTTATCTTGCGTACATGAACCGGGGCGAGTTACCAGAAGATGAGACGTTGGCCCGGTAGATAATCCGGCGATCCAAGTCTATGACCATTGTTAATGGCGAATTGCATCATTGCAGCGTGTCAGGGGTGTTTCAACGCTGTGTGTCCCCTGAGGAAGGCTGTGAAATATTGCGTGAGATCCACGAAGGAGATTGTGGTCACCACGCCGGTTCAAAGTCCTTGGTGGCTAAAGCGTTCCGCCACGGTTTTTATTGGTTGACCGCTCATCCGTCACGGAAGATCTGGTCGACGATGTGATGGTTTCCAAAAGTTTTCCAGACGTGCTCATGTATCGGCCCAAGAATTGAGGATGATTCCAATTACTTGGCCGTTTGCAACCTGGGGGCTGGATATGGTTGGACCTTTCAAAAGGTCCAAGGACAAGAAGACCCACCTCCTGGTGACGGTTGACAAGTTTACAAAGTGGGTAGAGGCAGAACCTATTAGCAAGTGTGACGCGGCCACGGCCGTTCAGTTCATCAAAAAGGTGATTTTACGGTTTGGCTTTCCACACAGTATCATCACAGATAATGGTACCAATTTGTCCAAAGGTGTCATGAAAGAGTTCTGCGAACATGAACACATCCGGCAGCGTTTCTTGATAGCCACCCACAGTCCAATGGTCAAGCGGAAAGGGCTAATCAAGAGATCTTGAGAGGCATCAAGCCCGGCTTATGGTCCCTTTGCGAGAGGACACCGGTTGTTGGGTAGAAGAACTACCATCGTGTTGTGTATCAACACTTCATATGATCCACAGGATACACACCGTTCTTTATGGTCTATGGGCGGGCGCGGTTCTCCCGATGACATCCGTCATGACTCACCTCGTGTGGGAGCTTATGTTGAAGCGGACAACGAGGCGGCACGCAAGATGCTTTGGACCTGTTGGATGAGGAGCGTGACATAGCAGCTGCCGCTCGGCGATTTACCAACAGGATCTTCGCTGTTACCATAGTCGCGGGTCCGAACCGAACTTTTCAAGAAGGAGATTTGGTGCTTGGCTCATCAAGACCAGACCGGTATGCACAAGTTATCCCCACCTTGGGAGGGACCTTTCTTTGTCGACAGAATCTGCACTGTGGGTCATACTATTTGATCGATATTCGAGAGCATAAAGACTCACGTACATCGGAGGAGGAGACCAACAGGCCGTGGAACATAGCTCATCTTGACCTTATTATACGAGCCATCGGCTCTACTCATGTACATATTATGACAAGGTATATATTATGAATTAAGTAATAATCCGAGCCTCGGCTAAAGCGGGTATCTGTTACTGTTACATCATGCGTGGTTACATGGGTTGTTACGTCTTAAAGCGGCCTCCGGTTTACCCCCGAGTTTGCTTTTCAAAAGCTTTATGATATCACTTGGGGGCTTGGTTGTGTCGAACCAATGCAACACCTTTTGATAGGCGAAAGCCACCAGATCACTTGGGGACATGGTCACGTCTGAACCATCACGCCTCTTGATCGGCCTAAGGCCATAGAGTCACTTGGGGCTTGGTGAACCGAACCATTGCCATGCCACTTGATCGGCATAATGCCACGGTTTCGATTGGGGACTGGCTGACTTGAACCATGGCTACACCTTATTGGGAGCTTGGTGGTGTCCGACCATGGTAACACCATCGATCGGCTCGATAAAGCCTCTTTTGCAAATGGTTTTATCATTGCCTTTGCTTTCATATTTTTCCATAACTATTATTTGATTTTTGTTGCGTTTTTAAACCGATATCATTTTAAACCGGTTCAAACTGTCGGTGGCGAATTCGGTCCATTTTATTCGGAGATAATTTTTCGGTTTGACTTTTTCTCATTAACATCCATTATGGAGTAACAGGGGGCTTGTCATGACCCGGCACGGTTTACATGGTAAGCCGGCATTATAAACACAGGAGTTGTTCTCTCCTTTGACGGTAACGGTTTATACAACCTCCGCTTCAAGATTGGCTAAGACAACTTCATGCCCAGCGATGGCAGGTATTTTGTATCACAAATTTTGATTATATACCTCAATATTTCATTTCATATATATATGAACGTCACAAGCCGTCTGGCGGCACAAACCGCCGTGGCGGTTTAAGATTTTGTGACTGCAGGCAATATAGATTGAAGGTTTCGATCATTCAATCAAAAGTATCAGCACCCATGCACGAAGGCATATTAAAAGCAAAAGTGTTGGCTATCCTATTACAAGGCATTGAGGCCCAAAATTTGGAATTGCTTCAGTAGCGGGAGTTTCGACGTATCAACCGACTTGACGGATTAAGCTTCATTGCGGGTTGGCGTGAAGTAGATGGGTCGTCGGCGTCGGTTCAACTTCTTCCTCCTCACCATCCAATGGCCGGAAGTCATTGGTGGTCCAGTCAATCCGGGTTAAAGCTTGAAAGACAGCCTCTTCACTTATAAGCTCAGCCGGATCACCGTCAGGGGCGTAAGTGTGATTACGGGTTGGTGGAACAAGGTTACGCACTTCGGGATAACAGCTTCAACCCGTCATTGTTCGCGTCGTAGAAGGAGCGGTGAACCGTCGAGTTGGCCTCTTCTGCCAGATTGACTTCGCCAGAGGACGCATCTCCTTGTTACCCGTTTGAGAGCATTATTATCAAATACTTGCCGTTTTCTTGAGCACTGGGAAGCCCTTGGCTATGTCGGCGGATCAAGGTCAGCTATCCATGCTTTGGCGCGAGTTAGTGCCAATAAGGTGCCAACCCGGCAGCGGATCGTTTCAATTCTTCTATCTGTCTTTGGTATAATAGATAACGGTCCGATGTGTCCTTGATCGATGTCGAGCTGCATTATCATAAGAAGTGGCGCAAATAACTTCGCTGGGTGCGATATACAGCTGTTCAATTAAGCGTATCTGGCGTCCTTGAGTTTCTTCCGCATGTCGAGCCGGATGAGCAATGCGCCTACCTATACCGGTTTAAGAAAGTTCAGGTTAAACGGAGGAAATTTCAAAGCGGAATATTCATCACAACCTTGGTGAAACGTTGCTTACCGAATATTGCAGAGGTCATGGCATTGATTTGGCGCTTTAATCCAGTGAGCTCTTCCATTGCCGGTTTAAGAGCTGCTTCAGCATCTTCCGCACGTTTTAGCAAGCCCACCTTTTCAGTATCCCAGCTGGCCCGCTCAGACTTGAACCACTCCTTGAGCTGCTCCATGGTAGTCAAGGCGGTTTCAACTCATCCACGGCCTTGGAGGTTTACGCTTGTTGAGATTTCAGGTTTTCTTGAAGATCATTGATTTGTGAGACTTGTTGGCGTATCTCACTCTGCAACAAAAAGAGAGCATGTTAATATCTTCATTAGAAGTCCCAAGCGCATAACCAGTCATACACTTGGCACTTGGGGGCTAATGCGGATCATTTTTTACACTGATTATTGAAGTCCCATGGATTAATACAAGTGTTAATCATGGCACTTGGGGACTAATGTGTGTTTGATCAGAAATATATAAGACAAAGTACTATGAACTATGCAAAGTCCCGGTTTGACTTTCTAAGGACAAACCGGCCCTTGGGGGCTACTATGCAATGAAGGTACAAGAGAAGGGCACAACTATTTACCTCATAGCGCTCCTTCATAAGATTTACTAAACCGGCTTCATAATCACGGCTTGTGTAGAGCCGGTTCAGGAAGCCAGAGTGAAGGTCTTGGGCAGAGAGATTGTTATAAGCTGACAGATTAGTTTTCTCCTTCCCTTTGCTCATGGCGATAAATTCGTCCTTGGCGGTGTGCTTTGATAGAGCAACGGGTTGCGGGCGGTATATCACGGTGCCGTAACTCGACATCATCATCTTTGGTTGGACTAGCGGATTAGCATTTTCAACAGGGCTTGGCGCTTTCATACCGGGCTTGGCGGATCAGCATTGAGTCCGTTGTTCTATTGCGGACTCGGAGGAGCTGGAGGATGTGAAGTCTCAACTTGGACATCGGTTCAACCTCTGGCGGATTAGCATTGGCATCTTGATTTTTCCCAGCGAGTTGTCTTTAGCAACCGGGATTTTCACCATGATGCTCGGAGTCTTCTCGGATCAACATCCATAGTAGGGTCGAGGTCTTGGCCTTTTTACTAAGTCGAGCCTTGGTGCTACAACATCAAGGGTTAGAATATGATAAACCGGCGGATACAAGGAACAAATTAAGGAGTAATATACTTACCCAGCAGCAACTTTGAGAGGAGGCAGCTGAGTGGTTGATGAACCGCCAGACGAGTTGGAAGAAGCACAGTAATTGGTCGACGGATTGAGAGGGCATCGGAAGAAACCTTTCAAAGGATAACTCTTTTCGGAGAACAAGTCACCTCTGGGCGGCGTTTCGGGTTGGTGTGTCGGCTAAACCGGACGATGTAATTTGTTGACCGCTATCTTGGGTCGTATGGCGATACTTCTGTTTGCTGTGTCTTCAAAGAAAATTTTGGATCCAAATGATCATAGGGTGAGATTTTTCACTTTCCGGACTGTCGGCGAATTCTTTTAACGGTACAAGATCGAATCGGAAGAAAGAAGGATTACCTCAACAGTTTACGCATGGCTGACCTCGGCGTCATCACAGGAATTATAATCACAATAAAATGAATGAAAAAGAACCAAGTGAGTCAAGTTCTACCTCAGCATCGATTCTTCATCTTCGGCGGTTCGGAAGACTCGGCGGTTTTCCTCTTGCCGTTTTCTTGGTGGTCTTGGTCTTTGCACGAGGAACCGGGCGGTTTAGTTCGTTTCAAAAGGAGTTGTTAGCTTGAAAATTGTCTGAGAGGGATTAATACAATCAATATGGAATCAAAGTCCGTAGAGTAATGAGAGGAACCTTACATGGCGGTTTGTTGGAGATCGAACGGAGCCAACCGGTTTGGCTGCATGCGGAGATCGGTTCATCGAGCACTTTCTTCACTTTTTCGGTAACTTCAAGCTCGATTATTGATAGTTCGTGATGTCGTTGAGGATCTTTAGCGTCACCGGTATATTCGTGCATCAATCCGGGCGGCGGCTTAATGGTAAGATGCCCCAAGAAACCCAAAGAGCGGACAAGGTCAATACCAGTTAAACCGTTGGCCATCGAGCCGGAGCTTGGTAATTTGAGGTGCAAAATTCTTCCGTTCTGCGGCGGTCAGCCTTGAAGGCAATGGGTGGCTGTTGCTAAGTCGGTGAGGTGATAACCCGGCAAGGGATTTTCTCCGTTAGGAGCAGTGTTACGCAATAGAACCAGGTTTGATTCCAATCTTTAGGATGACTATGATGTTTGGCGTGAGGAAGTCCACTTCCTTCCTTTTACGGATTGAAACGCCGCCAAGTTACGTGTTAGGACCGTCGAGAATTCATGCGGCGGTTCAAATGAAAGAAATCTCGAAATAACTCCACGGTTGGTTCTTCTTGAAGATAGAATTCGCAGAATACTTGAAAGTTGCATATATTGGACACGAGTTGGACCAATATCTTGTGGATGGAGTTGGAAGCTTGCGAGGACATCCGGAAATTTTTGATCGGCGGGCTGAATCCCGGTCTAGGTGTTGCATAAAACAATCACCTCTCCTTCTTGAGGTTCAGGTGGACATTCGATTCGGAACTTCGCCATGGAGAACATTTTTGAGGCTAAACGCCCGGTGGTGGCGTAGCCGTTGAGATGTGTTTCCGTGATCCGGGGCGGAACCCAATTACAAGCGATAAATTGTTTAGCCATCCGGAAGGGGGAGCTGAAAGAAAATCAAGCAGTGCGGTTTCTCGTCCATGGTTTGTAAGTGAAAAATTCAGTGTTAAACGGTGAAAATACAATGCAAGGTCAAGTTGGCGGTTTAAGAGGGCTAATGACATATGGCGGATTGGCCATCAAGGATTAAACCGCCCATAGGCGAAAGGCCCAGATTCAAAATTTCGCTAAGTGTTGATGAAACAGGTTTCACACAATGTTCAAATCTATTTGGATCTACCGCACATCTATAAAGCAGTCTTTACTGCATTCTTTAAAAGGAGTTCAAGTAAAAAAGAGAAGGATGCATACTCTACCAGAACAAAAGGAAGGGCTGCTAGTATTAAAAACGGATGCGGAAAGACTACCGCAGGAGATCTATAACGTTTTTGGATCAAAACTACCGCGGCAGAAGGTAGGATGAAGAGGAAAATGGAGAGCTGTGCGGATGATCTTGTAAAACCTAATGCAGATCTACGGACGAGAATGAAGAAGCTTACCGCTGCATATTACGGCGGAGGCGATGAGCCTCGATCTAACTCAGGTTGATGCAGCGGCCTTGGTTGGTGCAGTTCTCGAAGGTCGCGGAGGCGGCAGAGCTTGAGAACCGAGGCGTCGCGAGGAAGAAGAAGATCACGAAGAGAGAAAAAGGAGCCCTCGGGTTTTATTTATAAGGGAAAGAGTAAATGGCAGGCGCGAGAATCAAGGCGTCCGAAGCGGCCGAGTGGGCGCGCCTGTCGCCTCGATTTTCGAGATAATCGTTAATGAGAAGGGAATCTTTTTAATCCTTTTATGCAGAGATGATGTCATGACGGACCGTTGCGGTGCTCCGAAGATGACGTCACGGCGGTTTACAAAAATTCGCAGGAGAAGTCAATATGGCGGTTTACAAAAATTCACAGGAGAAGTCAATATGGCGGTTTACGAAAATACAAGAGGATGTTTGCAAGATATTTTTAGTGTTGAAGATTGACATGAATAAATTCAAATCAATCCGGGGCCTAATGTTGAGGATATAGCTACTGAGTATAAACCGGCCAGGAGGGCCCGGTTCACCTTAGACTGTGCTGAAGCCCATGAAGGTCTTGAAGATGGCGTTCAACTAGTAAAGCTTGGAAGCCCACGGCCCAAAGGCGGATTAGGGCCCGTAGTGGTAAACCGCCATGATTATGTAAACTTGTAATATAAGTTAGAAAGGAGAGAGACCGAGTCGGACACTTTGTATAGGTCGGCTCGGGACTCTGTTTACCGGCCGGGCGTCAACCTGTGTATATAAAGGGACGACCTGGCGGCGGTTCAGGAGAGACAACAACAACTCGAGGCCTAGGCGAAGCTTATTTGCTCCCTAGTCATCGAAACCACATCAATCCCATCACTACTAGACGTAGGCTTTTACCTTCATCGAAGGGGCCGAACTAGCATAAACTCTCGTGTCTTTGCGTCCGCTTTAACCCCTTCAAGTTAACCCGTAGCGATGGCTCCACGACTAAGTCCTTTCACGAGGACATCTGCCGTGACAAAACCACGACACTTCCCCCCTCCTCCTTTAGGTGGAAACCTACTAGGACTTGGAGTCTTAGTAGGATTCACCTTCTCCCGGCGCGCCTAGCTAGGGCCGGCCGGCCTCCCCCTCCCTCCTCTATGTACGGGGGCAAGGGGGCACCCTAGAACACACAAGTTTCTCTTAACCGTGTGCGGTGCCCCCCTCCACAGTTACACACCTCGATCATATCGTCGTAGTGGTTAGGCGAAGCCCAGCGCCAGTAACATCATCATCACCATCGCCACGCCGTCGTGCTAACGGAACTCACCCTCGTCCTCAATTGGATGAAGAGCACGAGGGACGTCATCGAGCTGAACGTGTGCTGAACGCGGAGGTGCCGTATGTTTGGTACTTGGATCGGTTGGATCGCGAAGATGTTCGACTACATCAACCGTGTTACTAAACGCTTCCGGTTTCGGTCTACGAGGGTACGTGGACACACTCTCCCCTCTCGTTACTATGCATCTCCTAGATAGATCTTGCGTGATGGTAGGATTTTTTTTGAAATTACTGTGTTCCCCAACAGTGGCATACGAGCCAGGTCTATGCGTAGATGTTAAATGCACGAGTAGAACACAAAGAGTTGTGGGCGATAATAGTCATACTGCTTACCAGCAATGTATTACTTTGATTCGGTGGTATTGTTGGATGAAGCGGCCCGGACCGACATTACATGACCGCTTTCATGAGACTGGTTGTACCGATGTGCTTCACACACAGGTGGCTAGCGGGTGTCTGTTTCTCCATCTTTAGTTGAATCGAGTTTGACTACGCCCGGTCCTTGTTGAAGGTTAAAACATCACACTTGACGAAAAATCATTGTGGTTTTGATGCGTAGGTAAGAATGGTTCTTGCTAGAAACCCGTAGCAGCCACGTAAAACTTGCAACAACAAAGTAGAGGACGTCTAACTTGTTTTTGCAGGGCTTGCTATGATCTGATATGGTCAAGACATGATGTGATATAATTTGTTGTATGAGATGATCATGTTTTGTAACAAAGTTATCGGCAACTGGCAGGAGCCATATGGTTGTCGCTTTATTGTATGCAATGCAATTTCCATGTAATTGTTTTTCTTTATCACTAAGCGGTAGCGATAGTCGTAGACGCAATAGTTGGCGAGACGACAACGATGCTATGATGGAGATCAAGGTGTCGCGCCGGTGACGATGGAGATCATGATGATGCTTCGGTGATGATGATCATGAGCACAAGATGATGATGGCCATATCATGTCACATATTTTGATTGCATGTGATGTTTATATTTTATGCATCTTATTTTACTTAGAACGGCGGTAGCATTATAAGATGATCCCTTACTAATTTTCAAGGTATAAGTGTTCTCCCTGAGTGTGCACCATTGCTACAGTTCGTCGTGCCGAGACACCATGTGATGATCGGGTGTGATAAGCTTTACGTTCACATACAACGGGTGCAAGCCAGTTTTGCACACGTAGAATCCTCGGGTTAAACTTGACGAGCCTAGCATATGCAGATATGGCCTCGGAACACTTAGACCGAAAGGTCGAACGTGAATCATATAGTAGATATGATCAACATAGTGATGTTCACCATTGAAAGCTACTCCATCTCACGTGATGATCGGACATGGTTTAGTTGATATGGATCACATGATCATTTAGATGACTAGAGGGATGTCTATCTAAGTGGGAGTTCTTAAGTAATATGATTAATTGAACTTCAATTTATCATGAAACTTAGTACCTGATAGTATTTTGCATGTCTATGTTGTTTTAGATAAATGGCCCGTGCTACTATTCCTTTGAATTTTAATGTGTTCCTAGAGAAAGCTAAGTTGAACGATGGTGGTAGCAACTACACGGACTGGGTCTGTAACTTGAGGATTTTCCTCATTGCTGCACAGAAGAATTATGTCCTTGATGCACCGCTAGGTGGCAGACCCAATGCAAGAGCAAATGTAGATGTTATGAACATTTGACAAACCTCAGTATGATGACTACTTGATAGTTTAGTGTACCATGCTTTACGACTTAGAATCGAGACTTCAGAAATGTTTTGAACGCCATGGAACATATGATATGTTCCAAGAGCTAAAAATGATATTTCAGACTCATGTCCATGTTAAGAGGTATGATACCTCTAACAAGTACTTTGCCTACAAGATGGAGGAGAATAACTTAGCTAGTGAGCATGTGCTCAGAATGTCTGGGTACTACAATCACTTGAATCAAGTGGGAGTTAATCTTACAGATAAGATAGTGATTGACAGAGTTCTCTAGTCACTATCACCAAGTTACTAGAACTTAGTGATGAGCTATAATATGCAAGGGATAACGAAAACGATTCCCAAGCTCTTCACAATGCTGAAATCGGCGAAGGTAGAAATCAAGAAAGAGCTTCAAGTGTTGATGGTTCACAAGACCACTAGTTTCAAGTAAAAGGGCAAAGGAAAAGAAAGGGAACTTCAAGAAGAATGACAAGCAAGTTGCCACTCCCATGAAGAAGCCCAAAGCTAGACCCAAGCCTGAAACTGAGTGCTTCTACTGCAAAGGAAATGGTCACTGGAAGCGGAACTGCCCCAAATACTTGGTGGATAAGAAGGATGGCAAAGTGAACAAAAGTATATATGATATATATGTTATTAATGTGTACTTTACTAGTGTTCATAGTAGCCCCTGGGTATTTGATACAGGTTCAGTTGCTATGATTAGTAACTCGAAACAAGAGTTACAAAATGAACAAAGACTAGTTGAGGGCGAGGTGACAATGTGTGTTGGAAATGATTCCAAGGTTGATAAGATCGCCATCGCATACTCCCTCTACCTTCAGGATTAGTATTGGAACTAAATAAATGTTATTTGGTGTTTGCGTTGAGCATAGATATGATTGGATCATGTTTATTGCGATACGGTTATTCATTTAAGTCAGAGAATAATTGTTGTTCTGTTTACATGAATAAAACCTTCTATGGTCTTACATCCAATGTAAATGGTTTACTAAATCTTAATCGCAGTGATACACATATACATAATATTGATGCCAAAAGATGCAAAGTTAATAATGATAGTGCAACATGTTTGTGGCACTGCCGTTTAGGTCATATTGGTGTAAAGCGCATGAAGGAACTCCATGCAGATGGACTTTTGGATCACTTGATTATGAATCATTTGATACTTGCGAACCATGCCTCATGGGAAAGATGACTAAGATTCCGTTCTTCAGAACAATGGAGCAAGCCACTGACTTATTGGAAATAATACATACCGATGTATGCGGACCGATGAGTGTTGAGACTCGCGGCGGGTATCATTATTTTCTGACCTTCACAGATGATTTGAGCAGATATGGGTATATCTACTTAATGAAATATAAGTCTGAAACATTTGAAAAGTTCAAAGAATTTCAGAGTGAAGTACAAAATCATCGTAACAAGAAAATAAAGTTTCTACAATCTGATCGCAGAGGCGAATATTTGTGTTACGAGTTTGGCCTTCATTTAAAGCAATGTGGATTAGTTTCACAATCACGCCACCTGGAACACCACAGCGTAATGGTGTGTCCGAACGTCATAACCGTACTTTATTAGAAATGGTACGATCTATGATGTCTCTTACCGATTTACCACTATCGTTTTTTGGGGTTATGCATTAGAGACAGCTGCATTCACGTTAAATAGGGCACCATCTAAATCCGTTGAGATGACACCGTATGAAATATGGTTTTGCAAGAAACCTAAGCTGTCATTTCTTAAAGTTTGAGGTTGCGATGCTTATGTGAAAAAGCTTCAGCCTGATAAGCTCGAACCCAAATGGGAGAAGTGCGTCTTCATAGGATACTCAAAAATAAATTGTTGGGTACACCTTCTATCACAGATCCTAAGGCAAGATCTTTGTTGCTAAGAATGGATCCTTTCTTGAGAAGGAGTTTCTCTCGAAAGAAGTGAGTGGGAGGAAAGTAAAACTTGATGAGGTAGTTGTACTTTCTCCCGAATTGGAAAGTAGTTCATCACAGAAATCAGTTCTAGTGATGCCTACACCAATTAGTGAGGAAGTTAATGATGATGATCATGAAACTTCAGATCAAGTTACTACCGAACCTTGTAGGTCAACCAGAGTACGTTCCGCACCAGAGTGGTACGGTAATCCTGTTTTGGAAGTCATGTTACTAGACCATGATGAACCTGCAAACTATGAGGAAGCGATGATGAGCCCAGATTCTGCAAAATGGCTTGAGGCCATGAAATCTAAGATGGGATCCATGTATGAATAACAAAGTGCGGACTTTGGTTGATTTGCCCTATGATCGGCAAGCCATTGAGAATAAATGGATCTTCAAGAGGAAGACGGACGCTGATAGTTGTGTTACTATCTACAAAGCTCGAATTGTCGCAAAAAGTTTTCGACAAGTTCAAGGTGTTGACTACGATGAGATTTTCTCACTCGTAGCGATGCTTAAAGTCTGTCTGAATCATGTTAGAGATTGCCACATTTTATGAAATCTGGCAAACGGATGTCACTACATTCCTTAATGTATATCTTAAAGAAGAGTTGTATATGATGCAACCAGAAGGTTTTGTCGATCCTAAAGGTGCTAACAAAGTGTGCAAGCTCCAGCGATCCATTTATGGACTGGTGCAAGCCTCTCGAAGTTGGAATATACGCTTTGATAGTGTGATAAAAACATATGGTTTTATACATACTTTTGAAGAAGCCTGTATTTACAAGAAAGTGAGTGGGAGCTTTGTAACATTTCTAATATTATATGTGGATGATATATTGTTGATTGGAAATAATACAGAATTCTGCATAGCATAAAAGGATACTTGAATAATAATTTTTTAATGAAAGACCTCAGTGAAGCTACTTACATATTGGGCATCAAGATCTATAAAGATAGATCAAGACGCTTGATAAGACTTTCGATGAGTACATACCTTGATAAGATTTTGAAGGAGTTCAAAATGGATCAGTCAAAGAAGGAGTTCTTACCTGAGTTGTAAGGTGTGAAGTTGAGTAAAGACTCAAAACCCGACCACGCAAGAAAATAGAATGAAAAGTCATTTCCTATGCCTCAATCATAGGTTCTATAAAGTATGCTATGCTGTGTACCAGACCTATTGTGTACCTCACCACGAGTTTGGCAAGAGGGTACAATAGTGATCCATGAATGGATCACTGGACAGCGGTCAAAAAATATCCTTATTGGAATAAGGACATGTTTCTCGGTTATGGAGGTGACAAAAAGTTCGTCGTAAATGGTTACGTCGATGCAAGCTTTGACACTAATCCAGATGACTCTAAGTCTCAATCTGGATACATATTGAAAGCGGGAGAGATTAGCTAGAGTAGCTCCGTGTAGAGCATTGTAGACATAGAAAATTTGCAAAATACATACGGCTCTGAATGTGGTAGACCCGTTGACTAAACTTCTCTCACAAGCAAAACATGATCACTCTTTGGGTGTTAATCACATAGCGATGTGAAGTAGATTATTGACTCTAGTTACCCTTTGGGTATTAATCACATGGAGATGTGAACTAATCACATAAAGATGTGAACTAATCACATAAAGATGTGAACTATTGGTGTTAAATCACATGACGATGTGAACAAGATTATTGACTCTAGTGCAAGTGGGAGACTGAAGGAAACATGCCCTAGAGGCAATAATAAAGTTGTTATTTATAGTTCCTTATATCATGATAAATGTTTATTATTCATGCTAAAATTGTATTAACCGGAAACTTAGTACATGTGTGAATACATAGACAAAATAGAATGTCCCTAGTATGCCTCTACTTGACTAGCTCATTAATCAAAGATGGTTAAGTTTACTAAACCATAGACATGTGTTGTCATTTGATGAACGGGATCACATCATTGGGAGAATGATGTGATGGACAAGACCCATCTGTTAGCTTAGCATATTGATCGTTTTTAGTTTTTCTGCTATTGCTTTCTTCATGACTTATACATGTTCCTCTAACTATGAGATTATGCAACTACCGAATACCTGAGGAACACTTTTGTGTGCTATCAAACGTCACAACGTAACTGGGTGATTATAAAGATGCTCTACAGGTGTCTCCGATGGTGTTTGTTGAGTTGACATAGATCAAGATTAGGATTTGTCACTCTGTGCATATCGGAGAGGTATCTCTAGGCCCTCTCGGTAATGCACATTACTATAAGCCTTGCAAGCAATGTGACTAATGAGTTAGTTGTGGGATGATGCATTACGGAACGAGTAAAGAGATTTGCCGGTAACGAGATTGAACTAGGTATGATGATACCGACGATCGAATCTCGGGCAAGTAACATACCGATGACAAAGGGAACAACGTATGTTGTTATGCGGTTTGACCGATAAAAGATCTTCATAGAATATGTAGGAGCCAATATGAGCATCCAGGTTCCCATATTGGTTATTGACCGGAGATGTGTCTCGGTCATGTCTACATAGTTCTCAAACCCGCAGGGTCCGCAGGCTTATGAGTTATGTGATTTGATGACCGAAGTTGATTCATATATTGGAAGGTTACATTCGGACACCGGAATGGTTCGGGTCGTTTCGGATGAGTTTCGGAGTGCCGGGGATTACCGGACCCCCCTGAAAGTTCATGGGCCTTAGTGGAAAGGAGAGAAGGGGCAGAAGGGAGGCCGCACCACCACCACCCCTGTGACGCACGAATAATCAAGCTACAGTAACCTCTGCTAATAACACCACGTCACCTCCGTTACTGTCGCGAATCTCGCGTCGAAAACCGATTCAAAAATCAATTCAAAATAAAAAATGGTAAACAGCAAAAGTTTTCAAAAATTGAAACAAAAATGTTCGGTGGTTGCCGAATATTACAAGGGTAATTATGGTGCAACAAACACATTTTTATAAAATGCCTAAATGATTTAAAATGGTTTAAAATAGAAAAGAAAATAAATAAAAGGAAAAGAAACTGCAAAACAGAAAACAAACAAAAAAAAGGAAAGGAGAGAAAGACCCCCCCCCCCCCGGTCCAGCCGACCCAACCGGCGGCCCATTAAATCCACAGGCCCAACCGCCACCCCCTCCCTTCTCCACAAAACCCTAACCTACCTCACCCCACCACTCCCACTCGCTTCCCCCACTCCCTCGATTGGATCTGGATCGGGAGAGAACCCGATCCTCGCCCCTCCACCCCGGCCGGCGGCCGGAGGCGCTCCATCGCTGGCTGCCTCCTCCAACGTCGGCAGCGTCCCGTCCTCCTCCACAGCGGACCTCCCGAACTCCCGCGCCCACCGCCCGAACCCTACACCCCGGTGGCGCGCTCCCCCTCCCTCTCTCTGCTTCGTTATGCGCCGCCCGTCCACACGCCCCCCAGCCACGCCCGACCTCCCGACCAGCAGCCACGCTGCCCTTCTGCGCCCTAGCCCACCACTGCTGCAGCTTGCGGCGGGCGCCCACGCCTCTGGTGCTCGGCCGGCCTCGCCTCGGCCACGCCTCGCCCGTCTCGGCCTCGCCTCGCCTCGTCTTGCGAGGCGGACTGCAAACCCGCACCGGTGTCGGGCGTGCCCTCTCTGCCGCCCGCTCCTGCACCCCGTGCGCCCTTGATGCCGCCATGTCATGCCAACTCCGCGCTCGGCCCCGCTTTGCTCCTGCACCTTTGCCCCTTTGGTTGCTGTGGCCTCACCCCTTGGCCCGGTGGCTGTCGCCCGCTGCCGGTGCGCCTCATCAGGCGCTGGCGCCCCCATCCCCATGGCGCCCTAGCCCCATTCGCAGATTAGGCCCTAGCGCCTATGACAATGGGCCCCGCCGAGAACGTTTAAAAAAGGAATTAAAAATAAATAAATAGATAATAATAATTAAATCAATTAATTAATTAACGAATTAATTAAGTTAATTAATCACAATTAGATTAACCTAATTAATTGTTAGTTAATTAATCAAACAATGACAAAGGGGCCCACCCCTAATTAATTATGATTAGTTTAATTAATCATTAATTAAAATGTGTCAGCGACGAGTGGGACCCATGGTCAGTTGACCGATCAACTCTGTTGATCTGCTGATGTCGACATGACATCATGCGATATCATTAAATCATTTTCGAATTAATTAAATAATTAATTAAATCCTTAAATTAACAAAATCTTTAAAAATCATATCTTTTAATCCGTAACTTCGGTTAAAATATTTTCAACATCAAAGTTGCTCGAGCAGCGAGGCGATTCCGGATCGCAACCCGTTCGTCCTCCACATCCCCTAACCTATCGAACTCGCAACTTTCCCCCTCCGGCTCCTCCGTCCGAAAACGCGAAACACCGGGGATACTTTCCCGGATGTTTCCCTCCTTCACCGGTATCATCACATACCGCGTTAGGGCACGCCTAGCATCACGCTTTGCTTTGTCATGCATCGTCATGCATCTGTTTGTAAATATTCATTGTTTCTTCCCCTCTTCTTAGCTGAACCGAGAGACCGACGCCTTGCTGCTACCCGAGACGACTACGGTGTTGACGACCCTCTCTCTTGCGAGCAACCAGAAAGCCCCCCGATCACGGATATCACCTATTCTACTCTATCTTGCTTGCATTAGAGTAGTGTAGCATATTCTTGCTTTCCGTTATTCCTATCCCGATGCATAGCTTTGTCCTTGCTACTCTTGTTGGTACCTTTACCGCTATCCTCTTGCTTAGTATAGGATGCTAGTGTTCCATCGGTGGCCCTACACTCTTCTCCGTCGCCATGCTATATCTTTGGGCTGTGATCACTTGGGAGGTGATCACGGGCATACACTAAATACTTTACCTTTGTTACATTACAGTGGTACTGTTAGAGATGGGGGCTTTGAAAGGACGGTGGCTCCATCCCGGTAGAGGTGGGCACAGGTTCCCGGCGGCTCCCGATTGTTACTTTGTGGCGGAGCGGCAGGCAGGTTGAGACCACCTAGGAGAGAGGTGGGCTGGCCTGCTCGGCGTTCAGCGGATACTTAACACGCTTAACGAGATCTTGGTATTTGATCTGAGTCGCTCTTGGCCTATCGCACTAACCAACTACGCGGGAACAGTTATGGGCACTCGGCGTCGTGGTATCGGCCGAGCCTTCGTGGCGTCTCTGCGAAGCGGCGCTGGATTGGAACGTAAGCTTGCTCTTGTATTAAGGGGCTAGTTTTGCTTCGGCGCGTTATAGCGTGCGGTGTGCTAAGGCGATGGGCCCGCACCCTGTGCGCTTAGGTTTAGACCGGCGTCTTGACCTCTCTGTTGTGCCTAGGTGGGGCTACGACGTGTTGATCTTCCGTGGCGGGCATGACCGGAAAGTGTGTCCGACCAAATGGGATCAAGCGTGTTGGGTTATGTGGTGCACCCTGCAGGAAGTTAATCTATTGAATAGCCGTGATCTTGATAACAGGGCGACTTGGAGTTGTACCTTGACCTTATGACAACTAGAACTGGATACTTAATAAAACACACCCTTCCAAGTGCGGATACAACCCGGTGGTCGCTCTCTAACGTGCATTGAGGAGGGATGGCGGGTAGGATTATGCTATGCGATGCTACTTGGAGGACTTGATCTACTCTCTTCTACATGTTGCAAGGCGGAGGCTGCGAGCGTAGTCTTGACGGATTAGCTATCCCCTCTTATTACGGCATTCTGCATTCGGTCCATGATATGGCCCTTTACACATATATCCATGCATATGTAGTGTAGCTCCTTGCTTGCAGTACTTTGGATGAGTACTCACGGTTGCCTTGTTCCCCTTTTCCCCTTTCTTTACCCGATTGCTGCAACAGACGATGGAGCCGTGGCGACGCCACCGTCGATGGCGACTACTACCCCGGAGGTGCCTACTACTACGTGCAGCCCACGCGATGACCGAGGAGTAGTTAGGAGGATCCCGGCGGGAGGCATGCGCCTCTTCGATCTGTATCCTAGTTTGTGCTAGCCTTCTTAAAGCGAACTTGTTTAACTTATGTCGTACTCAGATATTGTTGCTTCCGCTGACTCGTCTATGATCGAGCACGTGTATTCGAGCCCTCGAGGCCCTGGCTTGTATTATGATGCTTGTATGACTTATTTATGTTTTAGAGTTGTGTTGTGATATCTTCCGTGAGTCCACGATCTTGATCGTTACGCTTTGCGTGTATGATTAGTGTCTGATTGAATCGGGGCGTCACAAGTTAGTATCGAGCCATTGCTGTAGGAATCCCGCTTTCCAACTCCTTGGCCGAAGTCGAGTCTAGACATTGCAAAACTTTTACTAACATGGTTGTGTGTCTTACTGGCACACGTTGCCATTGGGTGGTAGTAGGATCTTTTTTTCCTCCTCCTATACTCTAGGACTCTGATCTCTCTTCTATTCGGGTTAAATGAATTTTACTAAATCTAACATTAGGATCTCGTTATCACTTTCACCCGGAGAGCCTCTTATTACTGATGGTCGTCTGCTGCACATGAAGACCCTGAAGATACTCTCCGCTGTTAACCCGAGAACTTGTGTTTATCGCGTTTGCAATTCCCTTCCACCATCAACCCTTATGGATAACTACTTGCAGTTGTTATTCTTACATTCATCGCCAGTTTGTCTTGTTATTACAAGATACCCCGAAACACTAAATGCGTTGTTTCGATAATCCTTTGAGCTTCTTGCCTTGCTGTTCTTTGTCACCTGAATACCCAAACGGATAATTCCTCGCACTTGCCGAGTATCCCCTCATCCCTAGCCGTTCATATGTTTCACAAAAATACATTCAAATACTACCTGATCTTCTGAAAATATTGAGTAGCCTATTGCTATTGAAATTCTTACTTGCTTGCATTATGGTTAATCCCATAAGTCTATAATCTTATTGGCATCTCTTGTCATTATCATTTTGAGCCCGTCGATTTGATTTGTTGCGCATGCTCGCAATCCTCAATCAGATCCTAGAATTCATCCTTCCGGCTCAGACGTCATTTTAAACGTGAGCTGATTCTCGCCAATCAAATTGTAAATCGATTGTGCCCCTAAGTATATTGAACTTATCCATCCTTGATCGAGTGTACGCTTCGATCCTTAACTTTGTAAATCATAATTCCTTTGCAATTGAGCTCTAAGTTACTCAGTTGTTTCTATAATCCAATGTCTTTGCATTGATTCTTCCTCTGGTTGTGAGCCAATACTCACATCAGATCCTTTATGGACCATCAGAACCTTGTTGGATTTTATCCGACAACACCCTTCATATTCAATCACTTTGGAAGTTCTTTCTCTGATACATAATGCCTATAGTAAATCATATTCCTTGATTTGGTCAACCATGCCCTGCCTTCGAGCTGGTGAAAATTACTCTCGAAGCTTGTGGTATATGTTCCTAAGATGCCCTGATGGGTTGGACCTATGCCTTCCTTAATCTGTGGGAACCCGAGAGTTTTCACGAGTCATACTCATCTGGTATTTCACCAGGTAAAACTTTCAACACTAATGCCTTTATCAAAGCGAGGAATGAATGGAAGGTTATACATTGAAGAAGTGGGAGTCGACCTTGAACTTTGTGTTCATGCCCATGGACACGATGTAGATCCTATCCTGGAAGCTTCTTGCAATAATAGCTATTTCCTTGATATAATATCCTTTGGTTTCGTTGAATTGATCCTTTGCAATCATGGTTCCGACCATATGTTCTTCGTTGATCCAATTCCCGGGCAAGTTTAAGCACTTGTCTTCTGTGGATCAATACCCCAGTCCAACCCTTACTTTGATCTACCGTCGAGTATTACCCCCTGGTATCTCGAGATTATCACAAAACTGCATAACTTCTTATGAGTTCTCCATCAAGTGCTACATTCTCATTTATCCCAATTTTTCACGGGCTCTGAGTTATTAAACACTCAAAGACACCGATAACTGACTCAAGTCCGCATCGCGATTAAGCAACTCTTGGTAACCTTCATTACTTACGAGTTTGAAATCAATCACGTCATTCCTAGCCTGCTTGGTTATATCCTTGTCGAGCCGACTTTAATTGTGGTACCTGGTCCTTATCCCAGGAGCACAACTTTCGACGATTGAGCTAAGCTTACGTCGATTTCCTTGCCTTATCGTTCCATCTTGAACAACAAGCTTGGTTTCGAGTTTGTGTCGTACCCTTGGTTCCAATAACCTTTCGCTTCACCATTCATTTGACTTGATGTCATCGCCGATCGATTACATCTTGAAATCTCGACAAAGTGTGTCGTGATCATCATCAACCTTATGAGCTCTTCCAGATATCAAATGAGTTCACGATGAGAAATACCATCCTTGCCCTCGATGATCCGGGTTATCATCGACCACTTTATTGCCTTCCCACCAACACAAGCTTGTTCGTGTTTGGTGTTATACCTGAGTTCCTTGCTATCCGATAATTGTTCTTCTTTACCTTGGAACATTAACATCTCTTATGTCCTCAATGTTGTGAGAAATTCACCACCCTTAAGAATTCTTGATACCGGTGATACTTATTAACATCACCATTCTTTTCTTGGTCCCGTGATGTTTCTAACCGGAATACCGACAAATGGTCTGTGATGTGTAAATACTAAACTTCGAGCAACCCTCTTGCTTTGAAGTTGTTGGTCTATAGTTTCATTCTACGACTATGGCTTATTGAATCACCATTCTGACATTGGTCGTGCAACCCAACCCATATTTCGGGTGCACCTTTCAACCAGTGATTAATTGTGTATGTTTCCCTCGAGCATACATCATTGTATCATTTGATTTGTTAAATGTTATCTCCTTGTTCACATAATTGTGGAGATCCATCTTTTGGAAATCTCGATGAATTGTCGCTGAGACCATCAGCCACCTCCTCGTCCTCTCTTTGATTTAATGATGAACTCTTGTTTCGGAACTCGCTTCCACAGTTCATTTCCTGAGAATCTTGCAATGTCATTTCGTCGATTTGTGTTGCACCTTTTCTTCTCGGACATCCTGAGTCTGAGGTATCATGACCCCAATTAGATCTGACTCTCGGTCAGATATGATGGTTGGGACATATTTCCAAGAGTTATAACGTTGGTCCTTATATAAGGGTGAGGTGATGTCATGCCTAGCACACCTGGCCGGAGGACCTATTGTTATAGTATCCTTTTTAGCAAGTTTAGCCATTCTTTCATGAGGAAAATTGTAAGACTTATTCTATAAGTTATTCCTGATGAATCCTTTGTGTTTCCAAAGTCTGATCTTCACCTGTTGGCCGTGTCAATGATATCTCGGAGCATGTCTATGGTACTCCAATTTTCAACAAGAACATTTGAAGCCCAATGTTAAATCTTTCCTGCTCAATTATCCAAACACCGTTGTATGGGTAATGTCATGAAATTTCTCTCCCCTTACCTAAAGAGTTTTCTACGTTATATCCTGTCATGGATATCGTGCTCTGCTTGTCCTTGGGAACGATATACCCCCTGAAATATGTGTTTAAACACAATTTCCTTTCCATTGTTCTGTTTAATCTGGAAATCACATTTTCCTTTCCATGGTTTTGTTTGACCTTTCTTGGGAATTATATGATCTGAGCAGTAATAATTCCCAACATATGCAAACACCTCGATGTACAATTCTGTCAGCAAGAACCTGTTACTATTGTTGATGACATTCCGGTAGCCACCGATGGACGAGAATTTTGCCAAATGGTCCGCCTCGTTCAACGAGCAGGGAAATGGTTCTCTTCGTCCCTCTCCCTTGGTATCGACATTGTTGCCAACATAACTGATAGGCTACCCTCTGACATGTATTGCTATCACTACCGTGCAAGATATCAACGCTTTTCCTACTTTTAACCACATGGTGGGCCCATAACCCACACTTCCACTGGATCGAAACCTGACTCTCCTGTACACCCCCGGTTTCCAAAGTTATTCCTCGCGCTTGACTTCTTATGTAACTCACGGGCCACCTTCCTAGTGTTCTATTCTGGTATCAGACCCAATCCTTACTCTCGTTGCCCTGAACCCCATTCTCACCCTGGTTCAGACCTCGAGCAACTATCTATCCGCTTGGAACCTCTTATTGTACCTTCGTACCTTACTCTCGATGTGTTTTATATGTTCAACTCGAGAGATACTCTTATGCACATTCTTGGGTTAAACCCCAGATTTTTCCCTCATAAGCATTTTTGTCGTAGCCGAGTTGCTCCTTCTCGATTCGTTAGTACGTTGGAGATCCCGACGAAAGGACGCTGACTTCATCATGATGACCTGAAGCAGAGCAATGAAGACATCAATATATTGGACCGGCCTCTTCGAGAAGAGCAAGCCAGGATGAGAAGACCCGCTAGATTCGTTACCAAACCTTTCCCCCTTTCACTACCTCTTAAATCTCGGGACGAGATTTCTTGTAGTGGAGGAGAATTGTGACGCCCGGATAATCAAGCTACAGTAACCTCTGCTAATAACACCATGTCACCTCCGTTACTGTCGCGAATCTCGCGTCGAAAACCGATTCAAAAATCAATTCAAAATAAAAAATGGTAAACAGCAAAAGTTTTCAAAAATTGAAACAAAAATGTTCGGTGGTTGCCGAATATTACAAGGGTAATTATGGTGCAACAAACACATTTTTATAAAATGCCTAAATGATTTAAAATGGTTTAAAACAGAAAAGAAAATAAATAAAAGGAAAAGAAACTGCAAAACAGAAAACAAACAAAAAAGGAAAGGAGAAAAGACCCCCGGTCCAGCCGACCCAACCGGCCGCCCATTAAGCACAGCCCAACCGCCACCCTCCCTTATCCACGAAACCCTAACCTACCTCACCCCACCACTCCCACTCGCTTCCCCCTCCCCTCGATTGGATCTGGATCGGAGGAGAACCCGATCCCTCGCCCTCCACCCCGACGCCGGGCGGCCGGAGCGCTCCATCGCCGCCTGCCTCCTCCAACATCGACGACGTCCCGTCCTCCTCCTAACGGACCTTCCCGAACTCCCCTCCCATCGCCCAACCCTACACCCCGTGGCGCGCTCCCCCTTCCCTCTCTCTCTCGCTCGTTATCGCCGCCGTCCACGCGCCCCAGCCACGCCACGACCTCCCGACCAGCGCGCCCATGCGCCCGACCTTGCGCGCCTCAGCCGCCACCGCTGCAGCTCCGCCGCGGACGCCCGCTGCCTCTGGTGCTCCGTCCGGCCTCGCCTCGGCCACGCCTCACCCGTCTGCGGCCTCGCCCTCAGCAGACTGCAAACCCCAGACCGGTGTCGGGCGTGCCCTCTCTGCTGCCCCGCTCCTGCACCCCCCTTGCGCCGGCGATGCCGCCATGTCCGTGGCCAACTCCGGCGCTCGGCCCCACGCCTCTCCTCCCGCCTTTGCCCCTTTGGTTGCGGTGGCCTCGCCCTTGCCAGCCAGACGGCTGTCCGCCGCTGCCAGGTGCGCCTCATCAGGCGCTGGCGCCTGCCATGCCAGCCTGCCGTCGCCCATTCACCGTTAGGCCCTGCGCTTATGACAATGGGCCCCGCCGAGAACGTTTAAAAAAGGAATTAAAAAATAATAATAACAATAAATAAATAGATAATAATAATTTAATTAATTAACGAATTAATTAAGATAATTAATCACAATTAGATCAACCTAATTAATTGTTAGTTAAGTAATCAAACAATGACAAGGGGCCCACCCCTAATTAATTATGATTAGTTTAATTAATCATTAATTAAAATGTCACCTTGACGATGGGACCCATCGGTCAGTTGACCGATCAACTCATTGATCGCGATGTCGACATGACATCATCTTGATGTCATTAAATCATTTTCGAATTAATTAAATAATTAATTAAATCCCGAAATTAACAAAATCTTTAGAAAATCATATCTTTTAATCCGTAACTCGAATTAAAATATTTTCAACGTGAAAGTTGCTCAAAGCAGCGAGGCGATTCGGATCGCGACCGTTCGTCCTCCACACCCCCTAACCTATCGAACTCGCAACTTTCCCCTCCGGCTCCTCACTTGGCAACGCTAAACGCCGGGATACTTTCTCGGATGTTTCCTCCCTTCACGGTATCATCACATACCGCGTTAGAACACGCCTAGCATCACGCTTTGCTTTGTCATGCATCGTCATGCATCTGCTTGTAAATATTCATTGTTTCTTCCCCTCTTCTTCGCTGAGACACCGAGACCGACGACGCCGCTACTCAGACGACTACGGTGTTGACGACCCTCTCTCTTGCCGAGCAACCAGGCAAGCCCCCTTGATCACCAGATATCGCCTATTCTACTCTATCTTGCTTGCATTAGAGTAGTGTAGCATATTCTTGCTTTCGTTATTCCTATCCCGATGCATAGCCTTTGTCCTTGCTCTCTTTGTTGTTACCTTTACCTGCTATCCTCTCGCTTAGTATAGGATGCTAGTGTTCCATCGGTGGCCCTACACTCTTGTCCGTCGCCATGCTATAATCTTTGGGTTGTGATCACTTGGAGGTGATCACGGGCATATACTATATACTTTACCTTTGTTACATTACGTGGTACTGTTAGGAGATGGGGGCTGAAAGGACGGTGGCTCCTTCCCAGTAGAGGTGGGCCTGGGTTCCAGACGGCTCCCGATCGTTACTTTATGGCGGAGCGATGGCAGGTTGAGACCGCCTAGGAGAGAGGTGGGCCTGCCACCGCTTTCGGCGTTCATGATACTTAACACGCTTAACGAGATCTTGGTATTTGATCCGAGTCGCTCTTGGCCTATACGCACTAACCAACTACGCGGAGGAGCAGTTATGGGCACTCGGCGTCGTGGTATCACCAAGACTTCGTGGCGTCGGCGATCGAGCGCGCGGATTGGAACGTAAGCCTGCTCTTGTATTAAGGGGCTAGTTCTGCGTCCGGCGCGTTCGCAACATGCGGGTGTGCTAAGGCGATGGGCCCCCGCCCTGTGCGCTTAGGTTTAGACCGGCGTCTGACCTCTCTGTTGTGCCTAGGTGGGGCTGTGGCGTGTTGATCTTCATGGCGGGCATGGCCCAGAAAGTGTGTCCGCCAAATGGGATCAAGCGTGTTGGGTTATGTGGTGCACCCTGCAGTGAAGTTAATCTATTGAATAGTCGTGATCTTGATAACAGGACGACTTGGAGTTGTACCTTGACCTTATGACAACTAGAACTGGATACTTAATAAAACACACCCTTCCAAGTGCGGATACAACCCGGTGGTGGCTCTCTAACATGGCATTGAGGAGGGATCGCGGGTAGGATTATGCTATGCGATGCTACTTGGAGGACTTGATCTACTCTCTTCTACATGTTGCAAGGCGGAGGCTGCGAGCGTAATCTTGACGTGATTAGCTATCCCCTCTTATTCGGCATTCTGCAGTTTAGTCCATGATATGGCCCTTTACACATATATCCATGCATATGTAGTGTAGCTCCTTGCTTGCAGTACTTTGGATGAGTACTCACGGTTGCCTTGTTCCCCTTTTCCCCTTTCTTTACCCGATTGCTGCAACAGCACGATGGAGCCGGGAGCGGACGCCACCGTCGGTGGCGACTACTACCGGAGGTGCCTACTACTATGTGCAGCCCGGCGACGACCGTGGAGTAGTTAGGAGGATCGAGGCGAGGCGGCGGCCTCTTTCGATCTGTATCCCGGTTTGTGCTAGCCTTCTTAAGGCGAACTTGTTTAACTTATGTCGTACTCAGATATTGTTGCTTTCGTGACTTCGTCTATGATCGAGCACTTGTATTCGAGCCCTCGAGGCCCCGGCTTGTATTATGATGCTTGTATGACTTATTTATGTTTTAGAGTTGTGTTGTGATATCTTCCCGTGAGTCCCTGATCTTGATCGTACATGTTTGCATATATGATTAGTGTATGATTGAATAGGGGGCGTCATAACCCCCCCCACGGCCAGTCCGAATTGGACTACGGAGGGGGCGGCGCCCCCTCTTTCCTTCTCCCCTCTTCTTCCTTCCCTCTCTCTCCCTCTCTTGGAAAGGAAGGGGAATCCAACTAGGATTGGGAATCCTAGTTGGACTCCCCATGGCACGCGCCCCCCTTGGGCCAGCCACCTCTCCTCACCCTTGATATACGTGGGAGGAGGGCACCCCAAAGGCAGACCAAGTCTTCTCTTAGCCGGGTGCGGTGCCCCCCTCCACAGTTACACACCTCGGTCATATCATCGTAGTGCTTAGGCGAAGCCCTGCGCCGGTAACTTCATCATTACCGTCGCCATGCCGTCGTGCTGACGGAACTCTCCCTCGGCCTCAACTGGATCAAGAGTTCGAGGGATGTCATCGAGCTGAACGTGTGCTGATCGCGGAGGTGTCGTACGTTCGGTACTTGGATCGGTTGGATCACGAAGACGTTCGACTACATCAACCACGTTACTAAACGCTTCCGCTTTCGGTCTATGAGGGTACGTGGACACACTCTCCCCGCTCGTTGCTATGCATCTCCTAGATAGATCTTGCGTGATCGTAAGTAAAAAAATTTAAAGTACCGCGTTCCTAAACACCTACCAGATGAGCAAATGCCTCCAACTAGCTACAACCACAAACCTTAGGTCCATGGATCACAACATCGCAAAAGAACCACCATAAAAAACACATCAACATCCAATATACTCACAAATACACAGACACGACTACCCAAAGAAGAGAACAATCCATCAAGCAGTCACAGAGCCTTGCCTATGGCGCCATTCTTCTTGCTTTTTCTCCCAAATGATTTTTCCTTCAGGGTGTTAGAACGATGGCTAGTGCACACTCTCTTGCTCTAGTCCCTGATAGCCTTCTCCTTTGAGAGGCAATGGACGATTAGGGCCAACATCAGACAAACCATTGTAGAGAGTTTTAAAAGTAAATTTATTAGACTTTGTAAATTTTCAAAGATGGAGATCAGGGCTCTCGTTAAGAGCCACCCACATCATCATACTTCTCAAAGCATTTCATTGGTCTTGCAGGTCGTGATCCTATTCCTACCGTCTCCTGAATCCGAAGGTCCAGCCCATCCCAATCGTAAGAAGCCCCCCCCCCCCCCCACCACCACCACCACCACTTCGATTTCTATTAAAGAAACCATCTGGTTCCGTTCAACCTAAGAACAAACTACAACAAAAAAAAAACTTCCCAGCCATATTAGACACATTACACTGTTAATCCAAGCACACGCATAATAAAGCTATAAATACTTGTTACAAAGTGGAAAGTTCCCGCACCAAAAGTCAGTTTGTTTCTCATCGCACACTAGGATCTTTCTGCCTTGCACATAGAATTTCTCAACCCCGAGTAAAGCAGACCACATAGCTGAGTCACTTCGTTTATTAGAGACCATGGAGATGGGTTAGGATTTGTGGCTCTCGGTGCCACACATCCCTATATGAATATAGCATTAAAAAAGATACCAAGAAATTTCAGAAAAAAACTGGAAATTTTGGGGATATCAAACCTGGGTGCTCATTGTACACATGTATTCAATTTCGTGGGGAATGGGTGCCCGTGGTAATCTCGATAAAAAAACTCAAAAAATTCCTCGTATGTATAGGAAAAATATTTGGATGGATCATATGTCGGGCCATATTTCCTTCGCCACAGATACCATGGGCACCCGTTCCCCACGAAACTGAACATGGGCGTACAATGGGCACCCAGGTTTGATATCCCAAAATTTTAGATATTTTTTTGAAACTTCCTAGTTTTTTTAATGCTGTACTTTTTTTTAAATGGGTGTGTGGACCTGGGAGCTCCAATGCATTTCCCCCATGCATATGCCATCCTGAAACCTATATCTTGCCATAACAATTTGCTGCCAGGGACCATCACTGCTCTCAAGCTTCCACCAGCATTTGCTCAGCAATTATTTACACCCAATACTCTTTCATGTTTGGGTACGAGTCACCTCTAAATCTGTAATACCAAGTCAGCTGATCCATGTGAGGCGACGCAACGCAATAAACTGGGCAACTAGGCCTCTCGCTCTAGACCAATCGAGCTTATAATACGCTGAAAAAAGATCAGCCGTCCCTAGGAAAAAACGTTCATTCCACGAGGATCTTAGGAGAAAACGTTGGATCAGAAGCA
This sequence comes from Aegilops longissima, assembly GCA_021605205.1. Classification (NCBI taxonomy): domain Eukaryota; kingdom Viridiplantae; phylum Streptophyta; class Magnoliopsida; order Poales; family Poaceae; genus Aegilops; species Aegilops longissima. The sequence goes on along the minus strand of CM038681.1, from coordinate 536,104,753 downwards.
GCAACGGCCATGCCAAATGGAACAGTAAATTATATTTGCACTAGCAGATTTTAATTTTAATTGTACAGGGACAGCTCATGCTCAACGAACAAGACCCAAATAATACGGGGTACAGTTTTCATCTCGAAAAGAAGTACGAATACAAATAACGCTCGGTTAATTTCCAGCCTTCTTCGCCAGCTTAGCGAAGAGGCTACCGTCGTAGACGGTGCGCACGGTGTCCTTCTGAAGGAAGCCGTCCTTGTCCTTGGCGAGGCTGTAGAGCATGCCCCACTCCGCCTTCGACGCCGCCCTGCAACCGCCGGCGGAGTTAGCCGTCGGTATGAATGGTAGTATTTCTTTCTATAAGATTTACAGGTAGAGATGAATTATTACCATCCTTTGAAGTCACCCTCCTTCCTGTTGGCAGTGCGCATCGCATCCAGCTCGTCCTCGTTCAGGGCGTTCGGCTTCACCTTGGCGTACTTGGTGAATATGTCGTTGAACTTCGCTGGAACAAACCTTCCTTGCGCATCGTACGAGCCGCTGTCGCTCCCGTGGATCCCTTTCTGGATGTTGGCTATGTAGATGTCAAACCGCGACGTCGTAGCATTTTCCTGCATGTCATGTTTGTATCAGGTACTGTGTCCACGGGTTCTGTACTCGTATCAGAGTAGGGCACACAGTTGCAGGTGTACGCAGAAGGACGTGTTGGACGACAAGTGTGCTGGCGCCTGAAGCGTAAAGCGTTTGTTTAGGCCTCCAACCTTGCCATATATGCACCAAACTAACTGACTATGAGGAGACTGGAGGAGCACGCCGAACAAAGATGACCTTGTAAACTCATAACCGTCGCTTACGAACTACAACTGACAACGCTGATGATATTTGACATGGATTAAGCGCCCAAGGGAACATGGAAACGGCATGAAATTGTGTACGCGTGTTGGGCAGGTGAAACGAAAGAAAGAGCATGGACGTACAGGTCTGGTCTTGGGTCCGATGGCTCCGTTGATCAGGGTCGCGCTGGCCGCCGCCTCGATAGCTCCGAGACCGATGGCACGAAGCCCTGCATGCATGCACACAAAGGGCCAAAATTAGAAGCCTGCGACGACGTACGGCCAGCCGTCGACGCAAAAAAGAACCGAAGCCGATGAACGAGGGGAGCGGAGAAGAAGATGCGTGATCGACGGTCGTTTCCTCACCTTGCTCGGTCTCGGAGAAGGAGACGATGCCGTCGTTGTCGGTGTCGAAGAACGCCACGTGCTTCTCCAGCGCCGTCGTCCAGACCGGAGCCGCCGCCGCCGCCTGGCTCCCTGTCAGAATCGAAGCTAATCAGTTAACAATTCAAGCAGAAATGGGCGATATATAAAAAGAGATCGTGCCCCGGCCGGAAACCATGGACTTACAGGAGGACACGGCGAGCAGAAGCAGGAGGGGCGCGGCCGCCGCCGCGGGCAGAGATGACATCCGACGCTGGCCGGTGGCGCCCATCGTGTCAGGCGATTCCTCCTCTCTCTCTCGACCCTTTCTCTGTCTCTCTCTCTCTCTCGAGCGAGCTGGCTCCCGATCTATTCTTATCTATCCCCTGATCGGGGCTGCGTCTGCATGCCTCTGTGCCTCGACGTGCGGCCCTATTTATAGGACGGCCTGCGCTCCGGATAGGCGTGTGGCGGCCTCGCCATCCCATCACAGGCGGCCTGGGGAGACCTCACGCGAATTCATTACAGCACAGCAACGTGGACCGCCTGCCAGCAGCAGAACGACAGAGAAGCTTTGGGAACCCAGCATGCACGATCGATCGGTGCGAAATCGGCAGATACGCTGCAAGTAAATGCGCGGGTGTAAATTTGGAGGACAAAATTAATATCCACCAAGAATGCGGATTGCGCACAGGCTGTGAGTGCTGATTTTCCTTTGTTTTTGATGGAAGGCTATGAATGCTGATTAATGGAGAAATATTTTGTACGATTTGTCGACCACTGAAACATGCAAAACGAGAAATGCAAATTGAACGTTAGCTATTTTCCATGCATGGGCCGAACAGACACTTCTAACCTTTTTTCTTTCTAGAATCAGATTTTTTTTTTTTGAGGCAATTGAGAATCAGATACTTATAACCAGTTTAACAGATCCACTACGACTAGACGGGCTCATTGCGACTAGTTATCCAGCAATTGCAGAAATGGCCGGCCCAAGTCAAGCGAACGGGTACAGTTCGGCCGGTTTTCTTGGAACCCTCGCTGACGTGAGAGCGAGATGGGTCGGCCCAGACGCGTGCTTTTTCAAAAAAAAGATTCCCACTTAAAAAAATTATTCGAGCTTTTCCACAAAAACAAATTGTGTTTTAAAAAAGGGAACAAAATTCCAGTCTTTCAAATTTGTCCAAATTCAAAAAATATTCAGCAGCTTCATAAATGTTCATGTTTTAGAAAAATTGTTAAATATTTTGAAACACTATTCATGTTTCTCAAATATTGAACGCAAATTCAAAATTTGTTTCCAATTTTCGAATTTTTTTCACATTTTTCAAAACAAATGTGAATTTCAAAAGAAATCAGGGTCTCTCACAAAATCTTCAGAACTTTAAGAGATTGTTTCAAATTTCAAGAAATGTTCTAAAAATATATACAGATATGCGGCTACAATTAGTTCTTAAAAATAATTTGAGGCAAAGTTATTTCTAAAATGTGCACTCAGCCAACTAGAAATTACTACCTCCGTCCCATAATATAAGAGCGTTTTTTTACACTACAAACGCTGTTATATTATGGGACGAAGAGATTATCACACACCACCTCTGGTGGCTAGCTACCTGCGTTCACGAGCGGGTGTGGTCGTGAGTTTGATTCCTAGCTAGTACACACCTTTTCTGTATTTTTACACGGCTTTCTACGGTGCCATCCAATGGGCCGGCCAACTCGGGCTACCACCAATGGGTCGCAATGAACCCTATAAAAGGGAAAACCCTATTGGACGCTCGCTGCGTCAAGTTGTCGTGCAAACGCACAGGACGCGGGACGCTAGCGATTAAATGGGCCGGCCGGTTGTGCGTTACACTGTTCTCTTCTATTCAAAAAATATTCGAAATTAAAAAACAAATTTTTGTTCACCACATTTATGCTGGGATTTAAATTTATAAAATGTTTGCAGTTTTTTTACCAATTCATACAACATTCATGAATTTCAAAAAACTTCCCACTTTGAAAATTGGGTCACAAATTCAAAAAAAATCATGTTTTCATAATTTGTTCTAGATTCAAAAAATGTTTCCAAATTTCTAAAATGTTCTCACTTAAAAAAAATTCAGAAATTCGAAATATATTGGTATTTATTAAATTTGTTGAGGAATTACAAAAATGTTCGGCAATTTCAAAAAATGTTCCCAATTTCAAAATTTGTTGACTAATTTGGAAAATGTTCATGTTTTTAAATTTTACAATTTCTTTGGTGAATTTCGAAAAATGTTTGCGCTTTCTAATTTTTGGTTCACAAATTCAAAAAATGTTCCTGCTTTCTGAATTTATTCACTAATTCAATGAATGTTCTTATTTTAAAATTTTGTTCGCTAATTAAAATTATGTTCAGGTTTTGCAAATATTGTTTGTAAATTCAAAAAAATTGGTGTTACCATTATTTGTTCCTCTTTTTCGAAATTTTGTTCATAGTTTTGAAAAATGTTCGTGTTTTCAAATTTGTTCCTTTTTTGGAAAAAATTTTTTGAGATTCCCAAGAAATGTTGTGTTTTCACAAAGTGGTAGAGTTTTAAAATTTGTTCAGAAATATCAAAGAAGAAAATCACGTCCGAAATTGCAAACAAAGTTCATATAAACCGGGCTGCCATTTTGGACACCAATCTCTAGGGATTACGGTGGTTAGTGACGTTGATCACTTTCAGTAGGTCGTCGGTTCAAGTCTTGTGACGAACTTTACATGCTTCGAATTTTAAGAAACTGTTGTTTTTGTTTTGCCGCTGTTGTTTGCGTTTTCAAGTGTGACGCTGCAAATCTTTTACAAATGTTTCTCTGTCGCAGCGGCTAGTACAGCTCATCCTTTGCAATGAGGTAGTGGGATCGAATCACAGGCACGTGCTTCTATTTTTCCTTTTTCCCATCTCGCGAACGTGATGTCGTCGCGTGCCACAGTAAATGGGCCGGCCCAGGTTTGTCGCCCCTGTGCGAAACCCCGACCTTTTGCCGCAACGAGCGACATATAGGGGGTCTCCTATAAAAGGACAGGTTTTCTTCTTTTTTCAGGACGTGTTTTCTTTTTTTTTTCTTTTTCTTTTATATTTTTTCATGCCAGTGGCACCCCGGCTCAAAGAAATCGGAATGCCCCGTATTCCAGCCAGAGATCGAGGAAAAGTTTTTGGAATACGGCACTGCTTGACATAGAACAAATCAACTCTTATTACAAAGGATAATAAATACACGGGTCTCGTGTTACAAAGGATCACATCAGCACGGCGACACTACGCCTACGGTATTACAATTGCTCTATGCTAGCAGCGGAACAACTCGTAGCAGCGGAACAACGACGAAGGAGGTGAACTCCACTCCGCAGGGACTCTGGCTGGGACACGATCTAGCTCGCACGCGCGGAAACCTCGACAAGCAATCAATCAAACATGGCATCACCTGTAGTCTGGCATGACACGCCAGGTCAGTACATTGAACGTACTTGCAAGCTCACAACAAGCAAAAGCATCAAGACAAAACAACAACATAGCATTAAACAGGTTAATTAAATTAACAGCTACCATGATACGAAAGCAACTACTAAGCATGATATGAAACTACTACAATGCTGATAAACAAACATCTCCAATCTCAAAACCCATCTCACTCTTGGCTATCAGGCCAAGTAATATACCATCTCGATCACCTCGTGATCCACCTGATCACCTCGTGATCAAACATCCACATGATCACCTCGTGACCACATCACAAGCGGAACGATCATCCTCGTGATCATCTCAATATCATCATCTGCATCTTGCCAAACTGTTACTGCTCAAAATATATCAACATATAAATCACCTATAAGTCATTCCGTCATGTGCGTGTTGATCTAACGGTGTGACCTAGTACGAACTTGTGCACATGACCGAGGACGTGGCTATCGATAGATTAAACACACACACTCTGCAGAGGTAGCACACTGTACCCACACCACAGAACCCATGGCCTCGCACTCCCATTCGGGTGGGCCAACGGCGTTCCGACAAAACCGATCTACTGCCATGACACTCTCCCGGCCACTCCGACCAACACCCTTCTGGGCTAAGTCATGGGTGGCCCCGTGTCTACCAAAGACATCAACGACCACCATCGTGGAAAAACAAAAATGGTCCAAACGGGGACAAAAACGGCCCTATCCAACTATGGCCACACAAGGCTTATCATGGTAGGCACCGACGAGAGGCACGACAATAGCATCGCATTAGGGCCTTCCCATAAAAGGCAAATGTGGTTTCACTGGAAAAACCTAGTTCGGTGTCACCTGACCAACTAAATGACGGAATTTACCCCCAAAAATATAACAGTGATAACTGATACTCCGATATCATCTATCAACATGTAATCCAAGTCATAGCAATATCCAACCACTAATCCAAAGCATACTATTGTCATATCAAAATACTCCAAGGATAGCATAACCCTACTATCATGATGAATCCAAGAAATCAAGATACTACTAATCCAACAGCAACAACAAGCTATCCAGCTAAGATCCACATGCAAGCATTATCTCCAAAATCATACTCCAAAACATAATATCAACTATCATCATGAAAATAATACTAGCCACTAATAATCCAAAGGCAGCATGACATCCAAAGTAATACTCCAGAATGTACTACCAGATACCAACATGACAATAATCAGAATATAAGCCACTAATAATCCAATGGCAACAAGTCATCCACATAAGCTGCAAAATATTGATCCTAACACTCCAAGCAATACCATGGCAATAGCAAGATCAAAATAATACTCCGAAAAGTGCCATGAACAAGTCACACATAGCTAATGCAAAATTTTAAATAAGTTTAAATAAGTAAACCATGTCACTGCATTACAATCATGCAAATGGATGGCGTGGCTTGCCTGGGGGGATGGATTCCCCGGGAAGAAGTGCGAGAGGCTCGCAGAAAGAATCGCCGGAAACAGTTCGCTCTCGGAGGAGGCTAATTAAGCGCAAGGGCAAAATGGTCATTTTCAGAATGTGACAACATCATGAAAATGATACCAACAGAACGAGCTTGACGAGACGAAGAAGTGGGCTCTGGAATCACCTCATTTGGAGTTGGGAGCAAAAAGATATGAAGGTTTGAAAGTCAAGGACTAATCTGCAAAAGAACCACGACAAACAGGTCCCTGGACTGAAAACAGAAAACGCGTTCTCTGAGAATACGCCTTCAGAACACGGAAAGCATACTTTCGGGCCGAAGTGAAAATACAATACGCTTTTTAAAAGTGAAAATGTACTCTGTGGTTGACGCTTCCACTTGCCACACTGCCAGAGGAGGGGCCAGGCACTCGGGTCGCTGACAAGCGGGTCCCACGCGCCTTCTCTCTCCTCCTGGCCTTCTCCTCCTTCTCCTCCTACGCGCACTGAAGCCGGCAATGCTACACGTACAAACGATTTACAGGCTTTTACAGGATGGTTAACCTTGATTGGTCAATAGGTGAGCGTGGCGGCCCACCCCCTGAATATCAGGGGGGAGAGGTTTGTGATTGGTTGTTAGATGGAACGGGCGTGTAAAAGTGTGTAAGTTTTTGTATGTCTAGCATTTTTGCACTGAGGCAGAGACGCGGCCGGGCGCACCGACGACGACCGTCGACGGCTCCGTCCACCTCTCGTGTCGTGCCGCCACAACCGTGATCAGCAGGTCGAGCCGCGCCGCCCTGGACCATCCAGACAACCCCGGGATGTCAGCGTCGAGGAGAGCCGTGGCTGCAGCGGACGAGGCTTCGGCCGAAGCTTGAGGACCAGGCCATGGCGACTCCGATGATGAACGGGGAGCTGCGGGAGAGGCTCTGGTGGCTTGGTGGTCTACTAGAGGTGGAAGACGGAGCAGAGGGGCTTCGATTCGCCGAAATCTGACTGGACAGGGGGCGGCGGCCATGGCGGCCAACTGCGGCAAGGAGGGCTCCGGGGCTCGAGCAAGGGTCTAGTCGGGACTAGAGGAGGGTTGGGAGGCTGGTGGTGAGGTCGAACGGGCTCGGGAGCCACTTGAACAGGCGGGGAGGGGATAGCCAAGGGTGAGTGCCGTCGTGTATGTCCGGACGAGCCCTGTCGAGCTCAGCGATCACGGGGAGGGCACCGGAACGCGACGAGGCATCAACGACAAGCTTCATGGGGCAGAGGAGGCCAAGGGAGCACGGGGAGGAAGAAACAAACGCCATTAAGGCCATGTCGCCACTGTTCGCCCGTGGGCGCGCGGCGGCGAGCGCCGACAAGGAGGCTTCCGGAGAGGGAGAGGGGTCCAGAAAGGTGGCGACAACGAGGGGAAGACGCTGGACATGCTCACGCGCGCGAAGCCGACGAGAGGGGGAGGGGCCGAAGCACAAACGACGCCCTGGACGCGGCCCCTGCGCACAGAGCGTGTGCATTGCCATGCCAGCTGCGCAGTCACCACGGGGCAAGGCACAGGGAGGTCACGAGAGGATTGCAAACTATGTCCGTGGTGAAGTCCCTCCAAGATAGAGCGTTAATGAGGCTATGGCTTGATCTGAGGTGTTGTGCTTGGGTTGGAACTAAGCTCTGAAGTTTTTTGTAGCAAACTTGGTTGTGCACTGGTGATCAACAGAGAATTGATTGAATCCAAATAAGTTGTCTAGGGTGATTAACTAAGGAAGGACTATGATCTTGGAGGTTTCGAGGGGAAATGGAGCACAAAACAATAGAGTTGCTTTGTAACTACCATTATTGGTCCAGAATCAAGATCATGATGGTTCACTCACATGGAGTATCAACTTGATCTTAAATTTGGCAAGGCATAATGATTTGGACATATAGAGATGCTGTAAAAAATTTATACCAATTGGATTCACCAAAATGTTACTTGCTTCACAAATATCCTCTCTGTCCAGAAATTTGGAATAATTTTGGAGAAATATTGGCTTAGTGAAATGATCCCAAATTTGGTGGAGAGGGGTTAGAAGGGTAGGAGCATGATCTGGTAATTTATCAGAATTAATGAAGCAATATAAATTATACTTTCTTCACAACCTGAAAATATTAACATAATATAAGATTTGGTCGTGTGCTCACATAGATGACTGGATGAAGCTAAAAAATGTAGGAGAGGGTTAATATGAGCAAAATAAATTGTGCAAAATTTCAGCTCATTTGGATACTCCTAGCTAGTACTTCCTTCACAAAGCCTTCTGTCTGACAGAAACTTTGAAAAATCACTGAGGGAAGTTGGCTAGGCAAATAAAGTTGAATTTTGGCATGAGGCAATGATTTGTACGGAATAGCTTGCCCAAAAAGTTTGGGAGCAATTAAGAAAGGATATGTGGTACTTTCTTCACAGAAAACCATACTAAACAGAAATGAATAATAATTATTGGGGGATTATTCTTGGGCTAGGACAGGAAAGTTTGGGTATATTTGAGCAATATATGACCCAAAGAAATTATGAGAATTATTTTGGAATTTTAGGAGTGACAGAAATATAGATTGCTTCACAACCTAGGGCAATTAGGGTTATTCCTTTAATAGAAAAATGGATATTCCCTAGAAAAGAATTATGGAGTTGGACTAGAATGGAAATGGCATGATCATGGGAAAGATTTGAGGATGAAGAGTCACCTGGGAGAGGAAATGATGATGATCTCCCAGTTTGCAAGGCCACATAACCACTCCAAAAATAAAAACAGAGCAAAAACCAATAAATCAAAAAGAAAAAGAAACGGGCCAAAAACCACGGTGTTACAAACCATCAGGTTTTCTTTCGCTTTTCTCCTTTTTGTTCTTTTTTTGGCATGTGGTTTTGTTCTTTCTTTCTATTTTCCCTTTTTAAAAGTACTTAATGTATTTTAAATTCATCGATATTTTTGAAAATCCGTGAATATTTTAAAAAGGATTTTTATATAAAAATGTTCAACAATATTTTTAGTTTTTTGTGGAAATTTTTAAATTCAAAAAAAAATCTACCAATAGTGTGTCCCATTTTGATGGATGGCATTAGAGTTGCCTTAATACCAGTCGCCTGTTTTTTCAAAGCGTGGTGGCTAGAGCTACCGGTATTTCTTAATAGTGCTACATTGTTTTTCTCGAGTGTGAGTGTGTCCTTCATGGATCATGGGATGGCCCATGTGCGCATTTAAGTGACTGAGTGATGAATAAGAGAGGAGAGTGCATATGCATCGCTTCTTGCACCCTGAATCGCGTTGCTGCTCGCATAGATCGATACGTGGGCCACGACCCACTAGGTACTTGGTTGTCACATTTGTCTCCTCGAGTACCAGGTTTGCTCGGTGGACCGTTTGGCTGTTGACTATTGAAAACAACTGAGGACCTCAGTTTTTTTGTAACTTTGAAAAATAGTTCACATATTTGAAAAGGTTCATAAATTTTAAAAATGGTGAATTTATAAAATCTCATGGTTTTGGAAATAGTTCACTAATATAAAAAAGTTCAAAAAATTGTAAAAGTTTGCCATTGTCTAAAAATTTGCGACATCAATTTTTTTTTACATATTTCAAAGAAGTTCACACCATTTCAAAAAAACAAGAATTTGAAAAGGAACCAAAAATTTGAATAAACGTTTTTGAATTTGAAAAAAGATAACAGATTTGATACAAGGCTAGTGATTTAAAAAATGAATTTGAAAAGTTCATGCATTTAAATAAAATGAAAAATAAACCAGAGAAATGAGAAAACCCGATGACACAAAAAAAATGAAAAAACCGAAGGCAACCTTTTAGAAAGTTCCCAAAAAGGGTGGTGGGGAGAAGCTCGTTTTGTGCGGCTCGTTAGATATCAAGCTGAATCACGCTCGTTTTGTGATGTCGTTGATAACGGGATCACATCATTAGGAGAATGATGTGATGGACAAGACCCAATCCTAAGCATAGCACAAGATCGTGTAGTTCGTCCGCTAGAGCTTTTCTAATGTTAAGTGTCATTTCCTTAGACCATGAGATTGTGCAACTCCCGGATGCCGTAGGAGTGCTTTAGGTGTATAAAACGTCACAGCGTAACTGGGTGGCTATAAAGGTGCACTACAGGTATCTCCGAAAGTGTCTGTTGGGTTGGCACGAATCGAGACTGGGATTGTCGCTCCGTATGACAGAGAGATATCTCTAGGCTCACTCGGTAATGCATCATCATAATGAGCTCAATGTGACTAAGGAGTTAGCCACGGGATCGCGCGTTATGGAACGAGTAAAGAGACTTGCCGGTAACGAGATTGAACGAGGTATGGGGATGCCGACGATCGAATCTCGGGCAAGTAACATACCTATGGACAAAGGGAATTGTATACGTGATTGATTGAATCCCCGACATCGTGGTTCATCTGATGAGATCATCGTGGAACATGTGGGAGCCAATATGGGTATCCAGATACCGCTATTGGTTATTGGCCGGAGAGGTGTCTCGGTCATGTCTGCATGGTTCCCGAACCCATAGGGTCTGCACACTTAAGGTTCAGTGACGCTAGAGTTGTAATGGGAATAGTATGTGGTTACCGAAGGTTGTTCGAAGTCCCAGATGAGATCCCTGAAGTGACGAGGAACTCCGGAATGGTCCGGAAGTGAAGATCGATATATTGGACGAAGGGTATTGGAGTCCGAAATTGTTCTGGGAGTACCGGGTGACGACCAGCGTGACCGAAAGGAGTTTCGGAGGCCCCGGCAAGCGTTGGGTGGCCTTATCGACCAAGGGGAAGGGGCACACCAGCCCACTAAGGGGCTGTGCGCCCCTCCCACCCCATCTAACATATCCTGGAAAGGTGGGGGCGCCTCCCCTAGGGCAGCCACCCCTCCTGGCCTGGGGGGCAAGTTTCGTAGGGGTGGGGGCGCCCAAACCCATCTAGGGTTTCCCTTGTGGCCGCCGCCCCTCCCCTAGGGAAACCCTAGGGAGCCTCCTCCTCCCCCTTCCCCCTATATATAGTGAGGGAGAGAGAGGGCAGCCGCACCCCTTCCCCTGGCGCAGCCCTCTCCTCCTCCAACACCTCCTCCTCCTCCGTAGTGCTTAGCGAAGCCCTGCAGGAGAACCACAAGCTCCACCACCACGCTGTCATGCTGCCGTAGTTCTCTCTCAACTTCTCCTCAACGTCCCCGGGTTGTACGTGTGTTGAACACGGAGGCGCCGTCCGTTCGTCGCTTGATCGAATCTTCCGCGTTTTGAATCGCCGCGAGTACGACTCCATCAACCGCGTTCTTGTAACACTTCCGCTTAGCGATCTTCAAGGGTGTGAAGATGCACTCCCTCTCTCTCGTTGCTAGCATCTCCTAGATTGATCTTGATGACACGTAGGAAAATTTTGAATTATTACTACGTTCTTCATTAGTGGTATTAGAGCCAGGTTTATGCGTAGATTCTATGCACGAGTAGAAAACACGTAGTTGTGGGTGATGATTTGTTAAATTTGCTTACCGTTACTAGTCTTATCTTGATTCGGCGATATTGTGGGATGAAGCGGCCCGGACCGACCTTACACGTACGCTTACGTGAGACTGGTTCCACCGACTGACATGCACTTGATGATTAGGTGGCTAGCGGGTGTCTGTCTCTCCCACTTTAGTCGGATCGGATTCGATGAAAAGGGTCCTTATGAAGGGTAAATAGCAATTGGCATATCACTGTTGTGGCTTTTACGTAGGTAATAAACGTTCTTGCTAGAAACTCATAGCAGCCACGTAAAACATGCAACAGCAATTAGAGGACGTCTAACTTGTTTTTGTAGGGTATGCTATGTGATGTGATATGGCCAAAAGGATGTGATGAATGATATATGTTATGTATGAGATTGATCATTTTCTTGTAATAGGAATCACGACTTCCATGTCGATGAGTATGACAACCGGCAGGAGCCATATGAGTTGTCTTAATTTATTGTATGACCTGCGTGTCATTGAAAACGCCATGTAATTACTTTGCTTTATTGCTAACTGTTAGCCATAGTAGTAGAAGTAATAGTTGGCGAGACAACTTCATGAAGACACGATGATGGAGATCATGGAGATCATGGTGTCATGCCGGTGGCGAAGGTGATCATGCCGCACCTCGAAGATGGAGATCAAAGGTGCAAGATGATATTGGCCATATCATGTCACTTTATGATTTGCATGTGATGTTTGTCATGGTTGCATCTTATTTGCTTAGAACGACTGTAGCATAAAATAAGATGATCCCTCACAAAAAATTTCAAGAAATGTGTTCCCCGTAACTATGCACCATTGCGAAGGTTCGTTGTTTCGAAGCACCACGTGATGATCGGGGGTGATAGATTCTAACGTTCGAATACAACGGGTGTAAGCCAGATTTACACATGCAAAACACTTAGGTTGACTTGAAGAGCCTAGCATGTACAGACATGGCCTCAGAACACGAGAGACCGAAAGGTCGAACATGAGTCGTATAGTAGATATGATCAACATGGAGATGTTCACCATTGATGACTAGTCCGTGTCACGTGATGATCGGACACGGCCTAGTCGATTCGGATCATGTATCACTTAGATGACTAGAGGTATGTCTATTTGAGTGGGAGTTCATTCAATAATTTGATTAGATGAACTTAATTATCATGAACCTAGTCTAAATTTGTTGGAAATATGCCCTAGAGGCAATAATAAAAGCATTATTATTATATTTCCTTGTTCATGATAATTGTCTTTATTCATGCTATAACTGTATTATCCGGAAATCGTAATACACGTGTGAATACATAGACTACAATACGTCCCTAGTAAGCCTCTAGTAGACTAGCTCGTTGGTCAACAGATAGTCATGGTTTCCTGACTATGGACATCAGATGTCATTGACAACGGGATCACGTCATTAGGAGAATGACGTGATGGACAAGACCCAATCCTAAGCATAGCACAAAGATCGTGTAGTTCGTTTTTGCTAGAGCTTTTTCCAATGTCAAGTATCTCTTCCTTAGACCGTGAGATCGTGTAACTCCGGATACCGTAGGAATGCTTTGGGTGTACCAAACGTCCACAACGTAATCGGGTGACTATAAAGGTGCATTACGGTATCTCCGAAAGTGTCTGCGGGTTGACACGGATCGAGACAGGATTTGTCACTCCGTATGACGGAGAGGTATCACCGCCCACTCGGTAGTGCATCATCATAATGAGCTCAAAGTGACCAAGTGTCTGGTCACGGATCATGCATTACGGTGCGAGTAAAGTGACTTGCGTAACGAGATTAAACGAGGTATTGGGATACCGACGATCGAGTCTCGGCAAGTAACATACCGTCGACAAAGGGAATAGCATACGGGTTGCTCAACCCTAGACATCGTGGTTCATTCGATGACATCATCGAGGAGCATGTGGGAACCAACATGGGTATCCAGATCCCGCTGTTGGTTATTGACCGAGAGCGTCCCGTCATGTTCGCATGTCTCCGAACCCGTAGGGTCTACACACTTAAGGTTCGGTGGCGCTAGGGTTAATAGGAAGACTTGTATGTGATTACGAATGTTGTTGAGTCCGGATGAGATCCCGGACGTCACGAGGAGTTCGGAATGGTCCGGAGGTAAAGATTTATATATGGGAAGTCATCAAGCGGACACCGGAAAGGTTTGGTCATATCGGTTTATGGAGGGTCCACGGAAGGGTTCCGGAGGACCACCGGAGGGGCCACCCTTTTGGGGGCCACTTGGGCTGCGTGGGGCAGCCAGCCCCTCATGGGCTGGGCGCACCCTCCCTGGCCCATGCGCCTAGGGTTGAGGGGAAACCCTAAGGCGCGCCTTGCTTGGGGGCAAGCCCCTCCCTTGGCCGCCGCCCCCCTCTAGATGGATCTAGAGGGGCCGCCCTCCTCCTTTCCCCTATAAATAGAGGGGTAGAGGGAGGGCTGCACACCATTGAAGGCGCAGCCCTCCCTCCCAACACCTCTCCTCCTCCGCATCGCTTGGCGAAGCCTGCCGAGTATCTGATCCCTCCATCTCGCATCACGCCGTCGTGCTGCCATTGGAGTGATCTTCCTCAACCTCTCCTTCCTCCTTGCTGGATCAAGGCGAAGGAGACGCCATCGCCCATACGTGTGTTGAGCGCGGAGGTGCTGTCCGTTCAGCACTTGGTCATCGGTGATCGGAATCACGTTGGGAACGTCTTCATCATCACCACTCCCTCGATCGCTTTCGTACTCAATCTACAAGTGGTATGTAGATGCAAACTCTCTAGTAACTCGTTGCTTAGATGAACTCATAGATAGATCTTGGTGAAACCGTAGAAAAATTTTAATTTTCAGCAACGTTCCCCAACAAAATTGTCTTTGCAAATTATGTTGTGGATTAATAGCTCGCGCTTTAGCTCCTTGTTTTAATACGTTCCTAGAGAAATACTAAGTTGAAAGATATTGTAAGCAATTGTGCGGACTAGGGCGGTAGTCTGAGGATTGTCCTCACTCCTACACAGAAGGCTTCTGTCCTTGATGCACCGCTCGGTGTGCCAACCCCTCCGGCGTCGTCTGTGGATGTTGTGAACATCTGCCAGACACGTTCTGATGACTACCTGATAGTTTAGTGCGCCATGCTTTGCGGCTTAGAGTCGGGGCTCCAAAAGCGTTTTGAACGCCATGGAACATATGAGATGTTCCAAGAGCTGAAATTGGTATTTCAGGCTCATGCCCGTGTTGAGAGGTTTGAGACCTCTGACAAGATCTTTGCCTACAAGATGGAGGAGAATAGCTCGGCCAGTGAGCATGAGCTCAGAATGTCTGGGTACTTCAATCGCTTGAATCAAGTGGGAGTTAATCTTTCAGATAAGATAAGTGATTGACGGAGTTCTCCAGTCACTATCACCAAGCTAACTAGAACTTCGTGATGAACTATAACATGCAAGGGAAGTTGATCCAAGAGCTGTTAAATGCGTGCTTAAGGCCGTAAGGTAGAAGTCAAGAAGGAGCATCAAGTGTTGATGGTTCACAATACCACTAGTTTCAAAGAAGGGCAAGGGCAAGAAGGGAAAATTCATGAATGGCAAGCCAGTTGCCGCTCAAGTGAAGAAATCCAAGAACCCAAACCCGAGACGAAGTGCTTCTATTAGGGGAACGGTCACTGGTAGCGGAACTTCCTCAAATACTTGGTAGATAAGAAGGCTGGCAACTTCAACAAAAGTATATTTGATATATGTGTTATTGATGTTTACCTTACTAGTACTCCTAGTAGCACATGAGTATTAGATACCGGTTCAGTTGCTAATATTGGTAACTCAAAACAAAAGCTACGGAATAAATGGAGACTAGCTAAAGGCGAGGTGACGATATGTGTTGGAAGTGTTTCCAAGGATGATATGATCACCATCGACGCCCCTCTACCTTCGGGATTAGTGTTGAACCCAGATAAATGTTGTTTGCATTGGTGTCTGCATTGAGCATGAACATGATTAGATCATGTTTATTGCAAAACGGTTATTCATTTAAGTTAGAGAATAATGGTTATTCTGTTTACATGAATAATACCTTCTATGGTGGTCATGCATCCAATGTGAATAGTTTATTGAATCTCGGTCGTAGTGATACACATGTTCATAACATTGATGCCAAAAGATGTAGAGTTGATAATGATAGTACCACTTTCTTGTGGCACTGTCGCTTGGGTCATATTGGTGTAAAGCGCATGAAGAACCTCCATGCTAATGGACTTTTGGAGTCACTTGATTTTGAATCACCTCACACATGCGAACCATGCCTCATAGGCACGATGACTAAAACCCCGTTTTCTGGAACAATGGAACGGACAAGTGACTTGTTGGAAATCACACATGCTGATGTGTGCGGTCCGATGAGTGTTGACGCACGCAGTGGATATCGTTATTTTCTCACCTTCACCGATGAATTGAGAAGATATGGGTATATTTACTTAATGAAGCATAAGCCTGAAACGTTTGAAAAGTTCAAGCAATTCTGAAGATGTCTGGGTTGCACAACCGTATGACCCAGCTGAATATTAACCTCCCTGATGAGGCGGTCATTGACAGAATCCTCCAGTCGCTCCCACCAAGCTACAAGAGCTTTGTGATGAACTACAACATGCAGGGGATGGTAAAGACCATTCTGAAGTGTTCTCTATCTTCAAGTCAGCCGAGGTTGAGATCAAGAAAGAACATCAAGTGTTGATGGTCAATAAGACCACTAAGTTCAAGAAGGGCAAGGGCAAGAAGAACTTCAAGAAGGACGGCAAGGAGGTTGCCGCGCCCGATAAGCAAGTTGCCGGGAAGAAGTCAAAGAATGGACCCAAGCCTGAGACTGAGTGCTTTTATTGCAAGGGGAAGGGTCACTGGAAGCGGAACTGCCCCAAATACTTAGCGGACAAGAAGGCCGCAACACCAAAGGTATATTTGATATACATGTAATTGATGTGTACTTTGCGATTACTCGTAGTAACTCCCGGGTATTTGATACGGTGCCGTTGCTCATATTTGTAACTCACAGCAGAGCTGCGGAATAAGCGGAAGCGGCAAAGGACAGGTGGTGACGATGCGCGTCGGGAATGGTTCCAGTCGATGTGATCGCCGTCGACGCTACCTCTTCATTTACCTACGGGATTAGTTATGAACCTTAATAATTGTTATTTGGTGCCAAGTTTGAGCATGAATATTGTATCCGGATCTCGTTTAATGCGAGATGGCTACTCATTTAAATCCGAGAATAATGGTTGTTCTATTTATATGAGAGATATGTATTATGGTCATGCTCCGATGGTCAATGGTTTATTCTTAATGAATCTCGGCGTAGTATTACACATGTTTATAGCGTGAATACCAAAAGATGTAAAGTTGATAACGATAGTCCCACATACTTGTGGCACTTGCCGCCTTGGTCACATTGGTGTCAAGCGCATGAAGAAGCTCCATCTTGATGGACTTTTGGAGTCTTTAGGTTATGAATCATTTGACACATGCGAACCATGCCTCATGGGCAAGATGACCAAGACTCCGTTCTCCTGAGCAATGGAGCGAGCAACCAACTTGTTGGAAATCATACATACCGATGTGTGCGGTCCAATGGCGTTGAGGCTCATGGAGGATATCGTTATGTTCTCACTCTCACAGATGACTTGAGTAGATATGGGTATGTCTACTTGATGAAACACAAGTCTGAGACCTTTGAAAAGTTCAGGAATTTCAGAATGAAGTAGAGAATCAACGTGACCGAAAGATAAAATTCTTGCGATCAGATCGTGGAGGAGAATATTTAAGTCACGAATTTGGTACACACTTAAGAAAATGTGGAATCATTTCACAACTAACGCCGCCGGAACACCTCGGTAATGGTGTGTCCGAACGTCGAATCGCACTCTATTGGATATGGTGCGGTCTATGATGTCTCTTCTTGATTTACCGCTATCATTTTGGGGATACGCTCTAGAGACAGCTACATTCACTTTAAATAGGGCACCGTCTAAGTCCGTTGAGACGACACCGTATGAATTATGGTTTGGGAAGAAACCTAAGCTATCGTTTCTAAAAGTTTGGGGATGCGATGCTTATGTCAAGAAACTTCAACTTTGAAAAGCTCGAACCCAAGTCGGAAAAATCGTCTTCATAGGATACCCTAAAGAAACCATTGGGTATACCTTCTACTTAAGATCCGAGGGCAAGATCTTTGTTGCCAAGAACGGAACCTTTACGGAAAAGAGTTTCTCTCGAAAGAAGTAAGTGGGAGGAAAGTAGAACTGGATGAAGTACTACCTCTTGAGCAGGAGAGTAGTGCAGCTCAGAAAATGTTCTGTGATGCCTACACCAACCAAGAGGAAATTCATGATGATGATCAAGGTACTTGGATCAAGTTGCTCTTGAACTTCAGAGAGTCCACTAGGACACGCTCCGCACTGCAGTGGTACGGCAACCCTGTCACGGAAATCATGTTGTTAGACAACAATGAACCTTGAACTATGAAGAAGCGATGGCGGGCCCAGATTCCAACAAATGGCTAGAAGCCATGAAGTCCGAGATAGAATCCATGTATGAAAACAAAGTGTGGACTTTGGTGACTTGCCCGATGATCGGCGACGATAGAAAACAAATGGATCTTTAAGAGGAAGACGGACGCGGATGGTAATGTCACCATTTATAAAGCTCGACTTGTCGCTAAGGGTTATCGGCAAGTTCAAGGGATTGACTACGATGAGACTTTTTCTCCGTGGCGAAGCTTAAGTCCGTCCGAATCATGTTAGCAATTGCCGCATACTATGATTATGAGATATGGCGATGGACGTCAAAACAGCGTTCCTTAACGGTTATCTTAAGGAAGAGCTGTATATGATACAGCCGAAAGGTTTTGTCGATCCTAAGAATGTCGACAAAGTATGCAAGCTCCAATGATCCATTTATGGGCTGGTGCAAGCATCTCGGAGTTGGAACATTCGCTTTGATGAGATGATCAAAGCGTTTGGGTTTATCTTGCGACTTATGGAGAAGCCTGCGTTTACAAGAAAGTGAGTGGGAGCTCAGAGCATTTCTCATATTATATGTAGATGACATACTTTTGATGGGAAATGATATAGAATTCTTGGACAACATTAAGGCCTACTTGAATAAGTGTTTTTCAATGAAGGACCTTGGAGAAGCTGCTTATATATTAGGCATCAAGATCTATAGAGATAGATCGAGACGCCTCATAGGTCTTTCACAAAGCACATACCTTGATAAGATTTTGAAGAAGTTCAAAATGGATCAGTCCAAGAAGGGTTCTTGCCTGTTTTGCAAGGTGTGAGATTGAGCTCAGCTCAATGCCCGACCACGGCAAAAGATAAAGAAGAGATGAGTGTCATCCCTATGCCTCAGCCATAGGATCTATTATGTATGCCATGCTGTGTACCTGCCTGATGTAAACCTTGCCGTAAGTTTGGTAGGAAGGTACCAAAGTAATCCCGCAAGGAACACCGGACAGCGGTCAAGAATATCTGAAGTACCGAAAAGGACAAAGGACATGTTTCTCGTTTATGGAGGTGACGAAGAGCTCGTCGTAAAGGGTTACGTCGACGCTTAGCTTCGACACAGATCTGATGACTCTAAGTCACAAACCGGATACGTGTATATGTTGAATGGTGGAGCGATGGCTGGTGCAGCCGCAAGCGAAGCGTCGTGGCGGGATCTACATGTGAAGCGGAGTACATGGCAGCCTCGGAGGCAGCGCATGAAGCAATTTGGGTGAAGGAGTTCATCACCGACCTAGGAGTCATACCCAATGCGTCGGGGCCGATCAAACTCTTCTGTGACAACTCTGGAGCTATTGCACTTGCCAAGGAGCCCAGGTTTCACAAGAAGACCAGGCACATCAAGCGCCGCTTCAACTCCATCCGTGAAAATGTTCAGGATGGGGACATAGAAATTTGTAAAGTGCATACGGATCTGAATGTCGCAGATCCGTTGACTAAACCTCTTCATGGGCAAAACATGATCAACACCGTAACTCTATGGGTGTTCGATTCATCACAATGTAAACTAGATTATTGACTCTAGTGCAAGTGGGAGACTGTTGGAAATATTCCCTAGAGGCAATAATAAAAGCATTATTATTATATTTCCTTGTTCATGATAATTGTCTTTATTCATGCTATAAGCAGTATTATCCGGAAATCGTAATACACGTGTGAATACATAGACTACAATACGTCCTAGTAAGCCTCTAGTAGACTAGCTCGTTGGTCAACAGATAGTCATGGTTTCCTGACTATGGACATCAGATGTCATTGACAACGGGATCACGTCATTAGGAGAATGACGTGATGGACAAGACCCAATCCTAAGCATAGCACAAAGATCGTGTAGTTCGTTTTTGCTAGAGCTTTTTCCAATGTCAAGTATCTCTTCCTTAGACCGTGAGATCGTGTAACTCCCGGATACCGTAGGAATGCTTTGGGTGTACCAAACGTCACAACGAATCGGGTGACTATAAAGGTGCATTACGGTATCTCCGAAAGTGTCTTGGGTTGACACGGATCGAGACGAGGATTTGTCACTCCGTATGACGGAGAGGTATCACTGGGCCCACTAGGTAGTGCATCATCATAATGAGCTCAAAGTGACCAAGTGTCCAGTCACGGGATCATGCATTACGGTGCGAGTAAAGTGACTTGCCGTAACGAGATTAAGCGAGGTATTGGGATACCGACGATCGAGTCTCGGGCAAGTAACATACCGTCGACAAAGGGAATAGCATACGGGGTTGCACGAACCCTAGACATCGTGGTTCATTCGATGACATCATCGAGGAGCATGTGGGAACCAACATGGGTATCCAGATCCCGCTGTTGGTTATTGACCGAGCGTCGGTCATGTTCGCATGTCTCCGAACCCGTAGGGTCTACACACTAAGGTTCGGTGGCGCTAGGGTTAATAGGAAGACTTGTATGTGATTACGAATGTTGTTGAGTCCGGATGAGATCCCGGACGTCACGAGGAGTTCGGAATGGTCCGGAGGTAAAGATTTATATATGGGAAGTCATCAAGCGGACACCGAAAGGTTTGGGTCATATCGGTTTATGGAGGGTCCACCGAAGGGTTCCGAGGACCACCGGAGAGGCCACCCCTTTGGGGGCCACTTGGGCTGCGTGGGGCAGCCAGCCCCTCATGGGCTGGGCGCACCCTCCCTTGGCCCATGCGCCTAGGGTTGAGGGGGAAACCCTAAGGGGCGCCTTGCTTGGGGGCAAGCCCCTCCCTTGGCCGCCCCCCTCTAGATGGATCTAGAGGGGCCGCCCTCCTCCTTTCCCCTATAAATAGAGGGTAGAGGGAGGGCTGCACACACCATTGAAGGCGCAGCCCTCCCTCCCAACACCTCTCCTCCTCCGCATCGCTTGGCGAAGCCTCGCTGAGTCTGATCCCTCCATCCGCATCACGCCGTCGTGCTGCCATTGGAGTGATCTTCCTCAACCTCTCCTTCCTCCTTGCTGGATCAAGACGAAGGAGACGTCATCGTCCCATACGTGTGTTGAACGCGGAGGTGCTGTCCGTTCAGCACTTGGTCATCGGTGATCGGAATCACGTTGGGAACGTCTTCATCATCACCACTCCCTCGATCGCTTCCGTACTCAATCTACAAGTGGTATGTAGATGCAAACTCTCTCTAGTAACTCGTTGCTTAGATGAACTCATAGATAGATCTTGGTGAAACCGTAGAAAAATTTTAATTTTCTGCAACGTTCCCCAACAAAATTGTCTTTGCAAATTATGTTGTGGATTAATAGCTCGCGCTTTAGCTCCTTGTTTTAATACGTTCCTAGAGAAAGACTAAGTTGAAAGATATTGTAAGCAATTGTGCGGACTAGGGCGGTAGTCTGAGGATTGTCCTCACTCCTACACAGAAGGCTTCTGTCCTTGATGCACCGCTCGGTGTGCCAACCCCTCCGGCATCGTCTGTGGATGTTGTGAACATCTGCCAGACACGTTCTGATGACTACCTGATAGTTTAGTGCGCCATGCTTTGCGGCTTAGAGTCGGGGCTCCAAAAGCGTTTTGAACGCCATGGAACATATGAGATGTTCCAAGAGCTGAAATTGGTATTTCAGGCTCATGCCCGTGTTGAGAGGTTTGAGACCTCTGACAAGATCTTTGCCTACAAGATGGAGGAGAATAGCTCGCCAAGGAGCATGAGCTCGTAATGTCAGGTACTTCAATCGCTTGAATCAAGTGGGAGTTAATCTTTCAAATAAGATAAGTGATTGACGGAGTTCTCCAGTCACTATCACCAAGCTAACTAGAACTTCGTGATGAACTATAACATGCAAGGGAAGTTGATCCAAGAGCTGTTCGTCGTGCTTAAGGCCGTAAAGGTAGAAGTCAAGAAGGAGCATCAAGTGTTGATGGTTCACAATACCACTAGTTTCAAAGAAGGGCAAGGGCAAGAAGGGAAAATTCATGAATGGCAAGCCAGTTGCCGCTCAAGTGAAGAAATCCAAGAACCCAAACCCGAGACGAAGTGCTTCTATTAGGGGAACGGTCACTGGTAGCGGAACTTCCTCAAATACTTGGTAGATAAGAAGGCTGGCAACTTCAACAAAAGTATATTTGATATATGTGTTATTGATGTTTACCTTACTAGTACTCCTAGTAGCACATGGGTATTAGATACCGGTTCAGTTGCTAATATTGGTAACTCAAAACAAAAGCTACGGAATAAATGGAGACTAGCTAAAGGCGAGGTGACGATATGTGTTGGAAGTGTTTCCAAGGATGATATGATCACCATCGCACGCTCCCTCTACCTTCGGGATTAGTGTTGAACCCAGATAAATGTTGTTTGCATTGGTGTCTGCATTGAGCATGAACATGATTAGATCATGTTTATTGCAAAACGGTTATTCATTTAAGTCAGAGAATAATGGTTATTATGTTTACATGAATAATACCTTCTATGGTGGTCATGCATCCAATGTGAATAGTTTATTGAATCTCGGTCGTAGTGATACACATGTTCATAACATTGATGCCAAAAGATGTAGAGTTGATAATGATAGTACCACTTTCTTGTGGCACTGTCGCTTGGGTCATATTGGTGTAAAGCGCATGAAGAACCTCCATGCTAATGGACTTTTGGAGTCACTTGATTTTGAATCACCTCACACATGCGAACCATGCCTCATAGGCACGATGACTAAAACCCCGTTTTCTGGAACAATGGAACGGACAAGTGACTTGTTGGAAATCACACATGCTGATGTGTGCGGTCCTATGAGTGTTGACGCACGCAATGGATATCGTTATTTTCTCACCTTCACCGATGAATTGAGAAGATATGGGTATATTTACTTAATGAAGCATAAGCCTGAAACGTTTGAAAAGTTCAAGCAATTTTAGAGTGAAGTTGAGAATCATCGTAACAAGAAGATCAAGTTCCTACGATCTGATCAAGGGGAGAGTATCTGAGTTATGAGTTTGGTAATCACTAAAGACAAGGTGGAATCGTTTCACAGTTGACGCCACCTGGAACACCATACCGTAATGGTGTGTCCGAACATTGTAGTCGCACCCTATTGGATATGGTGCGATCTATGATGTCTCTTACCGATCTACCGCTATTATTTTGGGGTTATGCATTAGAGACAATTACATTCACTTTAAATAGGGCACCATCTAAGTCCGCGGAGACGACACCATATGAACTATGGTTTGGCAAGCAACCTAAGTTGTTGTTTCTTAAGGTTTGGGGCGACGATGCTTATGTCGATAGGCTTCGGCCAGAAAAGCTCGAACCCAAAGTGGAAAATTGTGTCTTCATAGAATACCCAAACAAGACGATTGGGTATACCTTCTATCTCAGATCTGAGGGAAAAGTGTTTGTCGCTAGGAACAGGTCCTTTCTCGAGAAAGAGTTTCTCTCGAAAGAATTGAGTGGGAGGAAGATAGAACTTGATGAGGTTGTTGAACCTTTACTTCAACCAGAGAGTAGCACAACACAAAAAGATGTTTCTGTGGCACCTACCTCAGTTGAAGAGAAAGCTAATTATGATGATCATGGAGCTTCATATCAAGTTAATATCAAACCTCGTAGGTCGAGAAGGGTGTGTACAACTTCTGTGTGGTAACCCTGTCTTAAAGGTCATGTTGTTGGACAACGATGAACCTATGAGCTATGGAGAAGCGATGGTGGGCCCAGATTCCAACAAATGGCTAGGAGCCATGAAATCCGAGATAGGATCCATGTATGAGAACAAAGTACGGACTTTAGTGGACTTTCCCGATAATCGGCAAGCCATTGAGAATAAATGGATCTTTAAGAAGGAGACATACGCTGATGGTAATGTCACCATTTATGAAGCTCGACTTGTCTCAAAGAAGTTTGCGACAAGTTCAAGGCGTTGACTGTGATGAGACTTTCTCAATCATAGCGATGCTAAAGTCTATTAAAATTATGTTAGAAGTTGCTGCATTTTCATTTACGAAATCTAGCAGATGGATGTCAAAACAAAGTTTCCTTGACGGTTTCCGTGAGGAAAGGCTGTATGTGATACAACCAGAAGGTTTTGTCGATCCTAAGGATGCTAAAAGGTATGTAAACTCCAGCGATCCTTCTATGGACTGGAGCAAGCATCTCGGAGTTGGAACATATGCTTTATAAGGTGATCAAAGCATTTGGGTTTATACGAAGTTTGCAAGAAACTTGTATTTGCAAGAAAGTGAGTGGGAGCACTACAACATTTTGATAAGTATATGTGGATGACATATTGTTGATCAGAAATGATGTAGAATTTCTGGAAAGCATAAAGGGTTGTTTGAATGGAGTTTTTCAAAGGAAGACCTGTGTAAAATTGCTTACATGTTGGGTATCAAGATCTATAAAGATAGATCAACACGCTTGATAAGACTTTCACAGAGCACATACCTTGACATGATCTTGAAGGAATTCAAGATGGATCAGTCAAAGAAGGAGTTCTTGCCTGAGTTGTAAGGTGTGAAGTTAAGACTTGAAGCTCGACCATGGCAGAAGAAAGAGAAAGGACGAAAGTCGTCCCTATGCCTTAGCCATAGGCTCTATACGATATGCCATGTTGTGTACTGAGAAAAGAGTCTTGATGACCCACAAGTATAGGGGATCTATTGTAGTCCTTTCGATAAGTAAGAGTGTCGAACCCAACGAGGAGCAGAAGGAAATGATAAGCGGTTTTCAGCAAGGTATTCTCTGCAAGTACTAAAATAAGTGGTAATAGATAGTTTTGTGATAGGATAATTTGTAACGAGCAACAAATAACAAAAGTCAATAAAGTGCAGCAAGGTGGCCCAATCCTTTTTGTAGCAAAGGAAAAGCCTGGACAAACTCTTATATGGAGAAAAGCGCTCCCGAGGACACATGGGAATTATCGTCAAGCTAGTTTTCATCACATTCATATGATTTGCGTTCGGTACTTTGTTAATTTGATATGTGGGTGGACCGGTGCTTGGGTGTTGTTCTTACTTGAACAAGCATCCCACTTATGATTAACCTCTATTGCAAGCATCCGCAACTACAACAAAAGTATTAAGGTAAACCTAACCATAGCATGAAACATGTGGATCCAAATCAGCCCCCTTACGAAGTAACACATAAACTAGGGTTTAAGCTTCTGTCACCCTAGCAACCCATCATCTACTTATTACTTCCCAACGCCTTCCTCTAGGCCCAAATAATGGTGAAGTGTTATGTAGTCGACGTTCACATAACACCACTAGAGGCTAGACAACATACATCTCATCAAAATATCGAACGAATACCAAATTCACATGACTACTAATAGCAAGACTTCTCCCATGTCCTTAGGAACAAACGTAACTACTCACAAAACATACTCATGTTCATAATCAGAGGGGTATTAATATGCATATAGGATCTGAACATATGATCTTGCACCAAATAAACCAACTAGCATCAACTACAAGGAGTAATCAACACTACTAGCAACCAACTAGAACCAATCCCGGACTTGGAGACAAGAATTGGATACAAGAGATGAACTAGGGTTTTGAGAGGAGATGGTGCTGGTGAAGATGTTGATGGAGATTGCCCTCTCCCGATGAGAGGAGCGTTGGTGATGACGATGGTGATGATTTCCCCCTCCGGGAGGGAAGTGTCCCCGACAGAACAGCTCTGCCGGAGCCCTAGATTGGTTCCGCCAAGGTTCCACCTCATGGCGGCGGAGTCTCGTCCCAAAAGGTTGCTTATGATTTTTCCCTTGATGAAAGACCTCATATAGCAGAAGATGGCCATCGGAGAGCCAGCAGGGGGGCCCACGAGGCGGGGGCGCGCCTGGGGTAGGGCGCGCCCACCCTCGTGGCAGTGTGGGTCCCCTCTGTGTACTTCTTCCACTCAATACTTTTTATTATTTCCAAAAATGACTTTCGTGGAGTTTCAGGACTTTTGGAGTTGTGCAGAATAGGTCTCTAATATTTGCTCTTTTTCCAGCCTAGAATTCCAGCTGCCGGCATTCTCCCTCCTTATGTAAACCTTGTAAAATAAGAGAGAATAGGCATAAGTATTGTGACATAATGTGTAGTAACATCCCATAATGCAATAAATATCGATATAAAAGCATGATGCAAAATGGACGTATCAACTCCCCCAAGCTTAGACCTCGCTTGTCCTCAAGAGGAAGCCGATAATGATAAATATGTGCCCATGTTTAGAGGTAGAGGTGTCGATAAAAATAAAATACGGACATGAAAGCATCATGATTATTCTCATAACAGCAACATAGATGAATATTGTCATATGATTTCTTATGCTCAAGTAATAATCTATTCACAATGCAAAAGTACGAATCAGAAACTTTATTGAGAACTAACAAACTATAATCTCAGTCATTGAAGCAATTGCAATTTATCATAACATCAGAAAGAGTCTATGTTAGAGCTTTTTAGCAAGTCCACATACTCAACTATCATTTAGTCTTTCATAATTTCTAACATTCACGCGATACTTGTGGTTATGGAGTATTAGCCGGACACAGAGAAAGACAGGGGCTTATAGTTTCGCCTCCCAACCTTTTACCTCAAGGGTAATGTCAACAATAATAACTCATTCTCCCCTACATCCAATTAGATATATCTATCAGGATCTTTCTAACACACTGTGCTTGCCAAAGGATAAAATGTAAAAAGGAAAGGTGAAGATCACCGTGACTCTTGCATAAGGTAGAGGATAATAGTAAAAGATAGGCCCTTCGCAGAGGGAAGCAGAGGTTGCCATGCGCTTTTATGGTTGGATGCACAAAATCTTAATGCGAAAGAACGTCACTTTATATTGCCACTTGTGATATGAACCTTTATTATGCAGTCCGTCGCTTTTATTTCTTTCACATAACAAGATTGTATAAAGCTTATTTCCCCCACGCCAATCAATCATACATATTTAGAGAGCAATTTTTATTGCTTGCACCGATGACAACTTACTTGAAGGATCTTACTCAATCCATAGGTAGGTATGGTGGACTCTCGTGGCAAAACTGGTTTAAGGGTTTTTGGAAGCACAAGTAGTATCTCTACTTGGTGCTGGGAATTTGGCTAGCATGGGGGGGGGGGGGAGGCAAGCTCAACATGTTGGATGATCTATGATTATCTTAGATATAAGAAAACATAACCCATTTACGTTGTCTTCCTTGTCCAACGTCAACTCTTTAGCATGTCATATTTTAATGAGTGCTCCCAATCATAAAAGATTTCCATGATAATATATTTATATGTGAAACCTCTCTTTCCTTATTACTTCCTATTAATTGCAACGATAACCAAAGCTATGTTTGCCAACTCCCAACAACTTTTAATCATCATACTCTTTCTATGTGAAGTCATTACTCTCGATAAGATCAATATGATCTCTTTGTTTCTTTTTGTTCTTTTCTGTTTCTTTTATTCACTCGAGATCATGGCAAAACAATCAAGCTCTTGACTCAACACTAATCTTTATTATAAGCTCACGGACTTGATTACAAAGAGAGATCATAAAGCAAAACTCAAAACTAGATCATGCCAAAACTTTTATTCTACTAGATCAAGATACTACTATATAGGATCAAACTAAGAAAAACAGTAAAGATAGGAGATGTGGTTGTGATACGATACCGGGGCACCTCCCCCAAGCTTGGCGGTTGCCAAGGGGAGTGCCCATACCCATGTGATTATGTCTCCTTTGCTGGTGAAGGGATTGTTGATGATGTAGGCTTCTTCCTTAATTTGCGCTTGAGGACATAATTTTGATCCCTCAAGTCGTAAATCTCCTGCTCCAGGATTAATATCTTCTTGCATAGTTCCTGCTTGTTTTCCTGCAAGAGACGAAAAGGGATAAACTCGATCTTAGGTTTCTTTGCTCTATCAGGGAGGCTTGACTTTTTGAACTCCACATGCATGTCCCTAGGTTGAGGTAATGGGTCTTCATCTTCATCTGAGCTCGTCTCTTCCTTCCTCTTGGGTTCATAGTCCTCTTCTTCCTCCGTAGTCCAACCACAATGCTCCACATCTCCATAGTCCTTAGGATTTGCAAGGTAATCATTCACATAACTTTCTCCTTCCGAATCCTGGGACGACATGTTGCTCTAATCTGTAGCAGAACAGCTCGAAAAGAAAACAGAGGATAATTGCATGATACAGGAGTCAAAACCTTCGGGAGAATATATAATGAATTTTTACCGACCAAAATACGTATTGTGCATGAAAACGGAGTCCATAGAGCACATGAGGTGCCCACGAGGTAGGGGGCGCGCCCAGGGGTAGGGCGCGCCCTCCACCCTTGTGGGGCCCTCGTGTCCTTCCTGGACTGCTGCTTATTTTTCTATTTTTCTAAATATTCCAAAACGGATAAATATTGCCTTAAAAACTGTTTTGGAGTCGGTTTACTTACCGTACCACATACCTATTCCTTTTCGGAGTCCGAAACATTCCAGAAAGTGTCCCTTATGTATTCCTCCGGGGTCACAGTTTCAATAACATTGGTTTCAACATTTATAGGATTACCTGAGATATAATGTTTGATTCTTTGACCATTTACCACCTTCAGATTTGTGCCTTCGAAGTTGTTGATTTTTATGGCACCGGAACGATAGACCTCCTCGATAACGTAGGGGCTTTCCCATTTAGAGAGAAGTTTTCCTGCAAAAAATCTTAAACGAGAGTTGTATAGCAATACATAATCACCTACATTAAACTCACGCTTCTGTATCCTTTTGTCATGCCATCTTTTAACCTTTTCTTTAAACAACTTGGCATTTTCATAAGCTTGGGTTCTCCATAAATCAAGTGAGCTAATATCAAATAACCTCTTCTCACCGGCAAGTTTGAAATCATAGTTGAGCTCTTTAATAGCCCAATATGCCTTATGTTCTAGTTCGAGAGGTAAGTGACATGCTTTTCCGTAAACCATTTTATACGGAGACATACCCATAGGATTTTTATATGCAGTTCTATAGGCCCATAATGCATCATCAAGTTTCTTGGACCAATTCTTTCTAGACCTATTGACAGTCTTTTGCAAAATTAATTTGAGTTATCTATTCTCAATTCTACTTGACCACTGGACTGCAGGTGATAAGGAGATGCAATTCTATGATTAACATCATATTTAGCAAGCATTTTTCGAAAAGCACCATGAATAAAGTGTGAACCACCATCAGTCATTAAATATCTAGGGACTCCAAACCTCGGAAAAATAACTTCTTTAAGCATTTTAATAGAAGTGTTATGATCAGCACTACTAGTTGGAATAGCTTCTACTTACTTAGTAACATAATCAACAGCAACTAAAATATGTTTATATCCATTAGAGGCAGGAAAAGGTCCCATATAATCAAAGCCCCAAACATCAAATCGTTCAATAACAATTGAATAATTCATAGGAATTTCTTGACGTCTACTAATATTACCAATTCTTTGACATTCATCACAAGATAAGACAAACTTACGGGTATCCTTGAAGAGAGTAGGCCAATAAAAACCAGATTGCAATACCTTATGTGCAATTCTATCTCCAGCGTGGTGTCCTCCATAAGCTTCGGAGTGACACTTGCGTAGGGTCTGTTCATGTTCATGCTCAGGTACACAACGTCTAATAACACCATCTACTCCTTCTTTATAAAGATGTGGGTCATCCCAAAAGTAATGTCTTAAATCATAGAAGAACTTTTTCTTTTGCTGGTATGTGAAACTAGGTGGTATAAATTTAGCAACGATGTAATTAGCATAATCAGCATACCAAGGAGTACTACGAGAAGTACTTATGACATTTAATTGCTCATCAGGAAAGCTATCATCAATAGGTAGTGGGTCATCAAGAACATTTTCTAACCTAGACAAGTTGTCTGTAACGGGGTTCTCAGCTCCTTTTCTATCAACAATATGCAAATCAAATTCTTGTAGCAAGAGAACCCATCTAATAAGTCTAGGTTTAGCATCTTTATTTTCCATAAGATATTTAATAGCAGCATGATCAGTGTGAATAGTTAATTTAGAATCAACAATATAGGGTCTGAACTTATCACAAGCAAATACAACTGCTAAGAATTCCTTTTCAGTAGTAGCATAATTTCTTTGAGCATTGTCTAGAGTCTTACTAGCATAATGGATAATATTTAATTTCTTATGAACTCTCTGCCCTAGAACAACACCTACAACATAGTCACTAGCATCACACATAATTTCAAAGGGTAAATTCCAATCAGGTGGCTGAACAATAGGTGCAGAGATCAATTCTTTCTTAAGTATTTCAAATGCTTCTACACAATCATCATCAAATACAAATGGTATATCTTTTTGTAATAAATTAGTCAGAGGCTGAGAAATTTTTGAGAAGTCCTTAATGAACCTCCTATAAAATCCGGCGTGACCAAGGAAACTTCTTATACCTTTGATGTCCTTGGGACATGGCATCTTTTCAATAGCATCAACCTTGGCCTTATCAACTTCAATACCTCTTTCAGAAACTTTATGCCCCAAGACAATACCTTCATTAACCATAAAGTGGCACTTTTCCCAATTCAAGACAAGATTAGTTTCTTCACATCTCTGCAAAACTCGATCAAGGTTGCTCAAGCATTCATCAAAAGAGGATCCATAGACGGAAAAGTCGTCCATCAAGACCTCACAACTCTTTTCACAAAAGTCAGAGAATATAGCCATCGTGCATCTTTGAAAGGTAGCAGGTGCATTACATAAACCAAAAGGCATATGTCTATAAGCAAAAGTACCAAAAGGGCAGGTAAAAGTAGTCTTTGATTGATCATTAGCTGACACAGGTATTTGAGAGAAACCAGAATAACCATCTAGAAAGCAATAGTGTGTATGTTTGCATAATCTTTCCAACATTTGATCGATAAAAGGTAAGGGGCAATGATCTTTCATAGTAGCTTTATTTAATTTGCGGAAATCAATTACCATCCTATAAGCTGTAATAATTCTTTGCGGAATCAATTCATCTTTATCATTAGGAACAACAGTAATACCTCCCTTCTTAGGGACACAATGGACATGACTTACCCATTGACTATCAGCAACGGGATAAATTATACCTGCCTCAAGGAGCTTTAGTATTTCTCTTCTTACCACTTCCTTCATCTTAGGATTCAGCCTTCGTTGATGATCACGAACTGGTTTGGCATCTTCTTATAAATTTATTTTATGTTGACATAGAGTGGGACTAATGCCCTTAAGATCATCAAGAGTATATCCAATAGCAGCACAATGTTTCTTCAGAGTTTTCAGTAATCTCTCTTCTTCATGCTCTGAAAGGTTAGCACTAATAATAACAGGATATATCTTCTTTTCATCAAGATAAGCATATTTAAGAGTATCAGGCAACGGTTTAAGCTCAAACACGGGATCACCCTTGGGTGAAGGAGGATCCCCTAGGATTTCAACAGGCAAACTGTGTTTCAGAATAGGTTCCTGTTTAAAGAATACTTCATCTATTTCCCTTCTTTCATTCATAAACATATCATTTTCATGGTCTAGCAAATATTGTTCTAAAGGATCACTAGGAGGTACGGCAATAGAAGCAAGACCAATAATTTCATCCTTACCAGGCAATTCTTCTTCATGGTGTTGTCTACTAAATTTAGAGAAATTAAACTCATGAATCATATCACCCAAGCCAATAGTAACAACATTCTTTTCGCAGTCTATCTTAGCATTAACGATGTTCAAGAAGGGTCTACCAAAAATAATGGGAAAAAAGCTATCTTGTGGGGAACCAAGAACAAGAAAATCAGCAGGATATTTAGTTTTCCCACACAAGACTTCAACATCTCTAACAATTCCCATTGCTGATATAGTATCTCTATTGGCAAGCTTAATTGTAACATCAATACCTTCTAACTCAGCAGGTGCAATTTCATGCTTAATTTCTTCGTATAAAGTATGAGGTATAACACTAGCACTGGCACTCATATCACATAAGCCATGATAACAGTGATCTCCTATTTTAACAGAAATAATAGGCACGCCTACCACAGGTCTATGTTTATCTTTAGCACAAGGTTTGCCAATTCTAGCAGTTTCACCGCAGAAATGAATAACATGCCCATCAATATTATCAGCCAAGAGATCTTTAACAATAGCAATATTAGTTCAACTTTAATTTGCTCAGGAGGTGTATAAGTTCTAATATTGCTTTTACGAACCACAGTTGAAGCTTTAGCATGATCCTTTATTCTAACAGGGAAAGGTGGTTTCTCAACATAAGAAGTAGCAACAATAGGATCATTATAAGTGACAGTCTTTTCTTCCAGTTTAGTAGGTGCAGCTACTTTTACTTCTATGGGAGGATGATATTTAAACCACTTCTCCTTGGGGAGATCAACATAAGTAGAAAAAGATTCACAGAAAGAAGCTACTATCTCAGAGTCAAGTCCATATTTAGTGCTAAATTTACGGAAAACATCGGTATCCATAAAAGACTTAACACAATCAAACTCAGGTGTCATACCTGACTCCTTACCTTCGTCGAGATCCCAATCTTCAGAGTTGCATTTAATTCTATCCAATAAATTCCATCTGAATTCAATAGCCTTCATCATAAAAGAGCCATCACAAGAAGTATCGAGCATGGATTGATTATTGCGAGAAAGCCGAGCATAATTTTTTTGAAGAATTATTTCTCTTGAGAGCTCATGATTGGGGCATGAATATAAAATTGATTTAAGCCTCCCCCAAGCTTGAGCGATGATTTCTCCTTCGCGAGGCCAAAAATTATATATATAATTGCGATCACGATGAACAAGATGCATAGGATAATACTTCTGATGAAATTCCAATTTCATTTGTTTATAGTTCCATGATCCCGTGTCATCACATAGCCTATACCATGTCGATGCATCTCCCTTCAAAGATAAAGGGAAGACCTTCTTCTTAACAACATCATCGGGTATACCTGCAAGCTTAAATAATCCACAAATTTCATCCACATATATTAGGTGCTCATCAGGATGCTTTGGTCCATCTCCTACAAAAGGATTATCTAGCAGTTTTTCTAACATACCCGAAGGAAGTTCAAAGGGAACATTTTCATTTTCAGTAGGTTCAGTAGGTTGAGGAGCAATTCTTTGCTCTACTGGTCGGGGTGAAGATACCCCGAACAAGCCCCTCAGAGGATTACTTTCCATAGTAACAAGTGACAGTAAATTTCAGCACATTATATAAATTTTTCCTTACCAAATTCCACCTACAAAAGGCGCTTCGCTCCCCGGCAACGGCGCCAGAACAGTGTCTTGATGACCCACAAGTATAGGGGATCTATCGTAGTCCTTTCGATAAGAAAGAGTGTCGAACCCAACGAGGAGCAGAAGGAAATGATAAGCGGTTTTCAGCAAGGTATTCTCTGCAAGTACTGAAATAAGTGGTAACAGATAGTTTAGTGATAGGATAATTTGTAACGAGCAACAAGTAACAAAAGTAAATAAATTGCAGCAAGGTGTCCCAATCCTTTTTGTAGCAAAGGACAAGCCTGGACAAACTCTTATATGGAGAAAATCGCTCCCGAGGACACATGGGAATTATCGTCAAGCTAGTTTTCATCACGTTCGTATGATTCGCGTTTGGTACTTTGATAATTTGATATGTGGGTGGACCGGTGCTTGGGTGCTGTTCTTACTTTAACAAGCATCCCACTTATGATTAACCTCTATTGCAAGCATCCGCAACTACAACAAAAGTATTAAGGTAAACCTAACCATAGCATGAAACATGTGGATCCAAATCAG
The DNA here is from genome assembly GCA_021605205.1 of Aegilops longissima. Classification (NCBI taxonomy): domain Eukaryota; kingdom Viridiplantae; phylum Streptophyta; class Magnoliopsida; order Poales; family Poaceae; genus Aegilops; species Aegilops longissima. The sequence goes on along the minus strand of CM038681.1, from coordinate 536,070,924 downwards.
CCCCCTTAAGAAGTAACTCATAAACTAGGGTTTAAGCTTCTGTCACCCTAGCAACCCATCATCTACTTATTACTTCCCAATGCCTTCCTCTAGGCCCAAATAATGGTGAAGTGTTATGTAGTCAACGTTCACATAACACCACTAGAGGCTAGACAACATACATCTCATCAAAATATCGAACGAATACCAAATTCACATGACTACTAATAGCAAGACTTCTCCCATGTCCTCAGGAACAAACGTAACTACTCACAAAACATACTCATGTTCATAATCAGAGGGGTATTAATATGCATATAGGATCTGAACATATGATCTTCCACCAAATAAACCAACTAGCATCAACTACAAGGAGTAATCAACACTACTAGCATCCTACTCGTACTAATCCCGGACTTGGAGACAAGAATTGGATACAAGAGATGAACTAGGGTTTTGAGAGGAGATGGTGCTGGTGAAGATGTTGATTGAGATTGCCCTCTTCCGATGAGAGGAGCGTTGGTGATGACGATGGCGATGATTTCCCCCTCCGGGAGGGAAGTGTCCCCGGCAGAACAGCTCTGCCGGAGCCCTAGATTGGTTCCGCCAAGGTTCCGCCTCGTGGCGGCGGAGTCTCGTCCCGAAAGGTTGCTTATGATTTTTCCCTTAACGAAAGACTTCATATAGCAGAAGATGGCCATCGGAGAGCCAACAGGGGGCCCACGAGGCAGGGGGCGCGCCCTGGGGGGTAGGGCGCGCCCCCACCCTCGTGGCCAGGTGGGTCCCCCTCTAGTGTACTTCTTCCGCTCAACATTTTTTATTATTTCCAAAAATGACTTTCGTGGAGTTTCAGGACTTTTGGAGTTGTGCAGAATATGTCTCTAATATTTGCTCCTTTTCCAGCCTGAATTCCAAATTGCCGCATTCTCCCTCCTTTTGTAAACCTTGTAAAATAAGAGAGAATAGGCATAAGTATTGTGACATAACGTGTAGTAACAGCCCATAATGCAACAAATATCGATATAAAAGCATGATGCAAAATGGACGTATCATACTGCGATGTGCCTTGCCATGTGTCTGGCAAGGGGGTATAAGAGTTATCCAGGAGTGGATCATTGGACAGCGGTCAAAATTGTCCTTGGGAATAAGGAAATGTTCCTCGATTATGGAGGTGATGAAGAGTTCGGCGTAAAGGGTTACGTCGATGCAAGCTTTAACACCTATCCGGATGACTCTGAGTAGCAAACCGGATACATATAGTAGAGCAACCATTTGGAATAGCTCCAAGTGGAGCATAGTAGCAACATCTACAATATGAAATAGAGATTTGCGAAGTACACATGGATCTGAATGTTGCAGACCCGTTGACTAAAACCTCTCTCGTATACATAACATGATCAAACCCTAGAACTCAGTGAGTGTTAATCACATGGTGATGTGAACTAGATTATTGACTCTATTAAACTCTTTGGGTGTTAGTCACATGGCGATGTGAACTATGCGTGTTAATCACATGGCGATGTGAACTAGATTATTGACTCTAGTGCAAGTGGGAGACTGTTGGAGATATGCCCTAGAGGCAATAATAAAATGGTTAATATTATATTTCCTTGTTGATACGTCCATTTTGCATCATGCTTTTATATCGATATTTATTGCATTATGGGTTGTTATTATGCATTATGTCACAATAATTATGCCTATTCTCTCTTATTTTACAAGGTTTACATAAGGAGGTAGAATGCCGGCAGCTGCAATTCTGGGCTGCAAAAGGAGCAAATATTAGAGACCTATTCTGCACAACTCCAAAAGTCCTGAAACTCCACGAAAGTTATTTTTGGAAATAATAAAAAATATTGGGCGGAAGAAGTACGTCAGAGGGGGCCCCACCTGGCCACGAGGGTGGGGGCGCGCCCTACCCCTGTATGCCCCACCTCGTCAGGCCCGCTGTTGGCTCTCCGGTGGCCATCTTCTGCTATATGAAGTCTTTCGTCGAGGAAAAAATCATAAGCAACCTTTAGGGACGAGACTCCGCCACCACGAGGCGGAACCTTGGCGAAACCAATCTAGGGCTCCGGCAGAGCTGTTCTGCCGGGGACACTTCCCTCCGGGAGGGGGAAATCATCGCCATCGTCATCACCAACGCTCCTCTCATCGGGAGAGGGCAATCTCCATCAACATCTTCACCAGCACCATCTCCTCTCAAAACCCTAGTTCATCTCTTGTATCCAATTCTTGTCTCCAAGTCCGGGATTGGTACTAGTAGGTTGCTAGTAGTGTTGATTACTCCTTGTAGTTGATGCTAGTTGGTTTATTTGGTGGAAGATCATATGTTCAGATCCTATATGCATATTAATACCCTCTGATTATGAACATGAATATGCTTTGTGAGTAGTTACGCTTTGTTCCCGAGGACATGGGAGAAGTCTTGCTATTAGTAGTCATGTGAATTTGGTATTCGCTTGATATTTTGATGAGATGTATGTTGTCTAGCCTCTAGTGATGTTATGTGAACGTCGACTACATAACACTTCACCATTATTTGGGCCTAGAGGAAGGCATTGGGAAGTAATAAGTAGATGATGGGTTGCTAGAGTGACAGAAGCTTAAACCCTAGTTTATGCGTTGCTTCGTAAGGGGCTGAATTGGATCCACATGTTTCATGCTATGGTTAGGTTTACCTTAATACTTTTGTTGTAGTTGTGGATGCTTGCAATAGAGGTTAATCATAAGTGGGATGCTTGTTCAAGTAAGAACAGCACCCAAGCACCGGTCCACCCACATATCAAATTATCAAAGTACCGAACGCGAATCATATGAACGTGATGAAAACTAGCTTGACGATAATTCCCATGTGTCCTCGGGAGCGCTTTTCTCCATATAAGAGTTTGTCCAGGCTTGTCCTTTGCTACAAAAAGGATTGGGCCACTTTGCTGCACTTCATTTACTTTTGTTACTTGTTGCTCGTTACAAATTATCCTATCACAAAACTATCTGTTACCACTTATTTCAGTACTTGCAGAGAATACCTTGCTAAAAACCGCTTATCATTTCCTTCTGATCCTCGTTGGGTTCGACACTATTACTTATCGAAAGGACTACGATAGATCCCCTATACTTCTGGATCATCAAGACTCTTTTCTGGCGCCGTTGCCGGGGAGTGAAGCGCCTTTGGTAGGTGGAATTTGGTAAGGAAAATTTTATATAGTGTGCTGAAATTTACTGTCACTTGTTACTATGGAAAGTAATCCTCTGAGGGGCTTGTTCGGGGTATCTTCACCCCGACCAGTAGAGCAAAGAGTTGCTCCTCAACCTACTGAACCTACTGAAAATGAAAATTTTCCCTTTGAAGTTCCTTCGGGTATGTTGGAAAAACTACTAGCTAATCCTTTTGTAGGAGATGGAACAAAGCATACCGATGAGCACCTAATATATGTGGATGAAGTTTGTTGATTATTTAAGCTTGCAGGTATACCCGATGATGTCGTGAAGAAGAAGGTCTTCCCTTTATCTTTGAAGGAAGATGCATCGACATGGTATAGGCTATGTGATGATACGGGGTCATGGAACTATAAACGATTGAAATTGGAATTTCATCAGAAGTTTTATCATATGCATCTTGTTCATCGTGATCGCAATTATATATATGATTTTTGGCCTCGCGAAGGAGAAAGCGTCGCTCAAGCTTGGGGGAGGCTTAAATCAATGTTATATTCTTGCCCTAATCATGAGCTATCAAGAGAAATAATTCTTCAAAGTTTTTATGCTCGGCTTTCTGATAACAATCGCACCATGCTCGATACTTCTTGTGTTGGCTCTTTTATGATGAAGACTATTGAATTCAAATGGAATTTATTGGATAGAATTAAACACAACTCTGAAGATTGGGATCTCGACGAAGGTAAGGAGTCAGGTATGACACCTAAGTTTGATTGGGTTAAATCTTTTATGGATACCGATGTTTTCCGTAAATTTAGCACTAAATATGGACTTGACTCTGAGATAGTAGCTTCTTTCTGTGAATCTTTTGCTACTTATGTTGATCTACCCAAGGAGAAGTGGTTTAAATATCATCCTCCCATAGAAGTAAAAGTAGCTGCACCTACTAAAGTTGAAGATAAGACTATCACTTATAATGATCCTGTTGTTCCTACTTCTTATGTTGAGAAACCACCTTTCCCTGTTAGGATAAAGGATCATGCTAAAGCTTCAACTGTGGTTCATAAAAGCAATATTAGAACTTATACACCTTATGAGCAAGTTAAAGTTGAACCTAGTATTGCTATTGTTAAAGATCTCTTGGCTGATAATATCTATGGGCACGTTATTTATTTCTGCGGTGAAACTGCTAGAATTGCCAAACCTTGTGCTAAAGATAAACATAGACCTGTGGTAGGCATGCATGTTATTTCTGGTTAAATAGCAGATCATTGTTATCATGGCTTATGTGATATGGGTGCTAGTGCTAGTGCAATACCTTATGACTTATACAAAGAAATTATGCATGATATTGCACCTGCTGAGATAGAAGATATTGATGTCACAATTAAACTTGCCAATAGAGATACTATTTCACCAATGGGAATTGTTAGAGATGTTGAAGTCTTGTGTGGGAAAACTAAATATCCTGCTGATTTTCTTGTTCTTGGTTCCCCACAAGACAACTTTTGTCCCATTATATTTGGTAGACCCTTCTTGAACACAGTTAATGCTAGGATAGACTGCGAAAAGAATGTTGTTACTATTGGCTTGGGTGATTTGTCTCATGAGTGTAATTTCTCTAAATTTAGTAGACAACACCGTGAAGAGGAATTATCTAGTTAGAATGAAATTATTGGTCTTGCTTCTATTGTCGTACCTCCTAGTGATCCTTTAGAACAATATTTGCTAGACCATGAAAATGATATGTATATGAATGAAAGAAGGGAAATAGGTGAAGTATTCTTTAAAAAGGAACCTATTCTAAAACACAATCTGCATGTTGAAATCCTACGGGATCCTCCTCCACCCAAGGGTGATCTCGTGTTTCAGCTTAAACTGTTGCCTGATACTCTTAAATATGCTTATCTTGATGAGAAAAAGATATATCCTGTTATTATTAGTGCTAACCTTTCAGAGCATGAAGAAGAGAGATTATTGAAAACTCTGAAGAAGCACCGTCCTGCTATTGGATATACTCTTGATGATCTTAAGGGCATTAGTCCCACTCTATGTCAACATAAAATAAATTTGGAAGAAGATGACAAACCAGTTTGTGATCATCAACGACGGCTGAATCCTAAGATGAAAGAAGTGGTAAGAAAAGAAATACTAAAGCTACTGGAGGCATGTATAATTTATCCCGTTGCTGATAGTCAGTGGGTAAGTCCTGTCCATTGTGTCCCTAAGTAGGGAGGTATTACTGTCGTTCCTAATGTTAAAGATGAATTGATTCCGCAAAGAATTATTATAGGTTATAGGATGGTAGCTGATTTCCGCAAATTAAATAAGCCTACTAAAAAGGATCATTACCCCTTACCTTTTATCGATCAAATGCTACAAAGATTATGCAAACATACACACTTTTTCTTTCTAGATGGTTATTCTGGTTTCTCTCAAATACCTGTGTCAGCCAATGATCAATCAAAGACTACTTTTACTTGCCCTTTTGGTACTTTTGCTTATAGACGTATGCCTTTTGGTTTATGTAATGCACCTGCTACCTTTCAAAGATGAATGATGGCTATATTCTCTGACTTTTGTGAAAAGATTTGTGAGGTTTTCATGGACGATTTTTCTGTCTATGGATCCTCTTTTGATGATTGCTTGAGCAACCTTTATAGAGTTTTGCAGAGATGTGAAGAAACTAACCTTGTCTTGAATTGGGAAAAGTGCCACTTTATGGTTAATGAAGGTATTGCCTTGGGGCATAAAGTTTCTGAAAGAGGTATTGAAGTTGATAAGGCCAAGGTTGATGCTATTGAAAAGATGCCATGTCCCAAGGACATCAAAGGTATAAGAAGTTTCCTTGGTCACGCCGGATTTTATAGGAGGTTCATTAAGGACTTCTCAAAAATTTCTCGCCCTCTGAATAATTTATTACAAAAAGATATACCATTTGTCTTTGATGATGATTGTGTAGAAGCATTTGAAATACTTAAGAAAGCATTGATCTCTGCACCTATTGTTCAGCCACCTGATTGGAATTTACCCTTTGAAATTATGTGTGATGCTAGTGATTATGTTGTAGGTGTTGTTCTAGAGCAAAAAGTGGATAAGAAATTAAATGTTATTCAATATGCTAGTAAAACTCTAGACAATGCTCAAAGAAATTATGCTACTACTGAAAAAGAATTCTTAGCAGTCGTATTTGCTTGTGATAAATTCAGGCCTTATATTGTTGATTCTAAAGTAACTATTCACACGGATCATGCTGCTATTAAATATCTTATGGAAAAGAAAGATACTAAACATAGACTTATTAGATGGGTTCTCTTGCTTCAAGAATTTGATTTGCATATTGTTGATAGAAAGGGAGCTGAGAACCCCATTGCAGACAACTTGTCTAGGTTAGAAAATGTTCTTGATGACCCACTACCTGATACGTACATTTTGCATCATGCTTTATATCGATATTTATCGCATTATGGGCTGTTATTTCACGTTATGTCACAATACTTATGGCTATTCTCTCTTATTTTACAAGGTTTACATGAAGAGGGAGAATGCCGGCAGCTGGAATTCTGGGCTGGAAAAGGAGCAATTATTGAAGGCCTATTCTGCGCAACTCCAAAAGTCATGTAACTCCACGGAATACCTTAAAAAATAAAGAAAAATCGTCGCCAAAGATGAAGGCCAGGGGGCCCACACCCTGCTCACGAGGGTGGGGGGCGCGCCCCCTCCCCCTGGGCGCGCCCCCCTACCTCATGGGCCCCCTGGTGGCTCTCCGACGCCCATCTTCTCCTATATGAAGTCTTTTGATGAGAAAAAAATCAGAAGCAGCCTTTCGGGACGAGACTCCGCCGCCACGATGCGGAACCTTGGCGGAACCAATCTAGGGCTCCGGCAGAGCTGTTCTGCCGGGGACACTTCCCTCCGGGAGGGGGAAATCATCGCCATCATCATCACCAACCCTCCTCTCATCGGGAGAGGGCAATCTCCATCAACATCTTCACCAACACCATCTCATCTCCAAACCCTAGTTTATCTCTTGTATCCAATTCTTGTCTCTAAGTCTAGGATTGGTGCTAGTAGGTTGCTAGTTGTCATATCCCTAGCTTCTGGTATTGCACTAGGCTAGCTTCATGTGTGCATCATGTTTAAAATTTGCTTAAACTTGAAATGGGGATGTTCAAACCCTAGCATTAAATCAACTCAACTAGGGTGGATCAAAATCTTTTTCAATAAACCCAAAAAAGTTCCTAAGAAAAGTTCATGATTTCTGGTTAAGGTGGAAACCTCTGCCAAAAATGATGAATATATTCTTAGAACATTTCTGGATTTTTTGAATTAACCCATATTGTATTTGAATTGGGGCCTTTAAATGCTACATATATTTCAGATGCTCCAAAAATGTTGGAAATTGTTAAGGGTCATTGAAATAATTCAGAAAGCACCCATAATTGTTTCCAGGATTTTATGAAATGGTTTGGTATTATTACTGAATCAAAACAAATAGCCAAAAACTAGAAAACAGATGTAAATAGAAAAACAAGCGAGAGAAAGGAACCTACCAAACTCACCTTGCCCTTACAGCGGCCCCATTGCATGCCCAGCTCTGTTAGCCCAGCCAGCAGCCTTCCCCCTGTCGTCTTCCTCGCGCCCGATGGGCAGCGCTGGCGTGGCCGACGCCAAGCACACGCCTGCCACCTCCTCTTACTTGCCGCTGCTGCTGGAGGGCGCCAAGAGCGCCACGCAACCTCCCCGACCGCCTCGCACTCTCCCCCGTGCTCATTCCCGCCTCTGCCGCTCTCTCTCCCGAAAACCGAACGTCGCCGTCCTCGCCGTTCACTGCCCACGCGCTCCCCGCCGTCCCCTCAACCGCCCGTTGTGCTTGCGAGCTCCGCCACATCGCCTGCTACCTCCCCGTCAAGCTATGAGGCGCCGAACGGCCCGTGGAGCCGTCATCGCCGCCTTCTTCATCGCCGGCCGCCCGAGATTGCCATCGCCGTGCCGCCCACGTCGGACCACCTCCGAGATCGCCGTTGGCTCCACTGCAACTGTTGTGAGCTTCCGCGTCGACCCTCCCTCTCCTCTGGCCCTTTTGCTTCCGCTAACGCCATTGCCGTCGCGGCCAGGATCTTGGCTCCGCCGGCCATGCCGCCGCCGTGGCCACCGACACCTAGAGCCGCAACCGACCGCACCATAGCGCTCAGTGCATCACCAGGTGCCCGTAGCACCCCTCCGTGGCCCCTTCCGTGCAGTATAACACCGACCCCGAGCACACTCACACGCCGGCCGCCGCCACGAGCTCTTTTCCGGCGAGCTCCGGCCACCCCAGCTACTCCCACTTGCCCCGTTGGATGCGCGCGTTTGCCAGCTCCGCGTAGATGCCCTCCGCCTTGCTTTTGGTCGCCGGAGGAGCGATCCCGAGCCTCCGCCGCGTCTGGTCGTTGCCGGCAGCTAAACGCCGGTGGATTAGCCCCGGTTGACCAGGGATTTGACCCCCCTGGGTCACTGACGTGCGGGCCCCGCCCGGCTAACCAAGTTAATTAGGGTTAATTTTAATTAGGTTAGTTAGTCTGATCACTGACACGCGGGACCCACTGGTCAGTTGACCTGGGCTGCCCCGCTGACTCGCTGACGTCATGATGATGTAGCGCCGACGCAGTAATTCATTTTCTGGAATTAGTTTAATTCTAAATACTTAGAAATTCCGGAAAATGTTTAAAACTTGTAAAATTCATAGAAATTCAACCGTAACTCCAAATGAAATAAATTATATATGAAAAATGATCAGAAAAATCCAATCTATCCATCTGTACCACTTTCATGCATGATTGAACAAGTTAACCTCACTGAATAGGATGAATCATAATTAGGGCAATTTATGAACTAGCATTTGGAGTTGGAGTTTAACCTTGTTTGAGTTCCACTTCAATTAACTTGGCTTACTGCTGCATTAGGTCAATTCAGTTCCTTAACATGACATGTCATTCATTTGTTTGTGCATTGCATTGATTGTGTTTCTTCTTGCTTGTCGGTGGTTGTTCCCTCTCGATAGACGTGGTTTCGACGAAGAGTTCGATGACACCAATGAAGAACTATATTATCTTCAGAAGTGCCAGGCAAGCAAAACCCCCTTGTTCATTCTGATACAATACCACTCTCTCGCTCCTGCTCTCTTTTACTGCATTAGGACAACAACGATTCAACTGTTACATGCTGCGGTAGCTGAACCCCTTTCCTCTGCATGACCTGTCATTGCCACAGTAAATAGATGAAACCCACTAGCATGAGTAGGAGTTGTTTGAGCCCTGATGTGCCTACTCATTCATGCTTGTTTGTCATGCCTGCTATTGCTTAGAGTTGTGTCAGGTCTGATTCATCGGGAATGAATTGGAAAGTGGTGAACATGTCCTACTGTGTGTGAGCTAAGTGTGTGAACACGATTTGGTAAAGGTAGCGGTGAGAGGCCATGTAGGAGTACATGGTGGGTTGTCTCATTGCAGCCGTCCTCAGGAACTGAGTTCTGTGTTTGTGATCCATGAACAGTTACTACCACACATTGGGTTCCGGTAACTCGGCCCTCTCGGCTTATTAATCAACTCGATCTCTGTCCGGGAGTTGCAACTAGTTTCGGTGTTTGTAGGTAGTGTTAGTAGTCTACCAAGTGGCACCCGATGCATGTGGGCTTGGGACAGACTAAGGCACATGGCCGGTGTACCAAGTGGCACCGGTTGGTGGGCTTGGGAACCTGTACACATCGTTTGGGGCCGTGGCGACACCCGGCCGGATCTCCTTGCGGATGGAACCCGAATAGGCGATAAACCCGGACGAGAGACTTGTGTGGTTAGTCGGTCGTGGCCGACTCCTTCGCTGGCTTCCGCTTGAAGGTTGCCGAGGTACATGACATGTCTGGGCGATAAGTGGCGAGAGCGTGTGTGAAGAAGTACACCCTGCAGGTTATCATTATCTATTCAATAGCCTGATTCCTCGGATATGGAAACTTGGACCCTTGCATAGTTCATAGACAAGTGAAAGTGGATACTCTAAAACTCGCAAGATAGCGTGAGTGCTATGGATGGCGTTCTCGTGGGTAGACGGGAGCGGATCCATAGTGGTGTATTGGTATGGTGAATATGTGGACTCGTAAAGCGCCACCCCAAAAGAGTTACTTGCGATCGTAGTTCAGGATAGCCACTGAGTCAAAGCTGGCTTGCTGCAGTCAAACTCCACCACCCCCTTTGTTGATAATGTTGCATGTGTAGCTAGTTCTGATGTAAGTCTTGCTGAGTACAATTGTACTCACGTTTACCTATTTTATGTTTTGCAGAGAGACTTCAGTCTCGCTAGTAGTTCCGCATGGACTTCGACGTTTAGCTTGTTACCTCAGCTACGATCTTGTGCCCCCGGCAGGATCTAGTAGATAGTCAGGCTTCTAAGTCTTTTTCATTTGTAGATGTCTGTACTCAGACATATTAAGCTTCTGCTCGTGCTTTGTCTTGTATGCTCTGAGTGTTGGGTCATGAGACCCATGTTTGTAATATCTCGCTCCTCGGAGCCTAATGAATAAATATTTGAGTCGTAGAGTTATGTTGTGATGCCATGTTGTATCTACACATATTGAGCATATTGTGTGTATGTTTGAAATGCTTGGTATGTGTGGGATCCGACAATCTAGTTGTTTATCCTTGGCAGCCTCTCATATGGGGAAATGTAGTCTAGTGCTTCCTGAGCGATAGTAGTCCGCTTCTGCCCAGTTCACCGGAGTCCTGCTAGCTCAAGACTCTTGCTTTGGACACTTGATCGGCGGCATGTGTTTCACTTCGTTCCTATGTCCGTCCCTTCGGGAAATGTCTTGCGGTGATATCCGAGTCCTGCCTAGCTCTGCTACAGCCGGGATACCGGAGTCCTGTTAGCCCAGTGCTACAGCCGGATTCACACGTTGATGACCGACATGCTCGATGTGATTCATGTATGCTGTCCCCATGGGTTAGTGCCGCTTTGGGTTCACGACTAGCCATGTCGGCCCGGTTCTCTGTCATATGGATGCTAGTGACACTATCATATCGTGAGCCAAAAGGCGCCAACGGTCCCGGGCCATGGTAAGGCGACACCGTGGAATACCGTGCGTGAGGCCGCAAAGTGATATGAGGTGTTACCGGCTAGGTCGATGTGACTTGGAATCGGGGTCCTGACAGCTTTGGTATCAGAGCCTGACTGCCTGTAGGTTTACCAAGCCAAATTGGTCAAAGTTGTGTCTAGAAATGCTTTAGTTATGTAAGGGAATTGATTGTGGAAGGGAACGTAAGGCTCTTTTTACTCCTTATACCTCATGGCCTTCTGATCTGAGTCATCCTCTTCTCTTCTACGGGGTTTAAGAACTAGGCTCCTCATCTATCTATCAGGATGACGTGTTACTAATCCATAGACTTTTAAGATTGTCGGTTTCAAGCCTCAGTTCAGTTCCTACTATTTCTATAAGTTAACTGTTGATCTCGGAACCTTGATATGATGTTGTTGAGTGGCTATGCCACCATTTTGCATGATGTCTCAAATCTTTTTGAGCATTTACAGCCGTTATGCTGTCCGAGTCATCCATGGTTTCTAAAATAGTCTGATGCATTTGCAAATCCCTTCCTCCCGTTCCTGATGTCCTTTTGGGCCAGATTAAGCACACTAATCGGTGAGTTGAGGTACTCTATTGCCTCGACATATATGTTGGAACTATTATTATGACCCTAGGTGTCTAGAGTATCACCTAGTAATCCAGCCATGCTTTGTGTTCCCAGTGTGATGATTCTGGCCATCATTCTCGATAGCATTCCGTGATGCCACTTAGTAGTAGGTATTCTACTCCTGGGTTTTGAGCCCAAAATTCACCCTACCTACTTCATGTTGATAGTGTTTGCTAGTTCCTTTAGGATATTAGTAACCTTTGCGATAGTCCTCGAGGTTCGTGGTACATCATTCTTCCAAATACCATGAACCATTCTTGGCAGAAGTTCTTTGAACCAAAAGATCACAATCAGAGTACTCTTGAGGAGTTCTCCATCCATAATTGTGACTCTGCCAGTCCTACCTATCTGCATGGATTATCCGGAAGAAACATGATGAACTTGGTTCGACATAATAATCCATGCATCCACAACTCCGAAAAACATGTGTTCCTTGAGTTGTCCCTCTTTAGTTGTTTTCTGGCCCTCGTCTATCGATTGATACTCAGGAGTAGTTATGCATTCGTGTTCAACGATGCCACTACTCTTGTGGTCCGTCAAGCCGTTCTATTTCAGAATGAATAGGAGAAACAAACTCCAGTACCTCATCCATATCCAGGATTGGGTCAAAGTAGTTGTATTCCGCAGGTCAAAATGCCAATCCAGCTTTTGATTCTGTTCCACCCCGAAGTATTGCCCTCTTTATGTCAGGATTGTCATGAGAATTGCACCATTTCTCATGAATTCTTGATGTAGTGATACTTCTCGCTATCATTATTCATTCCTCGGTCCCGTGTTGTTGTAACCGGAATGCCGACAGGTGAATCGTGATGTGTGAAATCAATACTCCTAGCAACCGTGTTGCTTGGTAGTTAATGGACATTAATATCATTCTTAGCATGTTGGTTATCAAATCACTATTCTAAGACTGATCGTGATACCTAGTCCATTTTTCCTGTTGCACTCTTAGATCAAGAGTTAGGATTGTGTCAATCCCTCACTCTTTTGATCATATCATCTTGCCCTGAAAAGAAAGATGTTTCTCGATCTTAGTAACATATCGGTGGTTCGTGATTTTCCGAAGATCTTCTCGGAAGTATCACCAGGCCGTCACCTGACTGTTATGTTGAGCTCGTGGTCAAGTTGGTTTCCCTCTAAACCAACCATTCTCCAAGAATCTGTGTTGGATATCCCTGAGCTAGTTGGTTAAGCCAAACAACAACTTGGAGAGTTGGAAGATAAAAGCTTGTCCGACTTAGTTCATTTTAAGGGATATCCTTTTGGGTGTGTGTTGAAGAAAGATAATATCTCCATTGATTGGTCCTCGTGATCAGTTGTTGGATCTATTGCCTTGTCAAAACTTTGACTTGAGTATGGGCTATTGTCAAGTCAAATCAGAACCAACGATGTTCGTAATGTTGTCTTACTCGTGGTTGATCCCTTGAGCATACACCATTACATCTTTTGGTCTGATCAATGCTATCACCGTGTTCACATGATGGTGGAAGTCCAGTGATATGGAAAATTCCGATGAGTTGTTGTTCAACCCATCAGCAGCATTTTGTCTCCCCCATGATTCATGTTGAACATCAACCTAGTGTTGGAAACTTTGTAAGCAATGCCTTCATGCTCCGTTCATGAAGCTTATGCTTGGATGGAAGAAGTGATTTCCTCGAATCCTTGTGCATTGGGTGCAAGTTGCCGCCGTGGGTTCGAGAAAGATTGTTTTTGCTTCCTTCGGAACCATCTCAAATCAGTCATGCATATGTGCGAAGTATTCTATAGTTTGAAGACTTGCAACCTTCATTCTATATGTATTCTTAGCACACCAAGCCACTGATTGATTTGTTCAAGGAAAAGGAGTTGTTGTGTAAATCCTAGGTCATGCACAAGACTTCGTTACCCTAGATGATGGTGCCCCACCTAAACTCGGTAGTGTTGTATTATAAGACTACTATGTGGTCATGCTTGTCTTGGACAACGTGTTCACATGTATGTAGCAGAACCAGCTCATGTTTTGGAGCTTGCTATCGTAGTTCATCTCCCGAGAATCTCGCAACGTCATCTCGTCGATTTGTGTTGCAAACTTTCATTTTTCTTTCTGGACTTGATGAGTCTGGAATGTCCTGACACCAACCAGATCTGAATCTCAGGCAGATATGATGGTTGGAACATTTCCAACATTTGCATTTTGTTTCCAGCTTGCACGACCATTGTGCCAGTTTCCCATGGGTTGCCATTCTCAGCAATTGCTGAAGAAGGATCATCTTCAGAAGTGGTCCTACCATGAGTCCCATCCATTCTGGTGATAAGCAAAAATCATCCATTGCATTTTCTTCAACAAGGTAGTCCACATCATCCATCCTAGTTCGAGTTTGCCATTCCTTTGAGTTCTTCCAATCGATCAATTGTAAATTGTCTTAAGCTGGTATGAAGAGTTTCAATGATCTCTAAATCAAAGGTAATTCTTTTTCCACTTAAGGGAAGATTCTGCGAGTCACCTCATCTAGGGTGTCTCGTTATGGTATCATGGCAACTCAACTCCTCGCTACGTTGACAACCATTCACCACCCTCTTAAGTGTAGAATTGTTGTCTACCTAGTGAATTTTCGTCATCTATCTCACTCCATTCCTTCAGATATATGCTTCATGTCTCAGCTCGAGAGATGTTGCTATGTCTCATTCCGTGAGTTAATCCTGAGTTGTCCGATCCTCGAGAAGATCGATCCTTCTAGAGTTCTCCCTTTCCTCTCGTTGTCATGATAGCTGGAGTTCTCAGAGCAAGTCGTCGAGACAAAGATGATGAAGGAATCGACGTTCCTATGAAGTGCAAGTTGGATGTTGAAGATCATGATAGCTTTGTGTCCCCTCTGTCTTCTTACCTCACGTCTTGAATCTCGGGACGAGATTCTTGTTTAGTGGGGGCGAGTTGTCACATCCCTAGCTTCTGGTATTGCACTAGGCTAGCTTCATGTGTGCATCATGTTTAAATTTTGCTTAAACTTGAAATGGGGATGTTCAAACCCTAGCATTAAATCAACTCAACTAGGGTGGATCAAAATCTTTTTCAATAAACCCAAAAAGTTCCTAAGAAAAGTTCATGATTTCTGGTTAAGGTGGAAACCTCTGCCAAAAATGATGAATATATTCTTAGAACATTTTTGGAATTTTGAATTAACTCATATTGTATTTGAATTGGGGCCTTTAAATGCTATATATATTTTAGATGCTCCAAAAATGTTGGAAATTGTTAAGGGTCACCAAATAATTGAAAGCACCCATAATTGTTTCGAGATTTTATGAAATGGTTTGGTATTATTATGAATCAAAACAAATAGCCAAAACTAGAAAACAGACGAAATAGAAAAACAAGCGAGAGAAAGGAACCTACCAAACTCACTGCCCTTACTCGGCGGCCACACCGGGCGGCCCATTCTGTTGGCCCAGCCAAGCAGCCTTCCCCTTGTCGTCTTCCTCGCGCCCGAAGGGCAGCGTGCGCGCGCCCGACGCCGCCGCACGCGCCTCGCCACCTCCTGCTTGCCGCCGCTGCTGCTGGAGGGCGCCAAGAGCGCCACGCAACCTCCTCGACCGCCTCGCACTCTCCCCCGTGCTCATTCCCGCATCTGCCGCTCTCTCTCCCAAAAACCGAACGTCGCCGTCCCCGCCGTTCGCTGCCCACGCGCTCCCCGCCGTCCCCTCAACCGCCCGTTGTGCTTGTGAGCTCCGCCACATCGCCTGCTACCTCCCCGTCAAGCTATGAGGCGCCGAACGCCCCGTGGAGCCGTCATCGCCGCCTTCTTCATCGCCGGCCGCCCGAGATTGCCATCGCCGTTCCGGCCACGTCGGACCACCTCCGAGATCGCCGTTGGCTCCACTGCAACCGTTGTGAGCTTCCGCGTCGACCCCCCTCTCCTCTGGCCCTTTTGCTTCCGCTAACGCCATTGCCGTCGCGGCCAGGAGCTTGGCTCTGCCGGCCATGCCGCCGCCGTGGCCACCGACACCTAGAGCTGCAACCGACCGCACCATAGGTCTCAGTGCATCACCAGGTGCCCGTAGTACCCCTCCGTGGCCCCTGCCGTGCAGTATAACACCGACCCCGAGCACACCCGCACGCCGGCCGCCGCCATGAGCTCTTTTCCGGCGTGCTCCGGCCACCCCAGCTACTCCCACTTGCCCCGTTGGATGCGCGCGTTTGCCAGCTCCGCGTAGATGCCCCCCGCCTTGCTTTTGGTCGCTGGAGGAGCGATCCCGAGCCTCCGCCGCGTCTGGTCGTTGCCGGCGGCTAAACGCCGGTGGATTAGCCCCGGTTGACCAGGGATTTGACCCCCCTGGGTCACTGACGTGCGGGCCCCGCCCGGCTAACCAAGTTAGTTAGGGTTAATTTTAATTAGGTTAGTTAATCACTGACACGTGGGACCCACTGGTCAGTTGACCTGGGCTGCCCCGTTGACTCGCTGACGTCATGATGATGTAGCGCTGACGCATTAATTCATTTTTTGGAATTAGTTTAATTCTAAATACTTAGAAATTCCGGAAAATGTTTAAAACTTGTAAAATTCATAGAAATTCAACCGTAACTCCAAATGAAATAAATTATATATGAAAAATGATCAGAAAAATCCAATCTATAGATCTGTACCACTTTGATGCATGATTGAACAAGTTAACCTCACTGAATAGGATGAATCATGATTAGGGCAATTTATGAACTAGCATTTGGAGTTGGACTTTAACCTTGTTTGAGTTCCACTTCAATTAACTTGGCTTACTGCTGCATTAGGTCAATTCAGTTCCTTAACATGACATGTCATTCATTTGTTTGTGCATTGCATTGATTGTGTTCTTCTTGCTTGTCGGTGGTTGTTCCCTCTCGATAGACGTGGTTTCGACGAAGAGTTCGATGACACCGATGAAGAACTATATTATCTTCAGAAGTGCCAGGCAAGCAAAACCCCCTTGTTCATTCCGATACAATCCCACTCTCTCGCTCCTGCTCTCTTTTACTGCATTAGGACAACAACGATTCAACTGTTACATGATGCGGTAGCTGAACCCCTTTCCTCTGCATGACCTGTCATTGCCACAGTAAATAGATGAAACCCACTAGCATGAGTAGGAGTTGTTTGAGCCCTGATGTGCCTACTCATTCATGCTTGTTTGTCATGCCTGCTATTGCTTAGAGTTGTGTCAGGTCTGATTCATCGGGAATGAATTGGAAAGTGGTGAACATGTCCTACTGTGTGTGAGCTAAGTGTGTGAACACGATTTGGTAAAGGTAGCGGTGAGAGGCCATGTAGGAGTACATGGTGGGTTGTCTCATTGCAGCCGTCCTCAGGAACTGAGTTCTGTGTTTGTGATCCATGAACAGTTACTACCACACATTGGGTTCCGGTAACTCGGCCCTCTCGGCTTATTAATCAACTCGATCTCTGTCCAGGAGTTGCAACTAGTTTCTGGTGTTTGTAGGTAGTGTTAGTAGTCTACCAAGTGGCACCCGGTACAGGTGGGCTTGGGACAGACTAGGCAGAGTGGCCCGATGTACCAAGTGGCACCCGGTTGGTGGGCTTGTGAACCCTGTACACATCGTTTGGGGCCGTGAGCGACACCCCGGCCGGATCTCCTTGCGGATGGAACCCGAATAGGCGATAAACCTAGACGAGAGACTTGTGTGGTTAGTCAGGTCGTGGCCGACTCCCTCGCCCGGCTTCCTCTTGAAGGTTGCCGAGGTACATGACGATGTCTGGCGATAAGTGGCGAGGCGTGTGTGAAGAAGTACACCCTGCAGGGGTTATCATTATCTATTCGAATAGCCGGATTCCTCGGATATGGAAACTTGGACCCATTGCATAGTTCATAGACAAGTGAAAGTGGATACTCTAAAACTCGCAAGATAAGCGTGAGTGCTATGGATGGCGTTCTCATAGGTAGACGGGAGCGGATCCATAGTGGTGTATTGGTATGGTGAATATGTGGACTCGTGTGCGCCACCCCAAAAGAGTTACTTGCAGTCGTAGTTCAGGATAGCCACTGAGTCAAAGCTGGCTTGCTGCAGTCAAACTCCACCACCCCCTTTGTTGATAATGTTGCATGTGTAGCTAGTTCTGATGTAAGTCTTGCTGAGTACAATTGTACTCACGTTTACCTATTTTATGTTTTGCAGAGAGACTTCAGTCTCGCTAGTAGTTCCGCATGGACTTCGACGTTTAGCTTGTTACCTCAGCTACGATCTTGTGCCCCCGGCAGGATCTAGTAGATAGTCAGGCTTCTAAGTATTTTTCATTTGTAGATGTCTGTACTCAGACATATTAAGCTTCCGCTCGTGCTTTGTCTTGTATGCTCTGAGTGTTGGGTCATGAGACCCATGTTTGTAATATCTCGCTCCTCGGAGCCTAATGAATAAATATTTGAGTCGTAGAGTTATGTTGTGATGCCATGTTGTATCTACACATATTGAGCATATTGTGTGTATGTTTGAAATGCTTGGTATGTGTGGGATCCGACAATCTAGTTGTTTATCCTTGGCAGCCTCTCATATGGGGAAATGTAGTCTAATGCTTCTGAGCGATAGTAGTCCGCTACAGCCCGGTTCACGGAGTCCTCGCTAGCCCAAGCTACTTGCTTTGGACACTTGATCTGGCGGCATGTGTTTCACTTCGTTCCTATGTCCATCCCTTCGGGAAATGTCACGCGGTGATATGCGAGTCCTGCCTAGCCTGCTATAGCCGGGATACGAGTCCTGTTAGCCCGATGCTACAGCCCGATTCACACGTTGATGACCGACATGCTCGATGTGATTCATGTATGCTTGTCCCCATGGGTTAGTGCCGCTTTGGGTTCACGACTAGCCATGTCGGCCCGGGTTCTCTGTCATATGGATGCTAGCGACACTATCATATACGTGAGCCAAAAGGCGCAAACGGTCCCGGGCCATGGTAAGGCGACACCCGTGGGAATACCGTGCGTGAGGCCGCAAAGTGATATGAGGTGTTACTGGCTAGGTCGATGTGACTTGGAATCGGGGTCCTGACACTAGTAGTGTTGATTACTCCTTGTAGTTGATGCTAGTTGGTTTACTTGGTGGAAGATCATATGTTCAGATCCTTTACGCATATTATTACCCCTCTGATTATGAACATGAATATGCTTTGTGAGTAGTTACGTTTGTTCCTGAGGACAAGGGAGAAGTCTTGCTATTAGTAGTCATGTGAATTTGGCATTCGTTCGATATTTTGATGAGATGTATGTTGTCTAACCTCTAGTGGTGTTATGTGAACGTCGACTACATAACACTTCACCATTATTTGGGCCTAGAGGAAGGCATCGGGAAGTAATAACTAGATGATGGGTTGTTAGAGTGACAGAAGCTTAAATCCTAGTTTGTCCGTTGCTTCGTAAGGGGCTGATTTGGATCCACTTGTTTCATGCTATGGTTAGGTTTACCTTAATACTTTTGTTGTATTTGCGGATGCTTGCAATAGAGGTTAATCATAAGTGGGATGTTTGTTCAAGTAAGAACAGCACCCAAGCACCGGTCCACCCACATATCAAATTATCAAAGTACCGAACGCGAATCATATGAACGTGATGAAAACTAGCTTGACGATATTCCCATGTGTCCTCGGGACCGCTTTTCCTATTATAATAGTTTGTTCCGGCTTGTCCTTTGCTACAAAAAGGATTGGGCCACCTTGCTGCACCTTATTTACTTTTGTTACTTGTTGCTCGTTACAATTTACCTTATCACAAAACTATCTGTTACCACTTATTTCAGTACTTGCAGAGAATACCTTGCTGAAAACCGCTTATCATTTCCTTCTGCTCCTCGTTGGGTTCGACACTCTTACTTATCGAAAGGACTACGATAGATCCCCTATACTTGTGGGTCATCACTACCTATTGATGATAGCTTTCCTGATGAGCAATTAAATGTCATAAATGCTTCTCGTACTGCTCCGTGGTATGCTAATTATGCTAATTATATTGTTGCTAAATTCATACCACCTAGTTTCACATACCAACAAAATAAAAAGTTCTTCTATGATTTGAGACATTACTTTTGGGATGACCCACATCTTTATAAAGAAGGAGTAGATGGTGTTATTAGACGTTGTGTACCTGAGCATGAATAGGAACAGATCCTACGCAAGTGTCACTCCGAAGCTTATGGAGGACACCACGCTAGAGATAGAACTGCACATAAGGTATTGCAATCCGGTTTCTATTGGCCTACTCTCTTCAAGGATGCCCGTAAGTTTGTCTTATCTTGATGAATGTCAATGAATTGGTAATATTAGTAGACGTCAAGAAATGCCTATGAACTATTCACTTGTTATTGAACCATTTGATGTTTGGGCTTTGATTATATGGGACCCTTTCCTGCCTCCAATGGATATACACATATTTTAGTTGTTGTTGATTACGTTACTAAGTGGGTAGAAGCTATTCCAACTAGTAGTGCTGATCATAACACTTATATTAAGATGATTAAAGAAGTTACTTTTCCGAGGTTTGGAGACCCTAGATATTTAATGACTAATGGTGATTCACATTTTATTCATGGTGATTTCCGTAAAATGCTTTCTAAGTATGATGTTAATCATAGAATTGCAGTCTAGTGGTCAAGTAGAATTGAGTAATAGAAAGAATTGGTCCAAGAAACTTGATGATGCATTATGGGCCTATAGAACTGCATATAAAAATCCTATGGGTATGTCTCCGTATAAAATGGTTTATGGAAAAGCATGTCACTTACCTCTCGAACTAGAACACAAGGCTTATTGGGCTATTAAAGAGCTCAATTATGATTTCAAACTTGCCGGTGAGAAGAGGTTATTTGATATTAGCTCACTTGATGAATGGAGAACCCAAGCTTATGAAAATGCCAAGTTGTTTAAAGAAACAGTTAAAAGATGGCATGACAAAAGATACAAAAGCGTGAGTTTAATGTAGGTGATTATGCATTGCTATACAACTCTCGTTTAAGATTTTTGTAGGAAAACTTCTCTCTAAATGGGAAGGCCCTTACGTTATCGAGGAGGTCTATCATTCCGGTGCCATAAAAATCAACAACTTCGAAGGCACCAATCCGAAGGTGGTGAACGGTCAAAGAATCAAACATTATATCTCAGGTAATCCTATAAATGTTGAAACCAATGTTATTGAAACCGTAACCCCGGAGGAATACATAAGGGACACTTTCCGGAACGTTTCAAACTCCGAAAAGGAATAGGTATGTGGTACGGTAAGTAAACCGACTCCAAAACAGTTTTTAAGGCAATATTTCTCCGTTTTGGAATATTTAGAAAAATAGAAAAATAAGAAGCAGTCCGGGAAGGACACGAGGCCTCCACGAGGGTGGAGGGCGCGCCCTACCCTACTGGGTGCGCCCCCCTACCTCGTGGGCACCTCGTGTGCTCTCCGGACTCTGTTTTCTTGCACAATACGTATTTTGGTCGGTAAAAAATCATTATATATTCTCCTGAAGGTTTTGACTCCTGTATCACGCAAATATCCTCTGTTCTTGTTTCGAGCTGTTCTCTGTCAGGGTTGTCAAGGCCAGGCATCGTGTCGTCCCCCTCCTCCAAAAATGGTGACAACGATGCTTGGTTAATGAAGATAGAGCTGAAGAGGGAAGAACCCATGGAGATCAACAAGGATGAAGGGATCAAGAAGGCCACGGAGGATCAAACTCCAGCAGCAGAAGACATCCTTCAACTTGATCACAATCTTCTTACCCCAACTGAGATCGAAGCTTTCAAGATGATTGAGTTAGCTCGTATGCAGAACAAGTATCTCACACGTGAAAATATTTTGTTGAAGGAGCATATTGTTGCACTCAAGGGCATTATCCGCAAGCTGGAGGACCTCTTACGTTCGATGTGCGACTATCCATCAACACCGCCACCTTCCTCGCCAACAAAGAAGGAGATATAATCACATGGGTATGGGCACTCCCCTTGGCAACTTCCAAGCTTGGGGGAGGTGCCCCGGTATCGTATCACCATCACATCCTATCTTTACCGTTTTCCTTAGTTCGATCCTATTAGTAGTATCTTGATCTAGTAGAATGAAGTTTATGGTATGATCTAGTTTTGAGTTTTTGCTTTATGATCCCTCTATGTAATCGAGTCGATGAGCTATATAATAAAGATTAGTGTTGAGTCAAGGGCTTGATTATTTTGCCATGATCTTGAGTGAATAAAAGAGAAGAGAAAAAGAATAAAAAGAAACAAAGAGATCATATTGATCTTATTGAGAGTAATGACTTCACATAGAAAGAGTATGATGATTAAAAATTGTTGAGAGTTGGCAAACATAGCTTTGGTCATCGTTGCAATTAATAGGAAGTAATAAGGAAAGAGAGGTTTCACAATAATTCACATATAAATATACTATCATAGACATCTTTATGATTGGGAGCACTCATTAAAATATGACATGCTAAAGAGTTGATGTTGGACAAGGAAGACAACGTAATGGGTTATGTTTTCTTATATCTGAGATAAAGTATATTGTCATGGATCATCCAACATGTTGAGCTTGCCTTTCCCCCTCATGCTAGCCAAATTCTTAGCACTAAGTAGAGATACTACTTGTGCTTCCAAAAACCCTTAAACCAGTTTTGCCATGAGAGTCCACCATATCTACCTATGGATTGAGTAAGATCCTTCAAGTAAGTTGTCATCGGTGCAAGCAATAAAAATTTCTCTCTAAATATGTATGATTGATTTATGTGGAGGAAATAAGCTTTATACGATCTTGTGATGTGGAAGAAATAAAAGAAACGGACTGCATAATAAAGGTTCATATCACAAGGGGCAATATAAAGTGATGTTCTTTCGCATTAAGATTTTGTGCATCCAACCCTGAAAGCGCATGGCAACCTCTGCTTCCCTCTGCGAAGGGCCTATCTTTTATTATTATCTTCTACCTTATGCAAGAGTCATGGTGATCTTCACCTTTCCTTTTTCATTTTATCCTTTGGCCCAGCTCAGCATGTTGGAAAGAACATGATATATATATATATATCTAATTGGATGTAGGGGAGCATGAATTATTATTGTTGACATTACCCTTGAGGTAAAAGGTTGTGGGGAAAAACTATAAGCCCCTATCTTTCTCTGTGTCCGGTTAAAACTCCGTAACCACAAGTATTGCGTGAGTGTTAGCAATTATGAAGGACTAAGTGATAGTTGAGTATGTGGACTTGCTAGAAAGCTCTGACATAGACTCTTTCTGATGTTATGATAAATTGCAATTGCTTCAATGACTGAGATTATAGTTTGTTGGTTCTCAATAAAGTTTATGATTAGTACTTCTCCATTGTGAATAGATTATTACTTGAGCATAAGAAATCATATGACAATATCCTTATATGTTGCTGTTATGAAAATAATCATGATGCCCTCATGTCCGTATTTTATTTTTATCGACACCTCTACCTCTAAACATGTGGACATATTTATCGTTATCGGCTTCCGCTTGAGGACAAGCGAGGTCTAAGCTTGGGGGAGTTGATACGTCCATTTTGCATCATGCTTTTATATCGATATTTATTGCATTATGGGCTGTTATTATGCATTATGTCACAATACTTATGCCTATTCTGTCTTATTTTACAAGGTTTACATAAGGAGGGAGAATGCCGGCAGCTGCAATTCTCGGCTGGAAAAGGAGCAAATATTAGAGACCTATTCTGCACAACTCCAAAAGTCCTGAAACTCCACGAAAGTTATTTTTGGAAATAATAAAAAATATTGGGCGGAAGAAGTACGTCAGAGGGGGGCCCACCTGGCCACGAGGGTGGGGGGCGCGCCCCCCTGCCTCGTGGGCCCCCTGTTGGCTCTCCGGTGGCCATCTTCTGCTATATGAAGTCTTTCGTCGAGGAAAAAATCATAAGCAACCTTTCGGGACGAGACTCCGCCACGAGGCGGAACCTTGCGGAACCAATCTAGGGCTCCGGTAGAGCTGTTATCTGAGGACACTTCCCTCTGGGAGGGGGAAATCATCGCCATCGTCATCACCAGCGCTCCTCTCATCGGGAGACGGCAGTCTCCATCAACATCTTCACCAGCACCATCTCCTCTCAGAACCCTAGTTCATCTCTTGTATCCAATTCTTGTCTCCAAGTCCGGGATTGGTACTAGTAGGTTGCTAGTAGTGTTGATTAATCCTTGTAGTTGATGCTAGTTGGTTTATTTGGTGGAACATCATATGTTCAGATCCTATATGCATATTAATACCCCTCTAATTATGAACATGAATATGCTTTGTGAGTAGTTACATTTGTTCCTGAGGACATGGGAGAAGTCTTGCTATTAGTAGTCATGTGAATTTGGTATTCGTTTGATATTTTGATGAGATGTATGTTGTCTAGCCTCTAGTGGTGTTATGTGAACGTCGACTACATAACACTTCACCATTATTTGGGCCTAGAGGAAGGCATTGGGAAGTAATAAGTAGATGGTGGGTTGCTAGAGTGACAGAAGCTTAAACCCTAGTTTATGCTTTGCTTCGTAAGGGGCTGATTTGGATCCATATGTTTCATGCTATGGTTAGGTTTACCTTAATACTTTTGTTGTAGTTGCGGATGCTTGCAATAGAGGTTAATCATAAGTGGGATGCTTGTTCAAGTAAGAACATAACCCAAGCACCGGTCCACCCACATATTAAATTATCAAAGTACCGAACGCGAATCATATGAACGTGATGAAAACTAGCTTGACGAAAATTCCCATGTGTCCTCGGGAGCGCTTTTCTCCATATAAGAGTTTGTCCAGGCTTGTCCTTTGCTACAAAAAGGATTGGGCCACCTTGCTGCACTTTATTTACTTTTGTTACTTGTTGCTCATTACAAATTATCCTATCACAAGACTATCTGTTACCACTTATTTCAGTACTTGCAGAGAATACCTTGCTGAAAACCGCTTATCATTTCCTTCTGCTCCTCGTTGGGTTCGACACTCTTACTTATCGAAAGGACTACGATAGATCCCGTATACTTGTGGGTCATCACTTGTTCAAGATAATTGTCTATTGTTCATGCTATAACTGTATTAACCGGAAACCGTAATACATGTGTGAATACATAGACCAGAACATGTCCCTAGCAAGCCTCTAGTTGACTAGCTCGTTGATCAATAGATGGTTATGGTTTCCTGACCATGGACATTGGATGTCGTTGATAACGGGATCACATCATTAGGAGAATGATGTGATGGACAAGACCCAATCCTAAGCATATCACAAGATCTTGTAGTTTGTTCGCTACAGTTTTTCTAATGTCAAGTGTCATTTCCTTAGACCATGAGATTGTGCAACTCCCGGTTGCCGTAGGAGTGCTTTGGGTGTATCAAACATCACAACTTAACTGGGTGGCTATAAAGGTGCACTACAGGTATCTCCGGAAGTGCCTGTTGGGTTGGTACGAATCGAGACTGGGGTTTGTCGCTCCGTATGACGGAGAGGTATCTCTGGGCCCACTTGGTAGTGCATCATCATAATGAGCTCAATGTGACTAAGGAGTTAGCCGTGGGATCATGCATTACGGAATGAGTAAAGAGACTTGCCGGCAACGAGATTGAACGAGGTATGGGGATACCAACGATCGAATCTCGGGCAAGTAACATACCGATGGACAAAGGGAATTGTATACGGGATTGATTGAATCCCCGACATCGTGGTTCATCCGATGAGACGATCGTGGAACATGTGGGAGCCAATATGGGTATCCAGATCCCTCTATTGGTTATTGGCCGGAGAGGTGTCTCAGTCATGTCTGCATGGTTCCCGCACCCGTAGGGTCTACACACTTAAGGCTCGGTGACGCTAGAGTTGTAATGGGAATAGTATGTGGTTACCGAAGGTTGTTCGGAGTCCCGGATGAGATCCCAGAAGTGACGAGGAACTCCGGAATGGTCCGGAGATGAAGATCGATATATTGGACGAAGGGTATTGGAGTCCAGAATTGTTCTGGGAGTACCGGGTGACGACCAGCATGACCGAAAGGAGTTCCGGAGGCCCCGACAAGCGTTGGGGGGCCTTATGGGCCAAGGGGTAGGGGCACACTGATACGTCTCCAACATATCTATAATTTTTGATTGTTCCATGCTATTATATTATCCATCTAGGATGTTTTATATGCATTTATATGCTATTTTATATGACTTTTAGGACTAACCTATTAACCTAGAGCCCAGTGCCAGTTTTTGTTTTTCCTTGTTTTTGAGTATTGTAGAAAAGGAATACCAAACGGAGTCCAATTGACCTGAAATTTCACGAAGATTGTTTTTGGACCAGAAGAAGCCCGCGGAGTATCAGAGATGGACCAGAAGAGTCCCGAGGCCACCACGAGGGTGGGGGCGCGCCCCCTACCTCATGGTCGCCTCGTGGACCCCCCCTGACTTGTTCCCGACGCCAACACCTCTTATATATACCCAAACTTCCAGAACATAACCTAGATCGGGAGTTCCGCCACCGCAAGCCTCTGTAGCCACGAAAAACAAATTGGGACCCTGTTCCGGCACCCTACCGGAGGGGGTATCCCTCACCGGTGGCCATCTTCATCATCCCGGCGCTCTCCGTGACGAGGAGGGAGTAGTTCACCCTCCGTGCTAAGGGTATGTACCAGTAGCTATGTGTTTGATCTCTCTCTCGTGTTCTTGATTTGGCACGATCTTGATGTACCGCGAGCTTTGCTATTATAGTTGGATCTTATGATGTTTCTCCCCCTCTACTCTCTTGTAATGGATTGAGTTTTCCCTTTGAAGTTATCTTATCGGATTGAGTCTTTAAGGATTTGAGAACACTTGATATATGTCTTGCGTGGGATACCCGTTGTGACAGTGGGGTATACTATTGATTCACTTGATGTATGTTTTGGTGATCAACTTGCAGGTTCTGTGACCTTGGGAATCTATGCATAGGGGTTGGCACACATTTTCGTCTTGACTCTCCGCTAGAAACATTGGGGCACTCTTTGAAGTTCTTTGTGTTGGTTGAATAGATGAATCTGAGATTGTGTGATGCATATCATATAATCATACCCATGGATACTTGAGGTGACATTGGAGTATCTAGGTGATATTAGAGTTTTGGTTGATTTGTGTCTTAAGGTGTTATTCTAGTACGAACTCTAGGATAGACCGAACGGAAAGAATAGCCTCGTGTTATTTTACTACAGACTCTTGAATAGATCGATCAGAAAGAATAACTTTGAGGTGGTTTCGTACCCTACAATAATCTCTTCGTTTGTTCTCCGCTATTAGTGACTTTGGAGTGACCCTTTGTTGCATTTTGAGGGATAGTTATATGATCTAATTATGTTATCCTTGTTGAGAGAACTTGCACTAGTGAAAGTATGAACCCTAGGCCTTGTTTCCTAGCATTGCAATACCGTTTGTGCTCACTTTTATCATTAGTTACCTTGCTCTTTTTATATTTTCAGATTGCAAAAACATATATCTACCATCCATATTGCACTTGTATCACCATCTCTTCGCCGAACTAGTGCACCTATACAATTTACCATTGTATTGGGTGTGTTGGGGACACAAGAGACTCTTTGTTATTTGGTTGCAGGGTTGTTTGAGAGAGACCATCTTCATCCTACGCCTCCCACGGATTGATAAACCTTAGGTCATCCACTTGAGGGAAATTTGCTACTGTCGTACAAACCTCTGCACTTGGAGGCCCAACAACGTCTACAAGAAGAAGATTGCGTAGTAGACATCACACACCAGCCCACTAAGGGGCTGTGCGCCCCTCCCACCCCATCTCACGTAACTTGGAAAGGTGGGGGGCCTCCCCTAGGGCAGCCACCCCTCCCGGCTTGGGGACAAGTTTCCTAGGGGTGGGGGCGCCAAAACCCATCTAGGGTTTCCCCTGTGGTCGCCGCCCCTCCCCTAGGGAAACCCTAGGGCGCCTCCTCCTCCCCCTCCCCCTATATATAGTGAGGGAGAGAGAGGGCAGCCGCACCCCTTCCCCTGGCGCAGCCCTCTCCTATTGGGGAACGTAGTAATTTCAAAAAATTTCCTACGCACACGCAAGATCACGGTGATGGCATAGCAACGAGAGGGGAGAGTGTATGTCCACGTACCCTCGTGAGACCGTGGCGAGGCGTTATAACAACGCGGTTGATGTAGTCGTGCGTCTTCACGATCCGACCGATCCAAGTATCGAGCGTCACGGCACCTCCGAGTTCAGCACACGTTCAGCTCGATGGCGATCCCGGGCTCCGATCCATGAAAGTCGGGGATGAGTTCCGTCGACCTGACGGAGTGGTGACGATGATGATGCTTCACCGGCGCGAGGCTTCGCCTAAACTCCGCGACGATATGACCGAGGTGGAATATGGTGGAGGGGGCACCGCTGCGGCTAAGGAACGATCCGTAGATCAACTTGTGTGTCATGGGGTGCCCCCGCCCGTATATAAAGGAGCAAGGGGGGGGGTGCGGCCGGCCCTAGGGAGGCGCGCCTGGAGGAGTCCTACTCCCGGTGGGAGTAGGACTCCCCCCCCTTTCCTAGTTGGATTAGGTCTTGTGGAAGGGGGAAGAGGGAGGGGGCGCCGCCCCCCCACTCCTTGTCCTATTCGGACTAGAGGGGGAGGGGGCGCGCGGCCTGCCCTGGACGGCCCTCCTCTTCTCCCTTATGGCCCATCAAGGCCCATTGATCCCCCGGGAGGGTTCCGGTAACCCCCCGGTGTTCCGGTAAAATCCCGTTTTCATCCGGAACCTTTCCAAAGTCCAAACATAGGCTTCCAATATATCGATCTTTATGTCTCGACCATTTCGAGACTCATCGTCATGTCCGTGATCACATCCGGGACTCCGAACAAACTTCGGTACATCAAAACTTATAAACTCATAATAAACTGTCATCGTAACGTTAAGCGTGCGGACCCTACGGGTTCGAGAACTATGTAGACATGACCTAGAACTATTCTCGGATAATAACCAATAGCGGAACCTGGATGCCCATATTGGTTCCTACATATTCTACGAAGATCTTTATCGGTCAAACCGCATAACAACATCGTTGTTCCCTTTGTCATCGGTATGTTACTTGCCCGAGATTTGATCGTCGGTATCCAATACCTAGTTCAATCTAGTTACTGCAAGTCTCTTTACTCGTTCCCTAATACATTATCTCACAACTAACTTATTAGTTGCAATGCTTGCAAGGCTTATGTGATGTGTATTACCGAGAAGGCCTAGAGATACCTCTCCGACAATCGAGTGACAAAACCTAATCTCAAAATCGCCAACCCAACATGTACCTTTGGAGACACCTGTAGTACTCCTTTATAATCACCCGATTCGTTGTGACGTTTGGTAGCACCAAAGTGTTCCTCCGTAAACAGGAGTTGCATAATCTCATAGTTACGAGAACATGTATAAGTCATGAAGAAAGCAATAACAATATACTAAGCGATCAAGTGCTAGGCTAACGGAATGGGTCATGTCAATCACACCATTCTCCTAATGATGTGATCCCATTAATCAAATGACAACACATGTCTATGGTTAGGAAACATAACCATCTTTGATTAATGAGCTAGTCAAGTAGAGGCATACTAGTGACTATATGTTTGTCTATGTATTCACACATGTATTATGTTTCCGGTTAATACAATTCTAGCATGAATAATAAACATTTATCATGATATAAGGAAATAAATAATAACTTTATTATTGCCTCTAGGGCATATTTCCTTCATCTCCTCCTCCAAAACCTCCTCCTCCGTAGTGCTTAGCGAAGCCCTGCTGGAGAACCACAAGCTCCACCACCATGCCGTTGTGCTGCCGGAGTTCTCCCTCAACTTCTCCTCTCCCCTTGCTGGATCAAGAAGGAGGAGACGTCCCCAGGCTGTACGTGTGTTGAACGTGGAGGCGCCGTCCATTTGGCGCTAGAGCGGATCTTCTACGATTTGAATCGACGCGAGTACGACCCATCAACCGTGTTCTTGTAACGCTTCCGCTTAGCGATCTTCAAGGGTATGAAGATGCACTCCCTCTCTCTCATTGCTAGCATCTCCTAGATTAAATCTTGGTGAAACGTAGGAAAATTTTGAATTATTACTACGTTCCCCAACAATGAGAAGTCGGTTCTCAGCCACGACAAGGTATTCTATCTAGAAAAAGTTCTCAGTCTGGACAAAATTCTTAGTCTAGAGAAAGCTCTCAGTATGGACAAAAATATCAGTCTAGCATCAGAGTCACACAAGGCTTGATTGTGAAAACATTGAGGCACTTCAGTGGCACATAAGGCATGTCAAGCTACGGGATACTCCAGGCTCCAGCTATGATGTAGATGAATAAAGAAGGGAGCATCTAGCATCCCGCGCACACTATAAAAGGAGGAG
This sequence comes from Aegilops longissima, assembly GCA_021605205.1. NCBI lineage: Eukaryota > Viridiplantae > Streptophyta > Magnoliopsida > Poales > Poaceae > Aegilops > Aegilops longissima. The sequence continues at coordinate 536,040,726 of CM038681.1, read as the reverse complement.
GACTGAGAGCTGCGAACACACACACACAACACCAGACTCCAGAGCATCGCAGCATCCGAGCACCAGAGCCCTCACACTCCTCTGTAGCCAAAGTAGCAGTAGTTAGTTCCAGTTGTAATAAAGCCTTTGAGGCATTGTATCTCCCTGTGGTGGAGATAGGCAGAAGGTAGTCTTCTTTCCTCTTTGTAATCCCTTCGGGGTCTCCCAAAAGGGAAATCCGTCGAAATGAAGTAGTTTCGTGTTTCACTTAGTCTTTCTATTATGGATTTATGATATGAGTTCTTATGCTAGGGATCCTATAGGAGAAACCTCTGCCGGTAGTTCTCTGTTTAGCCTGTGTGGCGTCTATTGAGAACCTTGTAGCCGTAGAGAAGTGTTCCCTTTAGGTGAAATTGCCTGGGAAGACGGTAGGAATTGTCCCATAAATTCGCAATATATACATCAAGTGGACAAACTTAGCTGCTTCTGAAGCAACATAGTGGTAAATATGGAGAGTACCGAGTAGGATTAACACATCGTTGCATACCTGTAGGCCGCCACTTTGGTTTAGCCAACCCGTAAAAGATCCTGCATAAAATATAATAACTAGTAAATTAAGTTAATTTCAAATTCACTAAAATAAATAAATTTTAATATTAAATAATTTTGAAATTTAATTTAACATAGATTTCATACTAATTAATTTCATATTTTGCTTATTAATAAAATAAATTAATATATTTGTGTGTTGGTATCTCAGCCAACATTTTAATCATTGAAAGACTAAAGTATCTGAACTTAGAGGTTAGTTCAGGTAAAGTTATTTCTACTAAAAGAAAATATTAGCATACGGTGCAGAACAAATCCTTCTGAAGAACATACGTGGCATACTTCTCACCACTAACTAGAATTAATTGTTGATCTCATCCATAAATTTTATATATCTTGGGGGAAAAGGCAAGATAATTTAGACCAAAAATTTGAAAGTCTGCTAAGAGAACATCAAAAGTTAGAAGAAAAATACGTAGGTTTGAATAATAAAATTGATCTAGTTCTACATAACTTAGAAGAATCGAAAGGAATAAATCTTATAGTTTGTAAGAATACGATTATATTAAATAAGAGATTTTATACATAGGAAAGAATCTAAGTGGTGTCCTGAATAAAAGCAAAGATTCATTAGGAGGTGCCGAAATAAGACGTGATATACTTGAAGTTACAAAATTAGTACAAGAAGTAAAGACTTTAGTCATATCATAATTGTTTGAGTGAATATAATCAAGCATTAAAAGAAGTAGAAAAGTATTTAACACCTCCTGTTGGATTTTCATATCATGATTCACCGAAAGAAGACTCAAGAATAATTATAAGGCAGAATAAGACGATTATGAAGAAAATCATGTTATGCTTCCTTATAATTATTCTAGAGTCTTCTTTCGGTGAATCATGATATGAAAATCCCACATGAGGTGTTAAGTAATTTTCTACTTTTTTAGTACTTGGCTATATTCACTCATACATTATAATATTACTAAAGTCTTTACTTGTAACATTTTAACTTCAAGTATATCACGCCTTATTGCAACACCTGATAATGAATCTTTGCTTTTATTTAGGACACCAATTAGATTCTTTCCTATGGATAAAACCTCTTCTTTAATATAATCGTTATTCTTACAAATATAAGATTTCTTCCTTTTGATTCTTCTAATTTTTGTAGAACTATATCAATTTTATTATTCAAAACTGAGTATTTTTCTACTAACTTTTGATGTTCGTTTAGTAGATTTTCACACTTCCGGTCCAAATTATCTTACTTTTCCCCCCAAGATATATAAAAGTTATGAATGAGGTCAACAATTAAATTTTGTTGGCTATCAGAAGTATGCCACGTATGTTCTTCAGGAGGATTTATTCCGCACTGTATGCTAATATTTCTTTAGTAGAAATTACTCTACCTGAACTAACTTCTAAATTCAAATACTTTAGTCTTTCACTGATTAAAACTCTGGCTGAGATACCAACACAGAAATATATTAATTAATTTATCAGTATGCAAAATACAAAATTATCTAGCATGAAATCTAAGTTAATTAAAATTTTCAAAATATTTAATATTAAAATTTATTTAATTTAGTGAATTCGAAATTAACTTAATTTACTAATTATAAACTTTTATGTGTTTATGCAGGATCTTTTACGTGTTGGCGAATCCAAAGAGGCGGCCTATAGGTATGCAGCGGTTGTGTTAATCCTACTCGGTACTCTCTGTATTTATAACTATGTTGCTTCACAGGCAACTAAGTTCTTTCACTTGATGTTTATATTGTGAATTTATGGGATAAATTCCTACCGTCTTCCTAGGAACTTCCACCCAAGGTGAACAATTATCTATGGCTACAAGGTTCTCAATAGACACCACACAAGCTAAACAGAGAACTACCGGCAGAGGTTTCTCCTATAGGATCCCTAGCGTATGAACTCATCTCATAAATTCATAAGATAGACCAAATGAAACACGAAACTACTTCATTTCAACAACATAATTTACATACGGATTTCCCTTTCTAGAGACCCCGAAGGGATTACAAAGAGGAAAAAAGACTACCTTCTGCCTACCTCCTCCACGGGGAGATACAATGCCTCAAAGGCTATTACAATTAGAGATAACTACTACGACGACTACTGAGGAGTGTGAGGGTTGTGGTGCTCGGATGTTTCAATTCACTAGAGACTGATGTTCTTTCTATGTGTGTAGCGCTCAGTCCTCCTCCATTTATAGTGCACGAGGGATGCTAGATCCTCCCTTCTTTATTCATCTGCGTCGTAGCTGGAGCGTGAAGTATCCCGTAGCTTGACATGCCTTATGCGCCGTTGAAGTGCCTCAATGTTTGCACAATCAAGTCTTGCATGACTTCGATGCTAGACTGATATTTTTGTCCAGCCAGAGAACTTTGTCTAGACTGAGAATTTTGTCTAGAGTGAGAAGTTTGTCCGGACAGAAGATCTTGTCGTGCCTGAGAGAACGGCTTCTCGTTGCATGGTAAAACATTGTTGTGACATGAGTATGAAAACCAGCCAACTGTTGCTTGCAAGCAAAGCTATTTGCATTGTTATTTACAGAAGCCAACACACTTTGCGTGTCTTGTTGTGTGCGCATTGGAGCCATGCATTCTTTGGATGAAATCTTCAGCTATACTCTTGTGCTCCCTTATTCGTCCATGCATTCCATGGCTGGCAATTTTTTTTGCTCTTTCAAATATATGTTTTGATTTCTACTTTTCTTTTTACACATCATCCATTTTTATTATACATTTGATATATTTTTTATATATGTGTAACATTTTCTATATACACATTTAACATTTTAAAATACATGATTAATATTTTTAAGACATTTATTTTTGGAGGATTACTTTTCCATACACATTGTATTTTATTATTGATTAGGGACATTTTTATACATAGTTTTAGGATTTTCAAAATGCATGATTAGCATTTTTAAAACTTATATTATTTTATGTCTACTTTTTGTATTCACATTGTATATTTTTGTATACATTTTATGTATACATCAAAAATAATTTTGATATACATATTTAACATTTTCAAATGCATGATTAACATTTTCAAAAATTATGTAAAATTTATTTTGTAAGTATATATATGTACATGATTAACATATGGTACAAATAGGCATACTTAACAATAGGTATACAATATGCACAAAACAGAAATACCTTGAAATGCTTTGTACACTTACTAATTATGATCAACATCAGCTATGAAGTTCATCGTAAAATGTACTCTTGTTAAATCTGTAACTAAGTTATGTGTATGCATTTAACAGCATAAACTTAAGGGTTTAAATTAAGAAAAAGGAAAAAAAGAAAATTTAACCACCTTGGCTAATCCATAATAACATATACATAGCAGTTGCCAGCCAACTCTTGTTGATCCTACTTACCACATGAACTTGTTCACAGTTGAGTAAGCATACTGAATTTAATAATATCAAGTTATGTGGTATAGGAAAAGGGGAGGCTTAGAGCCTGAATAATGACTGACAAAAATAGAGATATCTCCAGCTCCTTCATGTTGGGCCCACCCCACTCTAGCTCAGCCTTGACCTCCTCGTAATTAATCTGCCTCTCTGCAATCACCTGCAGGAACACAGCCACGCAATGTGTACATTCACTTACAACTCAGGCTCACATGGATATTGGTGAGGCAATGAAATAGATGATGCCAATGAAATTAGTTTATCTCCCGGAAATCATCATGGACGAACACCTGATTTCGTAATCCCTATGACCCAAAGAATGAAAACAACAACGCACTCGGACTGGCCGGTGGCAGTGGATCCTGCATCCTCATTAGCACGGCCACACTCAGGTCCTACTAGTAGAAAAGGGGCCTATTGACCCGGTTGGTGAGGGCCTTTAGTCCCGGTTCATGAACCGGGACTAAAGGGTCGATACAAATACCCTGGCCCTTTAGTCCCGTTCAACCCGAGCCTGGACTGATGGGCCTCCACGTGGCTTTGTCTTGCTGAGCCCAGCAGGAGGGCCTTTGGTCCCGGTTGGTAGCACCAACGGGACCAATAAACATCCACGCGTCGACATTTACGTGGCTGGGGTTTTTGTTTTTCTTTTGAAAGGGGGTTTGGGGGTTTTGGGGGTTAATTTAGGTGTTTCATATATTGTGTTAGCTAGCTAATTAATAGAGAGAAGTGTCCTCTCTTTTGTCCGTGCTTGGTCGGCCTTCGTACTATACATACGTATAGAGAGGACTAGCTAGACACGCTAGCTAGCTAGTAAGAAAACGAAGGAAGCAGAAGATCGTCATGAACATATATGCATACTGAGGAAGTGATATCGACCACCTCTCCTTCTCCGAGAGATTGGTCGAACAACAAGTTCTCGTATATCTATCCGACACTACTGGCTACATATATACAATAATTATCTTTTACAAAAATAATCTCCTAACATACGGACGCGTGGTCCACATAGTATTCTCCGTCTTCAGCGATCACGTGGTCAAGAAAGAATGCTGCCAATTCCTCTTGAATTGCTCGCAGGCGATCTGGTGCTAGTAGTTCATCCCGCATCCGAAACATCTAATTTTAAGAAGGGTTCAATACATATATATATGAATGAATGAAATTCAACACAAATGATGGTAATAAAATAAAATTTTAAATATTGTTATTTACGCACTTCATATTGTTTGTCAGAGTAGCCCCGCTCACAGGTCGTGTGGCGGATGGACTCGCAAATGTAGTATCCACAGAAATCATTCCCTTGTTCCTGCCACGGCCACTTTACAAGAAATAGAGATCAATCAAACTGATAATTAGCAAGCATGTTAGATGGTATTGATGAAACTAGCGCTTGAATCACTAGGAGATGCGTGGAATATGCTACTATAGTACTTACTTTGGTGTCTAAATTGCAGCTTCTTGGCAGTCCGGAGCTTTTTGGTGAATTTTCTCCAAACCCTGCCATACAAAGAAAACAATTACTTGATATCAGAAATGAACAAAGTTGCTGATATGGTGGATAATGATCGATTTAACTTACTTCTCGAGCATTTCAGTCATGTCCGCATACTCCTTGGGATCTTTTCGTTTGGAGTCTAAGACAGTTACTACTCCTGCTCAAGCTTAATCTCTAGGAGAATATAGTGGTACCTGCTTGCGCATGCATAACTCATCAATATTACATTACTATAACCTGGACTAATAAGGAAAACCGAATATGCCACAAGACAGTAACACTCACTTGAAGTTGTAAGGAAATAGTATTATATCCTTGTGTATATTTATTACGAACGGTTGTAGCAAGTTGGCCTCGATATTTTCGGCATGAAATTCAACCTCAATTGCATCTATGAGATATGTGTTAATGAACCCAATATCACTCACTTGTCTTTTCTTCAATTCGGCGATCTTCAATCTGCATAATATAGTGAGGATAATTATAAATACATGCAATGAAAGAGCTGAGTTATATAGAGAGACTTAATGACAGAAGTAGTACTACTTACAGATGCGATGGCAGGTGACCGTTGCTTTATCGAGGGCCAATTGATTGACAAACTGATAGAACTCCTCAAATGGAATAGGCAACAGTTCAATTCCAACGAGGTCATGCTCCTTTTTAACTCTCACGTACAAAGTACTCCTCCCCTCAGACTCTCTGCAGGTTTTCATGTACCAATCATGCAATCTTCGCATCATCGTTGATAGAGAGCTTTCATCTTTGACGAGAGGCTTCCCGTACTCGTATCTTTCTATCTGCACCTCCAAGAAATCATAATGTACATCGTCAAGGCGGGTAATCTTCAGGATTGCCATAACCGGGACCATCCTCGGATCGACGATGTCGCTAGCAGGCACCTTGAGCGGGGGGCACGATTGCTTCGCTTGTTCGCCGAGCAGGGCAATTTGTTTCCCAGCTCGTCGTTCTTTCATTCTTTGATCACTTTTAGTACTTCCCAACCTCTCCGCTTCGGCAAATGCCTTTCCAATAATGCACTCATAGTTGCCTTTCGGCGGAGACTTGGGTGGTTTTGTCAGGGCAGCCAGAGTGCGCTTCGCTTTCACCGGATCTACCTTCTCCTCCGGAGGTGGATGTCTCTTTGCTTTCAACCCTTCAAACCAGTCATGCACTTTGGTCTGCGCGATCTTCGTGTTTTCCTCCTCGGTCCTCTCGTACGGTAACTTCTCTGGATTCTTCAGAGAAGGACCGAATCTGTATCTCCTCCCGCCTTTGGCAGAGCAGACGGAGCGGATGTCTTCTTTCCTTGCTTACGAGGCGGAGGAGAAGGACTACGACGCGCCGGAGCAGCCGGAGCGGCGGCGGGTCTCTTCCGCCCTTGCTGACGAGGCGGAGAAGGAGGAGGCTGGCTGCTCGGGCGCGCTAGTGCAGGCAGAGAAGGAGGCGGAGTGCCGCCACGCGCCAGAGAGGGTGCCGGCCGAGTGCCCTGATCGTCACTCGCCGGAGGAGGAGGCGATGGAGGAGGCGGAGTGCCCTGACTCGCCGGAGGAGGAGGAGGAGGCGGAGGCGTCCAGTTCGGAAGGTTGATGAGATCCTTCCGCCATAGGCATGGAGTCTTCAGAGGAGAACCCAGCCGATACTCCCCTTCACCGGTAGGGTAGTCAAGCCGGAGGTCCTCAAATCCCTCCGTTATTTCATCCACCATCACCTTAGCATATCTTTCTGGAATCGGCCGGCAGTGAAAAGTTGAGTCGGGTTTAGTAGGATAAACAGAGCCAACAGCCGCCTTGACCTTCAAATTGCTCCATTGCGCCATAAGGTGGCAATTTTGAGACTCCGTGATAGCATCCATGGGATAGCTGGCAGGAGCCATCAAGGCATGCTCCGGCTGAAGCAGCTCGGTGGAAGCCACGCTGCTTCTCCGCCGAGATGGCGGGTTAGCTTCGAGGGAAGCTTCGGCAGGTCGTTTGCTCCGTTCTTCTTCTCGTTCCTCTAGCCCCATTACCCTTTCGTGCAGCGCTTGCATTTGGCTCTGCTCGGTTTCTTCCTCCTCTCATGGGTTTTGTAACCCCTGCGTCCGAAATCCAGCCTTCCACGAAGCGAACTGGCGTGCCTCGTGTCCGTCCGGTGCTCGAGATTCGGAGGGCCATTGTGAGCTCATCCTTCTCCTGTGCTCGAGCGAACTTCCCTTGTTGCGCTGCTTGATATATTGCTTTAGCCTCTTGACCGGTATGTCCAATTGATCGTCCGTCCAAATGCACTTCCACGATCTGGGTCCAAGGTTCCGCCAGCCCGAAGAACCAAGTCCGGCAGCGGTCTGGCGATTCATTGTCTCGGTTCGATCCCTTTATCAAGCAGATCATTCTCAGCCTTGGCCCACTTAGGTCGGGCTATGAGGTAGCCACCTGACCCCGTGCGATGGTGAAGCTTCTTCTTCGCAGCATTTTGCTTGTTTGTCGCCGACATCTTTTTACTCTTTTCCGATGTCCTGTGGGACACAAATGCGGGCCAGTCATCTCTGATCTTCTCATATTTGCCCTTAAATTCTGGTGTCTCTTTTTTATCGACAAACTTATTCACATCTTTCTTCCAATTCCCGAATAGGTCTGCAATCTTCTTAAGAGCAAAAGACTTGATTAATGGCTCTATAACTGGCTTCTCCGGATAATCCTATGGCGGTAGGGTGAAATTTGACTTCAGCTCAATCCAAAGATCATTTTTCTGCAGATCATTGACATAAGACACCTCGGGGTCTTCGTTCTTAGGCTTATACCATTCTTTGGATGCTGATCGGGATCTTGTCCCTAACCGAACCCCGCCTTGAGCAACAAATGCCTTCTTTGTCCGGATGGGTTCAATCGGTTGGCCGTCATGCGATTTCTATGATCTCAAACCTTTCATCCGAGCTCAACTTTTCTTGGGCCTCGTCTCTTTACGAAGTTGTGCTCGATCCGGAGGGCTAGAAAAAGGAAGAAAGATGAGAGTTAATTAATATGTGTACATACCAAAACAATGAATGCATCAATTAGCTAGTCAGCCTGAGCTTAACTAATATATATACCTGGCCGGACTCAGTTCGGTGATCACCGGAGCAGTCCTCACGGTCTACTTCTTCACCCTCTCCTTCTTCCACCGGCATTGGGTCATCGAGCCATCATAATCATAGCCAGCTGCTTCTTCACCCTCTCCTTCCAGACCATCGGTGTCGTTGAGAAACATCATCGAGTTGACGGCATCACTTCCTTCTACGATTATGTCCCTCAACAACGCTTCTTGTGCTTCGTCTCGGGGCGGGGTGTCCATAGTTTCTACAAATATTTACAACATGGCAATTATTATTCAAACATGACAGATGTGGATATATTAGTGGCAAACGTAGAACTAGCTAGCTAATCACAATAAGGAATCATATTAATTAGTGGCCTCGGCTGCTTCTCTAGGGTTCGGGTGGCCTCGACAACGCTTCAAGGGTTAGGGGTGGCCTCGAGAATGCTTCAAGGAGGGGTAATATCGACCCCCCACGTGTTGAAGCTATCGGGAGGGGTATATCGACAACAACAACAGCGACACTACATCTATGTCCCACAAGTGACATGGGCATCGGCGCCGCGTCACTTGTGGGACGTGGATGTAGTGTCCATTACCAACGACCACATGCTCACACCGGCGATACTTGCTATTTAATTAGGGTTTCCTCTACCGCTCGGCGACCCTCGACGACCCTTGTTCCCGATTAAAAAAAGAGGAAGAAGAAGAAAAAAAGAGGAGAAGAAAGAATAGAGGAGAAGAACTCCTCTCCTCTATTCTTTCTTCTCCTCTTTTTTTTCTTCTTCATCTTCTTTTTTTATTCTCTTCTTCCTCTCAGGGTCAAGGGGTCGAGGATCGCCGAGGGGTGCCTAGTGTCAAAGGATTCAACAAAACCATGTCTTCATCATTAGGCGAAAGTAATAGGTGCATGATGGTGCGAAGCTCTCCAAAGTTATTTTGGAGCGGAGTCCCAGATAGGATAATTAAGCTTTTTGGTACAAAGTTCAGCAAGAACCTTCGAATATCGTTATTTGGAAGGCCTTTGCTGAAATTAGTACAAAAGGCAAATTATCTATCCGGACTCCATTCGAGAATAACTTTGGAGGACTTCATACCATCATGCTCTGGTTACTTCCGGCTAATGATGAAGCCATGGATTTCTTCAATACTTTGACACTAGGAAACCTCTCTCGACCCCTCGCCGATCCTCGACCCCTCGAACCCTCGACGACCCTGGAACCCTCGACCCCTCGAACCCTCGGCGATCCTCGACACCCTCGACACCCTCGAAAAAAAAAGAGGAGAAAAAAAGGAGAAGAAGCTCCTCTATTCCTTCTTCTTCTCCTCTTTTTTTCTTCTTCTTCCTCTTCTTCCTCTCCTCGTCTTCTCCTTCTTTCTCTACTTATTTTCCTTTTTCCTCTCCTTCTTTTCTTCTTCTTCTTCCTTCTTCCTTCTTCCTCTATTCTTCCTTTTCCTTATTTTACTTTTTCCTCTACACTAACCTAATTAAAATGCACTAACCTAAAATCGATATCTACTAACAACCTAAATAAAAAATTAATACATATATGAAAAAATTTATATAAACAAAAAATGCTATGAACATTAAATTCATACATACATAGCCACATCCATTCATCATATAGCTACCACATACATATATACATTATATATCTGAAAAAATGCAATGAACAAAAATATATATAAACAAAAAATGCAATGAACAAAAAATGCAAGCATGAACATGAGCCTCGGCGGCGGCTCTGTGAGGGGCGGGCGAGGGCGACGACAAGGGCGGCGAGGCGTCGGCGACCACGGCGGCAGGCGGGCGTGGCGGGCGGCACGACGGCGACGGTGAGGCGCGGTCGTGGGGCGGGCGCGACGGGCGCGCTTCGGGCGACGGCGACGACGGCGCGCGACGACGATGTGTGTGGCGACGATGATGACGGCGCGGGCGTAAGGCGTTACAGCGCTTAGCGGCGACAGGGCGAGGCAACGACGGGGCGCATGGACGGCGTCTGGCGGCGGGCGGCGTCGGGCAGCGGACGGCGTCGATCTGGGCAACTGGCGTCGTCGATGAGCTCGGCGTCGTCGGGCGGGCCGGGGGGCAACTTGCGATGTGTTCGTCAAATTTTCCTAAGTGCTGTATATATTGCAAGAGCATTAGTCTCGGTTCGTGGCACCAACCGGGACTAATGCCACCCTTTATTCGGTTGGTGCCACCAACCGACCAAAGGCCGCCGCTTCCGCCCTTTGGGCTCTTTGAAAAGGCCTTTGGTCGGTTGGTGGTACCAACCGACTAAAGGTGCATTAGTCCCGTTGGGGCCACGAACCGACTAATCTGCTAGTCCCGGTTGGTGCCACCAACCGGGACCAAAGGCCTGTGCTGCCTCGCCAAATGTTTAGTTCCACCTCGCTAGTTGAGAGGAGCCGCACCGGTTTATAAGGTGCGGTGCGCCTTCCTCTCGAGCTCCTCTCTAAAGTAGGCTTTCGGGCCTAAACATGCAATATGTACCTGTGGGCCTACTGGGCCTTCCGCGGGCCTGAATCCTGGCCCATGGTAGGGTTTCTAGTCGTATTCGGGCCGTGGGGGCCCGATGGGTGGCACTTTTTTGTTTTTTTGTTTTATTTGTTGCTTTATTTAGTTTATTTTGGTTTTGGTTTATTTTTCTTTTGGTTTTTGCTTTATTTTTAATTCTTTTTGCTTTTAGTTTTAGAAAAATATAAATTTTCTGTTAGTGCCATTAGTTTTCAAATTTGATAACACATTTTTGTTTTCTTTGTTGCTTTATTTATTTTATTTTGTTTCTACTTACAACAAAATACTTATTGTTGCTATTTTTATTTTTTTCCAGTTTTTGTTTTGTTTTCTGCATTATTTATTTTCTTTTGTTTTTTGCTTTATTTTTTAATTCTTTTTGCTTTTAGTTTTAGAAAAATATAAACTTTTTGTTAGTGCCATTAGTTTTCAAATTTGAAAACACTTTTTGTTTTCTTTGTTGCTTTATTTATTTTATTTTGTTTCTACTTACAACAAAATACTTATTGTTGCTATTTTTATTTTTTCTAGTTTTTTGTTTTGTTTTCTGCATTATTTATTTTCTTTTGGTTTTTCTTTATTTTTAATTCTTTTTGCTTTTAGTTTTAGAAAAATATAAACTTTCTGTTAGTGCCATTAGTTTTCAAATTTGAAAACACTTTTTTTGTTTTCTTTGTTGCTTTATTTATTTTATTTTGTTTCTACTTACAACAAAATACTTATTGTTGCTCTGAAAAAGTTGGCATAGCATGTGCATGTACAAAACGGACAATGGTATCATACTAAATGCATTACAAAGTTGGCATGGTATCATCATAATAGTTGCGGGAGAAAGTCTTCATTTTTCTTTGCTTGTGTCATTTGCTTATTGCTACGTAACCATGGATAATCTTCATCGTTTATCGGGATGCTTGGGTCAGCCTTGACTTTGAAGGAGGAATTTCATGAAACTTTTCATACTCTTGAGACATGTCATCTTGCCCTCCACCCGGGATGTCCCTTTTCCCGAAAAGAACTATGTGGCGCTTTGGCTCATCGTATGATGTATTAAGCTTCCTTGTCTTTTCTTTTCCTCGATCTGGTAGACATGTCCTTCACATAGATAACTTTGTGCCACATCATTGGCTAGAACGAGCGGTTCGTCGGTGTACCCAAGATTTTTCAGATCCGCTTGTTGTCATTCCGTCTTGTGGGTCTACCTGCACCCCCTCTGACAGATTGACCCACTTGCACTTAAACAAAGGGACCTTAAAATCTACTCCGTAGTCAAGTTCCCATATGTCTACTATGTAACCATAATATGTGTCCTTTCCCCCGTCGGTTGCTGCATCAAAGCGGACACCGCTGTTTTGGTTGGTGCTCTTTTGATCTTGGTCAATCGTGTAAAATGTATTCCCATTTATCTTGTATTCTTTTCAAATCATTACAGTCGAAGATGGCCCCCTGGACAACAAGTACAGCTCAACACAAACAGTGTTGTCACCTCTGAGATGTGTTTCCAACCAACTGCTGAAAGTCCTGATGTGTTCACATGTAAGCGATCGTAGTAATCGCTCTCCGGGTGTTTGGGCCTTGATTGTTCTTATATTCATCGACATCTGGGGTCACCAAGGTAGAGTTACAGTAGAAGCTGTGTAGTGTGCTTGAGACCAAGAATATTAGTCCCTGCATATTATTGAGTCCCTTTCAAGCGTGCCTTTTCCATCGATCTCCCCTCATACCGCGATTTAGGGAGACCTATCTTCTTAAGGCCAGGAATGAAGTCAACACAAAACCCGATGACATCCTCTGTTTGATGTCCCATGGAGATGCTTCCTTCGGCCTAAGCGCGATTACAAACATATTTCTTTAGGACTCCATGAACCTCTCAAAGGGGTACATATTGTGTAGAAATCGGGGCCCGTAATGACAATCTCGCCGACTAGATGAACTAGGGCGTGCGTCATGATATTGAAGAAGGATGGTGGGAACACCAGCTCGAAAGCCGACAAGACATTTAGCCACATCACTCCTTAGCGTTGATGCGATTTCTGGATCGATCACCTTACAGCCGGTGCAGAGCGACACCTATGGGATCACAAGAATCCCTACTACGATTCTTGAAGGGCGCTGGGTCGTGAGAAGAGCGGATCAAATAGATAGCACACGGGTTCTTTATCCGAGTTCAGGCCGCGAGGATCGTAAAACCCTACTCCTACTTTGGTGGTTTGTTTATCGTGTTCTTGAACTAGCAATGGGCGAGGAGCTCCAAAAGCGAATCTTCCTCCTGGTCGCCTTGGGCCTCCTTTTATAGGGAAAGGGTTGCCATAGTGGCACACAGGAGGTGGAAAGAATGCTGATGATGCGAGTTTATCCCTCGCATTACATGACAAAGCGCATTTAATCGTCTTGCTTAGAATATCCTGCTTTATCGGGGGCGGGAGAGCCAGTCTCATCGTCGCCGCTCCCTTCGTGTTGACACGCATACGGCCAGCGGTGCCTATGGTGCCATGTAGGCAGGCAGGCAACTGAGGTGGCGCAGCGGTGGGTCTCCACGAAGATCCGCTTGCCGCCACGTAGGTGCTTGCCCAACTGGTTGGGTCGGCAGCTGCATGCGAATGGTAGCGGAGGTTTGGATTGGCGTGGGCCTGATGGTGGCCCTACGGGTGTCCTTGGCAAGGGCCTTGCCGTAGCCCCGGCAAGGGTCTTGCCGTGGTGCCTGCTGTCATCCCCGGCAAGGCTCTTGCCGGGGGCCTTATGGTCCTCCTTGGCTGGGATCCCGCCAAGGGTCGTCATCTTCCATAGTGTGTATCTGATCTTGAATGTCTTCACAAAGATCTGCATGCCACTACGGGGATGTCTCCCGAATCCTTGCCCCATAGGGGCAGTGGACTCAAGGGTGACTCGCTCCGTAGGTGTGGGACGAGCTGCCACGACTAGGGTCTTGCCGGGTTTGCTAAAACCGCCTCCCGGCAAGGGCCTTGCCGGGGGAGTCCGCTTCGTCCCCTTTGCTCTTTGTGGTCTTGGTCTTGGCGTTGTTCTGTTCCTCTCGAGCTTCGGCCTTACCTTGGCTCACCTCCCTTGCCTTGCTTTCGGTCTTGGTGGTGCCCGCGGCTCAGACTGCCCGTGCACAGTTATAGGGGTACAAAAAGTGTACCCCTCTTTTTGTACACCGACACCTTCTGAGATATTGCAATTGAGGAATGCACATAGCTTCACAATGGCTAATCGGACGTTTTCGGTAGAAGCCCCTCAATGCAACGGAGCGATTGCGTCATAATCACGTGGCGATCATGAGACTTTAGGTTACGGAACTTTTCTCGGCATATTTATTATTCCTTTATATTCGACGAAAGCCACTCGGGACCTTCATCTGAGCAGGCATTCAAAGAAGATTTCTTTCTCTTCTTTTGTAGGCGTGGCTCGTAGGACCTTCATCTTGCTTGAGTATGCCCTCTTTTTCGTGCAAGCGTTGCAGGTCCTCCGTGCCTCGGTGTATCTTTTGTCTTCCCATACCGCCCAAGAATCCTAGCAGGTTCACGCAAAGGTTCTTAAATCACGTGCATCACGTCGATCGAGCGGACCTCTAGGTCTTTCCAAAGAGGGTAGGTCCCAAAATATAGATTTCTTCTTCCACATGGGTGTGTGATTGTCGGCGTCATTGAACAGCTAGTCCGCTGGGACCCTTTCCAAAGATTACGTGTAAATCATTGACCATAGCAAATGCGTGATCACCGGTATGCATGATGGGCTTCTTCGGTGATCTGCCTTGCCTTTGAAATGCTTGCCTTTCTTTCGACATTGATGGTTGGTCGGAAGAAATCGGCGATGGCCCGGTACACATTCTTCCCGCAGCTTCCTGTATATACTATCGGTGTCAAGTAAACGATTGCATGCATGCGTGGTATCCCTTGTTTGTCTGTCACGAAAGGTTCTTGAGAGCGGGCCAATCGTTGATGGTCACGAACAACAACGCCTTTAGGTGAAATTCCTCCTTTTGTGCTCATCCCACGTCGTACACGTTTCCATTCCACAGCTGTAAAAGTTCTTCAACTAATGGCCTTAGGTACACATCAATGTCATTGCGGGTTGCTTAGGGCCTTGGATGAGCGGCACCATAATGAACTTCGCTTCATGCACATCAAGGAGGAAGGTTATACATACATAGAGTAACGGGCCAGTCTTGTGATTGCTGCTCTGCTCCCGAAAGGATTAATGCCATCCGCGCTTAAAGAAAACCATCGTTCCTTGGGTCCATTGCAAACTCATCCCAATACTTTCTCTCAATTTTTCTTCATTTGAGACCCGTCGTGGTGCTCTCAACTTCCCGTCTTTCTTCACGGTCCTCAACTGTGCCATCGCATCAACTTGGCATGCTCTCCGTTTACGAACAGACGTTTCAACCGTGGTATTATAGGAGCATACCACATCACCTTCGCAGAACCCTCTTCTGGGAGGCTCGCGAGGAGTCTGGATTAGGGGTGTCCGGATAGCGGACTACCATCATCGGCCGAACTATCATCTGCGGACTATCATCATCGACCGGACTCCAAGACTATGAAGATACAAGATTGAAGACTTCACCCGTGTCCGGATGGGACTTTCCTTGGCGTGGAAGGCAAGCTTGGCGTCTGGATATGTAGATCTCCTACCATTGTAACCGACTCTATGTAACCCTAGCCCTCTCCGGTGTCTATATAAACCGGATGGCTTTAGTCCGTGGGACTACAATCACAACAACCCTTACAATCATACCATAGGCTAGCTTCTAGGGTTTAGCCTCCTTGATCTCGTGGTAGATCCACTCTTGTAAACATCCACAATATCAATATCAATCAAGCGGGGCGTGAGGTTTTACCTCCATCAAGAGGGCCCGAACACAGGTAAACATCGTGTCCCTTGTCTCCTGTTATCATCCGCCTAGACGCACGATTCGGGACCCCCACCGAGATCCTCGGTTTGACACCGACATTGGTGCTTTCATTGAGAGTTCCTGCGTAGCGTCACCGATAGGCGTGATGGCCTCTTCAATCGATAACGACGCAATCCTGGGTGAGACCTTTCTTCCTGGACAGATCTTCGTATTCGGCGGCTTCGCACTGCGGGCCAACTCGCTTGGCCATCTGGAGCAGATCGAAAGCTACGCCCTTGGCCGTCAGGTCAGGTTTGGAAGCTTAAACTTCACGGCCGATATCCGCGGGGACTTGATCCTCGATGGATTTGAGCCACAGCCGAGCGTGCCGCGCTGTCACGATGGGCATGACCTAACTCTGCCGCCGGACAGCACCTTGGAGGCCGCACCCGGATCCGCTCCGACTCATAGTCCGGAGCCGATCGCTCGAATCGAGCACGGATGGCTGGACAACGCCTCGGGAGCCGTAATTTCTACGGTGATGGAGCCGAACACTTACCTTGTCCCACATAAAACCCATGACTCCGAGGTGTCGGACTCCCTGCCGGACTCCGAACCTCCTGCGCCCCCGCCAGTCGAATCCGATTGGGCGCCGATCATGGAATTCACCGCTGCGGACATCTTTTAGCACTCGCCCTTCGGCGACATCATAAACTCATTGAAGCATCTCTCGCTATCCGGAGAGCCCTGGCCGAACTACGGCCAGGACGGTTGGGACGCGGATGACGAAGAAATTCAGATCCCACCCACCACCCACCGTAGCCACCGTCGGCGATTTAACCGCGTGCTCGACTACGACTCCGAAGACATCGGCGGTATGGGCGGCGATGCGGAGACTACCAAGAACCGGTGCCTACGAGGACACTGGAAACCACCTGTCATCGACATATACATTGTGGACACCCCAAAAGATGGGGACGGCGAAGAAGTAGTGGAGGCCGATTCCTTAAAGAAACAGCCCAAGCGCCGTCGTCGTCGGCGCCGCTCTAAATCCCGCCACGGCAAGAATGGAATTCCGCACGGAGATAATAACACCCCGAAAGTGCGAAGACAACTCCCTCCAAAGACGATCCAGCGCGGGGAGGCGGAAGCAAGCCCTCGGGAGAGGGCGGCGGACGAGGCAAGCCTCGGCGACAGCGAATCGTCGTGCCTAAGGATCCTCGTCGATCAAGAGCGTTTGAGACGCAGGCTAATGGCCACGGCAAACAGCCTAAAGAAAAAGCAACAACAGCTTCAAGCTGATCAAGACCCTCTTGGCGGCGGATGGACCGAGGTCCTCGCGGCGAAGAGTATGAACTCAAACACCCCTCCAAAGTTACCCAAAGCGCAAGTTGCTCCCCGATTAGAGGAGGCAGCATCACCAACAAGACTGTCTGGCAGACCGACCACCTCGTGGCGCGATAGAGAGGCTTGCAAGCCCTCCACCAAAACCGTACCCGGCATCGCTCTAAAAGTAGGAAGCCACGGGGACGCGCGGGCTTATAGATATATTGGAGGACAAGGCAAGACAATCCAGATCTATCTATGGATCACGTGGGCGCCCGACCCATTTAATACCGTCGCACCGGATACAACTACTCCGCCGGGCGAACATAGCGGAACAACGCTCTCTTGAGCTACATCGCGATATTGCTCAATCTGAGGCGCCGCACACCCACTATGCTTCACCGGCGAAGTAATGGATCATCAAATCCTGAAGGGTTCAAACCCGTTAATATCGAATCCTCGATGGCTAACAGACCCAGCGGTGCGGATTGAGATTATCTCCTCCATATACACATGGCCCGGGCGGCAATCTTCACGCCATCAAATATCTCCCGCTCAAGCTTAAAGGACCAGCTCGGCATTGGCTTAACAGCCTGCCCGCAGAGTCAATTGGATCTTTGGGAAGACACGGAAGCCGCATTCCTCGACAACTTCGAGGCGCGTATATGCGACCACCGGACGCAGATGACCTAAGCCACATAATCCAGCAGCCAGACGAATCGGCCAGGAAATTCTGGACACGGTTCTTAACAAAGAAAAATCAAATCGTCGACTGTCCGGATGCAGAGGCACTCGCTGCCTTCAAACATAACATCCGCGACGAGTGGCTGGCCCGGCACCTAGGGCGGAGAAGCGAAATCCATGGCAGCCCTCACATCCCTCATGACCCGCTTACATGCGGGAGAGGATAACTGGCTCGCCGCAGAACAACCTCGGCAAAAACGCTGGCAGTCCGGATACCAAGGACCGCAATGGCAGGTTGCGTCGAAACAAAACAAACGCCGCGTAACGGCGGCAGCAATGAGGATCTGGCAGTCAACGCCGGATTCGAGGCTCAAACCGGTCAGCGGAAGAAGCCATTCAAAAGAACCACTCGGGCCCGTCCAATTTGGACCGAATACTCGACCGCTCTTGTCAAATACATGGAACCCACGAAAAGCCAGCTAACCATACCAACAGAGATTGTTGGGTATTCAAGCAGCAGCAAATTAATCGCGAAAACAGCGACAAGGGGCTACACAACGATGACGAGGAAGAGACCGGCCGCGAACAACGAGAGGACAAAAGGGATTCCCCCTCAAGTTCGGACGGTAAACATGATATACGCAACGCATATTCCCAAGAGGGAGCGAAGCGTGCACTAAGGGACGTATACGCGATGGAGCCAGTCGCCCCAAAATTCAACCCATGGTCCTCTTGCCCGATCACTTTCGATCGAAGAGACCATCCGACCAGTATCCGCCATGGCGGATTCGCGCGATGGTTTTAGACCCAATCGTTGATGGATTTCACCTCACGAGAGTCCCGATGGACGGCGGCGAGCTCTGAACCTGCTTTATCGGGATACGGTCGCAAGATGGGCATAGACCCTTCAAGGATTAAACCTACAACGACGACCTTCAAAGGCGTCATACCGGTGTCGAGGCCAATTATGCAGGCTCGATTACGAAGTGGTCTTGGATCCCGGGTAGTTTCGAAGCGAGGAGTTAATCTTGACATAGTCCCGTTCATGCGGCTATCACGCTCTGCTTTCGGACGAACCGCGTTTACAAAATTCAGCGCGTGCCGCGTTATGCATACCTTAAGCTCAAGATGCCAGGCCCTCGTGGAGTCATCACGGTCAATGGAAACACGGGCGCTCCTCCGAGCGGAGGAACATACAATGCGGCTCTCGCGGCGGAATCTGAGCAGCCTTTTAAGGCAATTATCGAGTCCGGCGGTTAAACAACCGGACACGACCAAACGCGCCCGAGCAAAATCAACTAAGACCACAGCACGTTCCGTGCACACGTAGCAATGCGGCCCCAACCCCAGCCCTCGCAAAATTGTAAGACAAACTCTCCACGTACATAATTACGCCATGGAGATACCATGGGCATAGGGGGAAGGGCACAACCACAACAGACCCAGAGTGCGGTTCGACCACACCAGGGGCTCACAAGTGTGTCGCTCTTTTTTCTTTTATTTTTTATCTTTTTTTTATACAAAACTCAGTCCGGAAGCGAACCTGCCGAACTCATGATGCAACAGCCAGGGAAGGACAAAGGCCGCGACGAACACTCAGGTGGTCTCCATCACGAGCATTAAATTTGTTAAATACAACATTCAGCCCTACCCACAGAGGGAGACGCCTTTAATTAAATCAATCCTTGCTTTCCGCACTATTTGTATCATTCCGCACGATAGCATATCTTCTCGAATAAAATGCATCAATTTTGCCTATAATTGCATTACTTTATATATATATATATATATATATATATATATATATATATATATATATATATATATATATATATATATATATATATATATATATGTTCATTTACGACATGTTGCACCCGTGCATCTTGGTACGGCCAAATACACCAGGGGCTTGTGTCCTCCGCTTTATGGTGTGATAAAGTCCGCACACTTTCACAAGTGCGGCACCCCGAACTTATAGCATTATATGAATCAGCTCCGAATCATGTCTTGGGTCAATAGTTGGGTTTGCCCGGCTCCCATGTTTGGCACCTTACGTTCCGTTCTATCGGCTAAGGTAGCACTGGGAGAACCACTGCGATTGCGCCCCGGTTGAGCCGGGTTAACGCCTCAGTGGAGAAAGCTAAAACTGACCGGCATGATAAGGCGTGAGACTGGTCGCTGTTCGAGAGGTCCTTCGGGTCCTTAAAGACCTCGCCGCTTGAGCGAAGTTCGGATTATGTCCGATGAAGGCGTGGATAGCGCCCAATTGGGTCTTCGAATACTAGGGGCTTCACCAAATTTAAAATTATAGAATTCTATGGCTAAGTGAGAGTGTTCAAGCACTATAAGTCTGGTTGCCTTGTTCGTTGTGTTGGCGCCTCCTAGATGGACCCAAAATGGGAACAAGAGTGCTCAAGTTTATCCCGAACACCCCAGACTTTCGTGGCATGGGGGCGAAGCCGAGACTTGCCATCTCTCAGATTTAATAAACGGCCGCATGAAGGTAATATTTCAAATTAAACAAGCGTTGCTTAGCGATATGAACAAAGTTTTCACAGGATAACACATTGCGAATTCACTCAAAATTACATCCACAGGGCACTCATCCGCAATCTTGCGGGCACCCTTCAGACAGCCTTATAGTAAATTTGGCGCGACGATGCTCCTTGCCCGCTGGTGGCGCGTCGATGATTAGCTTCTCCGCATCCAGCTTGCCCCAATGCACCTTTTGCGCTGGCAAGGGCCCGATGAGCACCTTCAATACAAAGCGGGCGCTTGATAACCTCCACCTGAGGGCACGCATCCACCAGCCGTCGCCGACGAGGCGAAGTAGCTCCAGTGCATGGCCTCTCCAGCCACACCGGACTATGAGGCCCTTCATGGCCTGCTCGGCCACCTGTGAAGTTCGACCAGCTGCTTCACTGGTCGCTAGGGGCACTGGATGGCCGGCCTCGGCATCTTGAGACCGAAGACCTTCTCCGTTGAGCTCCCTCCTCGGCTCGGTAGAATCTGGCGGCATCGACACGCCATGAGGCAGATCTGCAAACGCCTCGAGAGCTCGAATCCGGGTAAGTAACACGTAATTTACATTCACATGCTTGCTTTGCATGAAAAATGCCTTACCGCCGCTATCTTCTTCATCAATTCAACCTCCTGAAGGGACTTATGGGCCTCGGCCTTGGCGGTTTTAGCACTTTCGAGAGCGAGGCAAGCTCGGACTCTCGAGTCTTTGAGTCACGCTCCAAACTCTCATGCTTTTCCATGAGAGCACGGAGCTCTTGCTGAACCACCGCCACCCGCGCCTCCTGCTTTTCTCGCTCCCCGTTCGCGGCGCATTATGTTGACGTCACAGACACGGCCTCCTTCAGTGGCCGCCACCTCGCTCGTGGCCCTGCAGTACCCATGTTATCCTTGTTTTTTTGTCGCAACCTAAATCCTTTTACAGTAAGGTACAAATTCAAAGGGTGTTACTCATCTTCTTTGTCTTGGAGCTGCTTCTGGCGCGGTCGAGCTCTTGCCGGACCGCTCGAGCTCTGCTTCAACGCACCGACCTCCGTCAGTCGGTCAGAGGTCAGCAAAGCAGCCAGCCTGCAACCCATATTGACATAATTTTTAGCAACCCTGCGTATATCTTGTTTCAGATCCTCGGTCCGGCTTTTCTTTCCAACACCGAACCGAGCATCGAGGGCTACCGTCTATGCAGTATTACATTGCATATTTTAACCTCTTACCTCAAAGCCCGATAGAAGGCTATTGCGAAGCTTGGTCAGCCCGCCTTTGGCGAAGCTGCACCTTGAATCACCGCACTCATAATAGTGCGGTGTTCTTCGATGGAAGCACTCTGCAGCGCCTCCAACAAATTACCGGCGCCTCGGTTGGGCGGAAGGCGCCCGGCGTCGGATCTTTCCTTCGTTCGAAGGGGCTGCGGCGGACTCGAACCACTGCGGGTTCTGCTGTGGAGTCCGGCGCAAAGTCCGGGAGGACGCCTTGTGGTGCCTCCGGAGCCTCCCCCTGATGGGTCCCTTCTGGGGATCCCACCTCGGCGTCCTCGGTGTCGCGAGGGGTGGAGGCGGTCGGGATGGAGTCTACATCCGACGAAGCCAACGACCCGCTTCGATGAAGCGGGGAGATCATCACCGGCGGACTACAGGCAAGATGCGGCATTAGAGACACTATGTGACGCCGAAAAAGAAATTATAAATCATTCAGGAATCCGGATACTTATGATCTCGCCGGAGGCCTGGCCCTTGAAGTCCATTCTTCCTCGCCAACGTTGATGTTGGCGGAGCGGTCTGGGGGAATAGTCCTTCCCTCTTGGACCCTTCGGCCTCCCCTGGGGAAGCCTTCCTCTTCCTCTCTCCTCCTCCGAGAGAGTCCTCTTCCTCCTCCTCATTTTTGGGGAGGAGTCAGCCCAGTCGTCGGACACACAAAACGGGCACTCTTTCGAGCACCGTGGCCTCCTTCTTGGCCTTCTTCTCCGGCACCACGTGCGGTGCGGAACCAGCAGCCTCGCTAGACGGCGTCTCATCGGATTTTCGGCATAGGAGCCGGACAGTAATCTGCTCCGCCTTCTTCATCCAGTCTGTCAAAGGAAAAGGGAAATTAAAACCTGCATAGAGTCAAACTATGGAAAACAGTGTCCCGTAAAGAGGTAGAATCACTTACCTCGTCGGCTGGCCTGCGGCGAAATCCGCGATCTTGATCGCGGATGCGGGGCCAGCGCCCTTGAACAGCACCTTCCAGCGCCTTCAGATGTTGTGTCAAGAGCTTGTTCAGCGCTGGTGCTGTTCGGATCGAACTCCCATAGATTGAATGCCCTCTCTTGGCATGGGAGAATCCGCGACGAGCATGACTGGACCACGTTAACCAGCTGAGCTTCTTCACCACTTCTTGATACAGCTTAGAGTCCCGTCGGCTCCTTCAAACTACCCCACAAAGCCCTTCTCTTTCCGGGAGGTGAGCTGCGTGGGGATACCAGATCTAAACTTCGGGGCCGCCGCCCATTTAGGGTCACGCGGCTCGGTGATGTAGAACCACCCGATTGCCACCTTGACGGATTCCACGAAGGCCCTTCAACCAAAGGACGTTGGGCATCTTGCCCAACATGGCGCCTCCGCACTCCGCTGAATGCCCTTCACTACCTTGACTTGACATTGAAGGTCTTGAGCCACAAGCAAGTGGGGCTGGATGCGAGAGGAAGGCCTCGCACACGACGATAAACGCCGAGATGTTGAGGATGAAGTTCGGCGCCAGATCATGGAAATCCAGGCCGTAGTAGAACATGAGCCCCCGGACAAAGGGGTGAAGTGGAAAGCCCAGTCCACGGAGGAAGTGGGAAAGAAAGACAACCCTCTCATGGGGCCTGGGGGTGGGGATGAGCTGCCCCTCGTCGGGCAGCCGGTGCGCGATGTCGCCGGAGAGGTATCCGGCGCCGCTAGATTTGGCGATTGCTCCTCCTTAACGGTGGAGGCCAACCATTTACCTCCGCTCGCACATGGTCGGAGAAGGTTGAGACGAGATGCGCGAACTTGGGCGCTGGAGCTCGAGTGCGCGGAGATGGATAAGCAAAGGAGGAAGAAGGCGTAGGTGAGAAGGTGAATCCTTATCCCTTATATGGGCGGGCGAAGTCTTACGCGTCCCCACCGCCCGGTAAAACTCGCTTATCTCCCAAGCGTCACCATCAATGACGCGTTGGGTTACCCACGCCCGTATTGATGAGAATCCGGATTATGGGGAAACACGATCTACGCTTCAACGAGGCGTGCCAAGGAAACCGCTTAAGCTAAATCTGCCGAGGTGGTAAAGTAAAAACAATTCGAGTAATGGCTTGGTAGTGGTGTGACGTCCCGCCACGGAAAACGCCGGCAGATTGAACTTGTGTATATATTATTATTCTCTCTACGGTGGAATGTGGAATTTATTTTGCGAGC
Organism: Aegilops longissima; assembly: GCA_021605205.1. Taxonomy (NCBI): domain Eukaryota; kingdom Viridiplantae; phylum Streptophyta; class Magnoliopsida; order Poales; family Poaceae; genus Aegilops; species Aegilops longissima. The sequence goes on along the minus strand of CM038681.1, from coordinate 536,016,903 downwards.
GGACACTATCTGGTGTTCACAATCTTCTATCATTTGGAGGAGGAACCCGCTTTGCAATGCCAAGCAATATACACGCCGGACTTATCGTCATTGAAGCCTGGTTCGAGGGGCTACTTGAGGAGTCTGGATTAGGGGTGTCCGGATAGCGGACTACCATCATCAGCCGAACTATCATCGCGGACTATCATCATCGACCGAACTCCAAGACTATGAAGATACAAGATTGAAGACTTCACCCCGTGTCCGGATGGGACTTTCCTTGGCGTGGAAGGCAAGCTTGGTGATACGGATATGTAGATCTCCTACCATTGTAACCGACTCTATGTAACCCTAGCCCTCTCCGGTGTCTATATAAACCGGATGGCTTTAGTCCATAGGACTACAATCACAACAACCCTTACAATCATACCATAGGCTAGCTTCTAGGGTTTAGCCTCCTTGATCTCGTGGTAGATCCACTCTTGTAAACATCCACAATATCAATATCAATCAAGCGGGGCGTGGGTTTTACCTCCATCAAGAGGGCCCAACTCAGGTAAACATCGTGTCCCTTGTCTCCTGTTACCATCCGCCTAGACGCACAGTTCGGGACCCCCTACCCGAGATCCGCCGGTTTTGACACCGACACTCACCGTCAACATCACCAGGGTCATCTCGTCTGATCTTATACCGCAATGCACCGCATACCGGGCATGCGTTCAGATCCTTGTATGCACCACGGTAGAGGATGCAGTCATTAGGGTATGCATGTATCTTCTCCACCTCCAATCCTAGAGGGCATACGACCTTCTTTGCTGCGTATGTACTGTCGGGCAATTCGTTATCCTTTGGAAGCTTCTTCTTCATTATTTTCAGAGCTTCTCAAATCCTTTATCGAGCACACATTCTCTGCCTTCCATCGCAGCAATTCCAAAGACGGTACCGAGCTTTGTGTTGCCATCTTCGCAATTGGGGTACAACCCTTTTGTGATCCTCTAACATGCGATCGAACTTCAGCTTCTCCTTTTGACTTTCGCATTGCGTCCTTGCATCGACAATGACCCGGCGGAGATCATCATCATCGGGCACATCGTCTGGTTCCTCTTGATCTTCAGCAGCTTCGCCCGTTGCAAAGCACCATCGTGCACATCGTCTGCTTCCTCTTGATGTTGATAGCATCACCGTATTCAGGGGCACATAGTTGTCATCGTACTCTTCTTCTTCGCCGTCTTCCATCATAACCCCTATTTCTCCGTGCCTCGTCCAAACATTATAGTGTGGCATGAAACCCTTGTAAAGTAGGTGGGTGTGAAGGATTTTTCCGGTCAGAGTAAGACTTCGTATTCCCACATATAGGGCACATAAAACCATTCTGCTTGTTTGCCTCAGCCACTTCGAGAAAATCATGCACGCCCTTAGTGTACTCGGAGGTGTGTCTGTCACCGTACATCCATTGCCGGTTCATCTGCGTGCATTATATATAATTAAGTGTGTCAAAAATCATTACAGAACATCATGAATAGATAATTAAGTGACCAAATTCATAGAAGTTCATCATCACATAAAAACCAAAGTACATACATAGTTCTCATCTAACAACATAAAGCTCTGCAGAGCATCTAAATTAATTAAACCATACATTGAAACTATGTAAAACATTTCAATGCGAAAACAAATGTGATCATAATCACAACCAAGGTAACAACTGATCCAACAGCATAATGATACCAAGCCTCGGTATGGATGGCATATTTTCTAATCTTTCTAATATTCAAGCGCATTGCATCCATCTTGATCTTGTGATCATCGACGACATCCGCAACATGCAACTCCAATATCATCTTCTCCTCCTCAAGTTTTTTTATTTTTTCCTTCAAGAAATTGTTTTCTTCTTCAACTAAATTTAACCTCTCGACAATAGGGTCGGTTGGAATTTCTGGTTCAACAACCTCCTAGATAAATAAAATCTATGTCACGTTGGTGGCATAATTTTCATAAACAATAAATGAACCAATAGTTATGAAAAGATAATATATACCACATCCGAATCATAGACAGGACGAGGGCCGACGAGGCGGATACCAAAACCATCGGACTATATAAGATGCAATAATAAAAGTAAGAAAATAATACAAGTATCTATCTAAACATACAAGTAAGAATATTTTTCCTTTCGTAAAGAAGATAAGAACAAGAGGCTCACCACGGTGGTGCCAGCGATGAGATCGGCGGGTGATCAACGCGATGAAGACGGGACGGGCGTGACGGACCGCTAAACCTAGATAAATATTGAGGAAAATGGAGCTTGGCGGTCGAGCTAGGAGAGGAGAAACCTTAAGTAGTGTGGCTCGGGCATTCCATCGAACACCTTGTGTGCATAGGAGGTGAGCTAGAGCACCACCAAGCCCTCTCCCCCTCGGCCAGAAAAAACAAAGCAGTGTGCTCTGCTCTTGCGTGAAGGGGTATATATAGGCACCACTATTGGCCCCGGTTGGTGGCATGAACCGGGACTAAAGGGAAGCCTTTGGTCCCGGTTCAAGCCACCAACCGAGACCAATAGTGGTGGGCCAGGAGTCAGGCCCATTTGTCCCGGTTCGTCCCACCAACCGGGACCAAAAGGTCCGGACGAACCAGGACCAATGGCCCACGTGGCCCGGCCGGCCCCCTGGGCTCACGAACCAGGACAAATAGCTCCATTGGCCCTTGTTCATGGCAGAACCGGGACTAATGGGCTGAACCGGCCTGGGCCATTGCCCCCTTTTCTACTAGTGTCCTCATCTGCCGAGAAGGCACTTTTATACCGCGTCGGCCGGTTTAAACAAAGGCGCCGCACGACCACCTCCACGACATCGACATATGTACAAACAGATTATGTGAATCAAGCCTCACAGACTCGCAAAGTGTGACATAGCTCATAATTCAAATGAATTTAATCCTACAGATATGCATATCGCAACAATGAATAATCTTTTCCATGCATCCATGGATAACTCAAGCTTGCCAATATCTGGTTGTTGAGAGTGAAGGGACAACTCCAATCTACAATAAACCTGATTAGGCTGCTGACATGAATGGAGCAATTTGCAGTGATCTGGTCGCGTCACCGGGCCGCCGACGAGCGTCAATGAGGAGTCGGCGTCGTTGGGCCGCCGACATTGAGATGGCATGGCGACGGTGCCGATGGGGACCCGGAGAGATAGAAGACGAAGCAGCGGTGGTGGCCCTCGATAGAAAAGGGGGAAAGCGGAGGTCGGGATTGACGCACATGGTGCTGGAAATACCTGTGTTCGTCCTCCAAACAAGGCAAGGCCGGCAGGGTATCCTCCAATCAGGGCAACGCGACCACGCCCTTGGGGATCCGCGGCGGTGGCGGCGGCATCCCTGTGGATTCGCGGCGGTGGCGACGTGCGGCGTCTCTGGTGATTCGCGACGACGACGGCGTGCGGCGTCCCCGGGGATTCGCGGCGGCGGCGGTGGTGTGCAGCGACCTGGGTAGTGATCTTGGAGGGGCGTGTGGGGACGAATAAAAACTTGACGAAAAAACCGACAAAAAAACGACAAAACTGGGAGGTGGGATCGTGAGGATGAAAAAAACCCAGAGGAGATGGGACGAAAATTAACCGACGAAGACTACAACTGAGACATCAGGAGTGTGTGTGTGTATATATATAGGCACGGTAAACTAAGCCCGAGAGCATTATAACTTATTCTGCACTCCGGTCATTCAAACCACGCTCGAACTAGCTAATTACGGAAGTGACCACGTCCCAGCCGAAGTTCCACCTGATGGTAAAAGACTCTAGTACATATATATGATTGTTATGTCTTTGCCACCCGTAGACATTGCCACCCCTCTGGCTTCCGTCTGATTTGGCTTTGAGATCCGTGTAGCATCTTGTAGGTCTGCCATTGATTAGTCTTCCATTTGTCTAATTGCACTGAGACAAGTTCATAACACTAAGTATTAACAAGGTTAAATGTTGATACATGTGTATCGCATGAATCTTTTTTTGAGTTCATGGGGAACTTCTTTTAGAAAAATAAGTCTTAATCAGCAACCGACTTTTTGTAGTATTATAGAAAGTTAGTAAGTTATACTACTTTTTATACTATTATAAGGAAACTTTTTGGTGGAGTATTCATAACCTGATATTTTGATACCCCTAGTCTAAGGCTGGCCATAGTGGGGGTAACATAAGTATTATCATACACTTGGGAGACGCAAATATGCTTATGTGGCAGCAATTAAAAAAAAGATGGTTATAGTAACATAGGTAGATACCGTAACATAATAAATGTGATGCTACTATATGTCATGCATGGTAATAAATAAGACCATCTATGATACTAATCTATGATAGTATGCACTATAGAGGTAGTAACATAGACTAGTAACATATGCATGTTGCTAGTCTAAGTTACTCTCTACTATGACCAGCCTAACACATACTCTACTAGAACTGTATTAGTGTGACCATTAGCATATGCTTCATTAACTGAATCCCGATGAAAGAATGACTATAGCATAGTGTTTGCACGGATCATGAGGCATGTATTGAACGGGGATAATATGGGGTGGCACTGGCACCTAGAGGGGTGGCATAGTCCCCGGGTGTTAAAAAAATCCACACTAATACAACATAGTAACGCTAAACTAAGCGTGAGTGTAGAATAGCTTATTCTACACCCCAGTAACGGTACATACAAAATATAGTAACACAGTATGTAAAATATATTAATTTTTGTAAAACTGAAGTAAATTACAAACTTATGTAGTACAAAAAATATTTTCCTAATTACTATGTTGTATACACTGTTTTACTAGATTTTGTATATAGCGTTACTAGGAGGTATAGAATAAGCTATTCTACACTCACGCTTAAAATAGCGTTACCCTATATATAAATGATATACCTCCTAATAACGCTATATATACATGCCGTCTATTCTACAATCGATGATAGAATAATATTCTGCAATAATCTCGTACTTCCCGTGATGACGATCTGGTACTTCTTCTGTAAAACACTACCGTACTTCTTTTTTCATAAAATCGGTACTGCTCTTCTGTATGTGTGTAGTAATTCAATCGTATATTCTAAACCGTTAATCAGAATTGCGCAAATTATATACCATTGGAAAGCTACAAAAAATTCTCAACTTGTTTGCATTGTGACATTTTTCAAAGTATTAGATTTTTTATTATGAATTTTCAAAAAACAGAAATCATCACAAGCTGATTGAAAAGTGTTTTGAACAAAAAAAAATTTCCCACTTCTCGGAATAGCGAAAATGATATACCGTTGGAAAGCTACTGAAATTTCCAAACGTTTTTATGTTTTAATGTTTTTCAAATTTTGCATAGTTTTTGAACAGTTTTGAAAATACTAAAAATCAGTTTTATTAAAAGATGATCATGGATCATTTTTGGATATCAAAATGATGCAAATGATATGGCGTTGGAAAGGTACTGAAATTTCCCATCTTTTCCGTGTATTACGGTTTTTCAAATTTTACATATTTTTTTTTTGCAGATTTGAAAATACTGAGATTCATTCAAAATAGACGAACAATAATTTTATATTAATTTTTTAACCACTTCTCGGAATAGCACAAATGATATACCGCTGGAAAGCTACTGAAATTTACAAATGTTTTCATGTTTTAAGTTTTTCAAATTATGCATAGTTTTTGAATAGTTTTAAAAATACTAGAATTCAGATCTATTAAAACATGATCATTGATTTTCATTGGACCTCTAAATGATGCAAATGATATGGCGTTGAAAAAGTATTGAAATTTAGCAACTTTTTTGTGTTTTAACATTTTTCCAATTCTTCACGATTTTTGAACAATATTCAAAATACCGAGATTTTTCCTGTTCCAAGGAAACATAATATTGTACTTCTGTGGAATATGAGTTTCGTACTGCCCGGCAATAAAGAAGTTTTTATACTGCTCAAAATGATTAAATTGTACTGCCCATATATTTTTCTAGAGAACTCAAATTCCCTTCACAAGTACCTTGTACTTCCGTGGAATATGAGTTTCGTACTGCCCGATAATAATAATAATAATTGTACTGCTCAAAATGAATAAATTGTACTGCCCGTAAATTATTTCCACAGAAGTAAACTCCCCTTGACGTGTATTTTGTACTTTTGTGAAATATAAGTTTCGTACTGTCTGGTAATAAAAAGTTTTTGTACTGCTTAAAATACATAAATTGTATTGCTCAGAGTGATTCAATAGTACCACCACGTAATAAAATTGTTTTGTATTGCTCAAGTTATATAAACGGTACTGCTCATAATGAATCAGTGGTACTTCCCATAGTGGTTTTATGGCACTGCCCGATAATAAAAATAAACATGTTATTTAATCGCTTCTTTTAACCCTAGGATAATTGTTGATAAATGTTGATACTTCAATGGGTTGCGCATAAAATGAATAAATGGTAATACTGCATCTTTTTTTTAAATATGTAGTTTGTACTTCTTTATATATATGTTATGCACTGTTGATGACAATATATTTTGTATTTCTTTCTATGAGGTTCTTGTACTGCTTGTGATTTATTTATAACAAGTATAAAAGAATATAAGAGACATTAGATAACGAGCTCAGATACAGTATACAAGTCTATATTGCAATAAATGATTGCAATATATAATACAGTAAAGCAATATCTGTACCTTGAAATGGTCATTGATATCAAGTACAACATCATTTTAATTTGCAACTGCAGGTTGCTCATCATAAATCAACTGAACAACGTCTAATATGAGCAGCCTTGTTCCACTTATCCTGTAGACAGGTGCACGGCGTCGATTTGCAGGCAATCTCCACGTCGCGGGGAGGGAGGCCGGGCATCGGCTCGTGGGAGGGGGGTCATGGCGGGTCGCCGGCTCATGCTAGGGGAGCCGAGCTGGTGGCGCACCGGTCTTGGGGAAAGGAGGCGAGCGGCGGCGCCATGATGCAAGGAAGGAAGACGGCACATGGCGCCAGGAGGTAGGCGGGCGGTCGGTGGGGAAGGAGGAGGACAGTGGCGGCGCCTGGTGCGAGGAAGGGAAGACAGCCAGCTGCACCGAGGTAGGCGGGCGAGGCCAGCGCCACAAGGGAGGAGGCTAGCGGCGTCGGGGAGGTAGGCGGGCGGGTTGCGCGCCGTTCTTGAAGGAGGCGGGCGAGGGCCACTGATCTGAGGGAAGGAGGGAGGCGGCGCCGCCGAGGAGGGAGACCGTGGCGGCGCGCCGGCGGGGTGGAGGGTCGCCGTGGCGGCTGCACGGGAGGCGAGCGCAGAGGTGGGGTGGGAGATGGGGACCATGGGGGGTTTTGTTTTTGGTTTAGATTTTTTTTTCTAAAAATTGCCCTATATAGAGGGGGCCTATTATAGAATATTATTCTACAATCAATTGTAGAATAGACCCACCCTATGGTCCCCATCTATATAGAATATATACATAGGTATATTTGTTAACGGGTTATTCCGTTATAAATTGCTGGTCAAAATAACTATGACATAATTAGTACTTTAAAGCCATAAATATGGCCCCATGCACCATGCGTGGAAAGACTCCTTTACTGGGAATTAAAAAAGAAGCATGCATGCCATCGTTTCATATTAGTAGGCATAATAAAAGAGAGAAATCAGAAATTAATGCATCGTGATTAATTGTCTCGTATGTCCCGCCTTGTTTCATAGACGCAAGGTTACATAATACTCACTATGAATAAAGAAAAAGCATGTGGTAATTAGGACGGTATGCACATTTCGTATTTTGATTAAATTACTAACACATACACATTGGTATCTTGAGTATACATGTGTATATTTCTATTATGTATAATACCTGAGTATGTGCATATTTTGATTAGGTATTACACCCACACATAAATATTTTTGTTAGGTATAATATCCAACAACTACATACCCGAGATATTTATGGATACGCGAAATTGAAAGTACTAAATATATTTGTAGGTATGTGCATACTCATCATATTTGTCTATAACTACATACCTCGAGGTGAAAGTATGTGTACATACCCCAAAAATACGTACGTATCATACCTATTGATTTTTGAAGTATGTAGTTACCAATAATTGGGTATGATCCATGCAAAAAAATATAATTGGATATGATACCCAACTAATTTATAAATATATGTCCACATAAATATGTGGGCACCATACCTTTTTTGTATATAGTCGTAAATACGTGATCTAAAACTTCTGCGTGTAAAGGTATGAAAGATAGAAAGAAATAAAAGGAAGGACACATATCTTGACAATAAACAACAATACAAAACCTCACATATCTCAATACAGACATGAAAATATATCATCTACATTTATGTGTCCTTCTTGTCACAAAAAACAAACAAAACCAAAGAACGCTACAATCTAGCGAAAAATAAGGCAACAGCCAAGCGAGGCAAGAGATCGCCTGATTGAAAAACGATCTGGAGGGATCTTTTATCTCTCATGATTCTATATGAACATATACCCTGTGGGCTGCAAGTTAGTGTGTGAACCTTATGTTGGTTCGGTGGTCAGTGAGGCACTCCAAATTCCGAACAGCCAAGGTTCAAGTCTTGAGCGATGCAAGTTTTTTACTACTTTTTACGATTTGTGAGAAAAATTCGTCAAATTTATATTTGGACCCCTGTAAAAAATAATGAACGCACAAGCAGTCAACGGAACGATGACATGGCATCCACGTGTGCGTCAACGGAACGATGACATGGCATCCACGTGACCGGTTTTGGTCTTATTTGATCAAATCAACGAGTTTGTGGACTAAATTCGATCACTTCTTGAGTTGTTGGCCTAAAGTGTGCAATCAGTTTGAGTTTATGGACTAGCGATGCATTTGTGGTTGTCCAATTTACAAATAGCCAAGCTGTATTATTCAAAATTCATAATACTAAGGTACAAGTAGGATCATGTGGCTGTCCCAACCAGATATGTCGACCTTTATTCTAAGAATGGGAAAAATACCCAATTGTCACAAAACGAATGAAGGCCCAACCAGAATGCGAGCGGGTTGCTGATATTCTACATTTGCCGGCCCGGCACACACATTATACAAAAAAACACATATCAGACCAGGCAAGCTCAAGCCAGCGTAGATGCCGGACAAACTTTCTTTTAAGATGAGGCGCCCAACAAACCGGTCCAACAAGATCCGTTAAAAATACGAAGAAACCAGTCCAACAATGGACTGCCGGCGTGCTCGCCTGCTCGGTCCAGCCGGGGGCTCCTTCCTGCAGTCCTGCTCGCCCACCAACCACGCGCGGTCGCCGCCGACGACGATATCCCGACCCGCTCGCGGTGAGTACGTGGTCTCATAAGCTTATACTACTGTTGAAATCGTCAAGTTGCCACTAGACTAGGCCCGTCATCCGTCAGTCCCTCCGAATGGCTCCGAGCCACACATTGATCCGGTCGAGCTGCCCTAGATTGAACGATTCTGCTCCGTCAACCGGCGCTGAGACATTCCATTCCATTCCCTGCTACTCTCGCCAGCATGCAGCTTAAGCGACGGGAAGTGATGGCAGAGGAGGAAGCTGCTGGAGCAAGCGTGCATACGAACGGTTTTGGCGAACGGTGTCACCGTACCACGTGAAACTTATCCTCCACAGACTCACTCAGGGTCACTGTACAACGATCTACCAAGAATCTTTCACTGCGTTGAGCCGTCAGCGTCGGCGACGCAACGGGTTCGTTCAATTCCCCACCGATCTACCACCGCAAGGTGAAAGAAAGGCGGAGGCCACAAAAGACGCTGGTGCCGTCATGAACCAACCAGTGCAAGGAAAATCTAGTGCTAGCAGCGAAACGGCGGGCGGAAGCAAAAGCACTGCACTGCCGTGATTAACAATCGCCGGCGTGCCGCACAAGTGCCGATAAAACAAACGAAAAGATGGGCGGGCCGGCCGGGTCTACTTTCTCCTTCGTCTCTTTCACTGTCGTCGTCAAGTTGTTTAGCAATTACTCTATCTATCAAATGGGGCGCGCCAGGCCAAGCCAATGGATGACTCGTCAGCTGTTTTTATCCCGCGGCACATAACAAACAAGCGTACGTGGACCGCCACGACTGTACGCGCTCAGATTAATCCCATCATCATCATCTGCCAATCAATGGGGGTGAGTGTTGTACTGTAGTGCTCCTACTAGCGCGCCGTGATGCCGACCAGCCGCAACGATAATTTTTACTACTGCCCGCCATTGGAGCGAGGGCGACAAATCCTACTGTCCAAAGTCAAGCGGGTCTCCGCAATATAATCGGCGGATGCGGTCGAGCGAGCGGCGCGGGGCCACGCCGTGACTGGGCGCGCGCGCGCGTCGCCTTCCGCACGTCGCCGTCCAGCGCCAGTATACTGGTGTACTGTAGTGCTGAATTTCGTTCGTACTGATGGAAGCAAAGAAAACTTTAATGGGGGCAGCACATCACATGGAGCATGGCCTCCCGCATTTCCACGTCAGCTCTTATCTGCGCTCCAGGGCAGGCCCGGGCTCCAGAGAAAACGGCACGGCACGACACCCTACGTCTACGTGACAGGCATAGGCAGTGATTGCAAAACTTTTTTCATTTCGGCGTGTCATGTTTTCGCACACACCGGTCGGGATGGAGTAAATTGCACAGAAGTACCACAATTGGGGCATTGGAAGTAGATTGGTGTCAAGTTTGCTAATTTTTACATGCCAGTACCAAGTCTAGGGCTATACGTTACAAAAAGGTCTAAATCGCGTATAAATACGTATTGACAGTGTATCTGACCGGCGGGGCCCGCTTGTCAGCTGCCGACGTGGCATTTTTTTTGCAGAAACCCCCCGCACGGCGGCGCCCCGTCTGGATGGAGGGGAGGATCCCCTCGAGCCCGAGCTCCTCTCGCATCACCGCCGCCCCCGTTCGCGCGGGCCTGCCGCTCTGCGCTGTAGCCTCTCCTCCGTTCAAAGCCGAACTCCGGTAGCAGAGCGCGTCCGCCGTGCTCCTCGACGAACTCGGCCACCTGCGCTCCGGCGCGACGCCTTGCTCTGTCGGCGCGCGCCACCGCTGATGCGCCTCCGTGTTTCCCGGGACCACGACCCATGACGGTATGATGCTGCGATGAGCGGCAGCGCGTGAAGAGCCGATCAATGGTCGGTCGGTGGGATGGGATCGAACCGCCATCCGGTGCGAGCTGCCACCGATCGGCGTACATGGGCGGTGGGGAGGTGGGGAGGAGGGGTCAGGGGTTGGGGACGAAGCGGCGGCGGCGTGGTGGTGGTGGTGGTGGCGGCGGCGGTGGCGATGGGGCGGCGGGTGGTTCTTCTGGCGGCGGCGCCGATGGGCGCGTTAGCGTGGCGCGGCCATCCGTCGATGCGATGGCGAGCCTTGCGAAGTGGCGCGGCCGGTTCACGTTATGCAGAACTTGGTCTCCGGCTCGCACCGCGGGCATGGCGTGGCGCCGCGGCGCACAGCCCGCCGCCGACTCCTGCATTGCGTCGCGCGGCGACGCCTCCTTCCTTCTGCTGCTTCTTTGCCTCGGTGGCGCCTTGTTACCGATGGCGTCCAGGAAGAAGGCGCAGCAGCGGGCGTGAGGGGCTCGAGGGGCTCCTCCCCTCGATCCAGATCAAGCGCCGCCGCGCGTGAGGACGAAGGAGGTGCGGGGGGGTTTCTGCAAAAAAATGCCACGTCGGCAGCTGACAAGCAGGCCCCGCCGGTCATATACACTGTCAATACGTGTTTATACGTGATTTAGATCTTTTTATAAAGTATAGCTCCAGATTTGGTACTGACATGTAAAAATTAGCAGACTTGGTACCAATCTGCTTCCAACGCTTCAATTGTGATACTTTAATTTACTCGTCGGGATGGGTTCTCTCCACGTATACGTGTATCGTCGCCTTCTCCGGCGAGAGCGGTCCAGCCGTAAAGGGGATGCTGCTGGCGGAGCCGTATCTTAAAACGGGTGGGGATTCGATCCCTTGGACGTGCGAGCATCTCCAACACTCGCTGCCTGTAGCAGCTTCCGTCCACCACGTACTCCACTCGGTAGCAGCTGCCGCGCCAGCGGAACAGAATCAATGCGATGCTTTTCTCGGTTGCGGTGATAATGCAAGGGAATAGGAACCTCGCAGCAGGACAGACAGATGCTCCGGCCAGCCGAGAACGGCCGAGAACACGCGGAGTTGAAATAGCGTGTGCGATGTTGCTGTCCGTCCCAGAGCAAGTCTAATGGCGTGCGCAACTTTTTTTTCTGATGAAGCAGATAGTATAGCAGTAGATTTATTTTCTTTTACTTTTGCAGGAAGTTGTGGTGGGAGAATAGTACTCCACTCGCTCATTTCGACGACAGTTAATTCAGATTGTAGTACTCGTTTGATTGATCGAGCGTGCCACAGAAAAGCGGCTACTTAAATTAATTTACAATTTGATTGATCTTTTACTCCAAGAGCCTAAAGAAAGAATCGTGAGCTTGCTCGTACCACCAGGAAGGGCAGTGTTCTGTCAAGTTTTCGTGCCCCGTTTGCTTTCGATCTACACATTTCTAAGTTCGTCCCCATTATTTGCCGCGGCGACGACGACGACGACTCTGCGCCTCAGGAAAGCGTCGACGCGCGCGTGCGCGCACATCATCGTGGATCCCAACCCATCTCTCCGGCAAGGGCGGCCAAATATATGCTCCGGTCCGGTCGTCGCACGACGCCGGACACGCCGGCAGGCCTGCCGCTGCACCGAGGAAAGGAGGGAGAGAGACGACGAGGACGACGGACGGGCGGACGTTGGCGCTCGCTCCCGGCCTCTTCTCGCGAGAGTTGCGCGCCCCCGAGCTCCAGTCACCCCATCCGCCCGCTTGGTTGGTTCTTCACAGGGCGGACTGCGGCTTGGCGTGCCGCGCGACGAGCTCCTCGAGCGCCTCCCGCATCCAGCAGTGCTGGCATCCCTCCATGACCTGCTGCACCGTTGCCTGCTCAAATCAATTGGAAATCACACGTTTAGACGCATGTTCTTGGTTTTTAATTTGACTCTGCAGCAAGAAATGATGAAGGGGGCGAGAAGCTGTACTCACCCAGGTGCGCTTGCGGGAGGCCATCTCGGGCCACTGCTGGAGCTCGTCGGTGACGCGGAGCGGGTACATGATGCCCTCGTAGGTGGTCTGGTAGCGGCGGCTCTGGTAGTGCCAGCAGCCGAGCACCTTGCCCATCTCCCCGCGGACGCCGGCCTCCTCCAGGGCCTCGCGCCGGGCCGCGTCGTCCATGGACTCGTCCAGCTCCCACCCGCCCTTGGGGAACATCATGCCGTGCCCCTTCTGCGAACTGATGACCAGCACCTCCAGCTCGCCCTCGCCCTCGCCGCCGTCGCGCACCCGGTACGGGATGCACCCCACCACGATGCGCCCGCCGGTGCTCGCGCTGTACCGCTGCAGCTCGCGCCCCTGCCTCGCCACAAGAACGGCCATCGTTCGAATCTTTAGCTAGCTGTAAGCTAGATGCTCTCGTTTCGTTGCAAGAAGAAGAAGATGAGAGATGGATGGATGGGTGGGTGCTCGAGTAGCAGCTGTTGGTTTGCGGCCATGGAGCTGCACATCCGGGGTATTAATAGGCGGCGAGCGGCTGGGGCCGATGGAGTTATTGCTGCTGCCGTATGGCTGTTGCGAGCGGACGAGTAGGTCGTAACATGGGGTGAGGGTGGAGCATGGGCTATGGACCAGCACCAGATTAGCTGGGCGCGGCTGTGGCTGTGGACGCGGCGCACGGGCCCTCCGCCCAGGGTTGCCGTTCCGAGGTAAGGGCATGGCGCGGCGTTCACGGACAGGGGAAGGTAGGATCTGAGCACAGGCGCACAAGGTTTTCCGTTTCTTTCCTGAACAGTCGTTTGTTTCGCTGCCTGGAATTAGGTACTCCTTCTCCAAGGGTGATGTTTTTCAAACATAAGGAAATTTGCGATGGTCTTTTCCTTTCATAGAGTAATACTCGCTCTCTAGTCATATTGCAGTGTTAGATCACAATCTCGCAAGGAAATATTTGCAACATCTAGGATTTGTATAGCATTGTGAAAGGAAAGACAAGGTGTCTACTTGCAACATAGGAAAACTTTGTGTGCACTATTTTCAACTTTGGAGGCTGGGAAGAGTTGTGCGTTCATACCACGTGGCTTTTACTACATGATTTCTGTTAATGAAAGCTTCCATGGGGTGAGCAATGTGGAGCTATGGTTGCCACACAATAATAAGGGATAACACTTCTCGGAGGAAAACACATAACCGTTTTGCTTGGTGTTGCCTCCGTGGTTGGAAAAGGGAAATGAGTTTTGTCCGAAATCAAATGATGCAAAGTTTGACCGATTTTTATATAATAAACAATCAATAATTACAATACCAAATTAGTATTCTTACACTCACAAGAAATATTTTTTGGAAATGCTAAAAATCTGACGTAAGATTAATAGACATGAAAAACCGAACGTTTGTCATGGCAATTTATATTAACGTAAGAATGGCAAATTTAGTTGGCGAGCATGACAATTTTCTGAAAAAACAATAAACTCAGGCGGATTTGTCATGCTTGCCAATTAAACTTGCCACGCTTAAAAAAAAACATAATTTGCCATGCCTAAAAAAATCTGATGCCTGGTGGGTCTTCCGCCACTTTGAAGGACGACGGTGAAGACACGGATGACGATGGTGTGTCGGTCGCCTCGGAGGCCATGCCTCCGAGGCCACCGTCGCTTAATCTAGTTTGGGTTTAGATAAAACTAGAAGGATTTGGTGTGCTTTGCTACGCCGTTGGTGTTGTTGGGTCACTTTTACTTTTGTTATTTGGTTCAGTCTGTGGGGGTGATGATGAACTATTTCTCTTTTATATAATATGGTGTTTTGATAAGCCTTTCATGTATGTGTGATCCTGTATTTTCTGCTAATCAACCCACACGCGTGGGAAAGGTTTTTTGCGCTGGTGGCCGCTTGCATTATACTGGTTTTACGGTGTGGTATGTTTGTGCTTCTTCTTTGCCAGGTGATGGGAGGGTGCGTGGGATTGATACATTTTTATAGACTAGTTGTTGTTGATTAATTTCAGAAATCGTTGACCATGTCAACATTATAAACCAAATCCAAAGTAGGACACCTCAATCAAATGAGAGAACTCCTTAAACCCGGTCAGAATAGAGAACTCCTTAAGAAATCATTGACCCAGTCAAAACAGAAAACTGCTTAAGAAACCGCTACCCGGCCAAGAATCGAATTTGAAATTGAACATTTCAATTGTACGATAGAGCTCTATAATTATGAAGCATAATAAATTTAAAGATTTCATTCCATTTTGATTGTTGCGTATCAAAATTTCACAAATACCGTCTGATTAGCATGAATTTCGTCTATTTTTTAAGAATGTTTTCATATGGGACGGGCTTTTGGTGCCTCTGTTCGGACGGTCTCCACCTATATCGTTGTCCACAAACAACGGATATTTAGTGAGGTCCGTTTTAATAAACCGTGTTAGAGTTGCCCTAACAAGATGCATAAAAGGGCGTACTCCACACAGTCCGCACAACATCTTTAGCCAAAAAAGAAAAAAAGGACAGCGTCAGCATCAATCCACCATCTAGGCGAGTAGACAGTGACTGCGGTCCATAGCGCCTCCACGCAAAGCATTAAAGGACGATGTGATAAAGGAACGGCGTGTCGAGGCGAGGAGAGCGCGTACTTGCAGGCCCTGCTCCAGCTGTTTTCTCTCGTTTTCAAGCTCTCGCGTACGCGCATCCGTGTACGCCCACACGTACTCTGGCTGGCTCTCACCCATGCACTTCTCTTCCCCTCGTCACCTCGCCTCGCCTTCCATGGTGAAGTGCATGCGAACGTATCGACCCCTCCCTGTCTTTCTTAGCGCATCTTCAACGGCATTTCATAAAAATCCCCTTGCATTCGTCCGTAGACAGGACCAGTCCGCGGACACGGATGTGAAAGATAGCAATCCAATCATTGTTGCATAAATTTTTACAACAACTACAACCAACCAGAAGAAATACGTTCAAACAAGTCCGGAATTCATGTAAGCATGACCGGATTTTATATAAACATATCGGATTTCATACAAACATGACAGATTTCATTACAAATACATCAAAGCGGTTCTAGGCGGGCTCTGGAGTATAATTAATACCTAATCTAATATGATCGTAGGAGTCTCGTCCCCGTCTTCGGCCATCAGCCCCGAGAACTGAAGCTCCACCGTCTCCAGTTCCGGCTCGGCGCTTTCTAGCTCCGCCTCTGTGACCTCCGACTCCGGAGCCCCGGGAACTGAAGTTGTCCACCTCGACGTCGTCGCCAAGCGACTAATTGGCCAAAGATGCTCAACCCACCAAGCTTGGCGTCGACGGGAGGGGAGGAGCGGTGACCTTCTGGGACACGAGCGGCGGCGACGTACCGTGCACTATTCTTGCTCGCTGCCAGCGGTGCCCGCGGATGTGTCGGCTTCTTCGTGGTCGTGACGCTGGGGTGCGGTCTCCTTGTCGTCGATGTCGCCGAACAACGCCTCGTCGTCGCACTCCTTGCCGGCGGCCGCCATGGATCTCCGCCACCCGTTGTCGGTACCGCTAGCGGGCGAGGTGGATCTCGCAGGCGGAGCGGTAGGACTCGAGCAACGCCTCCTGCTCTGCCAGGTCCGTATCTGATGCGACCGCCTTGCCGGCGGCGACCTGCTCCTCCACCTGCAAATGCTCCTGGGGAAGGTTGTGGTTGTAGTTGGCGTCGGCCTGCACCTCCCGGAACTGCTCCTTCCACTCCTCCCGCACCATGTCCATATAAGTGGGCACGAGCCTCGTCGACAGTCATGATGCAAATGAATCGGCGAGGGTGGAGCGGAGGAGGAGGGTGCCGCGGAGGAAGAGGGGGGTGGCGCTGGCTCGTCGTCGGAGGCTTCCTTCATTTGCATATCGTCCGGCTGCCTGTCGCCCTGCCGGTCGGTAGCCATGGCCTTCTTCTTCTTCGATGTCAGCTCATCCCAGAGAGCTTTGGCGGCGGAGGGATCCTTGGTGGGGAGTGGTGCGGAGAGGGATGACTGTGGCTATGGCCGGGGCACCGGCGAGCGGCAGACGGGTGGTTGTCATGTCGTTTGAACGCGCGGCAGTCACCTGCACCAGGAAGCGACGCGGGCGGCACTCTCTCGGGCGGCGCGCCGCTTCAATGCCGGCGGCAGTGAGTCGCGTCCGCTCTGCCCGGGCGCTGACGCTCTGGAACAGCACTGACCGAAAACACATGGGAGAAGGGAGGGATTTTTGGTGGGCCAGAGCAGTCAGAAGCGGGTCCGGACTCCCGCAAACCTCCCCCACTTTTATCATCGGTTTGCGAGAGAAATTGTATCCAGACTGCCCAATGGATTGATACTGGTCGGCTTTGAATGGTTTTCACGGTCCGGACCGCGCAGTCCAAACAGCTGCAAGAAGTTTGCGGATCGGTATTGAAGATGCGCTTAACGGCTCAAAAGTCCACTTACATATGGCCAAGTCCATCTTCCCCATCAATCAGTCCCCGCGAGCTCAATTAGTCCCTTGTTTAGCATATCTATCGGCGTCCTCAATGGCGCGGTGACGTCGTCTGCCTCCTTTCCTAATTCCTCCCCGTCGACTTGGCGAACCATATGCGATCATCTTTGCCGAAATATCACCAATTGGCATGTTGAAATGTCCACACAGTGTTTTCAAAATTTAAGAGTAAAGAAAGTGTCACGCGTGTACCGAGTGCGTTGTGTCCGGCTCTCTTTGGTTGGTTGCCAACAGAGGACGGCGATCGAAACGGACGAAGGTAATACTAATATTCAGTGCAGGATTTCCGGTCTGAACTCTGTGAGATTCTTCTTGAGATGGGTGCGGTATGAACATCAGCTGCTGCCACCATGTGGTTAACAACACTGGCTAATCTGGCCACGTGGTGAATGCAGTGCTTGTACCATATTCATATGACCACGTTTCTCCACTGACAATGTGAAATGTCGGGGTAACTTCTCACTGTGTTAGCAGGTGCGATGGTCTAACTATGCTGCTTACGTACTGCCCCGTACCCAAAGTAACACTGGCTAGATGTTGTTGTCAGTTGTCACCGACGCGAAATTGAGTAGAAATGCGTCGATCGGTAAAGGCCAAAGGGGGCGAATTTTTGGGCTCTAGTATGTTGCAGAAGCAAAGCCAGGTGCCGCCAGTTTCAAAAGGTGAAAACCGTTCGTGGATTATTATGTCTGGATAGGCTGGTTGGTAGTACAGGGATTATCTGCCCGGAGAGTCCAGACAAGTCGTTGGTTAGTTGCAATTACCGACGTCGTCCCCAGTGGTGATCGGCACGGAAGTTGTACTACTACTAATCAAGTGTATATAATCATGATGAAGCTTCGAAAAGGCGGATACGATCCGGCACTATTCGTCAAGCCGGAGCTATTTTTCATGATAAATGAGAGACGAAGTCACGAAACCTGGAGTTCAAAGAAGAAGAAAAAAAGTCGGGAAATGAACCTGGATCCATCGAATCGGCTCGGTCGTCTCCGCTAATCCACGGACCGGATCCGGCTCGATACGTACCACGTACGTGCTTCGATTACTTTTCGTCTCTCGGCTAGTGGCACAGCTTAATTATAGCAGCACATAATTTTTTGACACGACCGGGCACGGATGGCTAGTAGGGGCAGGCAGGGGTAGGCGCATGCAACCCAGCGGCGCGACGGCCGGCTCCAGCCCGCGCCCACCAACCGGACCGCCGATCGGGACAACACATCGCGCACCGGCCGATCGAGGTGACCACGGCGGGGCAAGCGCAAAGCATGCCATGTGCAAGTGATATGGGGTACGTTCGGCCTGATTGCTTTGCTCCGGTCCCGTCCAATCCTACTAGTTTTATGACGATCTGCATGCACGGTCTCCGCCAACATGGGCACGCGTCCATCACGTCGATCAAGCTTTGCTTAATGCTCAAGGCCCGCTGCCGTCGCGGCTTTGCTTAATGCTCAAGGCCCGCTGCAACGGCCGACATGTGTGTGCAAGTTGCTCAGTTTGTTGCCATATCCTCTCTTTAAAATGTTTCTCCGGCCTTGGTAGCTGCTGGTTTCTCCTTTCCTTGCTTTCATTCTATGGGCGGCGGCGGCACGCATGTAAATGCACGAAATCTATCACTTGCCTTGCCTTATCGCTGTTCTCTTCTTCTTCTTCCGGTGACGATCATCCGTGAGTACGTGGTTCCAGTGACGAGGGCGGAGTTGTTGGGACGTCTACGCCAGGCCGTGTAAACGCGCGCGACGAGCCACCAGTGCACGCACGTAGTTTATCCCATCTTCTGGAACGCAATGTGTATGATCGGATCCACAATTTATATGGAGGTTTTTCATTTTTGCGCAGCCCATGCGCGCGTATCATCTCCGTCTACTTTGTTATGTATACGTACGGGACACGATCGATCCAGTCCTCCCGGCCAGCGTTCATACGCATGCGAGCCAACAAAACCGAAACTCCTGCAAGTCGTACATGAAATTGCCTCGCATGTACACCTTCTATCTCATCTCACCGGGTCGGTCCACGTTCGTCAACCAGTGCATGCACGCATGCATGGTGCATGTACCTGCATGCTGACACTGACACGCACATGCATTGTGGAAAGGTCTCCAAGTGTTTTTTGCCTCAGGCTCGATCGGCTGCTGGTTGGCGCTCTTCCTGGATTTCTTCTCACCTTTTCCTGGCTTTCAACCGGAGTAGGCAGGCCTGAGCCGGAGGTCTCGTTTTATGTCCGTCTCGTGCGTGCTACTAGGCTGGATACTCTCTCACGTCGACTAAGTAGTAGTAGTCGATTAAGTTTTAATCGGTACTTGTTTGGAAGGTACTACTACTAACAAGATTAAATATCTCAAGATTAAACGTCCTCGCAACACCAATTAAAGGAGAGAGGGGACTTTAGTCGGTAAAAGTCGGGGTGTTTGAAGTTTATCGACTAAAGGTGACTACTACTAGTCTCTAACGGAAAAGTTGGGGGTGGGGTGACTAGGGACTAAACTAGTTTTAATCACCCACTAGTCAGGAGTGTTTGGAGGTTTACTGACTAAAGGTGACTACTACTAGTCTCTAGTCTCTAGTCTCTAGTCATCCAAACACCCTCTCAGCTAAACGGCACTGGGTGCACTGTTGATGAGTGACCTTTCCGTGGCTGGCTTTTGGACGTTGGAAGAACGTGCGTTTGAATATATAGACTTGCTACCCCGCAAAAAAACAGAACTTATAGACTTGCTAGTTTTTTTAAGAAAAAGTAGACTTGCTGATCATTACGAGAAATGACTAGTTGTTGGGATTATATTCGCCAATTTTGGACGCATACGCTTGGCATTTTGATTCTACGGCATGCTGCTGACAAGTCACCAAACATGCCACTCATTGGACAATTATTTCTTCACATGGCATAAGCCAAGAGCTATTTAATTGTCTTATTGTGATTTTTAGATGAAATAGGTTCTAGTGATCATGAGCCCACCATCGTTATTACATCGGCTTCCAAAGAAAAGACAAAGATATTACTACAACAGTTTAGCCGGCAAGGAAAAGCAACACACGCAAAATCCAGCATAATAGAGTGCAAAAAAGTAACAAGATGATACATTGGTATGACACAAAAAGTACATCCAATGCGTAGAACCAGGAAACACAACTTGCAGCTCACATCTTGAAAACGACACGAACCATCGTTCCGTCCTCCATGAACTTCGGGGAGTTAGAGCAAGTACAACTGTACCAATCTAATTGTTCTCATATATCCGGGCAGACAGCCCGGGCATGAGAGAAAAGAAAAATCATCTTCCAACCGGACCCTTCATCCTCATATGTTGGGACTGTCCACGAACCCTCAACTCAACCCATATGTGAGAAGAACATGAGAGTGTCCAGGCAGTCTGCCATGTCGGACATGGTCCTCCTTGGATCACTTTATCTCTTTTTTTAACTCAATTTTTTCTCTTTCTCTCGATCGGCCATATGCATTTGGCGAACAATTTGAAAGACATGGTTGCACACACAGACAAATTAGGGTTCAAACTAGACACACATGCACTTTGTTCGAATGCGTCTGCAGATGTATGGGGTGCCAAATCAGCTCAGTCCTGTTGCAGATGCTCTTCACCTCTAGACGGCATGCCAAAGACACTGTCAGCGCTTCCCAACATTTAGAGTCATATCATTCGGAACAGAGGGCACCATCACCCTGACAACCTAGATTACCAGCCAGGTGGGCGAGGAGATTTTCTCCTTCATTCCACACCATTGGACACAATTAATACAAATATCTCTGCGGTATGCGAAGCTTCCGCAAAGCCCATAAAAGTAGTTGTGTGGGTAACACTCATGACTTTATGGTTAGTGTTACTAACCCCAATAGGTAATTGTATACAAATCAACACAAGCAGTTAAACATGATATTCAGCAATCACTTTCCAAGTTTCTAAAGCATCTGACCATTCAAACAACATGTGCACACATGACTCGTCTTTAGTATAAAATAAATTAGGATATGTCATGCACATTTTGTCTTTTGTTCAAATTGTCCACAGAGGAGTTTACCATTAGCCAATAACAACACAAAAAATTGGATTTGTGGAGGAACTTCAAGTTTCCAAACAATAAGGATATGCACATGCATCACTCCTCAAATATTAATAACATAAATGAATAGAACCCTTATTATGTTACTTCATCAAGGCATCTTCTTCAGTAATCAAAAGGGAAAATATGTTGAGCTACGATCCAATTCGCCTCTGTAATCATGTCATACTTTTTTGGGATGATGCTCTATACATACCAAAAACAAAATCAATACTTTTTTTGTAGAATTTTCAGTTGGCAAAATATGTAGTTGTCTATTTTGGGTTGGAATGTACTAACTTGATTAGTTAGCTAGTGTTAAACCGTTTGTGTAATGGGAACTAACTTGAGTAGTTAGCTAGTCATAGGGATTCTATTCTTTTGATGTGAACTGAAAGTTTTTTGTAAGAAACGCAGTGCATAAGTTTTCTTTTAGAAACACAATATAGACGTAGACGTTCACATACACTAACCCTTTGAAACACACACACACACACACACACACACACACACACACACACACACACACACACACACACACACACACACACACACACACACACACACACACACACACACACACACACACACACACACACACACACACACACACACACACACACACACACACACACACACACACACACACACACACACACACACACACACACACACACACACACACACACACACACACACACACACACACACACACACACACACACACACACACACACACACACACACACACACACACACACACACACACACACACACACACACACACACACACACACACACACACACACACATGAGATTTTCGAGAGGTTGGTAACGGTTTTTGAGATTGACGAAGCAACCATAGGTGCCTCGCTATTGAAGGAAACGTCGCCTCCCACTAAAGCAATATTCTGCCTTTATAAGACACGTTTGTCATCCCTGAAGTTATATCTCTGATGACCTAGGGGTACAGTAATCCTCCTAACCATTGCACCAGAGGTTGGTTCTTCTTTTTTCGTCTCCCCCCTAGAGTTTTCCTCGGAAGCTCAGCATCTTTCGGTTAGATAACCACCCGAAAATGCCTTCCTTGTGCATATTAGATTATGCAACTAATCTCTCATGATTTGCGACTGGTGAGAACTAACGATCTCAATGATGCATCAACAGTTCCCCTGAATATATGAAGTAGAAGTGAGATTCGGTCAGACCATCGACTACCAAATTGGCAGATTTTGTATTCCATGATTGATGCCCGAGAACCTTAACTGACCTCTTCATGTTCTACTACTTCCAGTCTGCCAACTGATAGCATGCATCATTTCCTCTTCTCCAACATAAAATACAGTACTATAACGAATAATTCCTCGATTCTCCTACTGACCGATTGCTGAGCAACCACTGTCCATTATAATCACCCCTCTGAATGATGATTCAAAGTAGTACCACTGCACGTGATCAGTCAGCTATTAGTTCAGATCTCGACCTAGTTTCGCGCGAGAATATTGAAAATGAAGCAGAAGCTATGATAAGTATGCATGAACGATGGGCTTCTTCGCTAGTGACTTTCCATGAAAGTACTACTCTGGAATCAGGAGTACTATATGTGGGATAATGGGCTTAAGTAAACGCTTGAGTCAGGGTACTTATATGTACGCAAATAATTTGAGCAATTAATGGAGTTGGTTGATGAATCCATAACCAATCGAGATCCGATGGATCGAGGCGAACTGTAACACTTGACCAACTTGGCCTGTCTTGACCGCATCGATCGGCTGACATGGACATGTGCAGCTAATACTGCTTGACGCGGCGCGTAACATGCACTAACTATGTACCCACCCAGACTGATACTGTTAAGAGTCCCGGATGTTGTCAGGGATTAGCGTCTGATGTGTGCACTGACTCATACTCCATATTCTTGCAGCGCATGTGAGTTACTTACTTGGAAGGTGACACTGATCATTTCCTCTCTGAGGACTTTTGAGCCTTTATATGCCTTGCAGAGGAGGAGGAATCAGTCGAGTAGGTAACATGTGAACTTTCTGACTAGGCATGGGGGCCGTATGATATGCATGATACATGGATCGATAGTGATGGATTGGCCAAGAATGCATGGGTGACCACGTTGCACCAAGTCTTGTGTACAGTGTGGGCATGTAGCACTTGCGGTTTTTCAGCATTGCCAGCTCTGATTGAACTTCTGGTTAACTTCTGGTGCTGGGAGCCAGCTCGGGGCTGGCTGTTACCGATCACCGGAACCCATTCTCCGGTGAGATTGCGTGGCTGGAAGAAAGTCGTGCATGCATGGCCGATGGATTAATTGTCTCCGGCGGTGGGAGGAATTAATCTTGAGCCACATGCACGCCCACATGCAAGAAGTATCGTTGGACAAGCTCGCGTGATCGGTTATTTTCTCCCTTCACGCTTCGATCCTCTCGTCTATCGATCGATCGATCAATACTATTCTACATAGCCAGTGCTGTTGGCGCAGTAGATTAATTTACAGCGTGCTGAAGACCGTAGATGTTCTCAAGATCTGCAGATCAGGAGGCGTCCTTGTCATCAACCATTCACCAGCGTGCCGGAGACGACGGGAATGCTTCTGCTTGCGACACGGACATGGCGCAGCGGTGCAGCCACACGTTTACTCTTCAACCGGAAGATCGAAGAAGCTAGTAGTAGATCTTCACGTACGGTTCATTGATCGATCAACGCTACGGATCAGGAAAATACGCAGCTAGTGGCAGCGGTTAACGCCGTCGTCGACGGTCAATACATGAGAAATGCATTGACTGGTCCGGACGACGGGACGGTCCTTTTACCGTAAGACTAGCGTGCGTGCGTGCAAGTTAGCAGTCGTTGATCGGTGTACACGGGCGCCGTTCTGGCCAGTAGTTTCTTCCATGCATGCTCGCCGACTCGCCGTACGTGGACTCCTGGTCTACTCTCTCTCTCTCTCTCGAAACTGGTTTACTCTGGCGATGGATTGATCCAGTATTAAAACGTACTGTATCACCTTTCTTTTTCGGAGACGATGCAGTTGGACTGCGTTGCAAGTACTAGCACGTAGACAAAAGATGTTGATGATGAAAAAGATGGGTTGATACTACAAGAGCGGGAAAAGTTGGATGCTGAAAGAGCTAGCTACCTAGCGTGTCACATGAAAGATCAGATCCCGAGCGAAACCTGTTGCGAACTTGCAGCAACAATCAGGGGAGCTTTTAGCTGGTACTGGTAGAGGTTCCTCGGTACGGTGTTAGGTAATTTAGGCGTGGCATGCAGCTGCGCTTGTCCTTTCCCGGCCATGTGAGCCCCGTACGTCGGGCCCGGGTCGCTGTTAGGGCAACCTGCAGAATATAATCTTGCCCAAAGCTTCCGGTGAGGCGGTGACGGTTCGGTCCAAAATGGAAGTGGCGGAAACAACACGTTGCACACACAGTTAGGCAACTGGGTACGTCGGAATAGGATTGATAGCTGCCGCCTGTGTGTGTGAGTGCCGATGGCCGGCGACGGAAGTACGTCGCGCCAGTCGTGCTCGTGCGTGATCTTCTTTTCTTAGTTGGAGTACCTCGGGCGTGATTAACGACGAGTGTCATACGAATGGCCAAAGAATCTTTACTGGCTTGTTAAAAAAAAAAGAATCTTTACTGGCTAGCAGAGGCACCGGACTAGCAACCAACCCGGAAGTTGGGACGAGCGTTTTGACGGTGTGCGAGTGCAGAGTGGATTAATGGAGATCAGGCTCGGAACATCTCTTTTAGAATTGTTTGGATTGCTTACCATACTAGTAAGCATGCACGTGCAACGCACGTATAGTAACAATAGGAAGAAATTTTCTCCGTCATCCTAATTAGGACACAATTGTTTCAATAAAATGAACAAGTGCAATAATGTAGCACAAATCTTAGTTTGAACTTCCCACAAAAAAAAACTTAATTTGAAGTGAATATAGCTTTGCATGTATAGTTATTTTCATATGAGCACCATACCTCGTATCAAACATGCACATACAATGGATTTCTCAACCATACAGATTTAATAAAAACACATAACATACAACAACACCGTAGTCAATTTCATCCCACAAATGACAGTCAAGTAAACAATAAATTATGAAATTAAGTTAGACATTGAGCATATTACATCTATATTCATAACTCCATCCTTTACGGAAGCAACAAATCATGTGTAATTAACTTTCCTATATAAAAACCCAGTATTTTAAGCCTGATCATATCTTCATCGATGCTATGTAACTTCAGTGTAATCCAGTAAATCAGAAACTGTCAAAGCATCAATAAATGGGGCACACAATTAACAACGCAAAGATGCACCACCATGTATCACAAGCTATACATACAACTTTTGCTACCATGACTTTGTGTAACCAAACAATGAATAGTAACCACAACAATCTTTTGATACATTCAGTATGGAGCTAACATAATCGTGAAGCTCCCCATGCCCTATTACCAATGAATCACCTCATGTCCTTATAATGCTGCGTAGGAAATCCTGCACCTAAAAATTGTTGTGTATTAAAAGAAAAAGGTGTATGCTCTAAAATGGAACATAGAAAAAGAATAAGTAAATTAAGCCGCAGTGGTGTGTATGTCTGATATATGTGAAGGCCTCCTTGAATCCAGACTCACACATGCTAAGCACAAGTTGGAGGCGTAATAATCTCCTCATCTAAACAAGGCACTATATTCCTTTTATATGATAAGTATTTAAGAACATGAATTGATTTCATTCTTGTAGGTAAAATCTTATCAAGGGAACACTAATATATTTTTTTGTTGAGCCGATTAGCAGATAAAACCTGGTCTTATAAGTAATAAGCAATAATAAAAATAATCAAGCATGCAGTATTTCTGTACAAGAAAAGTTTAGCAAGCTTGGAGGATTCGCTCTACTACCTCAATAACAACGAGTTGAGCTAAACATGACAGGTACGAGTAGGACGTAGAATCAGATAAAAAGAACATATGGTACTAAGGTTAGTAAAATTCATAAAGATCTAATATAATTGTAGTGCTATACAAAAACGCGGAGGTGATCAGACAGTCATGGTTGCGGGTGTCCAATGTCGTTGGCATGTTTTTTTCCCTTTCTTGCCACTGCACGATCTACGTCTTATTCGTCATGTCATGTCACGAACTCACAATTGTAGAATTGTTGAGTTCAATTTCGACTAATCTGAATACCTCATCCACCGTTGGATGCTTGTTCTTAAACACCATATGATTGCACTGTAACCAAAGATGTGTTCTGTGTCATTTAGATGAACATACATTGTGAACCTAACAACATAGCATCCACACAAAATGCAGAAAGCATGCCCTTGCATATCTCAATAAATACATAATCAATTTTCACCACGGAAGTCTTTCTTTCTATAAGTACAAAAGAAATAAAGAGAATACTACAATATATCATCCTACTGTGTTCAAATTGTTTTGTCCCTCTGCCGCAAAATAAACTATGTATGCCTTACTATGTATATCAACTAAGGATGGCAGGATGAGCCATCAGTACAACTCTAACCAGCCAATAGTCAACTTTAGCTTATACTCCCTCCATTCCTATATATGTCTTTTAGAGATTTCAAATGGACTACCACATACGTATGTATATAGACATATTTTAGGGTATAGATTTACTCATTTTGCTCCGTATGTAGTCACATGCTGAAATCTCTAGAAAGACCTATATTTAGGAACGAAGGGAGTAACATTCAGTGAAATTAAATACTCCCCGTATTTCTTTTAAATGAGTACTTGTATATATGAGAAAAGCATCATTACAGTTGTATCCTTGTTGAGACTGGGTTTCTCTTTTCATGCTGGGTGTGGAGTGGGTCGAACTGGGATAGACAAAAAATACGGAGTGAGGACGTATGGATAGCGGACGAAAGGAGCGAAATAGGGTGAAGCGAAATATAGAATGTTGTGTGTGTTTTAGGTAGTAGAGATTACAGATTGGTCATTAAGTGACCCAGGCTTTTAGCACTAAGCACATACGTACAAAGATTGCGACAGTGAGTAAACATATCAGCTGCATTTCTTCAAAAATTCATGCATATGAACATAACAAAGTGAGTTTCGAGGAAAAAAAACTCGATGTACCATATACATGTTTTCTCACAACTTGCTAGATTTGTCCAGTCACCACCCTTGGACCACATAAGTCATAATCACAATTTCCTCGCGCAAACTCTGCAACTGGCCAATCAGAAACTATCAAGTCGTAGAAACACAAGATGACGCAAGGGCAATGAGCCAATGAAACTGCCATTCATGAAAATAAAGTAGAGCGTGATTTACCTTGAACAGGATGCCCTTGAAATATCTCTTCTAGTAGGCCCAGCGAACCTTGTTGTCATTGTAAAAAAAATTGTAGAGATTATTTTTGCAATGCAATAGAAATGACCATAAATTCATAATAGTAGCAAAACAGCAGAACTGCACAAGCAGTAGCAAACAACACTCCCTGCACTGTGTCTTCTCCATCGAGTGAACACCCTCTCCTATCCCCCCCAGCTCATCTGTACGCTGCATACCCTATGATCTTTCAGTCATCTCTGCTCTCTCACGCATTAAACACAGCAGCAAGCAATCCTCCCTTCTCTCCCGCAATCCAGACAAAATAACAAATAGCAGCCACATGCAAAGGAACATCAGCAGCAGTCAAACAAACAGCAGATGCATCTCCGACTAACAGCAGTAGCATTTACCTGAATGATGGTGCCTGATAGATGTCGAACATGGATCGCGTCTTGCAGGTGGATGGATTGTGCGGCAAGGTGGCTACCGACCCGATGCCAGCGGCGCACGAAGTGGCGGGCAGGCGGACGACCACCCGGACCAGACACGGATCGGGGGCATGGCCCTCAGGATGGCGGACTGTCAGGGCCGGCGATGCGCAGATCTGACCATGGACGAGGAGGCCGTCGACCGAGAGAAACAGATGGACAACCATCTAATCCCGCAAGCCATGGCGTCAATGGTGACATGGAGTTCGTGGTCGATGCCTCCAGGCCAGAGACGGCGTGCTCGACCCGTGGCTGAGGACGGTGGCCGGCAGCAGGAGGTTGGAGGTGGAGGAGGCTCGGGGTGGCACCGGGAAGATTGGGGGCAGGTGGGGAGTGGGAGGATCGGCGTCGTCTCATCCCTGCGGCGGCCGCTCGGGCGATTGGTTTCTTTTTTTCTTCGCATTGCGTGATTGTAGGGGTTGTCGAACGTGGAGTTGGCATTTTTCTCTCCGGTGGTGGAGTACGGTCAGCCAACTTAAATTACTAAGTGCACACAAAGAATGCATTAGATTAAAACTGATAGTTAGATTAAGTTTAGCGGACCTAATCCTGCGGTGATAATTAGTCGGTGTAGGTTTTGTGGGTGCGTTTAAAGAAGATAATGTTGGATCTTTTATAAGTTAGGCAACTGGGTACGTCGGAATAGGATTGATAGCTGCCGCCTGTGTGTGTGAGTGCCGATGGCCGGCGACGGAAGTACGTCGCGCCAGTCGTGCTCGTGCGTGATCTTCTTTTCTTAGTTGGAGTACCTCGGGCGTGATTAACGACGAGTGTCATACGAGTGGCCAAAGAATCTTTACTGGCTTGTTAAAAAAAAAAGAATCTTTACTGGCTAGCAGAGGCACCGGACTAGCAACCAACCCGGAAGTTGGGACGAGCGTTTTGACGGTGTGCGAGTGCAGAGTGGATTAATGGAGATCAGGCTCGGAACATCTCTTTTAGAATTGTTTGGATTGCTTACCATATGTGTCACATGATAGGCTCTGAACATCTCGACAGTGAGTGAGTGGAGAGTGGATCAACTTTGCCAGCTTCCGGGTTTTGAAATGGCTTCTGAACATCTGTTCCCCGTGGAGATCAGACTCAGAGACGTGGCCTCGGGAGGGAGATGCGGAGAGAATAGAAGACGTCAAAGACGATATTACAAACCATAAAGACAGTATGATTTTTTTTCATGATAATACATGTCTCATTAATAAAATAAAGATTCAGTTACAAGGCTGAAAAGATAAGATAATTATATGAAAAAACCAGTGCATGCCCCTCTCTACTAAGAGCATCTCCAGCCGCGTCCCCAACAGGCCCCCCAGAGTGACTTTTTTCGCGCCGGCGCCGAAACCCCCCCTCCCCCCAGTTGCGCCCCCAAGATGTCAAAATCCGCCGGCTCAGCCCGTTTTTGGGTCCGGCGATCGCAGGCCAAACCCAACGCACAGGGGGGCGCCCGTGGGCTTCGGTGAAAGGGGAAAACACGCCTGGGCCACACTGTCAGGTGAAAAGTCAAGGCAATCGTCCAGATTCGCCCCCACCCCCGCGCGTTCGGCCACCACCCTGCCGATCCGAACGCCGCCCACCGCCCAACACCGCTAGATAGGCCATTCCCCGCCGGAAAAGAGATAAGTTTCGACGCGGCAGGCTCTCCACCACCGTCCGGGCGAGTTTTCCGGCGCTCCGGCCGCGCAGGGCGGTATACTGGCGGCTGTGCGCCTACCACGCCCGCCAGGTGTTCTTGGCGATTTGTCTGCTCGGCAATTTGCTCGGATGACGAGGAGGCGCTCGCCACGCTGCTGGAGGAGGAAGCCGATGCCGACGTCCAGGACGAGGACCATCAGCCCTCGCCGGCCTGCTCGCGAGCAATGAAAAGCCGCGGCGAGGTGGCTCGGTGCCGGGGCGGCTGAAAGCAAAGAACCGGCATCGTCTGGAAGGCTATTGCATGCTCTACTCCGATTACTTCGCCAACGCTGCACTGCACGTCCACAAAGTATTTCGGCGCCGTTATCGGATGAGCCGGAAGCTTTTCCTCAGGATTGTGAATTCCATCCGGGAGTTCGACAACTACTTCAAGTGCAAGAAGGATTGCACCGGCAAACTTGGATTCACCTCAATCCAGAAGTGCCCGACGGCTATGAGGATGCTTGCATACGGATCTCCCGGCGATTCACTCGACGCTCGGCGACTATGGGCGCATGGCCGAGTCCACGACGATTGAGTGTTTCTACAAGTTCTACAGGGCAGTGGTGGCAGTGTTTGGACGGCAATACTTGCGATCACCCAATGCTGAAGACACTGCTCGGATCCTAGCACAGAATGCAACAAGAGGATTTCCTGGGATGTTTGGAAGCATCAACTGCATGCATTGGAAATGGAAGAACTGTCCATTTGCTTGCCAGGGGATGTACAAAGGCGGCAAAGGCGGTTGCAGTGTGGTACTTGAGGTAGTGGCCATACAGGACCTCTCGATTTGGCACTCCGTCTTTGGTATACCAGGAACTCACAATGACATCAACGTGCTGCAGTGCTCCCCTATCTTTGCCAAGCTTGTTGAAGGTCATTCTCCGTCGGTGAACTTTGAGGTCAATGGGCGGCACTACAACAAGGGGTACTACCTAGCTGATGGCATCTATCCGAGATGGTCTACATTTGTGAAGACTATCTCAAATGTTGTGCCGGGAGGTAAGAAGTCCCACTTTGCGAAGGTTCAGGAGGCTTGCAGGAAGGATGTCGAGCGGGCATTTGGTGTGCTCCAATCTTGATTTGCTTTTGTCCGGTACCCTGCTCAGACCTGGTCGAAAGATCAAATGTGGGAGATCATGACTTGCCGTGTCATCTTGCACAACATTATCATTGAGAGCGAGCAGGAAGAGACAGTGTGTGACACTAAACCATATTACAGGCAGCGTCCTCTTGCGCAAGTTGATCACCAGCTACCGGCAACCTGGACTGCTTCCTTAATATGCGTCAGGAGATCCGAGACCCACAGGTGCATCAACAACTGCAGCAAGATCTGGTGGAGCACCTATGAAGGCTCAAGGGCAACACCTAGCTCGACATGTGATGAAATATGAGTTTTTATTGTTGAACTATATAATTTGTATTGAACTATTTGTTGTTGAACTAGTTGTTGAACTATTTGATTTCTATTGATTTTCTGTGATGAACTTGTTGGAAATATGCCCTAGAGGCAATAATAAAAGTATTATTATTATATTTCCTTGTTCATGATAATTGTCTTTTATTCATGCTATAATTGTATTATCCGGAAATCGTAATACGCGTGTGAATACATAGACCACAATATGTCCCTAGTGAGCCTCTAGTTGACTAGCTCGTTGATCAACAGATAGTCATGGTTTCCTGACTATGGACATTAGATGTCATTGATAACGGGATCACATCATTAGGAGAATGATGTGATGGACAAGACCCAATCCTAAGCATAGCACAAGATCGTGTAGTTCGTTTTGCTAGAGCTTTTCCAATGTCAAGTATCTCTTCCTTAGACCATGAGATCGTGTAACTCCGGATACCGTAGGAGTGCTTTGGGTGTACCAAACGTCACAACGAATCGGGTGACTATAAAGGTGCATTACGGTATCTCCGAAAGTGTCATTGGGTTGACACGGATCGAGGCGGGATTTGTCACTCCGTATGACGGAGAGGTATTCTCGGGCCCACTCGGTAGTGCATCATCATAATGAGCTCAAAGTGACCAAGTGTTTGGTCACGGGATCATGCATTACGGATGAGTAAAGTGACTTGCGTGCGAGATTGAGCGAGGTATTGGGATACCGACGATCGAATCTCGGGCAAGTAAAATACCGATTGACAAAGGGAATTGTATACGGGTTGTTTGAGTCCTCGACATCGTGGTTCATCCGATGAAATCATCGAGGAGCATGTGGGAGCCAACATGGGTATCCAGATCCCGCTGTTGGTTATTGCCCGAGAGCCGTCTCGGTCATGTTTGCATGTCTCCAAACCGTAGGGTCTACACACTTAAGGTTCGGTGGCGCTAGGGTTGTATGAATATGAGTATGCAGCAAACCGAATGTTGTTGAGTCCGGATGAGATCCCGGACGTCACGAGGAGTTCGGAATGGTCCGGAGGTAAAGATTTATATATAGGAAGTCTTATTTTGGTGCGTCGGAAAAGTTTCGCGCGTTATCGGTATTGTCTGGAGAGTGCGAAGGGGTCCGGGTCCACCAGGGGTCCACCTGCCGGGGCCACATGGGCTGTAGGGGTGCGCCTTGGCCTATATGGGCCAAGGGCACCAGCCCCAAGAGGCCCATGCGCCTAGAGATAAGAGAGAAGGAGAGTCCTAAGGGGAAGGCACCTCAGGGGTGCCTTGGGAGGATGGACTCCCCCTTGGCCGCACCCCTTCCTTGGAGGAAGGGGCAAGGCTGCGCCCTCCCCCTCTCTCTTGCACCTATATAAAGGAAGGGGAGGGAGGGGCAGCCGCACCATAAGCCTTGGCGCCTCCCTCCTCCCTGCAACACATCCTCCTCCTCCCGTAGTTGCTTAGCGAAGCCCTGCCGGAGTTCTGCTGCATCCACCACCACGCCGTCGTCTGCTGGATCATCATCAACCTCTCCTTCCCCTTGCTGGATCAAGAAGGAGGTGGCGTCATCCGCTCGTCGTGTGTTGAGCGCGGAGGTGCTGTCCGTTCGGCTCTAGGTCATCGGTGATCTGAATCACGGCGAGTACGACTCCATCATCCCTGTTCCATTGAACGCTTCCGCACGCGATCTACAAGTGGTATGTAGATGCAATCACTCTCCCATGACTCGTTGCTAGATGAACTCATAGATGGATCTTGGTGAAACCGTGGGAAAATTTTAATTTTCTGCAGCGTTCTAACAATGGGCATCATGAGCTAGGTCTATCGTAGTTCTCTATTGCACGAGTAGAACACAATTTGTTCAGGCGTAGATGTTGTCAACTTTCTTGCCGCTACTAGTCTTATCTTGCTTCAGCGGTATTGTGGGATGAAGCGGCCGGACCGACCTTACACGCGCTTACGTGAGACCGGTTCCACCGAATGACATGCACTAGTTGCATAAGGTGGCTAGCGGGTGTCTGTCTCTCCCACTTTAGTTGGAGCGGATTCGATGAAAAGGGTCCTTATGAAGGGTAAATAGAAGTTGACAAATCACGTTGTGGCTTTCACGTAGGTAAGAAAACGTTCTTGCTAGAACCCTATTGCAGCCACGTAAAACTTGCAACAACAATTAGAGGACGTCTAACTTGTTTTTGCAGCAAGTGTTCTGTGATGTGATATGGCCAAAATTGTGATGAATGATGAATGATATATGTGATGTATGAGATCATGTTCTTGTAATAGGAATCACGACTTGCATGTCGATGAGTATGACAACGGCAGAACCATAGGAGTTGTCTTTATTTTTTGTATGACCTGCGTGTCATTGAAGAACGCCATGTAAATTACTTTACTTTATTGCTAAACGCGTTAGCCATAGAAGTAGAAGTAGTCATTGGCGTGACAACTTCATGAAGATACGATGATGGAGATCATGATGATGGAGATCATGGTGTCATGCCGGTGACAGGATGATCATGGAGCCCCGAAGATGGAGATCAAAGGAGCTATATGATATTGGCCATATCATGTCACTACTATATAATTGCATGTGATGTTTATTATGTTTATGCATCTTGTTTACTTAGAGCGACGGTAGTAAATAAGATGATCCCTCATAACAATTTCAAGAAAGTGTTCTCCCTAACTGCACCGTTGCTAAAGTTCGCTGCTTCAAGCACCACGTGATGATCGGGTGTGATAGATCCTTACGTTCACATACAACGGGTGTAATACAGTTTTACACATGCAATACACTTAGGTTAACTTGACGAGCCTAGCATGTACAGACATGGCCTCGGAACACAAGAGACCGAAAGGTCGAACATGAGTCGTATGGAAGATACGATCAACATGGAGATGTTCACCGACGATGACTAGTCCGTCTCACGTGATGATCGGACACGGCCTAGTCGACTCGGATCATGTAACACTTAGATGACTAGAGGGATGTCAAATCTGAGTGGGAGTTCATTAAATAATTTGATTAGATGAACTTTATTATCATGAACAATAGTCTAAAATCTTTGCAAAATGTCTTGTAGATCAAATGGCCAACGCTCATGTCACCATGAACTTCAACGCGTTCCTAGAAAACCAAGCTGAAAGATGATGGCAGCAACTATTCGGATGGGTCCGAACACGAGATTATCCTCATAGCTGCCAAGAAACAATATGTCCTAGAAGCACCGCTAGGTGAAGCACCCATCGAGAGAACCAAGGCGTTATGAGCGCTTGGCAGGTCTCGTCTTGATGATTACTCCCTCGTTCGGTGCGGCATGCTTTACAGCTTAGAACCGGGGCTCCAAAAGCGTTTTGGCGACACGGAGCATATGAGATGTTCGAGGAGCTGAAACTAGTTTTCCAAGCTCATGCCGGGTCGAGAGATATGAAGTCTCCGACAAGTTCTACAGTTGTAAGATGGAGGAAAATAGTTACATCGGTGAGCACATACTCAAAATGTCCGGGTTGCACAACCGCTTTGTCCCACTGGACATCAACCTCTGGACGAGGCGGTCATTGACAGAATCCTTGATCGCTCCCACCAAGCTACAAGAGCTTTGTGATGAACTACAATATGCAGGGATGGTGAAAACTATTCTGAAGTACTTTCAATCTTTGAAGTCGCAGAGGTAGAAATCAAGAAGGAGCATCAAGTGTTGATGGTCAATAAAACCACTAAGTTCAAGAAGGGCAAGGAAAGAAGAACTTCAAGAAGGACGGCAAGGATGTTGCCGCGCCCGCAAGCCGCTTGCGGGAAGAAGTCAAAGAATGGACCCAAGCGTGAGGCCGAGTGCTTTTATTGCAAAGGAAGGGTCCTTTGAAGCGAAACTGCCCCAAATACTTAGCGCACAAGAAGGCCGACAACACTAAAGGTATATTTCATATACATGTAATTGATGTGTACCTTACCAATACTCGTAGTAACTCCCGGTATTTGATACGGTGCCGTTGCTCATATATGTAACTCACAACAGAGCTGCGGAATAAACGGAGAGTGGCGAAGGACGAGGTGACGATGCGCGTCGGGAATGGTTCCAAGGTCGATGTGATCGCCGTCGGCACGCTACCTCTACATTTACCTACATGATTAGTTTTAAACCTCAATAATTGTTATTTAGTGCCAAGTTTGAGCATGAACATTGTATCAGGATCTCGTTTAATACGAGATGGCTACTCATTTAAATCCGATAATAATGGTTGTTCTATTTATATGAGAGAAATGTTTTATGGTCATGCTCCGATGGTCAATGGTTTATTCTTAATGAATCTCGAACGTAATGTTACACATGTTCATAGTGTGAATACCAAAAGATGTAAAGTTGATAACGATAGTCCCACCTACTTGTGGCACTGCCGCCTTGGTCACATTGGTGTCAAGCGCATGAAGAAGCTCCATGCTGATGGACTTTTAGAGTCTCTCGATTATGAATCATTTGACACATGCGAACCATGCCTCATGGGCAAGATGACCAAGATTAAGTTCTCCGGAACAATGGAGCGAGCAACCAACTTATTGGAAATTATACATACCGATGTGTGCGGTCCAATGAGCGTTGAGGCTCGCGGAGGATATCGTTATGTTCTCACTCTCACTGATGACTTGAGTAGATATGGGTATGTCTACTTGATGAAACAAAAGTCTGAGACCTTTGAAAAGTTCAAGGAATTTCAGAATGAAGTAGAGAATCAACGTGACCGAAAGATAAAATTCTTGCGATCGGATCGTGGAGGAGAATATTTAAGTCACGAATTTGGTACACACTTAAGGAAATGTGGAATCGTTTCACAACTCACGCCGCTGGAACACGTCGGTAACAGAACGGTGTGTCCGAACGTCGTGTCGCACTCTATTGGATATGGTGTGATCTATGATGTCTCTTCTTGATTTACCGCTATCATTTTGGGGATACGCTCTAGAGACAGCTACATTCACTTTAAATAGGGCATCGTATAAATCCGTTGAGACGACACCGTATGAATTATGGTTTGGGAAGAAACCTAAGCTGTCATTTCTAAAAGTTTGGGGATGCGATGCTTATGTCAAGAAACTTCAACTGAAAAGCTCGAACCCAAGTCGGAAAAATGCGTCTTCATAGGATACCCTAAGGAAACCATTGGGTATCGTTCTACCTTAGATCCAAGGCAAGATCTTTGTTGCCAAGAACGGATCCTTTCGGAAAAAGAGTTTCTCTCGAAAGGAGTAAGTGGGAGGAAAGTGGAACTTCGATGAAGTACTACCTCTTGAACCGGAAAGTAGTGCAGCTCGGAAAATGTTCTGTGGTGCCTACACCGATCGGAGAGGAAATTAATGATGATGATCAAGGTACTTGGATCAAGTTGCTACTAAACTTCAGAGGTCCACTAGGACACGCCCGCACCAGTGGTACGGCAATCCTGTCACGAAAATCATGTTGTTAGACAAAGGTGAACCTTGAACTATGAAGAAGCGATGGCGGGCCCAGATTCCAACAAATGGCTTGAAGCCATGCAATCCGAGATAGGATCCATGTATGAAAACAAAGTATGGACTTTGACAGACTTGCCCGATGATCGGCGACGATAGA
Source organism: Aegilops longissima (assembly GCA_021605205.1). NCBI lineage: Eukaryota > Viridiplantae > Streptophyta > Magnoliopsida > Poales > Poaceae > Aegilops > Aegilops longissima. The sequence goes on along the minus strand of CM038681.1, from coordinate 535,979,863 downwards.
AAACAAATGGATCTTTAAGAAGAAGGCGGACGCGGATGGTAATGTTACCATCTATAAAGCTCGACTTGTCGCTAAGGGTTATCGACAAGTTCAAGGGATTGACTACGATGAGACTTTCTCTCCCGTAGCGAAGCTTAAGTCCGTCCGAATCATGTTAGCAATTGCCGCATACTATGATTATGAGATATGGCAGATGGACGTCAAAACGGCATTCCTTAACGGTTATCTTAAGGAAGAGCTGTATATGATGCAGCCAGAAGGTTTTGTCGATCCTAAGAATACTAACAAGGTATGCAAGCTCCAGCGGTCCATTTATGGGCTGGTGCAAGCATCTCGGAGTTGGAACATTCGTTTTGATGAGATGATCAAAGCGTTTGGGTTTATGCGACTTATGGAGAAGCCTCGTTTACAAGAAAGTGAGTGGGAGCTCTGTAGCATTTCTCATATTATATGTAGATGACATACTTTTGATGGGAAATGATATAGAACTTTTGGACAGCATTAAGGCCTACTTGAATAAGAGTTTTTCAATGAAGGACCTTGGAGAAGCTGCTTATATATTAGGCATCAAAATCTATAGGGATAGATCGAGACGCCTCATAGGTCTTTCACAAAGCACATACCTTGATAAGATTTTGAAGAAGTTCAAAATGGATCAGTCCAAGAAAGGGTTCTTGCCTATTTTGCAAGGTGTGAAATTGAGCTCAGCTCAATGCCCGACCACGACAAAAGATAAAGAAGAGATGAGTGTCATCCCTATGCCTTAGCCATAGGATCTATTATGTATGCCATGTTGTGTACTGACTGATGTAAACCTTGCCGTAAGTTTGGTAGGAAGGTACCAAAGTAATCCGACAAGGAACAACTGGACAGCGATCAAGAATATCCTGAAGTACCGAAAAGGACAAAGGACATGTTTCTCGTTTATGGAGGTGACGAAGAGCTCGTCGTAAAGGGTTACGTCGGCGCTAGCTTTGACACGCATCTGGATGACTCAAAGTCACAAACCGGATACGTGTATATGTTGAATGGTGGAGCGATGGTAGTGCAACCGCAAGCGAGCGTCGTGGCGGGATCTACATGTGAAGCGGAGTACATGTCAGGACCCCGATTCCAAGTCACATCGATCTAGCCGGTAACACCTCATATCACTTTGCGGCCTCACACACGGTATTCCCACGGGTGTCGCCTTACCATGGCCCGGGACCGTTTGCGCCTTTTGGCTCACGTATATGATAGTGTCGCTAGCATCCATATGACAGAGAACCCGGGCCGACATGGCTAGTCGTGAATCCAAAGCGGCACTAACCCATGGGGACAGGCATACATGAATCACATCGAGCATGTCAGTCATCAACGTATGAATCCAGGCTGTAGCACTGGGCTAACAGGACTCCGGTAACCCGGCTGTAGCAGAGCTAGGCAGACTTGGATGTCACCGCGTGACATTTCCCGAAGGGACGTAACCACGAGAACGAAGTGAAACACATGCCGACCAGTCAAGTGTCCAGAGCGGTAGTCTTTGGGCTAGCGGGACTCCGGTGAACCGGTCAGAAGCGGACTACTATCGCTCGGGAAGCACTAGACTACATTTCCCCATATGAGAGGCTGCCAAGGATAAACAACTAGATTGTCGGATCCCACACATACCAAGCATTTCAAACATACACACAATATGCTCGATATGTGTAAATACAACATGGCATCACAACATAACTCTCGACTCAAGTATTTATTCATTAGGCTCCGAGGAGCGAGATATTACAAACATGGGTCTCATGACCCAACACTCGAAACATACAAGTCAAAGCACAAGTGGAAGCTAAACATGTGCGAGTACGCACAACTATAAATGAAAAAGGCTGGAAGCCTGACTATCTACCAGATCCTGCCGAGGGCACAAGATCGTAGCTGAGGTAACAAGCTAAACGTCGAAGTCCAAGCGGAACTACTAGCGAGACTGACGTCTCTCTGAAAAACATAAAATAAGCAAACGTGAGTACAAATGTACTCAGCAAGACTTACATCAGAACTACTACATATGCACCATTATCAATAAAGGGGGTGGTGGAGTTTGACTGCAGCAAGCTAGCTTTGACTCGGTGGCTATCCTAAACTACGACTGGAAGTAACTCTTTTGAGGTGGCGCACACGAGTCCACATATTCACCATATCAATACACCACTATGGACCCGCTCCCGTCTCCCTACGAGAACGCCATCCATAGCACTCACGCTTATCTTGCGCATTTTAGAGTATCCACTTTCACTTGTCTATGAACTGATATAGGCAACCCGTAAGTCCTTTACATGGACATGGCTATTCGAATAGATCATATTAACCACAGAGGGTGTACATCTTCACACACGCTCTCGCCACTTATCGCCTGTACACGTCATGTACCTCGGCAACCTTCAAGCGGAAGCCGGCGAGGGAGTCGGCCACGACCGACTAACCACACAAGTCTCTCGTCCGTGTTTATCGCCTATTCGGTTCCATCCGCAAGGAGATCCGGCCGGGGTGTCGCTCACGGCCCCAAACGATGTGAGCAGGGTTCCCAAGCCCACCTCGACGGGTGGATCTACGCTTGGTACACCGTGCCACGGTGCCTAGTCTGTCCCAAGCCCACCTGTACCAGGTGCCACTTGGTAGACTACTAACACTACCTACAAACACCAGAAACTAGTTGCAACTCCTGGACAGAGATCATGTTGATTAATAAGTCGAGAGGGGTCGAGTTACCGGTACCCAATGTGTGGTAGTAGCTATTCATGGATCACAAACACAGAACTCAGTTCCTGAGGACGGCTGCAATGAGACAACCCACCATGTACTCCTACATGGCCTCTCACCGCTACCTTTACCAAATCGTGTTCACCTACTTATCTCACACACAGTAGGACATGTTCACCACTTTCCAATTCATTCCCGATGAATCAGACCTGACTCAACTCTAAGCAGTAGCAGGCATGAAAAACAAGCATGAATGAGTAGGCACATCGGGCTCAAACAACTCCTACTCATGCTAGAGGGTTTCATCTAATTCTTGTGGAATGACAGGTCATCACGAGAGGATAAAGGGGTTCAGCTACCGCAGCAAATAACAGTTGTATCGTTGTTGTCCTAATGCAGTAAAATAGAGCAGGAGCGAGAGAGTGGGATTGTATCGGAATGAACAAGGGGGTTTTGCTTGCCTGGCACTTCTGAAGATAATATAGCTCTTCATCGGTGTCATCGAACTCATCGTCGGAACCACGTCTATCGAGAGGGGCAAGTTAAACAACACGAAGGAAACATAATCAATGCAATGCACAATATGATGCATGATCATGACATGGCAACATGCTGGTGTTTTGAGCTAATGCAGCTAGCAACAAAGTTAAATGAAGTTGGTTTGAACCCTAAGTTCAAATCCAAACTCCATATGTGAAATTCAAATGCCATTTATATGATTTGTGCTTAACAGCAGCTATAAGTTGTTCTAACATGCATGAAAATGGTACAGATGGATAGATTGGATTTTTGATCATTTTTCATATATAAATTATTTCATTTGGAGTTACGGTTGAATTTCTATGAATTTTAGAAGTTTATACAATTTTACGAATTTTACGTATAAGAATAAATCCGATAAATGATTTATTACATCGACATCGCGTCATGGTGATGTCAGCAGTCAATAGACCGGGTCCAGTCAAACCGAGGTGGGCCCCACATGTCGTTGTCCTAGTTAATTAACGAGAGGTGTTAGTGCTAATTTTGTCCTAACTAAAAAGTGTCGGTGAGGCATGGGCCCACATGTAAGTGACCAGAGGGTCATTAGATTCTTGCCTAATGGCCTTCTCGCCAGAGTTAGGCCGCCCGGCGAGGTGCAGTGGCGGCAGTGCTTGGAGAACCGCTGTCTTTGCACCGTTTGGCGGGGTTTGCTCTGCGTGTTCTGGGAGCGAGCTGCGTCGACCGATGGTGGTGGCGGACCTATGGTGGCCGGAGCCGGCGACGGCGAGCTCAAGCGGCGGCGGAGTTCGGGTGGTCGCGGGATCGGTGTTGCAGCTCATAAGCGAACCAAGCGATCTTGTTGGGCTGCTGCTCTACGGGGTGCTATGGCGTGTTGGAGTCGCCGGGTGACCAAATGGTCACCGGAGCTGCGTTCACGGCGAGCTTCGGCCGCGGCGTCGGCTGCGGTAGCAAGGCGGCAACTCTGGCGAGCAAGAGGCAGCGGGGTTAGGGGGATTAGATGCAGGTGCTCACAGCGAGGTCGTAGGTGATCTCAGAGGGCTCGGGGACGACCCGGGTGGCGCGAATCGGCGCCGGCGATCTCGGTGGCCCGAGGTAGAAGACGACGACGTCGAGGCGTTGTGGTGCTTCCCAGCTCACGTGGCTCGATGGGGTATACGGGGACGGCGTGGCGGAGCTCTCGAGCACGCTGGATGGGCGAGGGAGGGCTGGTGGCCGTGGCAACACCAAGCGACGGCGACGGGCATGCTCGGTCATGGGGAGGGGGAGCAGAGGAGCGAGGGGGAGGGAGGTCCAGAGAGCGAGGGAGAAGTGAGAGGGGGTCGGGGAGGTGCGTGGCGTCTCCGGGGCGTCGAGGAGGAGCCAGGCAGGCTGGGAGGGAGGAGGTGGAGGCTTCGGGCGCGCTGGCGTCGACACGCCTCTGCCTACTGGCAGAGGTGGAAGAAGACCAAGGCGCCCCTGGTGGGCTGGGCTGATTCTGCTTGGCCACCAGGTGAGTGGGCCTCAGGTAAGCGTCAGGTAAGTCCTTCTCTCTCTCTCTTTTATTTGTTTTAGTTTTCTATTTTTATTATTCTGTTTTGAATTAGTAAAAATACTAACTCATTTTATAAAATCTCGACAAAAATTGTGGGCACTATTTGAATTATTTCCAATAGCCCCCAAGTACTTTCAGGATTATTTGGACATTTAAAAATATTATAAAATTTAAATGTCCAAATTCAAATACTATGAATTAATTCAAAAATCGAGAATAGCCTCCAAAAATATGAAACCATTTTTGGCAGAGGGTTTAGCCAGGACCAAAGATGGTGAACATTTATGAAGGGCATTTTGGGTTCATTGAGAATATTTCTATTTGAACCTAGTTGATTTGGTTTGGTGCTAGGGTTTGAGAAATCCCCATTTCAACTTTCAATAAATTTAGACATGATGCAACAACCAAGTTAGCACTAGTGCATTGCAAGGCTAGGGATGTGACAGTACATGGCAGCCTCGGAGGCAGCACATGAAGCAATTTGGGTGAAGGAGTTCATCACCGACCTAGGAGTCATACCCAATGCGTCGGAGCCGATCAAACTCTTCTGTGACAACACTGGAGCTATTGCACTTGCCAAGGAGCCCAGGTTTCACAAGAAGACCAGGCACATCAAGCGTCGCTTCAACTCCATTCGTGAAAATGTTCAAGATGGGGACATAGAAATTTGAAAAGTGCATACGGATTTGAATATCGCAGATCCGTTGACTAAACCTCTTCATGAGCAAAACATGATCAACACCGTAACTCTATGGGTGTGCGATTCATCACAATGTAACTAGATTATTGACTCTAGTGCAAATGGGAGACTGTTGGAAATATGCCCTAGAGGCAATAATAAAAGTATTATTATTATATTTCCTTGTTCATGATAATTGTCTTTTATTCATGCTATAACTGTATTATCCGGAAATCGTAATATGCGTGTGAATACATAGACCACAATATGTCCCTAGTGAGCCTCTAGTTGACTAGCTCGTTGATCAACAGATAGTCATGGTTTCTGACTATGGACATTGGATGTCATTGATAACGGGATCACATCATTAGGAGAATGATGTGATGGACAAGACAATCCTAAGCATAGCACAAGATCGTGTAGTTCGTTTTGCTAGAGCTTTTCCAATGTCAAGTATCTCTTCCTTAGACCATGAGATCGTGTAACTCCCGGATACCGTAGGAGTGCTTTGGGTGTACCAAACGTCACAACGTAATCGGGTGACTATAAAGGTGCATTACGGTATCTCGAAAGTGTCATTGGGTTGACACGGATCGAGATCGGATTTGTCACTCCGTGTGACGGAGAGGTATCACTGGGCCCACTCGGTAGTGCATCATCATAATGAGCTCAAAGTGACCAAGTGTTTGGTCACGGGATCATCATTACGATGATGAGTAAAGTGACTTGCGGTAACGAGATTGAACGAGGTATTGGGATACCGACGATCGAATCTCGGGCAAGTAAAATACCAATTGACAAAGGGAATTATATACGGGGTTGTTTGAGTCCTCGACATCGTGGTTCATCTGATGAAATCATCGAGGAGCATGTGGGAGCCAACATGTGTATCCAGATCCCGCTGTTGGTTATTGCCCGAGAGCCGTCTCGGTCATGTCTGCATGTCTCCCGAACCCGTAGGGTCTACACACTTAAGGTTCGGTGGCGCTAGGGTTGTATGAATATGAGTATGCAGCAAACCGAATGTTGTTGAGTCGAATGAGATCCCGGACGTCATGAGGAGTTCCTAATGGTGCAGGTAAAGATTTATATATGGAAAGTCTTATTTTGGTCATTTGGAAAAGTTTCAGCGTTATCGGTATTGTACCGGAGTGCCGAAGGGGTCCGGGGTCCACCAGGGTCCACCTGCCCGGGGGTGGCACATGGGCTGTGGGGTGCGCCTTGGCCTATATGGGCCAAGGGCACCAACCCCAAGAGGCCCATGCGCCTAGAGATAAGAGAGAAGGGAGAGTCCTAAAGGGGGAAGGCACCTCCGAGGTGCCTTGGGGAGGATGGACTCCTCCCCTTGGCCGCACCCCTTCCTTGGAGGAAGGGGCAAGGCTGCGCCCTCCCCCTCTCTCTTGCACCTATATAAAGGGAGGGGAGGGAGGGGCAGCCGCACCATAAGCCTTGGCGCCTCCCTCCTCCCTGCAACACCTCCTCCTCCTCCCGTAGTTGCTTAGCGAAGCCCTGCCGGAGTTCTGCTGCATCCACCACCACGCCGTCGTCTTCTGCTGGATCATCATCAACCTCTCCTTCCCCCTTGCTAGATCAAGAAGGAGGAGACGTCATCCGCTCCGTACGTGTGTTGAACGCGGAGGTGCTGTCCGTTCGGCACTAGGTCATCGGTGATCTGAATCACGGCGAGTACGACTCCATCATCCCCGTTCCATTGAACGCTTCCGCACACGATCTACAAGTGGTATGTAGATGCAATCACTCTCCCATGACTCGTTGCTAGATGAACTCATAGATGGATCTTGGTGAAACCGTAGGAAAAGTTTTAATTTTCTGCAACGTTCCCCAACAGAACTATGTGATAAAAAAATATTTTTGTTGAATTTGCGCCGAACCACGACGAATATGGGCCGATTTGCGCCGATATCAGGCCGATTGTTTTTGCTGAAAATGGGCCGAAAAGAGGGCACATTTGCGCAAAAAATGGGCCGACATCGATGCCTGGGGGCAACCTGGGTGCGGCGAGTGGGAACCAATCGGCCCCAGAGCCGATTTTAGCGCCGGCTTGCCCTAGGCGGCGATTTTATGCCTCCGGGGGGAACGATGGAGATGCTCTAAGGTAAAGGAGGAAGATCACCTCTTCACCCGAGCTCGACGCGGCTCCATCGCTAATCAACAGCTTTATGGACCTTTAAAATAGTTTGCCTGGAGCAAACCATTGCCCTTCAAAGAGTCAGATCGGGGCAACATGTCCCCGGACACGTCCATCCATGAACCCTAACACCGCCGAGCTGAAGGATAGGCAAGCACATGATGCCATCAACTCCAAGACGCCGCCGTGAAGGGCAACACCGGTGTGGGAGTGGAGATGAGGCAAATTTATTCATTCGGGCACCGCTCTCACCACCCCAAGGACGCACCACGACCTACAAATGAGAGACCAGTGCCCTGGCCAGTGGAGATCGGTGGAAGAAGATCGCCTTCATAGTCGCCTAGCTCATGGCCTTAGGAAAAAGAAACTAGTGCACGCCGTCAATGATTTGAACTCCCAACCTCCTAGTTTACATCCACCTACAATAACCAACCGGGACAACTAAGTTGTTGTGCCTAATTACTTCTTTTGTTCTTTTTGGTGTGCATCTTCTCAGTCTAATTTGCTCTTTTTTTTGTTTGTCCTTTTTTCTTCAGATTTATTATTTATTATTTTTCTTTATTTCTTCACTATAAACATTCCCAGCCCATTCTTCTAATTTTTGGCAACCTTAAAAAAAGGCATTATGTCAAACTTGAAATCAGAACCACATGTTTTATAATCAGACATGTTAACCATCTGGTATCCCTCACCTCCTATGTTTAAGTTCTTATTTTTTTCATCTTTTGTAGTGCCTCAAATATAACACTAAAAAGTAAGACCCTCCTTTCTGTTTCTACTGGGTTGTTTTCGCCGGTTTCTTTTATTTTTAATTTTCTTTTCTTCTTTATTATTTTTCCTATTTATATTTATTTTTTCTTGTTCCTATTTCTTTTATAATTTTTTGGATTTTTCAAATGCGTGTATTTTCTGAAAATTTGAAACTTTTTCCAAATTCATGAATTTCCTCAAATTTGTGAATCTTCATAAATTTCCCAAACTTTTTTCAAATTTCATGTACTTTTTCCAAATACACTAACTTTTGTTTTCAGTTTTTTGCTAACACTCTAGTAATTTTTTTTCAAATCCACTATCTTTTTTGATTTGTTTGCAACTTTCATTTGCAAACACTGTGAACTTTTTCAAATCCAGGAACTATTTTTCAAAATCGTGAATATTTTTTCAGATTTCTGATTTTCTCCCCAGAAAACCTGCATCTCTTTTTTCTGTTAAGTATTGTTTCGTTTTCAATTTTCAATTTTCTTTATTTTCTACAAAATGCTCGCTCTTTTGAAAATTTCATCAAAATTTCAAAAGAATATTCATTTTTTCCAATTTTGTTGAAAAAACAAATATTCATATTTTAGTACATAAATTCAAATAAAATGTCTGTGCCTTTAAAATTGCTAACATTGACAAAACATGAACATTTTAAAAAGAGTGAACCATTTTATCACGAACATTTTTAGTAAAATTTGAACATTTCTTAAAAACACTAATAAATTTGGAATTAAAATCAGTAAAATACGAACAAAAATTAACACCAATTGTTCTTGAATATCCCCGAATTTTTTTTGTATTTTTGTAGAATAGATTTCAAAACAGGCATATTATTTAAATTCAAGACAAAATCTGAAAGCACGAACATTATTTGTAGATCCATGATTATTTTTTGAATTTGTGAACATATTTTGAAAAAAGGAACATGTTATGAATTTGTTAACAAATCTTGAGAACGAGGACATTTTTTGAATGGATGAACTTTTTCAAATAGGTGAGTGCTAGGCCGGCCCAACAAGCGGGTGACGGGAGCGATGCCGTCGCCTAGTTGGGCCAAGGCCTAAATTATTTATTTTCGTTTTTATTCTCTTTTTTGTTAACGCATTTTCCCCTTTTTGAACTGGTATTTTCTTTTCGAAACCTGCCCAATAAATTGAAATATTTTAAGGACTACCAAAATAAAAAATTTAAGTAAGTGTTTTGAATTCTTTTTTTCTTCAAATATTTATTAAATGCTTTTCAAGAAGCATTTACTATTTTAAATTATGATTTTAAATATTTTTTCCATCAAACTAGACATTAGTATTTACCATGGGCGTACCCACCTGCTTGTAAAATTTGGGGTCATTCAAAAAATGTTCAAAAAAGACCATGTTCAACATAGGATGCCTGGGTTGGCCAAAAGGCTTCGTTTGAGAGCATGTTATTTATCTACATCCATCAAATGACTCCAAATTTTTTCCATGGCCTTGTTAACCAATAGAATGAAGTCAAAAGGGCCAATAAATGGATGCATGTGTCGCAACTTGCATACAGTGTCGAAAATCATTAAAACTGAACATCGATGTTTACAATGGGCATGCCCACCTGCTTGCAAAAGTTAGAGTCATTTCAAGGATTTCTAAAAATAGACCATGTTGAACGGAGGGTGTCCGGGTAGGCTAGAAGGTTCCGTCTAAGAGCTCGTTTTTTCTCGACATCCTTGTAATGACTCCAGTTTTTTTTCATGGCCTTGTATGACCATTTCAAGGCACCGTGCCAAGTAGTTTGTGTTTTGACAATTTTTTCATTTTTTTGGAGTTCTCCCGATGTAAAAGGCTGGTAAATGGCTGGACGTGTCGCAATTCGCATACGATGTCGAAAATCGTTCAAACTTGACATGGATGCCTACAATGGGCATGCCCACCTTCTTGTAAAATTTGGATCATTTCAAGGAGGTTCAAATAAATCATGTTGAACGGAGGGTGTTCACATACGCGAGAAGGCTCCGTCTGATAGCACGTTGTTTATTGACATCCTTGAAATGACCCCATTTTTTCATGGCCTTATATGAACAATTCAAGGCAACATGCAAAGTTGTTTAGGCTTTCAATAAGTTATACATTTTCTAGAGTTTACCAGGTGAAGAAAGGTTGGTAAATGGACGGACGTGTCGCAACTTGCATACGATGTCGGAAATCGTTCAAACCTGACATGGATTCCGACCATGGGCATGCCCACCTTCTTACAACAGTTGGGTTCATTTCATGGATGTTCAACACTAGACCATGTTCAACGAAGAGTGTTAAGATAGGGTAAAAAGAAGGGGAAGAAAACCAGACTAAGATGAAGAAATAAAGGAAACCAGACCGAGAAGATAAATTTTTTAAAAGAAGAAGAAATAAAAATAAAAATTAGTAAAGCAATAAAGGCCAAACAAAAGCTAAAAAAGAGAAGAAAACAAGACTAAGAAGATGCATAACAAGAAGAATCAAATAAGTAATTGGGCATAACAAGTGAGCTGCCTTAATTGATTATAGCGGGTGGAAATAATCCAATAGATTCGGAGTTTGAATCCTACTTCGTGCGCCTATTTTTTGAAGGTTAAAAGAAGAAGAAAAATAAATGGGCCAGGCTCAGGACAGAGGGGTGTGTGCGCCAGTTTGTGTGACGGTACCCCATGTACATCGGGAGCTCCTATTCAAGGCTCCACGCGCGAGGGAAGCTCCCTAACTTGGTGGGCTAGCCCATTTAGATGCAAGATCGATCACATTTTATTTCCCCAGGGTTGGCTCGATCGCATTTGAAGAACCCGAAACAAATTGCAAAAAACGAAAAAATTGTGAAATAAAAAATATTCAAGGATTTAAAAAATACGTTCACCAATTTTAAAAAAAGTTGATCAAATTTGGAAAAAGTTCATCGATGATTGATAAAAGCTCATGGATTTTCAAAAAAATATCCACAAATTTGAGAATAGTAAAACAATTTGAGAAAAAAATCATCGTATTGAATAAAAAATTCATTAATTTTGGGGAAAAATCATCAATATGAAGAGAAAGTTTATGCATTTGAAAAAATTCATCGCAGCAGGAAGAAGGAAAAAGAAAAAAAGAAAAGAAAAAGGAAAAAAGAAAAAACAAATACGAAAATAAAAGAAAGAATAAAGAAAAACCAAAAAGAGAAAAAGGAAAATAAAAAATGAAAAGAAAAAAGAAAAACAAAAAACAAAAAACAAAAAAACAAAAAAAGGAAAACAGAAAATGAAAAAGAAGGAAAGAGTAAAAGATGGAAAAGTTGTTACACATCAGGATGGATGCGATGAGTGCGTCCTTGGGATTGACCGGCGCATGCGTGATTTCGTGGTGCCTCGCCGACGCGTCACCCACCGTCAGGGTCGCCCTCGCTCATTGTCGCTCGCGCCGTGCGGCCTGCGCCTCCGACTTGGGCGTCCTCGATCAGGCGGTGCCTGCGAGGGCCCAAGCACCCGTCGGTGCCTGTGGATGCCCTCCGGGGGTAGATGGGATCTGGTGGCGGGGGATAGGCGTACCTGGAGTGGGTTGGAGGGGGCGACACTGCCACCGGTGCTGCGCACCGTACAAGAGGGCCCGACAATGTTACCGCACTAAAACGGTGGGCGAATGGGGATGGCGCGTTGTTCCGCGAGCTACTACCTGAATCTAGATGCGAGCGGCGCAAAGTGATGCAGAGAGCGATCACATCGACGTCGCTCTCATCGCCACTGGAGCCGGGGTTGCTGTGGTCATCCGCCATGGATCGAATATGAAGAGTAAGCGACATATTCGGAGGAGTGGACGAAAAGAGTTGAGTATACTGAGTGGACTGCGATCTAGGCCTCTAGGGTTTATAAGAAGGGATATTTGTGGGATCGGGGTGGACCGGGCTGACATGACGGACGTGTCTGAACCGCCCAATTTTCCACCTACATTTGGGCTGGATATGAGGGACGTCGGACTGCCCGAGTGTTTGAGACTAGTTTGAGGTGCCCAGATGAGTCATATTATTTTGACCGGTCAGTGACCGAGTGACCTATCTGGGCGTTTGATTTTGGGAACCTTTAGCCGCTATTGTTGGAACAATCCGCTCGGTTTTCAGAAGGACCTGACTGGTTTTATTTTCTGTTCTCTTTTTTCTGTGTTTTTATCAACATGTGTTTATTGGTTTCTTATTTAACTTTTTCCCGTACTTTTGTTTTTGTTTGTCTCCATTCACTTTTTCAAATATATTTTAATTTTTTTAAGTATACGGTGAACATTTATTAGATACACGTTGAATATTTTTTAAATACATTTTGAACATTTATTTTAGTAAATATTTAATATTTATCAAATGCACATTAAACACTTTTTAAATACACGCGCGAGCCTTTTTTAGTTACGCGCTGATCATTTTTGGAAAATCTCATGAATATTTTGTAAAATGTTATGTAAGTTTATTAAAAGTTAGTAACGTTAATTATCTGTTATGTATATTTTCTTCAAATTATGCGAACAAATTTTACATTGAATGAATGTTTTAAATTTTTTAATGCATGCAAATTTTTAGTGTCATGGTAATTTTTTAAAATAGAATGAACATTTTTTGCAAGTAACAAGAACAACTTTTTCCACATTTTAGTGAACATTTTAAAGACATCATGAAAAACATTAAATGACAAAAGTACAAGCGTTAGCCAACCGTGCTTTGCTGACATATGAGCGTCCAGGATGCTGCCTAGCTTTGTCTTTTTCTTTGAGAAACGCTTAGCTTTGTCTAAAAGAGGCTAGTCTGGCAATTAGTGTGTGTGTGAGGGGGGGGGGGGGGGGGGGAGACAAAAGAATACTTGGCCAGCAAACCCTATTGCGCACTGCAGGCGCCAGTTAAGGATTATTTCCCTAACCGACGCACAATACCCCTTCATGTTGGGCTGGCCCATTTATCTGTTTTTTCTTCCTCGCTGAAAGGTAAAACGAGAATGCTCGAGGCGATAGGGTTTCGAATTCAGCATCTATGGTTCGGGAAGTAGCGCATCAACCACTAGGGCACCCCAACCAAAGTGAAATCTGACATCTCATTCCCCTTTTTTATACTTTCTCTAGTTCGCGGGAAGCCCCTGGTTTTGGAAGCTTCTAGAAGCTTCCGAACCGATTTGCCGGCTATGCGATGCACGATGTTTCTACTTGCAGTATGCTAGGGGATGACTTTTCCTATTTGCCCCACGTTGCGGCAAAGTGTCGCCTCAACACATATGCAGCGATCGGTATCGAGCACACTGGGTTGGCCCAATTTGAAGTTGTACGGGAAGCTTTCTGTTTCCGGTTTTGGAACATTCTGGAGGTTCCCAGCTGGTTTTTTTTCCTGTTTTGGGGACCTTCTAGAATTATCCTGAACGGATTTTTCTTTTTTATTTTTGTTTTCTATTTTATTTGTACTGTTTCATTTTCTTTTCTTTTCTAAATGTATTTCACTTTTCTTTTTTCTTTTTCAAGTTTACTTCCATTTTATGAACAAATTTATTTTTCCTTTTCAAGTTTACTTTCCTTTATTAGAAAAATGTTCGAAGAATCTGATAAAATGTTTGTTATTTGGGAAAAATGTTTATAATTTCGAAAATTGTTCATTGTTTTAAAAACTTTTCATAATTTTGAAAATTGTTTGTTGTTTCCAAAAACTGTTCTTGTTTGCATAACTTGTTCACAAATTCAAAATTTTTTCTTTTGATAAAACACCTTCATAAATTCTATAATAAGGCCGATATTCCTTGGGTGACACTCATCTGGGACTCATATTACCATGGTGTAGTTCCTCAAGCTACTATCGCATGTGGGTCTTTCTGGTGGAAGGACGTTTTCAGAGTGGCTGATAATTACAGAGTTGTTGCCACTGTTACTGTTAACTCGGGAGATTCAATTTTGCTATGGTGTGATGGTTGGCATGTTGGGGTCAGCCCGACCCCTTTGTGATCGATTGCCACACTTATTCTCATATGGTATTGATGATAAAATTTCAGTGTCCGAGTTCTTATCAACACCTGAGGTTTCTACCTTGTTTAACTTGCCTATCTCTCAAGGGGCTGCTACACAACTGGCATGTTTACAGGTGTGGATATCATCCTTGCAGCGGGACCCCATGGAAAATGATATCTGGTATTGGATGGACAAAGGAGACTATTTAGCAAAGAGTTATTATACTCATGCACACGCACCTACATGTGATCCCTCCATGTAGATGGCTCTGGAAAAGTAAATGCACAATGAAGATTAAATGTTTTGCTTGGTTGTTGTTCTTTGACAGACTCAATACCAAGGATATGTTGGTAAGACGCCATTGGAGGAACCCTGATGAGGACAACCTTTGTGTCATGTGTCCTGCCAAGAGCTATGGGGATAGGATTGATACGTCTCCGACATATCTAATTTTTCTCACGCTTTTTCTCTTGTTTTGGACTCTAATTTGCATGATTTGAATGAAACTAACCCCGGACTGACGCTGTTTTCAGCAGAACTACCATTGTGTTGTTTTTGTGCAGAAATAAAAATTCTTGGAATGGAACAAAACTTTGCGAGGATTTTTTATATCAATAATAAGAATTTCTGGAGCCAAGACCCACCAGAGAGGGCCCCCTGGTTGGGCACAACACACCAGGGCGCGCCCCCTCTCCTGGCGCGCCCAGGTGGGTTGTACCCACCTGGTGGCCCCACTGATGACCCCCCTGATACTATAAATTCACACTATTTCAGAAAAAAAAATCAGGGAAAAAGAATTATCGCGATCCACGAGACTGAGCCGCCGCCAAGCCTTGTTCTTCCTCGGGAGGGCAGTCCGTTTGGGGCTCCGGAGAGGGGGATCTTCGTTCTTCGTCATCACCAACTCATCTCCATCGCCAATCCCATGATGCTCCCCACCGGGAGTGAGTAATTCCTTCGTAGGCTCGCTGGTCGGTGAGGAGTTGGATGAGATTCATCATGTAATTGAGTTAGTTTTGTTAGGGCCTGATCCCTATCCAATATGTTCTTAGTTTGATGTTGCTATGACTTTGCTATGCTTAATGCTTGTCACTTTGGGCCCGGGTGCCATGAACTCAGATCTCAACCGTTTATGAATTCATCATTATATCCATGTTTTAGATCCGATCTTGCAAGTTAAAGTCACCTACTACGTGTTATGATCCGGCAACCCCGGAGTGACAACAACCGGGCCCACTCCCGGTGGTGACCGTAGTTTGAGGAGTTCATGTATTCACTATGTGTTA
The DNA here is from genome assembly GCA_021605205.1 of Aegilops longissima. Taxonomy (NCBI): domain Eukaryota; kingdom Viridiplantae; phylum Streptophyta; class Magnoliopsida; order Poales; family Poaceae; genus Aegilops; species Aegilops longissima. The sequence continues at coordinate 535,964,277 of CM038681.1, read as the reverse complement.
ATGCTTTGTTCCGGTTCTCTATTAAAAGGAGGCCTTAATATCCCTTAGTTTCCAATATGGACCCCGCTGCCACGGGAGGGTAGGACAAAAGATGTCATGCAAGTTCTTTTAATAAAGCACGTATGACTATTTACGGAATACATGCCTACATTATATCAATGAACTGGAGCTAGTGATGTATCGCCCTAGGTTATAACTGTCTCATGATGAATATCATCCAACAAGTCACCGATCCAATGCCTATGAATTTATCCTTATTGATCTTGCTGCGTTACTATTGCTATCATCAACATTACACTTGCTACAAATTACTGCTATCATTTATATCTTTATTACCGTTCTTCTTTGTCACTACTATCAAAACTATCATATTCTTGTACTACGATTACTTCTGCAGATAATTAATCTCTGGTGTGGTTGAATTGACAACTCAGCTGCTAATACCTTCAAATATTCTTTGGCTTCCCTTGTGTCGAATCTATAAATTTGGGTTAAATACTTTACCCTCGAAAACTATTGTGATCCCCTATACTTGTGGGTTATCAAGACCTTTTTCTGGCGCCGTTGCCGGGGAGCATAGCTATATTTGTTGATTCACTTGGTATTATTATCAATTTATCACTATGAAGAATCTGAAGGATCCAATGACTAATATATTTCCCTCAAAGATGAGGGGAGGTAAGGAACTGCCATCCAGTTCTGCTTTAGATTCACCTTCTGTTACGAGTAAACTTGCAACACCACCACATGCTATCGATTCTAATATGTCGCAAGTTATTGATGATGCTACTTCTACTATGAATGATGCTTATGATGATGCTAGTACCATGCTTGATAATGATGATGTGCCACTTGGTGAATTTCTTGATAAACAAATTGCTAGAGTAATACAACATGATGTTGTTGAATCTGATGATGAGCTTGAAACTAAAACTCCTAAAACACCTTCTAGAATTAGCCTTGCTAGATATGAATTGCCTAAGGTACCAAAAGGTTATGTTATGAGTGAAGAAGCTGTTGGGGAACGTAGTAATTTCAAAAAAATTCCTACGCACACGCAAGATCATGGTGATGCATAGCAACGAGAGGGGAGAGTGTGTCCACGTACCCTCGTAGACCGATAGCGAAAGCGTTATGACAACGCGGTTGATGTAGTCGTACGTCTTCACGATCAACCGATCCTCAGTACCGAACGTACGACACCTCCGTGTTCTGCACATGTTCAGCTCGGAGACGTCCCGCGAACTCACGATCCAGTAGAGCTTCGCCGGAGAGTTTTGTCAGTACGACGACATGATGACGGTGATGATGATGCTACCAACGCAGGGCTTCACCTAAGCACCGCTACGATATTACCGAGGTGGATTATGATGGAGGGGGGCACCGCACACGGCTAAGAGATCAATGATCAATTGTTGTGTCTCCAAGGGGTGCCCCCCTCCCCGTATATAAAGGAGTGGAGGAGGGGGAGGGGGCCGGCCTCCTATGGCGCGCCCCATGAGGAGTCCTACTCCCACCGGGAGTAGGACCCCCCTTCCAAGTAGGAGTAGGAAAGGAGAAGGAAGGGAGAGAAGGAGAGAAGGAAAGGGGGGCGCCGCCCCCTCCTTGTCCAATTCTGACTAGAGGGGGAGGGGGCGCGCGGCTGCCCTGGCCGCCCCTCCTCTTCTCCCACTAGGGCCCATTAGGCCCAATGTACTCCCCGAAGGGTTCCGGTACCCCCCGGTACTCCGGTATATGTCCGAAACCTCCCGAAACACTTCCGGTGTCCGAACATAGCCGTCCAATATATCGATATTTACGTCTTGACCATTTCGAGACTCCTTGTTATGTCCGTGATCATATCCGGGACTCCGAACTACCTTCGGTACATCAAAACACAAAAACTTATAATACCGATCATCACCGAACTTTAAGCGTGCGGACCCTACGGGTTCGAGAACTATGTAGACATGACCGAGACACGTCTCGGGTCAATAACCGATAGCGGAACCTGGATGCTCATATTGGCTCCCACATATTATACGAAGATCTTTATCAGTCAAACCGCATAACAACATACGTTGTTCCCTTTATCATCGGTATGTTACTTGCCCAGGATTCGACCGCCGGTAGCTCAATACCTAGTTCAATCTCATTACCAGCAAGTCTCTTTACTCGTTCCGTAATACATCATCCCGCAACTAACTCATTAGTTGCATTGCTTGCAAGGCTTATTATGATGTGTATTACCAAGAGGGCCCAGAAATACCTCTCCGACAATCGGAGTGACAAATCCTAATCTCGATCTATGCCAACTCAACAAGTACCTTCGGAGACACCTGTAGAGCACCTTTATAATCACCCAGTTACGTTGTCACGTTTGGTAGCACACAAAGTGGGCCTCCGGTATTCGGGAGTTGCATAATCTCATAGTCATAGGAACATGTATAAGTCATGAAGAAAGCAATAGCAACATACTAAACGATCAAGTGCTAAGCTAACATAATGGGTCATGTCAATCACATCATTCTCTAATGATGTGATCCCGTTTATCAAATGACAACTCATGTCTATGGTTAATAAACATAACCATCTTTGATCAACGAGCTAGTCAAGTAGAGGCATACTAGTGACACTCTGTTTGTCTATGTATTCACACATGTATTATGTTTCCGGTTAATACAATTCTAGCATGAATAATAAACATTTATCATGAAATAAGGAAATAAATAATAACTTTATTATTGCCTCTAGGGCATATTTCCTTCAGTCTCCCACTTGCACTAGAGTCAATAATCTAGATTACACAGTAATGATTCTAACACCCATGGAGCCTTGGTGCTGATCATGTTTTGCTCGTGAGAGAGGCTTAGTCAATGGGTCTGCAACAATCAGATCCGTATGTATCTTGCAAATCTCTATGTCTCCCACCTGGACTTGATCGCGGATGGAATTGAAGTGTCTCTCGATGTGTTTGGTTCTCTTGTGAAATCTGGATTCCTTTGCCAAGGCAACTGCACCAGTATTGTCACAAAAGATTTTCATTGGACCCAATGCACTAGGTATGACACCTAGATTGGATATGAACTCCTTCATCCAGACCCCTTCATTTGCTGCTTCCGAAGCAGCTATGTACTTCGCTTCAAACGTAGATCTCGCCACGACGTTTTGTTTAGAACTGCTCCAACTGATAGCTCCATCGTTCAATATAAACATGTATCCGGTTTGCGATTTAGAATCGTCCGGATCAGTGTTAAAGCTTGCATCGACGTAACCATTTACGACGAGCTCTTTGTCACCTCCATAAACGAGAAACATATCCTTAGTCCTTTTCAGAATTTCGGGATGTTCTTGACACGTCCATTGATCCACTCTGGATTACTTTGGTACCTCCACCGCTAAACTAATAGCAAGGCACACATCAGGTCTGGTACACAAAGATTGCATACATGATAGAGCCTATGGTGAAGCATAGAGAACACTTTTCATTTTCTCTCTATCTTCTGCAGTGGTCGGGCATTGAGTCTTACTCAACTTCACACCTTGTAACACAGGTAAGAACCCTTTCTTTGCCTGATCCATTTTGAACTTGTTCAAAAATTTGTCAAGGTATGTGCTTTGTGAAAGTCCAATTAAGCGTCTTGATCTATCTCTATAGATCTTGATGCCCAATATGTAAGCAACTTCACCGACACTACAAAAAAATACACTTCCGTGATGATACGTGTTTGTCACAGTAGGTCACGTTTTCTGTCAAGCATGTACATCCATGACAAATTTATGACAGAATCAAGATAGTCATACCAGGTTGTCGAGAAGTGTTCCATGACATTACCAAAATTATCATCAATGAAGTGTCCACTTCCATGACGATAAATCGCGCGTCACAGAAGTGCTTTCGTCAAGGGTGACCGACACGTGGCATCCACCATAACGGAACGCCGTTAAGCTATCGTGTCTGGTTTTGGATTCGATAACCCGTTAATAGCCCGGACCAATGGGGATTTTCCACGTGTAAAATCATCATTAGCCGGAGGAAACACGTGTTGCCTCACCGTTGGGACAATGTCATCCACTCATTGGACAGGAGGCGCCTATGACAGGTCGACACGTGGCACGGCCCAACAGTGGCCCATTCCCGTGAAAAAGGCTGGCCCGGTAAATAATAGCAGGCCGGCCCATATAAGGCCTACTTGTGTCAGGTCCATTTAAGCCCACGGCCCATTCGAGATGTGCCAATTCGGCCCGTCAACGGCCCGTTAAAGATTTGACACCATTGCAGCCCATCGCCGATTCGAGCCGTTAACAGCCGCTATATATTTGGGCTCAATATCGGCCCGATGAGATTTCGGCCTGTTAACGACCCATTCAGTGGATGGGCCAATTTTCACGATGTACATCTTCGGCCTTTTAGCGACCCATTTAAATATTGGGCTAACCGGCCCGTGTGTCTTTTCACTGTTGACGGCCCATAACCGCTTGGGCCATTTGTAGTCGGACCTGAGTTTCGGCCTTTTAGCGACCCATTTAAGTGTTGGGCCAATTTCCAGCCCGGTGTGTCTTTCAGCCTGGTGGCGGCCCATATATCTGTTGGGCCATTTGTAGTTGGACCTGAGTTTTGGCCTTTTAGCGACCCATTTAATTGTTGGGCCAATTCTCGGCCCTGTGTGCCTTTCAGCCTGTTAACGGACCATAAATGAGTTGGGCCATTTGTAGTCGGACCTGAGTTTTGGCCTTTTAATGGCCCATGCCCTTCATGGTCCAATACCAGCCCGCTTTCTCTTTCGGCCCGCTAAAAGGCCCACAACACAGTTGGGCCATTTACAATACGACCTGACTTTCAGCCTCTTAGCGGCCCATGCTCTTCATGGTCCAGTACAAGCCTGCTGTCTCTTTCAGCCTGCTAAAGGCCCACAGTATAGTGGGCCTTATGTAGCCCGAACTTAGTAACGGCTTGTTAACGGCCCGTGAAATCAATTGGGCCCACCTGTTGCCAGCTTCGATGTCAGCATGTTAACGACCCGGGAGTTAAGAGGGCCGACCATTAACTTTCGGCCTGGTAACGGCCCATTAACTTAATGGGCCCACTAAAGTTCATACATGTCATTAGGCCAAATTAGATAAGTTGAGCCCATTACGACGAGCGCACATGACCAAAATCAGTCAAGCAAAGGTACGACATACAGGGAAAAACATTGCACATCCAGCATATATTATAGGAAATTACATCCACTGGGCAATCAAAGATTGATGCCAGTGCAAATAAATGAACAGAACCTAACGATCTACAACGTCACAATCTGCAACCTCAGCACGGATGACGCCCATAAGCATGTGGGCAAGTTCTTGCTGCTTTGCTACACTGTCTCTAAAAACATTGATCAGTTGTTGTGTCGCATGACTCTGCACCTCTGATTCCTCCACCATTTCCATCATTCCTTCAACCATTAATTGGTTCACAAACATACATTTTTTCCGTTGCATTCGAGATGAGGATACTTGAATGTATTCAGATGGCGATTTTGGCGAGCTTGTATTATTGATAGTGGAGAGTGTCTCACCACGTGCATCATAACATAAATTAGGAGGGGAACCAAACAGATTAATCATGAGTTATTGGCATATTACCTGGCCTAGATTTATTGGAAAGAAATAATGGGGTTGCCTTCTTTTTTTCGAGTTTGTCTTCTTATCTTCAAGAAGATGCACCAAATTAAGACACTAGCATTGCTATCATTGGCCAAGTCAGATAATAGGAAAGCAACATTGGCACAACGAACGTTTGGGCAACTAGCCAACACCAAATTAACACAATATGGCACAGCTATCATCAGCTAGGTAAGGTAATACGAAAGCAACATTGACACAATGAATGAATGGGCAAGTAGAGCAGCACTACAATTCAGTAATGTGCATGATATGATATAGTACACTCATGCAACTCAATATGCAAAACTACCAGGCAGTTTTCTTTACAAAAATCAACATTGGCGCCTTTAACATTTTGCTACAACTAATTTTAGATCAGACAAAGGTTGGATTCACGCCGATTAACAAAATACATGCTGATGTAAAAATATAGTGATATACAACAGGTACTTACATTAGCATTGGAGCACAGAGAATTCCCGCAATATATTTTCCTCAAATGCAATCCCAATGAAGGAAATCTTCTATCATTTAACCTTATTTTCTAAAAGAGAGATGGGTAAGAAACATGTAGAAAATATGATCGGAGTGCTATGAAATTTCATGATGCAAGGATACGCTGCGCTTCTTAGAATGGAGTTGACATTCTTTTCTTTGATGGAGCGGACTAGTTCTTTGGCCACCGAATCGCTTATTATCGGGGGAGTTGGGTTTCTCTGTCTTTGGAGCAAGATCTATGAAAAATGGAGTTGGTTTATTATCTCCTGGCGTTTGGATCTTTTGCAAAGACCTGGTTTGTAACCTTTCAGATTCTAACATAGTCGTCTTCCCCATGCATGCCTTATATAGAAGAATGGTGCTTCAATTATAAAACATGCTACAACAGAGATGGAATAGGCACCGAGGAATAGAAAGGCATGAAATATTGACATGTATTCCCTCCATCTGGAAATAAATGGAAGGGTCTAGGCGTATTTCAGTTCTAGATACATCCAGTTTTATCCATTTCTGCGACATGTAATCCGGACGGAGGGAGTATGATGTAAGAGCTAGGGATACTGTCATGGATTTGTCACGGCAGATGTCCTTAGTGTCAGGACTTAGTCGCGAGGCCAACGCATCTATATGGTAGCTTGAGAGGGGTTGAGCGGAATCGAGAGACACAACACAAGACAAGGATTTAGACAGCTTCGGGCCCCGGGAAACATCATCCGGTAATAGCCCTACATGCTGTTTGTGGCTATGTCTCATTATGATCATCAGAGAGTCGCCGCATAAGCCGGCTCTCCCTTTGTGTCTAGCCCTAGATATTGTTTCTTGTTGCTTGTTCCTCTTTGGGGAGCCCTGCCCCTCCTTATATATGTTGAAGGGGCGGTTTACATGTGGAGTCCTATTAGGATTAGGACTAGTCTATTACACGTGGAATCCTAGTCTGCCCCCTTAAGGGAAAACTCCTTATGCCTTTTCTCATAAACCGGCCCACCACAATATGAGCCGGCCTTCTGGGCCTTGGGCCTAGTCTTCTATCTGACTCCCCTGCCGGGTCACCATGTCGTCTGTTTGACCCGCCCACCGGGTCACCATGTAAGTCGCGATGTTCAGGCAGATCGCTAGTGAGTCGCCTAGCTCCAGCCGGGTCTTCTGGTGAATCGCCAAGTCCGGCCGGGTCATAGCGCGGGGTATATCCCCGACATTAGCCCCCAGTTTAATTTGGATTTATCCATGTTAAACTGATTTGCAAAATAAACACCAGAACAACTTTGACAGGTTGTGCTCCGGGTTACAAATTCTTGTAAGCCGGCATTTGATCATCTTTAAGTCCTTGTCATTTCCTTCTTGACACATGCCCATGAACTGATAGAAAATCTCCTTAGCAGATATGTTTCAACTTTGTCAATGCAAAAAATCCAGATACTTCTTTTGAAAAATCCGGGTTAATAAGCCAACTTCAGAGTTAATTTGCTGGCATTGGTCTCTTGTAGAGAAATATTGTAAGAAATAATCCACTTGAACCGGCTTCCAAAGCGCCGGTTTAAAACATATTGGTCTTGAAATACTCATCTGACTTTCAGCCGGCTTGAAGAGGTAAAACTTACCGGTTTATCATAACAAAAATTGCCGGCTTGTAAATATTGATAGCACTGGGTCATAACTGTAGCCGCGGGTCATAATTATTGGTGAAACCGGATCATGATTGTTGCAAACACCGGGTCAATCTGATCTGCTCAAAACTGAGAATTTGAAGATTTTTCCCCTTTATATGTATATCCCTCAGAGCCCCCAAGTGCGGGTTGTCATGCTTGCAAAGAACACAGGGACTTGTAATTGCCTTTATGCTCATAAAACTTCAACCAGTGTAGCCCCCAAGGGCCGGGTCATTATGCAATAATGAGCAGGGACTTTGTAAATATTATCATGTAAACTGGAGCAACAACGTTTAGCCCCCAAGGGCCGACTCAGTAAGATATTACCGAGCTGGGACTTTGTATATAATTCATTGATAATAACATCATATGATGTAATTTCCACGATGGGGCTTGAACCCATGTCCACAAGGTTAAGAGCTTTGTGCTTTACCAACTGAGCAATGGATCCTTCAATATAATGGATTAAGACTTGTGTACCTTACACTGTTGATAGGAGCAATTGGTAGCCCCCAAGGGCCGGGTCATTACGATGTGATGAGTCGGGTCTTCAATGAGGTGAACAAAAATGACTTTGCATTAGCCCCCAAGTGTCATGGTGCATGCTTGCAGCGACATAAGACTTGCATATTTGATGTAACCTCAATTTGAATAATGTAGCCCCCAAGTGCCGGGTCGTAAGCCTGCAGCGACTCGGGACTATTCGTTCCATTGTAGAATAAATTATATCCATTAATAAAATAATAGCCACTGTGCCAAAGCGACTTTGAATGCCTCATCTGTTGATAAGTAAATCCAGAGTTTAAATACCCTGCGGCTCTTGGCCGATGGCGATTTAATACACCTCCATTGTAAGCCGGAATTTTTATAGCCCGGCGGTTTATAGCCTTTGAGAAAAATCCAGAATGGATAATCATTTTGAAGCATCAACTTTGGTAATGAGCTTGAACTTAATCATTTATATGTCATATTTCCGCAAATCCTGCAAAGAGTTTAAACAACATATGCCCTGGCGACTTAACGTCAAAAGCCAGGGCGGGTAACCACCCAAGCGTAGTCTTATCCTGCACACAAGTAGATCACAAGATCCCTATGATCCTTTGAATGATACCGCCGCTTATGTGACCGGACGGTGAAGTTGATAACTCAACTCTGTAAGAGCCGGCACATATGATATTTGTGACAACTCAAATACTTGCGATTGTATAAAAACAGATAAAATTTTGAGGCTTCTAATTCGAATACAATCAGTAAACCGTTCCAAAGGGGTTAAGCTAAGATTCGAATACGATCATATAGCCCCCAGTGGCGTTGGCGTGCCGATCAAAGTGGGTATCGACAACTATGTTCTCTTTGGTTCGAATACGACCTATGTTTGAACAGGAAGCCCCCAAATGACCTTAAAAGTTGTTTAACGACGCTGATTCGAATACGATCCACGTCGATTCCCAAAGCGGTTGAGCTATGATTCAGATACGATCAAGAAGCCCCCAAGTAGGTTAAGTGGTTTGCTAATCAAAAGGGTATCGACAGCTATGTTCTCTTTGGTTCGAATACGACCTATGTTTGAACAGGAAGCCCCCAAGTGACCATATAAATTTTTTGCATTGCGCCGATCAAGAGGGTACTGATAGCTATGCCCGATGAGCAGGAATCCCCCAAGTGACCATAATAAAATAAGCCGTAAGGCAGGATACCCATGTTTTGAACCGTGCATCATGGCAGCAAGTTCCCTTTGGTAACCATTAATTTGTTTGAGATCTCGAACTTGCGAGAGATTAATTCTTTTGAACCGGAAATTCTTAAAACAGATATTGAAATCCTCAAAGCTTTGTAAGGGACAAATTTACCTTGATCCGGATGTTGAACCGGTTTTGAGAGCTTCAAAGCTTTGCGGGAGAAAGATGTCTCTTGAGCTGTATTTCAAACCGGAAGCTTCATTTTGAACCGGAAATTTTTTCTGACGGCCTTTCAATATTTGCCAATAAAGCAGTAGCCTCCAGGGCCGGGTTATCTTCCCTTCAATGACCTGGAGTTCTTGAATTCATTGAAACCGGCTAATTTTGCCGAGCCATACCATTGTAGCCCCCGAGTCTCAAGATGACTCGAAGTGTTGGCTTGAGATTCTCCATATTTCATCATAGCAGAAGGTGTATATCATTGGCGTTGACAACGCGATGTGAATCCACAGAAGGTTGAGGTGACTGCGGTGGGTTATAAATGATCCCGTATGAACCGTGTCAGCAACTCGGCCAATGGTTCCTTCCAACTGGCTATTTGAAGTTAACCAAACCGTAGTGCGGCGACTTTTGCGCCTGCGCATTGAGCCATCCAGTGCAGACGACGGCTAATAATACATGATAATTTGCCTCAAATTTGTTGGAAGAAAACCGGGCTTCCCAAGTAGTGACTTGCTCATACTCAATAAACAACTCATGCAGACAGGTGCAGACCGGTGTGTTGATGTAGACCAGGCCGCAAGAGATGGACGATAAAGACGACCGCAACATCTGAGGCGGCCCAGACAGATGAACCGGCCGTGGCCGTTGTAAGCTGGTGCAGACGGGCAAGTTGTCCTCCTTGTAAGCCGGCGTGGTCGCGAGAGACGGCCACAACGTTGTTAGCCGGCGCAGTCGCGAGAGACGGCCACGGCGTTGTAAGCCGGCACGGACAGGCGAGTCAATCGCAGGCGCGGTAAGTCGTGAGGACGGTCGAGTCAACCACGTCGTGTTGATGTAGTGAACAATTGTCCTGCCTCAAAAATATCAGAAGCCAGAGTAATTGTTCCTTGAAAAAAACAATATGTGCTAATAAAATAGACCTTAGATGGATATCACCTGATATGTTAGGCCGGAAATTATCCGCCGCAGAATTGATGATCACCATGGTGACGCTGAAATCAATCACGGCTGAGTCGGCCGCAGGAGCAGACAGATGAGCTGGCCACGACGTTGTTAGCCAGCGTGGTCGGGCAAGGCCATTGCAGGCACAGTCCCGGTGAGTCGAAGTAGTTCGGGCCGCAGGGGCGGCATTCGTGCACACGTGCAGTGAGGAATTTGACGTAGTGCGGATGTAGACGCGACCTCCAATGACAGCATGCAAAGACCGGATCATACTTTGGCCATGAGTTAATTGACCTGTGTACACAATAGCATACCTCAAAAAAAAATCTTTCGATGATATTTAATTTACCAAATAAGAGTTTAGAAAAATAGCACCTGATTGTTTTGTTCGGCAGGTCAACAGAACCCCTCTTTGGCTCAGGGCAGCGAAGTAGGGTCGCAGGGTCGCAGAGACGGCGGCTTAAATCGCAGCACCAGGCGTGGCTCAGAAGAGATCCTTCGGGTCATGTTGACCTTTTTCCTCCAGAAGTACTTGTCTTCCAGTAATCAGCTCCGTGACGTCATATGCATAAGCGTCAACTTTTGTAATTACCTTCCCTGTAGTAGTGTATTCAAGCGCAAGGTATCCAAGTGTCCCCTTGTTTTTACTCCGATTCAATGGCCATCTCGTGGGTAACATCAAGCTTTAGATCTCACGTAGGTAGCATCTAGTACTTTGCACCCATTCCCTTTGACGTCCGTAGCGCGTCCCTCATGGACGCGAGGCAGTGAAGAAAAGGCAACTTAAGGCCGCCACGTCTTGGAAGCGAAGACCGCTTGGAAGCGTGGGCGTAGAGACGGCCAGAGCAGCACAACTCAGAACCGGCTCGAGACTGCAGCGATGGCTCGTAGTGTGGCTATAGAAGTGACGACGGCGGTCGGCGGCTCAACGAGGCCGAGCAAGGGGCCGCTCGAGGCAGTGAAGGCAAGCCGGCAAAGCAAGAGCGAGGCCATGGTGCGCTCCAGACGGGTGGCTGTTGCGGAGGTGACCCGCCCAAGCTAGTGAGGCGGAGGCAGGCCAGTCTAGCGCCGGCGGCGACTCGGCAGTGGCGGCTGAAACCAGCCCCAGGGGCGGACGACCGGCAAAGCCACGGCAGCTCAACGGCTCGGCGGGCGAGGAGGTGAAGGCAGGCCAGTTCTGGCCCCAGCGGCAACTCGGCGACGGCGGTTGAAACCAGCCGCAGAGACGGACGCCCGACGGAGCAACGACGGCTCGAAGACGAAATCTACTTTCGAATTGTGGGCTTTTTTTAACTGTTGGCGCAGTCTGACTTGATCCCAGTATTTTTCCATGCTGTACACAGCCACTGTGTAATGAGAGGAATAGATTCCAACGCAGCTGTACGTCCACTTGATTTCTTTATACGATCTGCAATTTTGAGCGAGGAACAGTGACAACACCGGGTCCTTGTCGGTCTCGGCGACTTGTACCTTATATCCATTGATCTTTGTGATTCCTTCAATCAGGTTTCTAGCGGTAACTTTTGAGCAGGCGCTTTTACGGATTCACCTCGAGACAATCCTTGTACAAACCGATCTCAGACATAGCTTTTAGCTGACCAAGGTAGTGCCCGATGGATTTTCCTATTACTCGCAGTGAGTTATGACACTGTTTAATCTCGGCGACTTGTAACGGCGCACCGACGCTGCCCTTTTTTGAACTTAAATTTCATAGATCGTAAAGCTGGACCAATGAACACAAAGCTGACGCGGATCCTCCTCGGGTGTTTCTTCATCCGAAAAATTACGAACTTCTCGATCCCTCGGAGAAATCCCTCCAAGAACTCAACACCACCGTGCGCAAGCCCCACAGTGGGCGCCAACTGTCGTGGATTTGTCACGGCAGATGTCCTTAGGGTCAGGACTTAGTCGCGAGGCCAACACATCTATATGGTAGCTTGAGAGGGGCTAAGCGGAATCGAGAGACACAACACAAGACAAGGATTTAGACAGCTTCGGGCCCCGGGAAACATCATCCGGTAATAGCCCTACATGCTGTTTGTGGCTAGGTTTCATTATGATCATGAGAGAGTCGCCGCATAAGCCGGCTCTCCCTTTGTGTCTAGCCCTAGATATTGTTTCTTGTTGCTTGTTCCTCTTTGGGGAGCCCTGCCCCTCCTTATATATGTTGAAGGGGCAGTTTACATGTGGAGTCCTATTAGGATTAGGACTAGTCTATTACAAGTGGAATCCTAGTCTGCCCCCTTAAGGGAAAACTCCTTATGCCTTTTCTCATAAACCGGCCCACCACAACATGAGCCGGCCTTCTGGGCCTTGGGCCTAGTCTTCTATCTGACTCCCCTACCGGGTCACCATGTCGTCTGTCTGACCCGCCCACCGGGTTACCATGTAAGTCGCGATGTTCAGGCAGATCGCCAGTGAGTCGCCTAGCTCCAGCCGGGTCTTCTGGTGAATCGCCAAGTCCGGCCGGGTCATAACTCCGGTCGGGTCATACCGCGGGGTATATCCCCGACAGATACGATAGGACAACACAGTAAAAAAAACACTGAAACCCACTGCAAAGCAAAGTAATCAAAGCCACTGATATGAGATAGTACACTCATGCAGCTCAGGATGCAAAACTACCATGCAGTTTTCCTTACAAAAATCAACATTGTGGCCTTTAATCATACATTTTGCTACAACTAAATTTAGATCAGATAAAGGTTGGATTCACGTCGATTAACAAAATACATGCTGATGTAAAAATATAGTGATATACAACAGGTACTTACATCTGCATTGAGTACAGAGAATTCCTGCAAGAATCTTTCCTCACAGATTTATACCAAAGGCAGAAATTCTTCTATCTATTAAGCTTATTTTCTAAAAGAGAGATGGGTAAGAAACATGTAGAAAATATGATCAGCATGCTATTAAATTTCATGATGCAAGGATACACACACGCTTCTTAGAATGGAGTTGACATATTTTTGCCGGATCGAGCGGACTAGTTCTTTGGCCATTTGGAATATGCTTATTATCGATGGGAGTTGGGTTTCTCCGTCTTTGAGCAGATATCTATAAAAACTGGAGTTGGTTTATAATCTCCCGGCGTTTGGATCTTTTGCAAAGACCTGGTTTGTAACCCTTCAGATTCTAACATAGTCGTCTTCCCCTTGTATGCCTTGTATAGAAGAATGGTGCTTCAATTATAAAACGTGCTATAGCAGAGAGATGGCATAGGTACTGAAGAATAGAAAGGCATGACATATTGACATGTATTCCCTCCATCCAGAAAAAAATGGATGGGTCTAGGCATATTTCAGTTCTAGATACATCCTTTTTTATCCATTTCGGCAACATGTAATCCGGACGGAGGGAGTATGGTGTAAGAGCTAGGGATACGACAGACAAGACAAGAAAAAACACTAGTTGAATGTAAAACTGTATGCTAGCGGAATACATACGAGAAAAACTAAGGAAACATACATGTATATGATTGGGAAACTAAGATGGCATTGCAACAGAGCACTAGAACAACACTTCAATGTAAAAACATGGTATGGTAGATGATGAAGTACATAATCGATGAATAACGATGCATAAGATATTCGAAGCATGATGTCCAAATTAAGCGTATGGCATTGCGATAGAGTAGAATGACAAGATTTGAATTTGAAAACATGTTATCATGAATGGAATAGGTATGAAAAACAGAAGACATGACATATTTACATGCATGATCAGCATGCTAAGCACATAGCATTGCAACAGAGTAGATACACTCCGGACATTATATGCATGTTGTACCCATATCACGGGCCAAGTTAGAGCAAGGACCTTGTGGGGTGAAGAGGATTCAACATCTTTCTGCAAGTCTTCTGAAGAACTGCCTTTACATGTTCCATCATATTGGGTATCATTGACATCAAGTTTATAGGCCTTTACATTGCCCCGTGAGGTTCTTGTGGATATATCAGTGTGTGCAATTATATTTGACATGCATGGAAGACAACTAGTATTTAGATTTATGTAATGAATGCCTGTAGGAGACGACATAAATAGTAGGACTGGGGTTAACTAGCAGCAACAGGTCTCAAAAACTAAAGGGAGAACATAGATGAAAGCTACAAAATATGTATCGTTTGTACTCGAGATTAACTAGATGGCACACAAAAGTATTAAAGAACAATATAGGTAATACTAGAAGTGGTATAATACTATAATCACCAGCCTGTGGGATAGCATTGGCTGATGGATGATAACTATGGAACAAAGTTACCTAAAGAACAAGTATCTTAGCTGAACTATGGAACATCGTTAACTCCTGAACAAGACCCGTAAGAGATCAACATGAATATACAGTGAAATGTGAAAATCTATTTTCCATGCTTAGATGAATAACAAAGCCATAAGTGTTGCACACAAGTAAGATGTGGGTACAACCTATCTGGCCGCCATCCATAGGAGTGAGGATCATGTGCTGACTTGTCGATGGCCCTGCAGTTGTTGTGGCTGTCCATGTCGGGGACGCACATTCGATGCAGGGAACTGTTGAGTGGGGACTATAGCTCCCTTCTGGTGTATGCTTCCCTTGTTGGAGAAGCTGCGGTGAGTCGGAAGACAGTGTGGCTGAAGATGCAGATAATGCATAATGTTAAGAACGACACATCTTTTTGATCTGAAGAAATACACTAAGAGATCAACGACAAGGTACGAGAGTGGTCACACGTCTGTTGACTGAGACTAAATTGAGGTCATACGATTTTATTTTATTTTGGTACTGTCCGATCTATGCCGGATGGCTTGATGGCTGTCTTGTGCCTCCCGACTGACACTGTTAGGAATCTTCCCCGAAGAGCCAGCGACCAATGGCAGAGCAGCTTGCCTTCACCGTCCGTGGCCCAGGCCAAAACCCCGCTCCCCGCCCCACCGCACTGCCGTGGTTACGCCGCCCTCGGGCCAATCCACAAAGACTCCCCGTCATCTAGATCTGGCGGCGGCAGTACCTTGAACCCACGCAACTCTAAGATAGCCATCTAAGCGCTGCTTCCGCAGCGAACTTGCGGCCCCGCACCCTTACGTTAGACACCAGCCAACCGACAACCTAGGAGCTCCACCGCCTCGAGGGGTGCTGCTTCCCATCGGGAATGATTGGCCCGGAATAAAAATTCAGACAACTGACGCCTAAATAAAGTGATTTGAGATGAGGGTGCGACCTATCTCGCGGCATGGTGAAGTAGGCAGGTACATCTGCTGAGTCGGTGAGGCCGACATGGTTGCAGTGGCCACCGGCAACAGGGAAACAACAATGTCGCGATGGTCGATGGCTACGGGGAAGCAGCGCCGGGACTCTGGACGGATCCGAAGTTGGAGCCGCTCCGGCACCGCGAACAACGGTGGGAGTGAATCGGCTCCGGTACGGTTCACGCGGCCGTCGTCGAGGCAGCTCCAGCAGCACAGAGTAAGAGGCACACGACCCAGTGCATGACGGCAAATGGACAGCGTCTCCGACATTAGGGATGAGGGCGGCTGTGAAATTGGTGCGGTCGGGGGCGCCATGGAGGAGGGGCTGAGGTTTCGTGGCTCGGGAGAAGGGAGCTTCCGGGGAGAAGGTGATTTGGCACCCACGAGGTATGAATGGGGGGGGGGGGAATTGGGAGGGGAGTGGAACCATGTTTTATGGACGCATTTGTCTGAAATGTGAGGGGGAGTTACAGTTCTACCCCTGCCTTTAGGCTTCTCGGCTTGGGTCTGTGTACTTCGGGTCGGGGATAGTAGAGTAACTTTGCTTCTCCCCGAATAGTGGGCGGGAGCGATTCCGGGCGAGGAGGGCGTGCTTTGAAATATAGTGGGCGCGAGCGATTTCGGGCGAGGAGAGCGTGTTTTGAAATAGTGGGCGCGAGCTCTTTGGGAGAGGAGAGCGTGTTTTGCCGACCATGGTTTATGAATTATTTGGCACATTTCATTTTGACTGAGGAGAAGGCGTGCTTGGATGAAGTTACGAATCAACCCTCGATGCACAACGGGCCAATTAATGCGTCTCCCACATAGGACGGTAATTTCGCGTCTCCCATTTATTTGCTCAGGCGAATTCCACCGAGCAGAGGATGTTTAACGGTTCATTCAAAATTTGGGAGAACGAGCATCCACGTCTACCTTACCAAGTCGATTCGAATCAAATTTTGAAATATTAGCTTGCCACTTCTTTTTTAGATGGAGAGATGATGCTCGGGAGTAATGTGTTTTTACATGCTCGTTGCTAGCGATTTACTATATGACAAATAGTTGACCCACTCAAAAACGGGAATCAAACCCAAAATGATATCTCGATTCAATGAAATAGCTCGTTCACCAGGTCAAAATAGTGAACTAAATCCAAAATTGAACACCTCAATCGAATAGCATGTTGTACAAGATTATAGTACTCATGAACATGTTGAAAGTAAAATTAATGAACTTGTTTGATATACGCATATATCCGCTCATGTGTGGATTGCAGACAACATGTTCTCCAATTTAAATATTTGAATGCAAGTTTATATCGAAACATGGTTTATATCAGTCTTTGATGCATAAAACGTGACCTCCCCCTCTCCCGGACTCCTGCTCTCTCTCTCTCTCTCTCGCCGACAATCTTAAATTCTGTCGCACACATCCAACACACAAACCTTGTTGGTCCTCTCTCTTTCTCTCCATCTCTCTCTTTGTGTGTGTGCGGGGGGGGTCTTTCTAGTTCGCATGCATATATACTCCATCTATAGGTCTCTCTCGCACACTATGTATGATTATCTAGTCCAAGCTAGATATCTTGGGTGCACTCATCGTACGCACACAAATTCCTTGGCTCGTTGCCCGTAACTCTCTCATGCACCACTCTTTCATCTCGGAGCTCTTCCCCCTCTCTCTCAAACTCTCCATCTACCTGGGTCACACATACACATGCATATCTCACTCGCACTCGATAGGCCCATCTAAAACTCTATCTCTCTCCCTCGTTCTCTCTCCATCTCACACGCACACACACACAATCTCATGCCTAGCTAGCCAGGTATGATGGTATCTCACTCAATTGTAGGCACACACAGTCCCCCTATATGTATATGACTAGCTAATCTTTGTCTCCATCACAAACATGTGCATGGTATATCTCGATTTCTCTCGGGGCATCTGTCGGTGTAAAAACCGGTGGATCTCGGGTAGGGGGTCCCGAACTGTGCGTCTAAGGCGGATGGTAACAGGAGGCGGGGGACATGATGTTTACCCAGGTTCGGGCCCTCTCGATGGAGGTAATACCCTACTTCCTGATTGATTGATCTTGATGATATGAGTATTACAAGAGTTGATCTACCACGAGATCGTAGAGGCTAAACCCTAGAAGCTAGCCTATGGTATGATTGTTCTTGTCCTACGGGACTAAACCCTCCGGTTTATATAGACACCGGAGGGGGCTAGGGTTACATAGAGTCGGTTAGAAGGGAGGAGATCTACATATCCGTATTGCCAAGCTTGCCTTCCACGCCAAGGAGAGTCCCATCTGGACACGGGAAGAAGTCTTCAATCTTGTCTTCATGATCCAACAGTCCGGCCAAAGGATATAGTCCGGCTATCCGGAGACCCCCTAATCCAGGACTCCCTCAGTAGCCCCCGAACCAGGCTTCAATGACGATGAGTCCAGAGCGCAGATTGTTTTCGGCATTGCTAGGCGGGTTCCTCTCCAAATCTTGAATACCTGCTGAGTAGTTTCCGCCTTCCCATAAATGTTGTACTTCTTGGCTTCCACGTCCAATAATGGCTATCCTCCATTTGTCGAGCGAATGCGAGAGGCCAGGGCATTTTTACATTTGCCACCCTCGCTATATGAGTAAACTGTCTATTAAAGAGACGGGGATTCTTAGATCCAAATCACACCATCCTTCCACGGCGAGTATCCATCGGAGCGCGCTCGGAAAAATCCATTCCAGCATGGCCGGCCATCGCAGCTCCTCCTCTCGCTCCCATAGCCCTGAGCCCGGAGATTGGAAGAAGTGTTCCGTCCCGCACAGTCAATTAGTGGAGTTATAGACCCAGGGATTTCTCCCTCCAGCGTATATGGTCCCCGTTCTAGCCGGGCTTGCCACCTATAATGGCGGGGAGCAAGCGGAGAGCTTTCCCAACACCTCCAAGGGGGAGCGGGTATTCCTTGTCCCTTATTTACTAAGGGGACTTGGGTTTGCAATCCATCCGTTCCTCCGAGGGCGCCTGGAGTTTTACAGCCTCCAGTTGCACAACTTCACCCCTGCTTCCATATTACACATCGCCGGTTACGTAGCCCTTTGTGAGCTGTTTCTGGGCCGCGAAGCTCATTTCGCGCTGTGGAAGAAGCTATTCTTCCTTGTGCCCCGTACACAGAGGGGGTCAATATACCAAGTGGGCAGAGCCGAAATATGGCGCATCGCCGGGACCGGATACCTGTCCGGTACCCCGAAGAAGACGGCCGAAGACTGGCCTTCGGAGTGGTTTTATATGGAGGACGTCCCCCTTACGGATCCTATTCGGATGGGTCTTCCCGAGTTCGACAATGCCCCTTTGAAGAAACACCGAAGCTGGCGCCCACGGAGCCCTCAGGAGGAAGATAACAGAGACGTCCTTTATCTGATGGGCCGGATAAAGGTGCTGGCTCAATCAGGACTGACAATAACTGAGGTTATGTCAATATGCATTATGCGGGGGGTGCAGCCACTTCAATATCGAGGCCACCCCATGTGGCACTTCAACGGGGAAGATGATGTCACTCGCTGCGGGCGTAAGGGACCGGACTCAGCTGCTGCCCTGGCGAGAATTCTGTATGATTTGTATAAAGGAGAAGAAGAGGAGTTCATCCGCATTAAGCCACGGGATGGATTCTCCATGTATAACCCTCCAAGCTGGGTGAGTTGCCATTCTTTACTCCCATCTTTTCCACACTCGTCGTCATATGTATTTACCTTGCCATTTTGCAGGAGGAACTGCGGAAGGCTGTAAGGGAGGTCAACAGCCCGCCTCCACAACCGAAGGACCCTGACCGGGCCCTTGATCCCGGACTCGAAGAGGATCCGGACATATTTGTGGAGCTGATTGACAGGATATTCTATCAATTAAGCTGTGATGATGCCATGGTGGCCATTATAGCTGACTATCCTGGGCTACTCCCCGCCTCGCATGTAAGTAAAACCAGAGTCCCGACTTCTGAGAAGGATCCCCGTTTATGCACTTCACCTACCGTACCTGTATGGTATTTTTATAGGGAAGGCCCTCAGGACGCCATGCCGAACCCGTGGTGACTCACCAACAAGGGGCGCCGAAGCCGGGCAGGCTAAAAAGGAAGGCGGCCCGGACGGATACGCCGGCGCAGAGGTATGATACAAAACTTCGCTCCGTGGTTGTCGTCTTTTAAAACATAATAACACCCATGTTTCCTAGAAGGAAAAACGCTCGCCGGACTATATCCAGAGAGGTTGCCGATCACGCCTCTACCAGTCGGGCTCCAGGGCCGAACACAGAGGCGGAAGCTAACACGGGGCACGCGCCGGATGCTCCTCCTACAGAGGATGTGGATAAAATATCCGCTACAAATTCTGAAGTGGAGAGCGCCATGAATCACATGCGTCGCCGGGCCGTACTCCGTGACGCTTGTTTCTCCCAAGAGGCGTTTGATGCCTTCAACTCGGGAGACGCGTACATCCGTGCTGCTCAAAATGGTCTTGCCAGAGCCACGGACTAGTATGTAAAGGATATACGGGTAAGAAAATTTGATGATTATATATATCAGTAGCCCCTGAGACTTGAAATAGTTGGCACAATTGATTTAAGGATCATTATTTGTGCAGGTTCTTACAGAGAAGAATACCTAATTGTCTCAAGAGCTGGAAGAGCGCAAGGCCCAGCTACGGGCCGCAGTTGCCGCATTGAAGGAGTCCGAGACGGCCCCCTCCGGTAACACTTATTTCAAGGAATGATAGGTTCCATATAGTATGTGGCATGCATGCAAATCTAACAATAGATATTGTAGATGACTTCGGAGTGAATCCGGATGAGCAACATGCCATACGACAGCTAAAGGCTGGCGAGGGCGTGCTTACGCAAGTTAGGCGGGAGAAAAACGATGTCCAAGACGCCAATATTCAGCTGGACGTGGAACTAAAAGACGTTCGAGCCCAGCTTGCAGACTCCGTGAAGGAGAATAAGCGGCTTCGACGCGGCATTTTCAGTAAGTGCTTGAACGAACTTTTGAAAGAGTTCGGCAAAGAAGCCGGCTAACAGAGTTATGTCTGCAGGCATGCTGACGGGTCGTCCCGCGGAGGAGATGCCCGGGTCTATGGGTGATCTTCTACCTGAGCTCTCACAACTGCACGAACAAGTTCGGCAGGTGATGCAGGGTATTGCCCAGGCCTTGTGGCCATTCGTCTCCCTGCCAGCAGGCATTGGAGATCTTGCAGAGAAGCTCAAGGGACCACAGCGGTGCTTCCGATTATGGAAGATATCAGCCTGCCGTTAAGGTGCCAGGGAAGCCTGGGCCATGGTGAAGACGCGGTATACCAAGGCTGACCCAAACCACGTGGCCGAGGTCGGACCTGTGGGGCCTGATGGGAAAGAGATCCCCGTCAGTTTGGTGTATGACCAAGTAGAATTAGCCGCAAAGTATTCCCAACAGGATTGTAGGCTAGACAGCCTGTTGGATGGGATAGAAGAAGAATTTAGTCAGTCTAAGTGACTGTGTAACTTAAGTGACATATATAATGTCCCTAGCCAGATTGTAAATCATTTGTAATGGCGGACCTTTTCGCTTCGACCTCCGGACCCTATAGTCTGGAGTGTATCCGAATACCCGCTCAGTTATATAAAAACCGGGGTATGCATGCAAACCAGGCGTAGGGGTCATAAGTGCTTGAACATACAAGTACCCAACTAGCTATGTTATATTACATGGATAGTAAGAAACATCTTCCAGGGAGAATAGTTCCGTTAAGGGTTCCTTTCCCTAGGTACGCATGCCCTAATGTGCATGTCCGAACTGCGAAAAAAGACGCAGGCAAAAAACATCTGGGGGCATGTATCAAAATAAATAAAAGCCATCTTTTGTTCACCGACCGAATATTCCCTTAAGAATGCTAGCTTTCGGCTTCACCCAGTCTGAGGTACACATCCGGCTAACCCGGCAGTAACAATCACAGAGGTGCTCCCCTTATGCCCTAGCCGAATTAACGAGAACGTAGGGCATAAATACAAGAGCCAGGCAACCCAGCTTGGCCAAAACTTAAGTCATATCGATGCATATAATGGCGAAAAAAGGTACATGCAGAAGAATAACACCTGTGCAGGGCATGAAGCTCAGAAAAATAGTTATATTAAGCTTCTGTATAAGAAGCCCCCAGGTATGATGAGCGCGGTTGGCGTGCTAATATTGTGTAGTCAAGACACAAGTTGGCCTTTTAAGGCCTTGAGGAGAAGGAAAAAGAAGAAAGAAAGAGAGAAAAGACAGATAATGTATATTAAAAAAATGGACAAGGGTAAGGAGACGAACATAGAGTCCGGCACTAGGCATAGAATATTCGGAGTCTGGCTGCGTTCCATGGCTTTGGCTCAAGTCGATTGTCCGATGCATCCCGCGGACGGTACGCTTCGCCGGTCAGAACTTGGTCAATAATGAAGGGACCTTCCCATTTGGGCTTAAGCTTGTTCCTTTTCTTCTCCGGCAGGCGTAGAACTAGTTCGCCAACGTTATAAGTTTTGGCCCGTACTTCTCTGCTTTGGTACCTTCGAGCCCGTTGCTGATAGAATGCGGAATGGGCTTTTGCCATGTTGCGCTCCTCCTCCAGGGCGTCCAAACTGTCCTGCCGATCAAGCTCGGCCTCTTATTCTTCATACATGCGCACTCGAGGTGAGTCATGAATTATGTCGTAGGGCAGAACCGCCTCTGCGCCGTACACCATAAAGAATGGTGTGTATCTGGTAGTGCGATTCAGCATGGTCCGCAGCCCCCATAAGACGGAGTCGAGCTCCTCTACCCAGTGCGTGTTAGACTCCTTTAAGGACCGCACTAATCTGGGTTTGATGCCGCTCATGATAAGACCATTTGCTCGCTCGACTTGACCGTTAGTTTGCGGGTGATAGATGGAAGCATAATCGAGCTTGATGCCCATGTTGCTGCACCAAAGTTTTACCTCGTCGGCTGTGAAATTCGTGCCGTTGTCGGTGATGATGCTGTGGGGGACGCCATAACGGTGTACAACCCCAGATATGAAGTCTATCACCGGTCCGGATTCGGCCGTTTTAACGGGTTTGGCTTCTATCCATTTGGTGAATTTATCCACCATGACCAGTAAGTATTTTTTCTTATGGGTTCCCCCTTTAAGGGGTCCGACCATATCAAGCCCCCAGACCACGAAGGGCCAGTTAATGGGGATTGTTTGGAGAGCGGTGGGCGGCATGTGGCTCTGATTTGCAAAAAGCTGGCAATCAACGCAGCGTTGGACCAAGTCCTGTGCATCTGCCCAGGCCGTCGGCCAATAGAAACCTGTACTGAAGGCCTTGCTTACAAGGGTCCGGGCCGCGGCGTGGTGGCCGCCGAGTCCAGCATGGATTTCTGCCAACAGCTTCCGCCCTTCCTCTTCGGAGATGCACCTTTGAAGGACTCCGGTAGTGCTTTTCTTATAAAGCTCTCCCTCGTGGACCTTGTAGGCTTTAGATCGCCGCACTATGCTGCGTGCCTCATTTTGGTCCTCGGGTAGTTCCTTCCTAGTTAGGTAGGCCAGGAATGGTTCTGTCCACAGGGCTATGACGACCATTATTACGTGGGCTAAAGGTGTTATTTCGGTGGCAGAGCCTCCGATTGTGTCAGAGTGTTCGGTATCTGGCGTTGTGGCCGGGTCCGGACTATTGTTACCGGTGTCCCCTCCCATACCACGGATGGCTTAAACAACCTTTCCAAGAAGATGTTAGGTGGGACAGGGTCGCCCTTAGCGCCAATACGGGCGAGAATATCCGCCGCCTGATTGTTTTCCTGAGCCACATGGTGGAATTCGAGCCCCTCGAACCAAGCTGACATCTTGAGGACGGCGTTGCGATAAGCCGCCATTTTCGGATCCTTGGCATCGAAGTCTCCATTTATTTGGGATGTTGCGAGGTTCGAGTCCCCACGCACCTCCAGGCGTCGAATTCCCATGGAAACTGCCATGCGAAGACCATGTAATAGGGCCTCATATTCGGCTACGTTGTTGGAGTCTGTGTACAGTATTTGGAGTACGTATTGGACTATATCTCCGGTGGGGGACGTCAGGACGACGACAGCCCCTAGACCAGCCAGCATTTTAGAGCCGTTGAAGTGCATAATCCAATTGGAGTACGCGCCGTACTCTTTAGGGAGTTCAGCCTCTGTCCATTCGGCGACAAAATTGGCCAATACTTGCGACTTAATGGCTCACCGAGGTTTATATGTTATGTCGAACGGGAGGAGCTCAATGGCCCATTCGGCAATCCGGCCCATGGCGTCGCGGTTGTTTATTATGTCGTTGAGTGGTACTTCCGAGGCACTGTGACTGAACACTCTTGAAAGTAGTGTCTTAGTTTCCGGGATGCCATGAATACCGCATATGCTATCTTTTGATAATGCGGGTACCGTGATTTGCATGGAGTGAGGACAGTGGATACATAATATACCGGCTTTTGAAGTGGGTATTTATGTTCGTCCGTTTCTCGTTCGACGACGAGCACTGCGCTTACAACTTGATGAGTTGCCGCTATGTACAGCAGCATTGGTTCCCTGATGTTTGGCGCGGCCAGGATTGGGTTGGTGGCCAAGATGGCCTTTATGTCTTCCAGTCCGGCCGTGGACGCGTCCATCCACTCGAAGTTTTTGGTGCGCCGAAGAAGGCGATAAAGGGGTAATGCCTTTTCTCCTAATCGGGAGATAAAGAGGCTTAAGGCCACCACGCATCCAGTTAACTTCTGGATTTGCTTGAGGTCAGTTGGGATGGCCAACTGCGACAGGGCTCAGATTTTTGCTGGATTTGCCTCAATTCCTCTACTGGAGACGATGAAGCCCAGTAGCTTTCCGGCGGGCACGCCGAAGACGCATTTTTCCGGATTGAGCTTGATGTCGTATGTTCAGAGATTGTCGAATGTGAGCCTCATGTCGTCTATTAGGGATTCGACACGTCTGGTTTTAACGACCACATCGTCTACGTATGCCTCCACTATTTTGCCGATCTATTTTTCCAGGCATGTCTGAATCATGCGTTGATACGTTGCACCGGCGTCCTTAAGCCCGAAAGGCATAGTGTTGAAACAGAAGGGGCCGTATGGGGTGATAAATGCCGTTGCGGCTTGGTCGGACTCCGCCATCTTAATCTGATGGTATCCGGAGTATCGCCGAGGAAACACAATGAGTCGTGTCCTGCAAAGCGCCGATAATTTGATCGATGGGGGAGGGGAAGGGGTCCTTGGGGAAAGCCTTGTTCAGGTATTTGAAATCCACACATAGGCGCCAGGATTTATCCTTCTTTGGTACCATCAGCAGGTTTGCTAGCCAGTCCGGATGTTTTATTTCTCTAATGAATCTAGCCTCCGATAACAGGCTAGCTCCTCTCCCATGGCTTGTCTCTTAGGTTCGAGAAACGTCAAGAGTCTCGCTTGACCGGCTTGAATCCCTTTAGAATGTTAAGGCTATGCTCGGCCAGCTGCGTGGGATTCTGGCATATCGAGGATGCCGAGCAAATATGTCCCAAATCTCACGCAGACCTCCCGTGGTCTGGCGTCTCTGATGGGGTTTAACTGCGTGCCCGATGGAGGCTGTTTTGTAGGGTCCGTTGGGTGGACTTGGAATTTGACTATTTCATCCATCGGCTTAAAAGAGGTGGACTTGGATCTCTTGTCGAGTATCACGTCGTCCACATCCACCGTGGGCGCAGCACGATTAATTCCTCGGCCACAAGGGCTTGGATAATGCCTCGAGGGCGGTCAAGGCTGTTTTGTTTTTGGCGCGGAGTGCTATGTCCGGATCAGCTAGAGTGATGATTCCATTGGGCCCGGGCATTTTGAGCTTCATGTACCCGTAATGGGGTATGGCTTGGAAGATCGTGAATGCCTCCCGCCCTAGAAGGGCATGGTATCCTCTACTGAACGGGGCCACTTGGAATGTGATTTCTTCAGACCTATAATCTCCGGCGTGCCGAATACCACATCTAGTGTGATTTTCCCAGCGCATCGTGCCTCCCGACTAGGGATGATTCCTCTGAAGGTCGTGTTGCTTTGCTCAATGCGGTTCCTGTCTATTTCCATTTTTTGAAGAGTCTCCTCGTAAATGAGGTTTAATCCGCTGCCGCCGTCCATGAGTACTTTGGTAAGTCGAAAGCCATCCACAATTGGATTGAGGACCAAAGCGGCTGGTGCTCGGGCTGTTCGGAATTTGGGTTCGTCACTGGCATTGAAGGTGATAGCCGTGTCGCTTCATGGATTTATTGCTGCCACGTGTCAGACATCGGCGAGGCTGCGGAGTGCTCGCTTACGCCTATTATTTGAGGCGAAGGTCTCGAAGACTGTCAATACTGTATTGTTATCCACGGGATGGTGCTCTGCGGTGTTTTGAATGAGGAGATCCTCATCGCTTTTGGCCACCTGCTGGAGTACCCAACATGTTCTCAGGCTGTGTGTTGGTATGGTATCTGCTATACTGTGGATTTTGCAGGGCCCGTTGAGCCATCCCTCCAATATGGTTCCACGCCCTGTAGTGGGCTTTTGCTTATTTGTGATTGAATCGGGCGACTTATGAGAGTGCACCCTTTTAATTCGGACTGTGTGTTTAGTCAGAGCCGGATTATCCCAGAATTTTGTTTCGGTTTTCCAGGCACTTTCCATCGCACAGTACTTCCGTACTATGGCCGCCAAGTCAGTGAAGCGTGCTATGTCACGGCGACTTATGGCGTTGAGGATTCCCTTGTCCGTGCAATTATTCCAGAAGAATGAGATTGCGTCTTCCTCGTGACAGTCCTTGAACTTGTTCATTACAAGGAGGAATATGGCCCAATAATGATGTACTGTTTCCTGAGGCTCTTGCCTAATGTGGGAAAGATCGTTTATATCTGGGTGGGTGGGTGGATTTGAGTCCGAACCCTGACCCGATCTGAGACCCGGGGGCAGAGGAGTTCTGATCTTGGAAGTTAGGGCTCTGGGATGTTGCCCAATAGGTCTGGCCCGCTGCCTGATTCTAGGTTCAGGGCTTGGGCGATGTCCTTCCATAAACGGGTATCCAGCTCGGAGAGCTCGGGAATCCGGACATAGTTTGTACTCAAGATAGAGGAAGAATCGCTGCATTGTTCCTCCACCACCGCTATCTGATGAGTGACCAGCGGAGAGTTAATCTCCCTTTGGTCGGGTTTAAGCCCAATCCGATCATAGTCCGTAGCGACTCCCAAAGCGGCGATGCGATCCAAAATCTCGTTTAGGGAAGAGAGCTCCATTGGATTCATCTGCTCGGCAAGTTCCGAGCCGACGTGGAGGCTGTTTTCGATGACCGAGAAGTCATCGTCGGTGTAGCAACCGAACGGGCGGTCATGACGAAGCCGCCTAGACGGAGAGTTTGGCCGACAGCCAGGGGTCCCCCAGAGGTGACGTTGTCCTTGACAACGAGATGAGGCATCCTTCCTTACGGTGACGACACAGTGGAACTCTCGATGAAAGCACCAATGTCAGTGTAAAAACTGGCGGATCTCGGGTAGGGGGTCCCGAACTGTGCGTCTAAGGTGGATGGTAACAAGAGGCGGGGGGCACGATGTTTACCCAGGTTCGGGCCCTCTCGATGGAGGTAATACCCTACTTCCTACTTGCACTACAAAAAAAGACACATCCGTGACATTTTGGGCCGAACGATTTTTTTTATGTCATACATATGACACTTCTATGATGATAATTGTGACAAAACCCGGTATCATCATAGATGTGGTGGGCTCCTACTTCTATGACAAAAAATCATGACAGAAAATGGGATTTTCGTCCTGGGCGGGCCGGAGACGCAGCTGCATTACATTCTTTGGGCCGTCAATGACGGAAAAAACTGTGGTAGAAGCGAGGGCGAGGAAAATTTCGGGGAGTTCCCGGTTACGGTGGGAGGCCGGGTGTCGGATTTCGGGTTCTGGCAGACCCTTGAGGTTCGAACACTGGGGTGCGCGCGGAGATCCAACCTTCCACTGTCTCGCACCTCGCCGAATCGCTGGGACCTAAACTACTAAACAGAACAGCACAAGAGACACAAGATTTATATTAGTTCGGGCCACCGTTGTGGTGTAATACCCTACTCTAGTGTGTGGTGTGGTGGATTGCCTCTTGGGCTGATGAAGAACAGTACAAGGAAGAACAGCCTCGCAGTGTCATTCTGGCGGGTGTGATGAACTGCTAGGTGGTGTTGATTGCTCTAGCTCTTGGTTTCTTGATGAGGATTCGGTCTCATCCTGTATGGGATCCTCTACCTGTGGGTGGCTACTCCTATTTATAGGCGAAGGCCTGGGCCTCTTCCCAAATATTGAGCAGGAAGGGCGCCAACAATTAGCCATTTTGAAGGGGAACAACGGGTACACTTATCTGACTAAAGTTGGTCCTCGCCAAAGGCTCGTGATAGCCTTTGCTTGGGCTCCACGGTGACTCCTTCCTCCCGTTGGGCTGGTCTTGGTCTTGTTGCAATCAAATGATGCCTTTGCTTGATGCTCTACTGCGCTTGCTCCCTTTGCACCAAAGAGGAAAGGAGGACATTGTGTGGTTGGCGGCGCCCGGGCGCCCTTGGTCGTCATGGCTTGCGTCATGGGCACCTCGCGAGTACCCTGCCTTGAACTCTCCGCCTCCTCATGAGCCCACTGACGAGGCCGTGCACGAGAAGCTCCTCGTCGTCCGCCTGCGAGGCTTGGCCCCTCGCGAGGGTCTTGAGCTTGCATTGATGAAGATGGGCTGTCTTGGGCCTCCTTGAGCCACGCCGGAGGCCGCAGTAAGCAAGTCAGGGACCCCGTTCCCGAACGCCGATAGTAGCCCGGGCCTGGCGCGCGAACTTGGCCGCGCAGAGGCGAAAGGGCAAGTCGCGAGCGTCCACGGCCCTAACAGCTCTGCGGCCTTGG
Organism: Aegilops longissima; assembly: GCA_021605205.1. NCBI lineage: Eukaryota > Viridiplantae > Streptophyta > Magnoliopsida > Poales > Poaceae > Aegilops > Aegilops longissima. The sequence continues at coordinate 535,935,564 of CM038681.1, read as the reverse complement.
GTGCCGCGTGGCGGTTGATTGACGCAGCGTCGCTTTGCTTCCCCATGATGCCTTGGTAACCGCCGGATTCGACAAGTCCTGCATGCGAGTTGGTCATGATTACGGTGATCGTGAAGGCCGACGTTTGGCCTTCGCCCGGCTATAAGGACCAGGCGGCGCGCGCCCTTCCATCTATCCTTTCTTGTCTCTCCTTCTTCTCCATGGCTCCACCAAGGAAGTTCTCGGCGCAGAGAAGGGAAGGGCGTCGGTCGAGTCTTCCTCTCCTCCGCCTAAGCGTGGTCGAGGTCGCCCTTGCAAGCATCCCGTGGCCTCCACGGCGGTCCCCAGCGGTCATGAGGAGGCTCTCGGCATGGCGACGAGCGGCTGGCCACGGTCGGGCGTGCCCGGCGCTGTCCCCGAGGCCGCCTCCATGCTCTTTGAAGTGCTGCGGAGTTCATGGTGAGGCGGAGGAGCCGTCCGCATCCGGCTTCAGCTCCGCGTTTCCTCTGGGTGAGCTTCGGATGGCGCCTGGCGAGCCTCTCGCTCTCGAGCGGATGGCTGCTGCAGCCGGGCCGTGGGCTTCTCTCGAGGTCTCGCTCTGAGGAACCTGTTCTGGCCCGGTGGCGAGATGTTCGCTTCGCTGCGTGGTCTTCGCCGCCGGTGTTCCTGCACTTCAAGTCGGCGGGCGCCACCCTCTCGTGAGGGTGTTCGGGAAAACGGTCGCCGCATGGGGTGCTGCCTCGAAGGCGATGACCGCGGCCGAGGACTCAGCCCGGCGTGGATGGAGAGGGCAGCGGGCGGTGGGCGATGCTCGTGACTCCTCACGCTTCACCAGCTCTTCTTGGTGGTGATTCTTCCAAGAGCGGCGCGGCCAGCCCCCCGCCAGCGCTGCTTGGGGGGTGGCAGCGGGTCCGCTTGCCGTCGCGCCCCGGTGAAGCGCGAGAGGGAGTCCACCTGAGCTCCAAAGACGGCTCGAGCCTTCCAAGAGGGCCGGCACGGGGCGTGCATCACCTGCTTTTGTCCTTTTTCTTTCTTTTCTCCTGCGCAAAAAAGGCAACAATGTGTGGCCCCGTGGGGGCGTGTTTAGGTTAACGCCATTAATTATTATACTGCTTTTGTTATCCACGACATGTTCCTTTACATTGTCGCCCATTCGCAAGTGAACTCCATCCGTGGCAGCGGGGCGACCGATCGAGCCCGTGTTCAAGTTGTGCTGCCCGTGAGGCATGGTCGGGGGGTGCTCCAGCTGTGGACCAGGCCGTGCAAACTTGAGCGATAGGGGCAGGAGCGCTGCGAGGCTCGAGGGCCTCGCCTCATGAGTCCCCTACGCAAGAGAAATCGAGGCAGGAGAGCGAAAAAGATCGAAGAACCACAGACCAAAAGAGGGCGATAGTTTTGATAAAAACTCCAAATGGGAATAACTAGTCAACTGCAGAAAGCAAATGAAAAAGCCGCGTCCGGCACCTAGTCTAGTCTTGACGTCTTCTCACCAGGTATGAGCTAAGTGCTGCCATCTGGCGTGGGAGGGAGCCCGGGGCTGGAGGCCGGCACTCCTGAGACTCCGGGCGTGTACAGCCCCAACTCATTATTACGTGAGAGTGTCACGGGCGGCAAGCTTCACGGTGGCCCTCTTCACGAGCTTCGGCCTTTCTTGGGAAGCAGGCTTCACGGCGTTGCCCACTTCACGAGCTCGGGCCTTTCTTCCGGAAGCGAGCTTCACGGGCGTTGCCCTCTTCACGGGCTCGGGCCCTTTCGAGCGCGACACCTTCACAGGCGTTCGCCTTCTTCCTGAGCTCGGGCCTTTTCCAAAAGGATGAGCTTCACAGCATTCGCCTTCCTCACAGGCTCTGGGCCTTTTCCAAAAAGATGAGCTTCACAGGCATTCGCGTTCCTCACAGGCTCTGGGCCTTTTCCAAAAAGATGAGCTTCACAGGCACTCGCCTTCCTCACAAGCTCTGGGCCTTTTCCAAAAAGATGAGCTTCACAGGCATTCGCCTTCCTCACAGGCTCTAGGCCTTTTCCAAAAAGATGAGCTTCACAGGCACTTGCCTTCTTCACAGGCTCTGGGCCTTTTCCAAAAAGATGAGCTTCACAGGCACTTGCCTTCTTCACAGGCTCTGGGCCTTTCCCAAAAAGGTGAGCTTCACAGGCATTTGCCTTCTTCACAGGCTCTGGGCCTTTTTAGGGGTAAAACCTCCGGAGGTGCTGGATGTTCCACGCGTTCTGTATAGGTACTCCCTCTTGAGTCTCCAAGCACACGGAGCCAGGCCTGGAAACATGAACAACCTTGAATGGGCCCTCCCACATGGGAGAGAGCTTATGCAATCCCTCCCTGGAGAGGACCCGGCGGAGCATGAGGTCCCCTACCTCGAGAGTTCTGAGGCGGATGTTGCGGCAGTGGTATCGCCGGAGTGCCTGCTGGTACCTTGCCGCTCGCGGCGCGGCTTCTCGACGGCGCTCCTCCCCGGCCACGAGGCCATCCCCGCATGGCGTCCCGCAACGTTTCATCGAACGCCAGGGACCCGCGCGGATCGATGCTTGACCTCGTGAGGGAGGACCGCTTCGGCTCCGTAGACCAGGAAGAAGGGGGTCTCCCCAGTTGGCTTGGTTGCGGTTGTGCGGATGGACCACAACACGGACGGAAGCTCGTCATACCAGCCCCTGCCGTAGGCCTCCAGTTTCTTCTTGAACGTCCTGGTCTTGAGGCCTCTCAGGACCTCTGCATTGGCCCGCTCGGCCTGGCCATTGCTGCGGGGGTGCGCCACCGAAGCGTAGCATATCGCAGAACCAGCGGGGATGGCGCGGACGACAGCGGAGGGAGGCCGGCGTTCGCCTGCGGACGATCCTCGCGAGGCTGATCCCTCCAGCCTCCCTCGCGAGGCGGGTCTTGCCATAGGTCCTCGCGAGGTTGGTCACGCCACCCTTGGCGCGGGCCGCGGTCTTCCCAGCGTCCTGCATTCCTTCCTCCTCCTCGGCCAGAGCCCGGTCGCTGCGCTCGGGCGTCTGCCGACCCTTCCTTCACGTCGGCCGGAGCTCTTGGCATTCATTGGTGTTGTGGGTGTGGAGGTCGTGGTACACGCAGATGCTGCTGCCCTTGGAGGACTCGGGCTGATCTACGCCTCGCTTGGTGTGCGGTTCGGCCGCCGTCGGCAGCCCCTTGCGCTTCACGTCCTTGGCCTGGACTTCTTTTCTTGGGATCCGCGGCGGGCTGCTCGAGGAGGGAGAGGCGCCTCAGCCTGGCGCGCCAGTCGCCAAGTTGAACAGCTCAAGGAGGTGCATGATCTTCATGCATCGCCAGCTCCTCCTTCATCTTGGCGTCGCGACGCCGTCGGAGAAGGCGAGATGATGGCCTCCTCTGTTACCACAGGGATCTTGGTAGCGAGTTGTTGAAGCGCCGGATGTACTTTGTAGGGTTTCCCGGCTGCTTTGTGATTCGGCGCATGTAAACTTCGGCGGTGGCGGTCGCGAGTACCACAGAAGTTGGCGATGAAGCGGGTGCGCATCTCGGCCGAGAAGAGATCGTGCACAGGGCCGATTTAGGAGCAGGTGCGGGCTCCGTCCTTGAGAGCCATGGGAAACCAGTTCTTTCATCCCGTTGGCAGCCTCGATGCCCAGCTCGTAGAGCTGGAGGAACTCCGTAGGGTCACCATGCTGTCCATAGCGAGGAGGCAGGTCTGCTTGAACTTGGCGGGCTACGCGACTGCTGCGCAGCTCGGAGGTGAAAGGCAGCCCAGCTGGGCTGCTGGGGCCTTGGACGGCAGAGAGCTTGGTCTTGTGGGCCTCCTGCGCCTGGGCTGGGGCAGCGCAGGTCTTGACGTCTTTGGGCGAGGCCTTTCGGGCAGCTTCTTGTGGGCGAGAACTTCTTGACAGCTCTGCTCATGCAGCGCGGCGCTGGCGGAGCAGGTTCCGCCCGAGGACCGCGCGCTTTAGCTGTGGCGCCTTCGAGGAGGAGGCGGCTGAGGCGCCCCGGGAGCTTCATCGCTCGCGCGGGGCGGGGTGCGGTGCAGTGAGACGGACGGTGCGGGGGCGCCTCCTGCAGCGCGGACGAGCTCGTCGACTCAGTCGAGCCATTCTTCGTAGACGTCGTCGACGGGGCGGTAGCGCAGGAGCTTGTTTGCCGCAATGAGTGCAGCTCGGGCCTCCATGGCAGCGAAGCGCGTGGCGAAGAACCAGCGAGGTGAGCGAAAGCGTGGCGGTGCGTCGTCCCCCCTCATGGGCCGGTGTTGGGGCGATGCTTGCTGCTCGTTCCCCGCCGGGCGATGGCGGCGTTAGCGGCGAGTGATAGGGAACGCGAGGCGCCCGCCGACGAGAGCTGTCTGGCGACATGGGAGGCGAGGGCGGCTCGGCGCTTCGGCGCTGGCTCGGCGGGCGTCGATATGGTTGCGGTGGTCGGGAAGAACGAGGTGACGAAGGCGATTCAGCACACCTACAGCGCGCGCAAATGTCGGATTTCGGTTCCGCAGACCCTTGAGGTTCGAACACTGGGGTGCGTGCGGAGATCCAACCTTCCACCGTCTCGCACCTCGCCGAATCGCTGGGACCTAAACTACTAAACAAAACAGCACAAGAGACACAAGATTTATACTAGTTCGGGCCACCGTTGTGGTGTAATACCCTACTCTAGTGTGTGGTGTGGTGGATTGCCTCTTGGGCTGATGAAGAACAGTACAAGGAAGAACAGCCTCGCGAGGGTCTGTTCCTGGCGGGTGTGATGAACTACTAGGTGGTGTTCATTTTCTCTAGCTACTGGTTTCTTGATGAGGATTCCGGTCTCATCCCGGGGGCGGATCCCTCTACCCTGTGGGTGGCTACTCCTATTTATAGGCGAAGGCCCTGGGCCTCTTCCCAAATATTGAGCGGAAGGGCGCCAACAATTGACCATTTGAAGGGGAACAGCGGTACACTTATCCCGACTAAAGTTGGTCCTCGCCGCCAAAGGCTCTGGTGATGGCCTTTGCTTGGGCTCCACGGTGACTCCCTTCCTGCCGTTGGGCTGGTCTTGGTCTTGTTGCACCGAAACGGATGCTTTTGCTTGATGCTCTCGCCTGCGCTTGCTCCCTTTGCACCAAAGAGGAAAGGAGGACACTGCGCGGGCTGGTGCACGGCTGGCGCCCTTAGTGCGTCATGGCTTGCGTCATGGGCACCTCGCGAGGTACCCTGCCTTGAACTCTCCGCCTCCTCATGAGCCAGCTGACGAGGCCGTGCTCGAGAAGCTCCTCGTCGTTCGCCCTGCAATCTGGCCCCTCGCGAGGTCTTGAGCTGCGTTGATGAAGATGGGCTGTCTGGGCCTCCTTGAGCCACGCCGCGAGGCCGCAGCGAGCAAGTCTGGGGACCCCGTTCCCGAACGCCGACACCGGGGCCGGCGATGCGCGCTTTCTCTCGTGCGTGCTGCAGCGTGTGTGCGGCGGCTCTAATCAACTCGAAGCGGGCGTTGGGCTCTAATCGAACCCGGCGATTGCGCGCAGTAACAGCGTTCACGAACTGGCGATCGATCGATGGCTGTTAATCGAACCCGATCGAGCGATTCGCCGCTATGCTGCTAATCAAGCCGATCGATTGGATGAGCGATGGCGTTGCGGCGTGGGTTGGATGAGCGATGGCGGTGGCATTGCCTTTGGATGAACAGGACCCGTGGTGTGGAGGGCTGGATGAACAATAGATGGTGGAGGGTGCCCGTGGAGGGTGGTTGAACAGGACCCGTGGTGTGGAGGGCTGGATGAGCAGTGAGCGGTGGAGGGGTGGTTGAGCGATGGCGGTGGAGTAGCGCGGTGGAGGCTGGATGAATAGGAGCCCGTGGAGGCTGGAGGAGGTCGACGGTAGCCCATGGAGGCCGGAGGAGGTCGACGGTGGAGATGAACGAGATCCGTGGAGTCCTGCTTTTGCGGTACACCACACCCTCCCGATGAACAGGACCCCGTTTACGCCTGTAGGAGGTCCGTTTAAATCCGTTTCGCGATGCGCCACACCCTCCCGATCAACAGACCCCGTTTGACCGTAGGAGGTCCGTTTAAATCCGTTTTGCGATGCGCCACACCCTCCCGATCAACGGGACCCCGTTTGACCGTGGGAGGTCCGTTTCCTCCGCTTTTGCGATGCGCCACACCCTCCGATCAACAGGACCCCGTTTTGACCGTGGGAGGTCCGTTTCCTCCGTTCTGCGGTACGCGAGGCCTCGTTTGCATCGCCCGTTCCGTCCAAGCCCTCCCGATGAACACGACCACGCATTCCGTTCCGACCCAGCCGGTTGGTTCCCACGCGTTCCGTTGCCTCCCGATGAACACGACACATTCCGTTGCCTCCTGATGAACACGACGCATTCCGTTTCCTCCCCATGAACACGGCGCATTCCGCTGCCTCCCCATGAACACGACGACGATGCTGTTTCTCCGTTCCGACCCAGCCATGTACACGAGCCCTCGCCGTACGTATGCGCGAGTAGGCGTTCGAGACCCCGCCCGTATGTACACATACGTGGCCGTATTTTCTTTCTTGCACCCTGGTCGCTGTACGTACGTGTACATGCTACGTGCGCTCCTCTACCACGACACGTGCGCGCCTCTACATCCACCAGTATATATGTACGTACACGTTCGCGACCAGAATGACAACGCTACGTATGCTTCGACCAGGTGGGTCCCGACTGTCAGGCACTTCCTTGCGTGCGAAGATGTAGCTGGTGGGTCCCAGCAGTCAGGGGGGCGAATTGTTTTTTTGCCCGGACGCACTTCCTTGCGTGCGAAGATGTAGCTGGTGGGTCCCAGCAGCAGGGGGGCGAATTGTTTTTTGCGGGACGCACTTCCTTGCGTGCGAAGATGTAGCCAGTGGGTCCCAGCGGTCGGGAAGCGTTTTTCATGAAATCTGATGGCCCGTCCGGTGGGTCCCACCGTCGGTGGAGGAATCATTATTTTCCGCATAATAAGGAGGCACTTCCTTGCTGCGGCCGTGGACCCAACTGTCAGCCTCTCCACGTACAGTCCACGTCCGATGGAAGTCGTTCCTTGACCACGTTGACCATGCCGCACCGAGGGCACCAGGGCGGTGGACGACGGCGAGGCCTAGGAAGGGGACAACACGGAGCCGGGGAAGATGCGGCAGTGGAAGCCCGCGCGAAGAGGAGTACGAGGGTTCACTGGTTCGGCTATGGTGTGAGGCTGCCGTCGCCGCAGGGCCTGGCCAGCGGTGGGAATAGTAGGGGGCGGTGAGGCCTCCGCGGTAGCACATCCGGCCACGGGAGACAGGAGCATGCGACACGACCGGCGCTGCTTTGGGCGGCTGGAGAAGAAGACCAGAGGTTGAAGAAGCACTACGGCCGTTGGATGAACATCGTACGGTCACTGGAGCTAGAATCGTTTATATTGACTAAGTTGACAAAGCCCTTCGTCCCCGTCAACTTAGTAGGCCCACAAGTCAGCCTCCCACCAAGGTGGGTCCCAGCTAGCAGGGGGGTATTCATTTTTTTGTGCGTAATAAGGAGGCACTTCCGGTGGGTCGGTGATGATGTTAGGGGAACATTTTTTCATGAAATCGGTGGCCCGTCGGTGGGTCCCAGCATCGAGGGCAAATGTTTTTTGTGAAATACTGGTGGGCGTCCGGTGGGTCCCTCGCCGTCGGTGGAGGAATAATTATTTTCATGTAATAAGGAGGCACTTCCTTGCGGCTGCCGTGGACCCACTGTGTCGGCTGTCCACGTCTGATATTCTTCCAATGGAATTCGATCGTTGACCACATTGACCACGCCGCGCCGAGAGCACCACGACGGTGGGCGGCGGCGAGGCCTAGGAAGGGACGATGCGGGCCGGGAAGACGCGCGAAAGGATGCCCACGCGAGAGGAGTACGAGGTTCACTAGTTCGGCTGCGCTGCCGTCGCCGCATAATAACAGGGGGTGTGGGTGAGTGGAGTGGAGGAATTGCCTGGCCAGCGGTGGGAGTAGTATGGGGGCGGTGAGGCCTCCGTGGCAGCACAGCCGGCCACGGGAGGCAGGAGCGGGCGGCATGACCAGCACTGCTTCGGGCGGCTGGAGCAAGAAGACCAGAGGTTGAAGAAGCACTACGGCCGTTGGATGGACATCATACGGTCAGTCGAGCTAGAATCATGCATATTGACTAAGTTTACAAAGCCCTTCGTCCCCGTCAACTTAGTAGTCCCACTATACTGGGTCCCAGCTAGCAGGGGGAGTATTCATTTTTTTGTGCGTAATAAGGAGGCACTTCCTTGCATGCGAAGATATAGCTGGTGGGTCCGAGCTATCAGCGGTGGTAACATTTTTTTCCACGAAATACAGAATCCCTTTTGGTGGATCCCTGATGTCAGGTGGAGGAATCATTATTTTGCGCGTAATAAGGAGGCATTTCCTTGCGTGCGGCCGTGGACCCAGCTGTCAGCCTCTGCATGTACAGTCCACTTCAGATGCATGTTGGTCGTTGACCACGCCACGCCGAGAGCACCATGGCGGTGGACGACGAGGCCTAGGAAGGGAACAACACAGAGGCAGGGAAGACTCGGCAGTTGTTTTTGTTTCCCACGCGGAGGGGAGTACGACTGTACGAGGGTTTACTGGTTCTTCTGCCATCGCTGGAGAATAACAACAAGTGTGGGTGAGTAGAGGGATGGCTAGGCCAGCGATGGGAGTATGGTGGGGCGGTCGGGGCCTGGCGGCAAAGACAGCCAGCCAGGAGGAGGAGGTGGCGAGTGCCGCGCTTGTCTCGAGCGGGCCGAGCAGGAAGAGCAGAGATTGAAGAAGCACGACGACTGTTGGATGGACATCCAATAGTACACAGACCATCTGTGGAAAGCCTCAAATCTGTGGAAAACAACATACAACCCATCTGCCATTATTTCAAATAATTTACAGCCCATTTGCTAATTCTTACGGGTTTTTTTTGGAGCCCATATTCTTTTTGTTAGCATTACAGCCCATATTGTGTCCATGGTTAAAAAATTATACGAAATTTTTCATATGTCGGTGCGGTCTGAACTATTTTTAATCCCGAAATTTCGAGTCACATTCAGATTGATTTTAAAAATAAATTTATATCAATATAAAATCCAATAAATTGTCCATGCATAAAAATCAATGCAATTTAAATTCTCGAAATGAAAAAAAGATATTTGAAACTAATTGCCGGTTTGATGTGTTTTAAAAATGTACCCATTTCTCATTACTGATAGGCCATTTTCTCGGCCAGCCGCATGAAGCTCTCCTCGTCTTTAAAGATTTGCAGCCCAACAGGCCTGATAAAGCGACTTACTTGACAAATCACAAAAAAACTGGGCTAGCCATTTTCAGAAAGAAAAAAACCTACTAGGCTGGTTTGTGGTAAACATAAAAGAAAAGGCTGTCTAGACATGCCAGAGTGTCCCGCACAGCCCAGTTGACACCCTGCTTCCGTCTCAAAAACAAATTAGATAAATTCCACTCCAATTATGGCGATTCATAAAAATGCCACTGCAATTTCCAAACTTTGAAAAATGCCACTGCAATTTTTGCAAACTTTGAAAACGCCATCAGCAGTTTGCAAACTTTAAAAGCCACTCTAAACTTGAAAAATGCCACTAGAAATGGCATTTTCAAAGTTTGGAAATTGCGATGGAATTTCTGGATACACCAGATTTGGAGTGGCATTTATCAAATTAACACAAAACAAAAATAATCTGGGCGATTCTTTGGGTCCCCGTGTCGGCCGCTCGTTGTAATTCTCTCGTTTATTGACTACGTTGACAATGGCATGGGATCCAGATGTCAGAAATCCACTAGGAGGAGCCATTTTTTATTGTCTTGAAATAAGGAGGCACTTGCTTGCGTACTGCCATGACCTTGGCGGGTCCCTGCTGTCATCTTCTCCACGTACAATCATCTCCTGATTGTGTACGCGTCAACTTGCTAGGCCCACAAGTTAGCCTCTAAACCCGTGGAGGACAAATAGAACCCATTAAAAAACAGCCCATTCCATATGTTCAACTGGAAAGTTCAACATTTAGAGCAAAGTAACAGGTCTGATCCACATATAGAGTACTGAACTTCCACGTTGACAACCATCATAGCCAAGTTAACTATCTACTCCCACTAATACTCTAGTAGCGTACACGTACTAACTTACTCTTAGCTAACTAGACGATGCCGGCCGCCATCTGTGGTACACGCTAAACGCCGGCACCGGCGTCGTGCGCCTCGCCTCGGACTTGCAAGAGGTGCGATAGGGTGCATTGCTCGCGCACGTTGGCCCTTTCCATGCCGGCGTGGTCCACTGAAGCTTCGGCTTCCAAGCGGGAAACCCACTTGACAAGCTGGTAGTAAAAATCGGCGTCGCAAACGCGTGCATGCCCGACAGCCTCCAGGGCTATTTGGCGGGCGCCAGCCTCAACGTAGTCGGCCCAGTTGCGGGCGCTCTGCTCGCGACTCAGAGCGTCGGTGTGCTGCTGCTCCATGTCCCGCTGGCGGCGCAAATCGGTGATACGCTGCTCCTCCGCCAGGCGGTCGCGCTCCAACAACTCCTGCTCCTCCGCCATGCGGTCGCGCTCCAACAACTCCTCGATCTCCGCATTGCCATCTAAAGACAGATATAATGCCTCCTCCCTCCGTCTGCCTTCCGGTGAAAACCCGAACACTAGTTCCGACGGTGACCGCCTCCGGCATCGCCTACCGCGGACGGGCGGGGGCATGGCGGACGTGGCGAGCGATGTTGGGACGGTGGGGGCTTATGAGGATATGGCAAGTTGGGTCACGGTGGCACCGGAGAAGGCCGAGAAACAATACTTATAGGCGGAAGGTAGAGCGACGGTCATCGGAATTTAAGGCATAATGGCTTAGCGTGCCAGCTTGCCATGGAAAACTAGAGAAACTGAAATTATGATCATGCCCCCCGTCCCATCTGGTCGCACGCCGCATGGCGGTCAAACCAAGGCACTCGAATCATCTCCTCCTTGTCAATAATGATTCCACGGTTTAAAAAGCTCACAACAATTAAAGCGTATCTTTTTCGCATCGCTTAGCTGCCTTAATTACGGCCGGCTGCATGCAGCACTCGTAATCGCTTCATAAGCGATGAGAAGCAGCATGCAACGAGTCGCAGCCGAGAACACGCATGCAGCCACTTAAATCGCTGGAATTAATTAGGCTTAAACTTCTGCATGCCGTTAATTATTGCCATGGCTTGGTCTTGCTGCTTTGCTCACGGGACTAATAAACCCGGACGGAGGGAGTACCTTGGTTGGTGAGAGGTTTGAATTAAGCACTTCAAACTGGAAAGGAGGTACTAGTACGTGCGTGATCCGCTATTTATTCGTGTAGGATCGAGTAGGTCGTTTCTTGAATTGAGCCCTGCAAACCGGAAAGGAGGTAGTACATGCGTGATCTGCTATTTATCCGTGTAGGATCGATAGTGTAGCTTGTCAGTTTCTTTAGAGGTAGGCATTTTTATCCGTGTAGGATCGATAGTGTAGCTTGTTAGTTTCTTCAGAGGTAGGCATTTTTATTCAAAAAACTGCCACTTCACATCTTGCGTCGCAAATAAAACTGCCAGGAGCGCATTTGTAGGCTAGCTAGTGATCAATCAGTAACTTGTAAACACTGAGCGAATAGAAATAAGTAACTGTTAATGCATCTCAATGATTCACAGATCATATACAAATATGTAGCTCCAAAAGCAAAGATCAACCACTTTGGATCTTGCGTCGCAATTAAAACTAACTAGTACGATTCCCATACATAAGATCAACATGTTAATGCATCTCAATGATTCCCATATCATATACAAATATGTAGCTCCAAAAGCAAAGATCTAGAAAAAACATCTGTTCTTCCTACTAACATGGATGCTTCTCTTGGCCAACATTCAGTACAGACTGAAAGACAATTTTTTTGTGAAGTCTACAATTCCTCTTGCAAACATAAGTGGTTTCACCAACAACCGGAACCATGAGAATGAACCACACATGATGGAGGAACATCCACTGCAATATGATTTGGTCTTTTCTCGATCACACCACGAGACTATTTTCGGAATACAAACTTTAACTTAGGCAAAATGATGCCCATTGTATAATCAGACCAAAGCAATGAAGCACCTAGTGTTGGCCAATAAATAGTACAGTACTACTTTTCTGCAGTCCATGAAGTGTCTATCCAATCTTTCTATGTCTATTTTCAAATGGCACTGCATGCAGTGACTATACTATTCTCTTGTGAAGTTCAACCAAAATTGCGGACACTTTTTTTGTTTGCCAAATAGCAACGGGCAGACATCTCTGTCTGCACAAATATCAAGCAGCTAGTAAACATATACCACACCTTGTATTTTTGGTTTAAACATGTCTCTTCCGCTTAGCATCTGTCATGTTCTCTACCGGACAATCGATCTGATTATGTTTTGCCTGGAAAATTTCATACTGAATTGATTTGCTTGTTCGAGCAGAAATATAGCGCCTATTCTTCATCGGACCAAGGATATCCATGTTACATGATGGAAGATGTGAAATCGATACAACCAAAATTGAGCATCCAATCATTGAATACTGTCCTGCACCTCCAATGTAGGTCCACCCCTTAATAAATTCAAATGCAAACCACTAGTATTACTATCTAATGATAGTACAAAAGAGTAGCAAGATAGTAGCAAACCATGTACCTTCGTAATGAACAGCTCATAGTGCCACCAATTGGATATAAAGGTTTGGAAAAAACATGCTCCTAATGTTGAACCAGTTGGACTTTTTGTGCAGTTCCACTAAAATCGAGCATCCTGTTTGCATAGATATTGAAAGTGTGATTACTCTAAAAGTGGCACTAGTTGAAGCATAGACTCACAAATATAAGCATTCCAATTTCTTAATGGGAAAAGGTAGCAATCTGTTTCTAACCACCTGTTTGAAGGAATAAATAAAGCAACAATGGTGATGTCGGAAGGCATACATAGTTTTTTCTAAAAAACTGAGCCATTCCTGACCTTTCCTCTTCTTTAAGCAAATTTTGTGTAGTTCTACTAAAATAAAATGTCATCACTGCCTTTACAATTCAGTGACACTGTACAAAAGGAAATGACTTAACATTACATCATGATGTCGGTATGTAGTCGACGTGCATTAGAGACAAACATACGTACCTCCTCCGATAACATAATGAACATTAATTTTAACAAAGGTGTGACTAGCTTTACGGGATAATTTGAGTGAACTCTACACCTTTGTTCCTTAATATAAGACGTTTTCGGTTCAATTTAAAGTACCCAAACGTCTAGTATTTAGAAAAACAGGTAGTAGTTTTCTTGAGCACATATCTGGGAAAGCTTGCCACACTTTATTTATGTAACGCCCCAAGACCGATGCTCGAGTTGCCTTCCATTTATTTCGTCGACGTCGTGTATTTCATTTGATTGTTGCCATGTTCATGATAGTGCCATTCAATCCTTGTGTTTTGTTTCTTGGGCATAGTGTGTTTGCCATTGTCATCTTGTTTTGCATTGTTCCTTTTATTTGTTGCATATGCCATGCTCATCATTGTTAGGTTGCATTGTGCCTCTTGTTTTTTTTGCATTGCATTCCTGATGTTGTTGTCTTGCTATATTCATGTCATATGTATCAACCCCCTTTGATATCTCTCTCAAACCTAGCCATGCACCTTCACCTTTTTCTTCCTCTTCTTTTACTTCTTTATGCAAGTGAGTTCTTCCCTACCCCCTTTAATGTTCATTTTTTTCCTGATGCTAGTTCGCCATGCCTAAACCATCTCTCCCAATTGTCAGCTCTTTTGGACTTGATTTGGTTGGATTCGAAATTGCCTCAAGTTTGAATTTAGTTCAAACTTGCGATAATTTTCTTTCTCTAAAAATGCCCAAATCAATTATTTCAATTAGTGCATAATTCCAGCGTCATGGGGATATTCTTATATGTCTCATACACACCTATTTTATCCCTGTGTTCTCCCGTTTATTTTCTGCCTGAGGAAAAAGAAGATGAGAGAGACAGCAGCAGTAGCAGCAGCCCAGTAGCGCAGCAGCGGTGCAACCCAGCCCGCCAGCTACCTCGCCCTCTGGTAATTCCACCTCTACGCAGCACTTTTTCACCCTGGGCCCGCTTGTCAACCTCTCTCCCCTCACCTTTTCTTCCTTCTCCCGGTTCCTCTCCTTCTCACAGTAAAAGAGAGAGGCAGCACGCAAGGCCACCGTGGCCACCCCGGCGCCCACGCTTCCCCTATAAAGCAGCCCCGCGACTCCCTAGGGTTTCCTCTTTCCCATTCCTCCCTTCCTCCGCGCCGCCGCCGCTCCAGGTAGGTCACCCATGCTTCGCCGACGCCATGGCTGGAGAGAACCCGAGCTCTTCTCCGGCGCGTTCATCCTCCCCTTCGCCGCCGTCTACTTCCGCGGGGAGTGTTGCGACCCTTGACTCGGTTAATCGCTCTCACGCCGCTTCCTCAAGGACTCTGGCGCTTCCTCCCCGACGTCCTCTTCGTCATCGTGGAACGCAAAGACGCTGTCGCGTTCATCTCCTCCTTCCTCGGGTCCGGGACATCACCGTCGGAATTAAATGCCGCCGCGGTCGTCCCGAGCTCGATCGACTCCTCCAACCAACCCTATGTGAGCATCCACGCTTCTCCGGACCTTTTTCCCATCGATTGCATCCTCTATCGTCGTTTGCTCGCATGCCCGTTAGTTCTTCCACCCGACGCACGTCTCCACGGCTGCTCGTCACCGGCGTCGCTTCCATGGACGTCCGGAGATGGATGGCACGTTCGAGGTGAGAATTCACGCGATGATCACAACACGCCCACCCTTGCATTTCGAAAGCACGCCGGAGAGGTAATTCCGGCGAGACCTCCGCCATCATTTTGGTCATCGGCGAGGTTGCTCTGTTTCCTCTGCATGCACGCGCACGCGCACCTCCGTAGACTATCCCGCATACCCGCCGTTTCACCGTTGCCGTTCACGGTGCCGCCGTTGTCTTCTCTCAAGCAGAGGAGAAGAAACCCCGTCCATGAAGAGCTAGTTCAAAAGAAGCCGTGCACCATCCTCATCAACAATAGTAACCACAGCCCGGTGGATCGGGAGCGAGTTCTACCAGGGAGACCGGGTTGAATCAAGTCGGGAACATCTTTTATAACCCCAATTTTGCCTCTGTTGCCTCTATGACAGTGGGACCCATTCAATCATCCTCTCTGTCCACACACCCTCTCCACACCCACACTCCTGCCACCTCAGCACCCGAGCCCACACGTCTTTGACAGTGGCTGCCCCTGCCCGTGTCCCTTATTGTTTTCCTTTTGTTTTGCATTTTAACAGTAATGCCATCGTTTTGAATTGCTAATAACTAAATAATTATGCATCCAAATGAAACATGTCATATATGCTTCTTGCTCAGTTTTTCATGTTCTTTCACAACATGCAACTTTCATCCCTATTAAAAATGTTTATAATTGCTGTTTGCATTATTTTGCATAATTGCCACGCTAAAATGATTTATTTCATATCTAAATAACCGTAGCTCGGATTTAAATAAATTATATATGTAAATGGGGTAGAGAAATGCCTAGTTTATCATGGTAGCATTACTTTGCATGTTTAACAACTCTAAAATATGCTTTAGGTCAGATCTGTTCCAAATCCATAATTTGCATATGGGGATTTTCGGAATTGTTGTTCGTTGTTTCCGCCTCATTTAAACTTGCCTAGATAGGTAGTTTCAATATGCTTCACCTCTTGCCATGTTTAACAACATTTAATATTGTTGAGTACCTAATCGGGAGAGAACTAAATAAGTGTTGTGGTGTTCCGTCAATATGCAACTCGTTGCATATTGGGCTCCATTTAACTTGTAGTTTTGTTTGTGCTTATTGCCATGCCATGCCTCTTTAAACCGGGCATGCATCATACTTGTTTGTGCTTCATGCCATGTTTATGTGTTGGTTGTTTACCATGTTGTTTGCTTCTTTCCGGGTTGCTTCTCTCGTTAGCTTCGGTTTTCGTTCCGGAGTTGTGAGGATTCATTCGACTTCGTCCGTTTGTCTTCTTCATGGATTCGTTCTTCTTCCTTGCGGGATTTCAGGCAAGATGATCATACCCTCGAAATCACTACTATCTTTGCTATGCTAGTTTGCTCGCTCTTTTGCTATGCCAATGCTACGATGCCTACCATTTGCTTGTCAGCCTCCCAAATTGCCATGTCAAACCTCTAACCCACCTTGTCCTAGCAAACCATTGTTTGGCTATGTTACCGCTTTGCTCAGCCCCTCTTATAGCGTTGTTAGTTGCAGGTGAAGATGAAGTTTGTTCCTTGTTGGAACATGGAGATGTTGTTCCCTGTTGGAACATGTTTACTTGTTGGGATATCACAATATTCTTATTTAATTAATGCATCTATATACTTGGTAAAGGGTGGAAGGCTCGGCCTTATGCCCGTGTTTTGTTCCACTCTTGCCGCCCTAGTTTCCGTCATACCGTGTTATGTTCCCGGATTTTGCGTTCCTTACACGGTTGGGTGATTTATGGGACCCCTTGACAGTTCGCTTTGAATAAGACTCCTCCAAAGAAGGCCCAACATTGGTTTTACCATTTGCCACCTAAGCCTTTTTCCCTTGGGTTCTGCAGACTCAAGGGTCATCTTTATTTTAACCCCGGGCGGTTCTCCTCCGAGTGCTGGTCCAAACTAGAGCCACTTATGGTGCCGCCCGAGGCAACTTGGGGTATCGTCGGTTGCAGTCGTAGTGTTCATCCGGTGTGCCACGAGACCGAGATATGTGCAGCTCCTATCAGATTTGTCGGCACATCCGGCGGCTTTGCTGGTCTTGTTTTATTCTTTGTCGAAATGTCTTGTAGTCCGGATTCCGAGATCGATCGGGTCTTCCCAGAGAAGGAATATCCTTCGTTGACCGTGAGAGCTTATCATGGGCTAAGTTGGGACACCCTGCAGGTTTGAACTTTCAAAGCCGTGCCAGCGGTTATGTGGCAGATGGGAATTTGTTAATGTCCGTTGTAGAAAACCGAAGTGGATCTTAATTAAATACACCAACGCGTGTGTAACCGTGATGGTCTCTTCTCGTGGTCCGGAAGTGAACACGTGTTGGAGTTATGTTTGACGTAAGTAGTTTCAGGATCACTTCTTGATCGTGGTTGTGCGACCGTGCTTTTGCCTTCTCTTCTCGCTCTCTTTTGCGTATGTTAGCCACCATATATGCTAGTCGCTTGCTGCAGCTCCACCTCACTACCCTGTCCTACCTTTAAGCTTAAATAGTCTTGATCTCGCGGTGTGAGATTGCTGAGTCCCGTGACTCACAGATACTTCAAAACCAGTTTGCGTGTGCCGATTTAAACCGCAGCGGTGATGGACCCGAGCTCAAGGAGGAGCTCGATGAAGATCTTCGTGCATTGTGTTGTTTCGTTTCAGCTGATCGATGAGTGGAGCCAGTTGGGACGATCGGGGATCATGTAGCTTTGGGGTAGTCTTCTTTTATTTTGGTTCCGTAGTCGGACCTTGTTTGTATCTGTATGATGTAATGTTTTACTCATGTATTGTGTGAAGTGGCGATTGTAAGCCAACTATGTATCTCTTTCCCTTATGTATTACATGGGTTGTGTGAAGATTACCTCACTTGCGACATTGCTTTCAATGCGGTTATGCCTCTAAGTCGTGCTTCGACACGTGGGAGATATAGCCGCATCGAGGGCGTTACAAGTTGGTAATCAGAGCCTTCCCCGACTTAGGAGCCCCCTACTTGATTGTTTGCTGGCGTTGTTGAGTCTAGAACGGAAAATGTTTTGAGTCTTAGGATTATATATATCGGAGAGTAGGATTCTTTTACTCCTCAGTCTCTTCGTCGCTCTGGTGAGGTATCCTGACGTAGAGTTTTGACTTTTCTCTCCTCAAATTTCACTAAAATTTTTTTTAGGATCACGTGGGTATCTTGGAATCGTTTCGATGGTTTTGTGACGAGAACATTGTTCTTGGTGCCTCGACATTTAGGGGTTGTGGCGGTGTCCGGGAGTTGAGCTCCGAGGTGTTGTCGTCACAATTTTATCGTTGCGATTCTGGAATACCGAGTTTTGCCGACATCGAAATCTCTTTTGTGCGTTGTTGGTGAGATAACCCCGATAGCCCGATCTTGTGGCGAGTCGGGAGTATTTCCATGACTTGTATAACGGATGTTTTTCAAGGTCGAGGTACACGATTTCGAGGATTTCTTGGTTATGTGTTGACGGATGGATACAATTGGATCTAGGTATTGTTAGTTTGGGTGATATATTTTGTGTCCCTGTATCCCCAACACCAGATTGCATAACCGAAAGTTTGGGAGTTTATAGGTGGGAATTCTAGTAGCTTACGGGATATTCTTTCCGGCGGATGTATGATTTGAGATTGGGGTTCAACGTCTAGTGGTCCGCCCATTCACGGTCGATTCTGATGGTCGCGAGGCGTCTTAAAGAATCCTTGGCTATGCTGATTCGGGGCGTCTTGTTTGTCATTCGTGACGTCCGCTATACGTCGTGTCCGTAGTGGGCCCCACCACGAACACTTTGGGCGAAATCTCTATCATGTGTTTGTTCCGGCTCATTCTTGAAGCCAATCCTTTGTTTTTGTTTTGTTTTGTGGTATTCGAGTTGCTTCGAAGTCAAGTGTTGATTCCATACCTTCTTCTAAATGGTGTTCTCATATTTCTATGTGAATACTAATCCTTCTTGATCAATGAGCTTGTCATGTCAATTCTTTTCTCAACCGGCGTGCTTCTCTTCAAGTGGATCCGATCATTCCAACATTCGCAAGATCAATTCTAAGCTTTTTTTTTCTCAACGGTGTTCGTTTCATCCGACCTAAGTTGCCTTTGTTTTCCGCCCTCCACCCTTTTTTCTTCAAGGACTCAGATTTCTTAATTAAGTATCCATTTTATTGAGTGAAGTTCCTTCATTCTTTTCTTTCAATGTTCTATCCGGTGATTTCTCATGAAGACGCTAAGGAAGCTTTAACCTTATCATTATTCCATTCTAATTTTCTTCTCCGGTGGATTTAGATCAAGATTTTGGTGTTGATCTTATCCCTTTTCCTAGTTTCACAATGCTTTCTCATGCCGGTGTATCACCTAATCTTTCACTTCTCGCTATTCATTTGGTTGGGAGTGATGAAGATATCTCAGAAGATTCTAGTTTCCATTCTCAATTCACTCAAGTTCTTTTGAGGATGCTATCTCATTCAAGCCATTTAATTCTACCGGTGCAATATCTATTTCAAGCAATTGTTCAACGGTGGTTCTTTTGAGTGGGCCCATAACCCACAGGTCTTTTTCCAGGATCTTACCGGACTCTTTTATTTTCCAGAGCTATTCCCAAATTCATTGCAAAGTTTGACGTAAGGATGAATTATCATCAGTCAAATGTCTTTCTCCAAGATCTTCCAAATTATTTTCATTGTTGGTTCAACCTTTCTAATTTTCATTCTGGAGTGCCTCAACAATTCATGGTGGTGTTTCTCGTCGTCAGTTGAAGATTGAAGAAGAGTTTCTCCTAAATTTTGCTTCATTCTCTTCAAGATTCATGGTTCTAGCTTCGTGCCATTCTCATAATTATTTTCGGTTGTGAGAATTCTTTTCACCCACCCGGAGCATTTCAGTAGTCTTTTCAGTTTGATTCTTCGGAGCCCATCATCTCGGAATTATTCATTCCAGCTTTCAGCTCTTGTTCTCCAAATCTGACCGGTGCATCATTCAAGTATTCACTAATCAGCTCGTCATCTATTTGTTCACTTGTATCTAAATTTTGTCAAATATCTTCATTCGTTTTCCAATTCTTCCCGGTGAATTGTGCCTTTGCTATGTTCATTTTTAATTCTTACGGTGGTTTGTTCAAGAGTTCGCTTCCTTCGTTATTATATAGATTCATTCGTTCTTCCCAAATCCTACCGGCGGTTCGTTGAAGACCTACCCAAGTTTGCGCCATATCTATCTTAATCCTTTCTATGAGAATAAGTAGTATGCCAAATCCATTGCTTGTCATCAATTTAATTGGTGAAGGATCAACATAATGTAATTCTTATTCTTGTTCCATCGAGTAAATTCAATTCCTTATTCCGGAGGTTCATCAAATTCTTGATTTCATTCGTTCATCTTTCTTATCCGAAGCTCAAAGTTTTCTGTATTATCTCATCGCGGAGCTTCATCTTAACACTGCAGGCTTCACCTTGTGTTTTCAACTTCTCTTTCTTTTATCGTCCTCTTATTTACCGGAGTTCTTCTTGGAGGCTCTACATGATGGTTCGTCAAGGATTCTCTTCATTCTTCAATTGTTCTCCAAGATTTTTTTCTCGGAGTTAAGATCCGTCAAGCTATACTCAAAATTGAACATGGTGCTCAACACATGTCTTGTTTTGAGGAGTTCAAGTATTCTTCTTCTTGCATTTCGAAGTGCAATTTGTTCTACCTTATCTTTTGAGGTGGTGTTATGTCATTCTCGACAATTTGAGTTCGTGTTTCATGATTGGTCAAGAATGATATATATTTAAATCCATCAATCTCTTCATTGGAGTTATCTTGGGCTATATTTCACCTAAAGCTTTCCCTAAGGATTGTTGCTATTTATGGTGCTTATAAAGGACCCAAGTTCTTCATTTCTCCTCTCGGTGAAATAAGTTTCTTGTCTCCTTGTTGATATCAATCCAATCGTTTGTTTCCGTTGGTGGCAGAAGCTCACCTCATAATTTTGAGATGTCTTTCATAAGCCCACTACAAGCTTATCCTTATCGTTGTTGTTTTTTCAAATAACTCCGTTCAATCCTACTTCGTAAGGATGCTCTTTCAAATTCATTTAGGGTGGAAGATGTTGGTTTCATTCTTCGTTCTATTCATTCCAACTTTCTATTGATCATGCATTGTTTCCGGAGGCATTGTGATGTTGCTCTCTTCGACCCATCATCTCGTTTTGCCAAGACCATGTTCTTTTTCTTGCTTATCGATTTAACCGGAGTGTTGTGTCTATCGTTCCTCTTTTAACCGGAGTCTCATCCAGGTGCTTTCTTTTTGCCAAGTTCATGATTCTAATTCCTTCCATTTTCAGTCGGGGTGCTGCCCAAATTTTATCAATCTTATTCCTAGTCTATCTAGTTTTAACCGGAGTGGTTTCAGTATCTATCTTATCTCTAAACCTCTTGGTTCTCGTCGTATACCTTGTTCCTCTTTTCTAACAGAGTGTTTTCAACTTTCTTCATCTTCGTTGTTTTCTTTCTTTCATTTTGTTCAACCTCTCAAGGTTCTTTGGTTTCACTCGTTTGTCGGAGAAGCAACTTTGTTATACCTCTTCCTCTTCCGCTTTTCTCCGGTGCTATCCTAGATCTCGGGACGAGATCCTCTCGTAGTGGTGGAGTGTTGTAACGCCCCAAGACCGATGCTCGAGTTGCCTTCCATTTATTTTGTCGACGTCGTGTATTTCATTTGATTGTTGCCATGTTCATGATAGTGCCATTCAATCCTTGTGTTTTGTTTCTTGGGCATAGTGTGTTTGCCATTGTCATCTTGTTTTGCATTGTTCCTTTTATTTGTTGCATATGCCATGCTCATCATTGTTAGGTTGCATTGTGCCTCTTGTTTTTTTTTTGCATTGCATTCCTGATGTTGTTGTCTTGCTATATTCATGTCATATGTATCAACCCCCTTTGATATCTCTCTCAAACCTAGCCATGCACCTTCACCTTTTTCTTCCTCTTCTTTTACTTCTTTATGCAAGTGAGTTCTTCCCTACCCCCTTTAATGTTCATTTTTTTCCTGATGCTAGTTCGCCATGCCTAAACCATCTCTCCCAATTGTCAGCTCTTTTGGACTTGATTTGGTTGGATTCGAAATTGCCTCAAGTTTGAATTTAGTTCAAACTTGCGATAATTTTCTTTCTCTAAAAATGCCCAAATCAATTATTTCAATTAGTGCATAATTCCAGCGTCATGGGGATATTCTTATATGTCTCATACACACCTATTTTATCCCTGTGTTCTCCCGTTTATTTTCTGCCTGAGGAAAAAGAAGATGAGAGAGACAGCAGCAGTAGCAGCAGCCCAGTAGCGCAGCAGCGGTGCAACCCAGCCCGCCAGCTACCTCGCCCTCTGGTAATTCCACCTCTACGCAGCACTTTTTCACCCTGGGCCCGCTTGTCCACCTCTCTCCCCTCACCTTTTCTTCCTTCTCCGGTTCCTCTCCTTCTCACAAAGAAAAGAGAGAGGCATCACGCAAAACCACCGTGGCCACCCCGGCGCCCACGCTCCCTATAAAGCAGCCCGCGACTCCCTAGGGTTTCCTCTTTCCCATTCCTCCCTTCCTCCGCGCCGCCGCCGCTCCAGGTAGGTCACCCATGCTTCGCCGACGCCATGGCTGGAGAGAACCCGAGCTCTTCTCCGGCGCGTTCATCCTCCCCTTCGCCGCCGTCTACTTCCGCGGGGAGTGTTGCGACCCTTGACTCGGTCTTCGTCGTCTACGCTCGCTTCCTCAAGGACTCTGGCGCTTCCTCCCCGACGTCCTCTTCGTCATCGTGGAACGCAAAGACGCTGTCGCGTTCATCTCCTCCTTCCTCGGGTCCGGGACATCACCGTCGGAATTCGTCGCCGCCGGTCGTCCCCGAGCTCGATCGACTCCTCCAACCAACCCTATGTGAGCATCCACGCTTCTCCGGACCTTTTTCCCATCGATTGCATCCTCTATCGTCGTTTGCTCGCATGCCCGTTAGTTCTTCCACCCGACGCACGTCTCCACGGCTGCTCGTCACCGGCGTCGTTTCCATGGACGTCCGGAGATGGATGGCACGTTCGGAGGTGAGAATTCACGCGATGATCACAACACGCCCACCCTTGCATTTCGAGCACGCCGGAGAGGTAATTCCGGCGAGACCTCCGCCATCATTTTGGTCATCGGCGAGGTTGCTCTGTTTCCTCTGCATGCACGCGCACGCGCACCTCCGTAGACTATCCCGCATACCCGCCGTTTCACCGTTGCCCGCCGGTGCCGCCGTTGTCTTCTCTGTTGCAGAGGAGAAGAAACCCCGTCCGCGAAGAGCTAGTTCAAAAGAAGCCGTGCACCATCCTGTCAACAATAGTAACCACAGCCCAGTGGATCGGGGAGCAGAGTTCTACCAGGGAGACCCGGGTTCGAATCAAGTCGGGAACATCTTTTTATAACCCCAATTTTGCCTCTGTTGCCTCTATGACAGTGGGACCCATTCGTCATCCTCTCTGTCCACACACCCCTCTCCACACCCACACTCCTGCCACCTCAGCACCCGAGCCCACACGTCTTTGTGAAAGGGCTGCCCTGCCCGTGTCCCTTATTGTTTTCCTTTTGTTTTGCATTTTAACAAGAATGCCATCGTTTTGAATTGCTAATAACTAAATAATTATGCATCCAAATGAAACATGTCATATATGCTTCTTGCTCAGTTTTTCATGTTCTTTCACAACATGCAACTTTCATCCCTATTAAAAATGTTTATAATTGCTGTTTGCATTATTTTGCATAATTGCCACGCTAAAATGATTTATTTCATATCTAAATAACCGTAGCTCGGATTTAAATAAATTATATATGTAAATGGGGTAGAGAAATGCCTAGTTTATCATGGTAGCATTACTTTGCATGTTTAACAACTCTAAAATATGCTTTAGGTCAGATCTGTTCCAAATCCATAATTTGCATATGGGGATTTTCCGGAATTGTTGTTCGTTGTTTCCGGCCTCATTTAAACTTGCCTAGATAGGTAGTTTCAATATGCTTCACCTCTTGCCATGTTTAACAACATTTAATATTGTTGAGTACCTAATCGGGAGAGAACTAAATAAGTGTTGTGGTGTTCCGTCAATATGCAACTCGTTGCATATTGGGCTCCATTTAACTTGTAGTTTTGTTTGTGCTTATTGCCATGCCATGCCTCTTTAAACCGGGCATGCATCATACTTGTTTGTGCTTCATGCCATGTTTATGTGTTGGTTGTTTACCATGTTGTTTGCTTCTTTCCGGGTTGCTTCTCTCGTTAGCTTCGGTTTCGTTCGGAGTTGTGAGGATTCATTCGACTTCGTCGTTTGTCTTCTTCATGGATTCGTTCTTCTTCCTTGCGGGATTTCAGGCAAGATGATCATACCCTCGAAATCACTACTATCTTTGCTATGCTAGTTTGCTCGCTCTTTTGCTATGCCAATGCTACGATGCCTACCATTTGCTTGTCAGCCTCCCAAATTGCCATGTCAAACCTCTAACCCACCTTGTCCTAGCAAACCGTTGTTTGGCTATGTTACCGCTTTGCTCAGCCCCTCTTATAGCGTTGTTAGTTGCGGTGAAGATGAAGTTTGTTCCTTGTTGGAACATGGAGATGTTGTTCCTGTTGGAACATGTTTACTTGTTGGGATATCACAATATTCTTATTTAATTAATGCATCTATATACTTGGTAAAGGGTGGAAGGCTCGGCCTTATGCCTGGTGTTTTGTTCCACTCTTGCCGCCCTAGTTTCCGTCATACCGGTGTTATGTTCCCGGATTTTGCGTTCCTTACGGTTGGGTGATTTATGGGACCCCTTGACAGTTCGCTTTGAATAAGACTCCTCCAAGAAGGCCCAACATTGGTTTTACCATTTGCCACCTAAGCCTTTTTCCTTGGGTTCTGCAGACTCAAGGGTCATCTTTATTTTAACCCCCGGCCCAGTTCTCCTCCGAGTGCTGGTCCAAACTAGAGCCACTTGCGGTGCCGCCCCGAGGCAACTTGGGGTATCGTCGGTTGCCGTACGTAGTGTTCATCCGGTGTGCCCTGAGACCGAGATATGTGCAGCTCCTATCAGGATTTGTCGGCACATCCGGGCGGCTTTGCTGGTCTTGTTTTATTCTTTGTCGAAATGTCTTGTAGTCCGGGATTCCGAGATCGATCGGGTCTTCGGTAGAAGGAATATCCTTCGTTGACCGTGAGAGCTTATCATGGGCTAAGTTGGGACACCCCTGCAGGGTTTGAACTTTCGAAAGCCGTGCCCGCGGTTATGTGGCAGATGGGAATTTGTTAATGTCCGGTTGTAGAAAACCCGAAGTGGATCTTAATTAAATACACCAACCGCGTGTGTAACCGTGATGGTCTCTTCTCGGCGGAGTCCGGGAAGTGAACACGGTGTTGGAGTTATGTTTGACGTAAGTAGTTTCAGGATCACTTCTTGATCGTAGTTGTACGACCGTGCTTTTGCCTTCTCTTCTCGCTCTCTTTTGCGTATGTTAGCCACCATATATGCTAGTCGCTTGCTGCAGCTCCACCTCACTACCCTGTCCTACCTTTAAGCTTAAATAGTCTTGATCTCGCGGGTGTGAGATTGCTGAGTCCCCGTGACTCACAGATACTTCCAAAACCAGTTTGCAGGTGCCGACGAAACCGTGCAGGTGATGGACCCGAGCTCAAGGAGGAGCTCGATGAAGATCTTCGTGCATTGTGTTGTTTCGTTTCAGCTGATCAGTAGTGGAGCCCAGTTGGGACGATCGGGGATCTGTGTAGCTTTTGGGGTAGTCTTCTTTTATTTTGGTTCCGTAGTCGGACCTTGTTTGTATCTGTATGATGTAATGTTTTACTCATGTATTGTGTGAAGTGGCGATTGTAAGCCAACTATGTATCTCTTTCCCTTATGTATTACATGGGTTGTGTGAAGATTACCTCACTTGCGACATTGCTTTCAATGCGGTTATGCCTCTAAGTCGTGCTTCGACACGTGGGAGATATAGCCGCATCGAGGGCGTTACAATTTATGTCCATACGCTAATGCAACACCATTCGAATACTACAAATATACACTATTCCAGTGGCTAGTGCAACAGTAGAGTAGTTAGTTTATTACAGGGTACAGTACAATGGTTTTACTGAACATATTTCAATAAACACTAGCACTGGAAGGTTTCTATGAGAATTAACAATACAAAATGTAAAGTTAACAAGTTTCAGCATTGGTATACTAGCTGTGCATGAGCATTAAACCAAATACAAAAGTCTGAAGGTAACTAGCATTATTAACTAATGACAGTACAAAAAATTGCAAACCATGTACCTCCAAGGTAAATATCATTTCGAACTCGGGGGGACCTTAAAAATTGCTATACCAATCTTGATAATCTATCAAACATAAAAACTTGATCGAACGAATCAAGAGAACAGTCGGAGGAGGAGGTGCCCACTTGACCTTTCCTCTTGTCTTCATAATTGTGCATGCGGTTTAACCAAAATAAAATGACATCAACGCCTTGGCATTTTGGTGACACTGTACAAAAAAATTAACTTATCTCATGAAAGTGAGGTATGTAATCTATAAGCATTAACAGTTTAAAAATCTGAAGGTAGTAACAAGTTTCATCGTTGGTATACTGGCTGTGCAACAACATTAGAATGCCTTAGCTGAAAAATCTTTAATACATCCGCAATCAACAGCTAACCCTGAAATAATCCAGTGACATTAAATGGCATTGCTTAAATTTATCGGTGGCATTAGACAAAGAGCGGCATTAGTTAAATGTGGCATCACTTTAGCAGTAGCATTGCTTGATCGATCGGCATGTTATACTAACAGCAAAAAAAAAGTGGCAATAAGAGCATGGGAGGCCCATTCGGACGGTGGGCGCACCAATGACGATGTACCTCCACGAACGCAGAGTGGTGAGGGAGGTATGGTTGCCCAGAGCAACAAATATCCAAGCAGCATATGTGGATTATGTCCCATTTTTGTTCTCTTTAGCCACCTTTTTCCTATGCGAGGACAACAAACCGACCGACCTGGTCATTCTCTATTGCGTTGTCATTCCTTTCAACCCTTCTTCAACCAAGAGACACGAGACTCGTTCCTTAGCTACTGATTTTTCCCCTTTTCAACCTAGATGCGGGTTCGATGCGTACTCACTTGGACAGTACAGTCTCCCTTCCTTTCCTTATTCAACCCAGACATGGATTAGTCTGCATGAAGTAGGGTTTCCTTTAATAGTGCAAATTATGGTTTTCTTCTGCGTGGCCAGCAGAGTAGAGGATAGCAAATTGGGAAGATGGTGGAGTGGCAAAATATCCACATGCAACGACGTGGCAGATGGGGCAATAGAACAAGGTTATGGTTCGAAAGGTAGCATACCTGAGGGTCGGCGGGAAGTGGCTTCCCTCGTGGTCGTCGTCCTCCGCACACACTCCGGCAGCGAGCTTGGGGACGGAGGCCATCCAGCTCGGGCGCTAGGTCTGAGAGGACGACCTTGTCGCTCGGTCGTGACTCGCTTCGCCGACGACGAAAAGGCCAACACTGCCGTCCTTTTCTTCCCGGCAGATCTGTGACCACCGTGAGGAGGAGAGAGGGCCGTCTTTTTAGATCTAGAGAGGGTGGTAGTGTGAGAAGCAAGTGGGCAGCCCTTAGCAAGAAAGCGCTGAAGCTCCAGACTATATATCTTTTTTATACTACTAGTACTGGAGGTGGAGTAGTGGTAGAGTAGTTTATATTTTCTCTGCATATAGTACCAGTTAGTCGTGCTTCAAAATTGATCGGCATGCCATTAAAAAAATAAAGGTCGATAACCAATGCGGCACCTCGGGCCAACGCGGCCAGATCGCATTTTGTACGAGAAATTACATAGCATGTTTCGTTGACATGTGGCCCCGTTCCAACATATTAGTGCGACGATAGCGAGTAGTAGGAGTATTTCCAAACAGACGTGTAGGCCGGGGCGCCTCTTCGTGAACCGTGGCAAACTCGCAACCGTCCACCGACTCTTCGCCTTTCCCCCTCGATATGGATTTGCTGTTGCATGCTCTTCCTCTCCCTCCTCCATTTTCCTTCAGCCCTTCACCCTTTCTTTTGCCATTGTTTGATCGTCTTCTCCATGGAGGGAACAGGCCGGAAACGACCCCATTATTCTTGCCCCGATCTGAAAGATGACGTGGTGGAGGAACTCATTGATCGGTGCGACGTCATCACCTCGGCTAGCATGGCAGGTTCGTTCAAGCCCATTCTCGACTCAACTAATAACATCATTACAAGGAACCCAAGATCAAGGAGCGGTTTGATCTCCCCTATCTTCTTCCCATGACCCTGATGACTGGCGCCGGCACGACGGAGGACTCGCCCTATGCAAGTTGATGCCGCTTGATAATGATACGTATGATGTTAAGATGCCATCGCTTGAGGGCAAGGCTTGGGCGGGCGCAAATGGAGATTGGGTTGTTTACATTGGGTCCAACTGCGAGTGGGAACTTGTGAATGTGTACACTCGTGACCGGGTTCCACTTCCAAAATCTCAGCAGACTGCCCAGAGGTTGAGCACACTGGTATTGTACGCACGTTCAAATACGATCATGGTGACTGTCTTCTACGGAAGATAGCAATTTGTCGAGTTCCCAACCGCTCTTGGAATTACAACAACTATGAAGTTGTTGCTATCTTCGACAAGCTTGTTGCTGTCCTTGGTGGTTTGAGTCGATGGATATTGCTCAAAAATCAGTTTCTGTACACGGATGAGTACTGTGATGCAATTCAATACGAGGGCCTTGTGTTTGCTGCCACCACTCGTGGCACTGTTTTTACATGGGATCCTCGTAGTTTCGGTACGTTTGTCTTCCACTGTAATTATAATTGTTTCATCCATATGCATGCGGGTTAGCAAGTTTCCCTTTACTAATTAACCTTCTTCTTGTGTTTCCAAGGTCCTGTGGACATCCCACCACCTATACTTGAAATTTTTTATAACCAAGGGGGAGATGACGATGGTGATGATCATGAGCATGAGGACGAGCAGCGCCCATATACTCTGTGGCGCCTGGCAACTAATTTCGATGGATCACCTCTTCTTGTGTGTATACATCCCACTGATGATGTTACTGCTAAGGAAGCAGGTGTAGTCTCCCATGGGCGCACTCTCCGGACCTATTCCAACACCCGTTGCATGGTATTCGGGATGGATACTAGTGTGCTAGCGCCAACTCCTTCTCCCTGGTACAGAATTGATAGTCTTGGAGAAAACTCGCTCTTCCTTGGACAAAATTATCCGATGATGGTGAAAGGCGATCCAACTGCTGTTGACACAACGTTACTAGTACCATTTATGAGAAGCAAATGTGTCTATACCTCGGACATTTGGGTGGTTCCCTACCCTACTGATATAGCAGGCCGCTTCAGCCTGGATGGTCAGTCCTGCGTTGGTCTCCAGATCGACAATAGATGGCCCGTCCCAGAGAATCACTTGTGGTTCAAAGCAAGCATTTCCAAGGCCGAGGAATGGTTGAGTTGAAGTTCATTTCATTGCTTGTTATTTGTTGTGTGGTGAAAACTTTAGTATTTATAATGTATCCTCGTTGTCGATGTGGGTTGATGACTTGTTGTATGTAATAAAATGATATGCCTGTGATAAACTTACTAAATTTATGAATGGCTTTCGAGTCGCTTCTCTGAGTGAGTGGTGTGACGAGGCAAAAACATATTTTCCGAATACATAGTGAGGTGGGCCATATGTTAATGTGTTCGCTGTACGTAACCAGCACCTCGAATCCTCGATACTAGTACTATATAGTATAGTAAGTAGTAGGAGTAGTAGGGTGGCATGGGCCAGAACAAGCATTCACGTCCAGGAGTACGACACACGCCACCACCACGACATCCATCTGACACCATATTATTTCTTGGAGTCCGTGCTAGAGCAATCTCTTCAACCTCGTCGTTTCTCTAACTTCAGCCATCGCGCGGAGGGCGAGGTGGGGATTTACCGATAGCCGGTTTCCTTAACTGCGGTCCCACTTGTAAGGCCAACTCCAACGCACGACCCCATACGGACCTCCGTTTTGCATGAACTCCAATGCTAATTTTGACTAGAAAAGCAAGACCAAAGAAAACAAGAACCACAAGAATACATTTTACTACTCCTATAAGTTGGATTAGTGCCTTCTTGATACATTCATTGTTGATCTGTGGAGGCTCGATCTTGCGTGCTTCTTTCTTCTTTGAGTGTAAAGAAGAGACGTTGCTTCCTCGCATCTAGTCTCATGTCTAGCCTCTAGTCTAGTAGGAGTATCAACAAGTGCACTAATCTCATCTCTAGCCTCTGTGCTAGCTAAAAGTGATAGAACATCTACTAAATTGCGCACTATCAATATGGATGTACTCTTCTTCCCAATACAAAACTTGCATCCATTCTACTCCCTCCGTTGCACAATACATGCCTTCTATTTGTCAAAATATATATGTATCTAGACATGTTTTAGTATATAGGTACATCCATTTTTGGACAAATGGAAGTCAAGTATTTTGGAACGGAGGGAGTACACCATAATTTTTTTAAGTTAGCACAACTAGTCTACTCCGAGAGCACAACCGAAGATTTGGTCGGGTTCTTCCTCCTTATGCCGACACGTGGGACATCCAGCATCCAGGTCGTGTCATGAAAGAAAATAGAGTGGTAGTTGAAGCCACGAGATGTGCATCTTGTGTTAAACTGTAAATAGAATCTTACTACTCTTGAGTAACTCCAAAAGCGGCCACCGAAGATCTTTATTGGATTTGTTTTTCATCACCAGCACGTCGAGGCGAAATATGTGCAGGTTTAGTGGATCCTCTTGCGTTTTCACTGACATGTGGGGCCACATGTGAGCAAACAGACGATGGGCTCCGCACGTCCGCTGGCTGGCTGAGAAGAGAGATAGAGGAGGGCTGAGCAAGGACTGTAGGAAATTTGTTCTACGTACCTCGATATAGGCTCGATATAGTGGGGTGCCATGGGCCATAACTAGAATTCACGTCTAGTTGTACGGCAGACGGCACCCACACGAGTCCCATCTGACACAAATTTTCTTGGAGTCCATGCTACAGCCATCTCTTCTCCCTCCTGTTTTCTCAGCCATCGCGCGGTGGGCGCGGTGGGGGTTTGCCGATAGTCGGTTTGCTCAACTGTGGTCCCACTTGTAAGTGAAAATGCAACACCGCACGCATTCCCGCTTGAGCGGCGTGCCGGACCAACCGTGTGGGGGTGCGACGCGAACAAGGCAGACTTTTCCTTTTGAAATCGTAACTTGTAAAATTTGGTTCTGCTCCATGGCGCGACCGATAGATAGAAAATAACGATTTTGCCTAGAGTAATGAGAAGTTTGGTTCTGGCGCCGTTCATGCATGGAGTACGTACGAAAATTATGAAGTTGATGCGAAAGGTAAGATAATTACTGTAGTATCATATACTACTACATGGATTTGACGGAAAGATAAAAATACATACGGATTCATCAACGACATCCTCACGCCCTAGTGCGCCGGGTCACCAACCGATGTGTGAGGAGCAGCGGCGTTGGCGGCGAGCTCAACATGCGGTCCAAGAAGGCCAGCGTCCTATCGTCCTCCTCTTGCATGTAGTAGTCCTTGTGGACGATTTGCGCGTAGACGTGGGTGATTATGTCGATGGTGTCTTGCTGCGCCAGGTGCTGCGCGGCGAGCGCGACCTCAAGGTGGGCATTCTGCGGCGCGACGGCAGGCAGTCGCAGGGCCACCAGTGCGTCGAAGAGGTTGTCACCATAGTGGCCGTTGAGGGTGGCTGGCATCGCAGAGCCTGGGCGTGTCGGCTGGAGGCTTACATCAAAGTTGTCCGCAAGCTTCTTGATGATTGTGAACTTGTCGAGGAAACCAACGAGGACCTCGTCGAACAAGGAGACGAAGCTGTCGTCCAAGTGGCCCCTCGCCCTGGCGGCCTCAAGCAATACTACCTGGAGACGTTCCTCGGAGCTGGGCCGCAGGCCGGCATCGTGGACCATCTGGCACAGCCGGCTGATGCTCGCGCTCATCGCCTCCATGGGTCTAGCTTAGCTTCTAGTCAACTGATCTTGCGATTCGAGTGATCACTCTTGCCCTTGGTTAGCGTGCGTAGGTGCGTAGGATTTCGTACTACTCCTCGGCCCCCTACTGTACCTCCCTTTGGCTTTATGATAGGTGGGCCAGCCACCCCCTAGGCCCACGTGTCATTAACCCAAAGGCAGTTGCCGTAAGTCAATGAAGCTGCGTCCCCCTCCGTGCCGGTGCAGTATAGTCATCTCACCGGACCTCTAGTTGGGGCCAAACGAGAGAAGTTTGATGTTTACTGGTTTATTGGTCCCCTTTGCATTTTGCGCCAAGTTTTGACCTTTGATTTAACTAATAAAATGTTAATGCATGTAAACAAAAATGTTGTGTAAGTCACCTTACAAAAACCAAATAATCCCAAAATACTTAGGCATGGTGCATTAACTCCCTCCTTGTGTCTTATTTCGTGACATATCAACCAATGAGAGATGTGGGCCGTGCATGCTTTCAATGACTTGAGACTACCAAACATGACATGCAATGTTTAGTTCATTGCAGGTAATCCTATTAGTACTCTAGTTAGCAAAAAAACATTAAGATCTCTCGCCGATAGGAATAAAACACCATGTATTTATTTACAGAGGGAGTAGTACATTTTTTGTGACATGCATTACTAGATATTGCTAGTCAAATACTAAAATCCAGATGGACGTGGTAGTACTCCTAAATCCAGACGGTGGAGCTATTAGTACTAGTAGTAGTACTACCAATGTAGTAGCAGGAGTACTAGCACTGTACTACCCGTTGGTCAAATTATTACGTGCTGCTCCTCACAGTGAAGTGACAAGACCCTGCGCCGGAGATGACACCTGAGCATAGGCGCCGTGTTCGGCATATCATAGTCAGCCTCACCGTCTGCAGTCACCATCATCATGGTTGTAGAGCTAGCATGCTTACCACTAGCCCTGTTCGACATAATTTCCCGTGCGTAGATGCCCGTGCATTGCACGGAACACCAAGATTGGGGGTGGACGGCTCTGGCAGCGGCCATCGCGCCAGATTTTTCCATGGCCTTCTAGATGTGGTGGGGAGGAGATAAGGCTGATTGTGAGAGACAAGGAGTTGTTTGTAAATAGGGAACAAGTGCGGGCATCTTTTTGCAAAACAAGGCTGATTGTGAGAGACAAGAAGCTTGGTTTTTTTGCGTCAGATCTAGATCCGACGGCTGTTGGTGAAAGATGGGAGGCACAACATCATCACCAACTCAGGACCTGTTTGATTCGCAGGATTTTGAAAACACAGGAATAGGACACGGCAATATTACAAGTTTCAAACTGATATTACAAATGTTAGGAGTAATGCTGCACCTACGAAGAGGGAATTACTAGGAAGTTTACGTAAGAACTTTTTTTACTTTAGGTGGATGCAACATTATCGTACAAACTAAAATCCACCGCCCTGACAAGTCACTGATGGGCAAATAAGTTTTCGAGTCTCTGGCCCCTTGATGTTTCAAAAACAAATTCAGCTTATGCGGAGACTTTGTCATTTAGGCTTAGACGCTTGCGGTGATCACCACGCCATTCATTCTTGCGCCAGAGAACGCCAAACCTCATTACCTTGAGCACACTTGCCTCCAGAACAAAGAACCTGGCCAATTTAATCTCAGATGTGCTGCCTCGGTAGTCGATCAAATCAATTTCTGTAAGATGGAGATCAAGGCATTCGATGAGATTGTTATAGTGCAGCACGTTTTTCACTTTCGGGTCTTTTTTTATCTGCAAAAGAAGAGAACATATTAGAGCAGCTGGCTGCATAAGATTGCCGTGTCATCAAAAGGTAGCAATACCATTCGCTCATACGATAGGGTTGGCTGGCTAGAGATATTTTTTCACACACACACACACACTCTCTCTCTCTCTCTCTCTCTCTCTCTCTCTCTCTCTTTCTGTTTCCTCTCATTTAACTAGGAGCACGTGAAGAGCTTGGGCATTTGTTGCCTTCCACTATGTGGTCGATGCCATATTTCGCAAAAGTATGCCACATAATACGCATCAAAGTCAAATCAAAAGATTTTGGCACCGCTCTCGCGATGCGAGAGAGTTGGCACTGCTGTGCACACAGACCCACATGTATAAACAAATCAATCAAACCAACTACACCAGCCTCTCACTCTCCCAAACAAGTGTTTTTTATTGCCTCAGTCCTCTCTCTCTCCCATGCAGTGTTATTTCATTGCGTGAGTTAATTTGGCACCGGAGCAAAGTAGGTGATCCAGATTGGGGCACTAGGTGAGCAATGGAGGGGCATCGATGCCAAATGCATCACAAGTGAATTTGGCACATGTTTTGGCATACATAGCCCACTTTTGTACTCCCTCCGTCTCAAAATTCTTGTCTTAAATTTGTCTAAATACGGATGTATCTAGTTACATTTTAGTGTTAGATACATCCGTATCTAAACAAATGTAAGACAAGTATTTTGGGACGGAGGGAATACTACCTCATATTTAGTATAAAATTTTGACCATAGATTTACCTAAGAAAATACCAATGCATGTCACTAAAAATTACAACATTTGAAATTATGTTCAAATACGAATCCAACGATATAGTTCTTAGTGACATGCATTAACATTTTGTCATCTATGGTCAAATTTTGATACTACAAAATTGGAAGAGTAAACCAGGATGGAGGTAGTACTTACTCTTAGGGTAACCATAGAGTTACTGGAATAGTCTAAGTTACTTTCCACTATGACTAGCCTAGGCTACTGTAGTAGTACAACATAAAAACGATGCAAGTGATCATGTGAGAGAAAATACTAAATACATTTCTTTCGGTGCAGTGCGTAGATGCAGTTTTGAACACTACACTTGTCATCGTAATTTGGGAAAATTACGAAAAAATTGAGCTACGTTGTGATTACCGTTTACTTATAGGAAAGAAGTTTCACCTCGATGAGTAGCTTCTCCGTGCACGGAAAGCATGTAAGGAGCAGCAAGATTGGGGCCGATAGATTTTAGTGCTAAGATCTTCACTGTGCGCATGGACTGGGTCAAGCTTGTGGGAATCATTTTCTGGAAGACGGTCGTAAATACATCAAGAAGAAATTTAAAAATGTGAATTTCAAGAAGATGGAGAAGAAGATGAGTGATGTACTTGAACAATTACGGATCCAATAAAGAGTTCGGAGAATTTGGCAGACGAGTACACCAATGCTGTCAATTTCAGCGCGTCAATGACCCTGATTTTTGTTGGACCTTCTAGATCCGATACAAGCAATCTCTCAAGGAAAGGCGCATTCTCAATGACCATAACGTGGAACAGCTGGAGCGATCTCTTCCCAATTGATGTCTTGTTGCAGGAGCAGCAAGACACATAAATCCATCGGAGATTCGTCGAGGCGATGTGGAGGCTAATGAACCCGTGGATCTGCTCAAGACGAAGGTACTCGAGCGCAGTACAACTGCGGAGCAGGTGCTCCATAGCCTTCTTCAAGATGACAACGTCGAAGAGGTCGAGCTGCTTGAGTTGAGGGAGAAGAAGGGCGGGCGCGGCATTAACTGGGAAGATAGCAGGATCTGAAGGCGGGCGCGCGCAGCGTTGGCGTGAGGCGGAGCGCAGACGGCGGCAGAGAGCGACACCGTCCAGCTTCAAAGCTGAGCTCCTCGAGCTGATCTAGGGTGGGGGATAAGAACCACTCGTCGAACTTGGGTTGGACCTTGCAGTTGGTACTGAACATGCAGATGTCAAGGCGTCTGGCTGGCCCAGGGTGCGATGAAAGGATCTTGGAGACTGCGGCGATGCGTTTGCAATCCCTGTCGCAGAGGCAACTGTCGATGGTGAGGTTGAGGGGGACGCAACGCCAGAGGGGGCACCACCGCCAGGAGACCAGGGCGGTCCGCATGGCAGATTTGGTGGGGAGGAGGCCGATGATGATGAGCAGCATGTCGTCGGGGAGGCTGCTGATGAAGTCCAGGCTCGCGGGATGCGGTTTTGGCTCGAGCCGCCTCCGCTTGTTGGCTGCCTTGCCGTCCATCTGTGCATGCCGCCGCACAGCGGTGAATTGTGCGCGAGTGCGTCCTTCGCGCGCAAGAAGTTTGTCCTCAATGCGCCCTCAATTTACTAGCATGCTGGGTGCTACCCCGAGTGGTTTCAACTTTGTTTACTTCACCGCGTGTCAGATGGGCCTCTAGTTTACTTATTTTCACCCACTTCCACATGGGCCAGCACATGAAGATATAGAACACGAGCTGACAAGGCAACATGTGTATTGGTTGACCGGTTAACTAAATAATATAAGGAGCTATACGCTGACACAGTGAGCATATAATCCGTCGGTATAGAGAGTTCGAGTGAGAGGGGAGGCCCGTGAGAGATAGCAGAGAGAGAGAAAGAGCTACACCCTCCATTCAATAATGTAGTTCCAACATTTTTTTAAGTCAAACTTTTGAAACTTTGACCAAGTTTATAAATAAATTACTTATATCTACAATACCAAAGATAAATGATAGTATGAAGTAAGTACATGTTGTGATGAATCTAATGATCGTTCCAGATGTAAATTTTTTTCTCCACATATAACTGGTCAAACTTTTTTGAGGTTTGACTTTTCAAAACATCCATATGCTTATGGACGTGACAGAGTCCCTAACTAGAGAGAGAGAGAGAGAGAGAGAGAGAGAGAGAGAGAGAAAAAAGTGTGTGTGCGTGTGTGAAAGAGACATGGACAACACACGATAAAAGTAGAGAAAAAGCGTGCGTGTCTTATGCAAACATATCACACATGCATCTTCGACAACGGAGGCAAGGTGAGGAGATAGTGTGTGGTTGTTTGGAACCGAGAGAGCAAGACCCCTAGAACGTGGCCAAGAGGGGTCTGACAAACAAGGGAGAGAGGCCGAGAGAGACGTACAGAGAAAATGCATACATGAGGAGGAGAGAGTGTATGTTTGTCATAGAGAGATCCCTTGGAGATCGCGATGGGACTACATGGGTGGGAGATCAAGTGACAAGGTGTGTGCGCGATAGAAGATGACCCGAGAGATATCGAGATAGACGTATGGATGGAAGGAGACAATACGTGTGTTCCTGATGGCTAGTAAGAGATAATCATACTTAGGGGGGGAGTGCTTGCGCCTATGATGGAGTGAGGGATTATGGTACTTAGGGGGGTGCGTGTCACATGGAGAGAGAACAAGGGTGGAGAGTGTTGGATGGGTCTATATGTATAGCGCGAGCGAACATGTGTATGTGTGAACCAGGGAGATATAAGGCCAGTTTGGCTTGCGTCCCCGAGCATCTTTTGCACGGCACAGGGGTTGTGGCTGGATTTCATGCACGCTTGTTTGGTTGCTACTCTGTGAAAAAGAAAGCCCGCTGGCCTGGGTTCCTTGCACTTTAATTAGCTTTGGCTGAACTCCGGACATCGCAAGTAGCCTAGCCCAGCGATCGATTTGAACGCTGGCGTGCACTCGGTGTGGCCACGAGGCTAACAAAGAACATGGATGGATATTAGCATTAAATAATTGATGCATGGATTGATTGATGGGATGTTGATGCTTTGCACGGCCTGGCATGAACCAAACACTTCAGACCACACAAGCCTGGCCAGCAGAAATATTTTACATCTCACGTCCACACCAGCGAGACCGCCATCAAGGCATGAGGGTCGATCATGAACCAAACTGACCAATAAAGTTTGAGAGAGATTGAGGAGCCCGATAAGGCTGAGTGGTGCGTCGATGATATGAGGGGGGAAAGAGATATTCCATCCGCCGATAATGCGGTGCATGTAAATTTTTAGAAGTCAAACTTTGGAAACTTTGATCAGGTTTACGCAAATGTTATTTATATCTACAATACCAAAGATACATCATACAAAACTACATCTCATGGTGAATCTAATGGTATATGTTTGCCGTACTAGATGTAATTCTTTTCTCCACGTACATGGTCAAACTTTGTGATGTTTGACTTTTCAATAAATTATATGCTATGGACCGAGGAGAGTGCCTCGGTCGAGATAGATCAAGTGCGTGTGAAGGAGAATGAGTAAGTGTGCAAAAGAGTATGTGTGTGAAAGAGAAATTGACAACAAGCGATAAATTAGAGAGAGAGAGAGTGTTTTTCGTTTCTTATGCGAACATATCACGATGCATCTCCGAGATGGAAAAGCGAGGCGAGGAGATACACGAAGATAGCTAGTGTGTGATTGTTTGCAGCGGAGAGAGACACCCACGCACATGTCCAATAGAGGTCTGGCCAACAAGGAACAAAGGTCGAGAGGGACACATGGATGGCATGGGCGCATGGGGAGGGAGAGAGGTGTGTTTGTGATAGAGATCCCGTCGAGATCGTGAGGGGACTATATGGGTGGGAGATTGAGGGAGTGCGTGCGTGATAGAAAGATGCCCCGAGAGAAATCGAGATAGACCATGCACATGTTTGTGATGGAGACTAAGATTAACTAGTCATATACATATAGGGGGGACTGCGTGTGCCTAGAATTGAGTGAGAGACCATCATACTTGGCTTGTTGGGCATGAGATTGTGTGTGTGCGCATGTGAGATGGAGAGAGAACGAGGGGGAGAGATAGAGTTTTAGATGGGCCTATCGAGTGCGAGTGAGATATGCATGTGTATGTGTGACCCAGGTGGATGGAGAGTTTGAGAGAGGGGAGGAAGAGCTCCGAGACGACATAGTGGTGCGTGAGAGAGTTACGGACAAAGAGCCAAGGAATTTGTGTGCGTACGATGAGTGCACCCAAGATATCTAGCTTGGACTAGCTAGAGTATCATACATAGTGTCTTGAGAGACCTATAGATGGTGTATATATGCCTATAGATGGTGTATATATGCATGATATGAACTAGAAAGACCCCCACACACACACAGAGAGAGAGAGAGAGAGAGAGAGAGAGAGAGAACAAGAAGGTTTTGAGAGAGAGAGGATCGTGAGAGAGAGAGAGAGAGAGAGAGAGAGAGAGAGAGAGAGAGAGAGAGAGAGAGAGAGAGAGAGAGAGAGAGAGAGAGAGAGAGAGAGAGAGAGAGAGAGAGAGAGAGAGAGAGAGAGAGAGAGAGAGAGCCAGGAGTCCGGGAGAGGGGAGGTCGCGTTTTATGCATCCAAGACTGATATAAACCATGTTTCGATATAAACTTGCATTCAAATATTTAAATTGGAGAACATGTTGTCTGCAATCCACACATGAACGGATATATGCGTATATCAAAGAAGTTCATTAATTTGACTTTCAACATGTTCATGGAGTACTATAATACTGTACAACATGCTACTCGATTGAGGTGTTCAATTTTGGATTTAGTTCACTATTTTGACCTACTGAACGAGCTATTTCATTGGATCAAGATATTTCATTTAG
Source organism: Aegilops longissima (assembly GCA_021605205.1). Lineage (NCBI taxonomy): Eukaryota > Viridiplantae > Streptophyta > Magnoliopsida > Poales > Poaceae > Aegilops > Aegilops longissima. The sequence continues at coordinate 535,896,459 of CM038681.1, read as the reverse complement.
GGTTTGATTCGCGTTTTTGAGTGGGTCAACTATTTGTCATATAGTAAATCGCTAGCAACGAGCATGTAAAAACACATTACTCCCGAGCATCATCTCTCCATCTAAAAAAGAAGTGGCAAGCTAATATTTCAAAATTTGATCCGAATCGACTTGGTAAGGTAGACGTGGATGCTCGTTCTCCCAAAATTTGAACGAACCATCAAACATCCTCTCTGCTCGGTGGAATTACTTAGAAATAAATGGGAGACGCGAAATTACCGTCCTATGTGGGACACACATCAATTGGCCCGTTGTACATCGAGGGTAGGTTTGTAACTTCATCCAAGCGCACCTTCTCCTCGGCCAGAATGACATGTGCCGAATAATTCATAAACCATGGTCGGAAAAACATGATCTCCTCGCCCGAAATAGCTTGCGCCCACTATTTCAAAGCACGCTCTCCTCGCCCGAAATCGCTCGCGCCCACTATAGTTCAAAACACGCCCTCCTCGCCCGAAATCGCTCCCGCCCATTATTTGGGGAGAGGCAAAGTTACTCTACTATCCCCGACCCTTAGTACACAGACCCAAGCCGAGAAGCCTATAGGCAAGGATAGAACTGTAACTCCCCCTCACATTTTAGACAAATGCGTCAGTAAGACATGGTTCCACTCCCCTCACAATTCCACCCCATTCATACCTCGTGTGCGCCAAATCACCTTCTCCCTGGGAAGCTCCCTTCTCCCGAGCCGCAAAACCTCAGCCCCACCTCCATGGCGCCCCCACCGCACCAATTTCACAGACGCCCTCCCTTTTCCGTCATGCACTGGTCCGTGTGCCTCTTACTCCGTGCTGCTAGTGCTGCCTCGGCGACGGCGCGTGAACCGTGTCGGGCCGATTCACCCCGCCATTGTTCACGGTGCGGGCGGCTCCAACCGGATCCGTCCGAGTCTGGCGCTGCTTCCGCGTAGCCGTCGACCGTTGCGACATCGCTCTTTCCCTGTCACCGGTCGCCACCGCAACCGCGCCGGCCTCACCGACTCGGCAGCTGGACCTGCCTACTTCAGCATGCCACCAGATAGGTTGCACCCTCATCTCAAATCACTTTTTTATTGCGTCAGTTGTCTAAATTATTATTCTGGGCCAATCAATTCCCAATGGGAAGCAGCACCCCTCGAGGCGGCGGAGCTCCTAGGCTGCCGGTTAGCTGGTGTCTAACGTAAGGGTGCGGGTCCGCAAGTTCGCCGCGGAAGCAATGCTTAGATGGCTATCTTTTAGAGTTGCGTGGGTTGAAGGTACTGCCGCCACCGGATCTGGATGACGGGGAGTCTTTGTGGATTGGCCCGGGGGCAGCGCAACAACGGCAGTGCGGTGGGGCGGAGAGCGGGGTTTTGGCAGGGGCCACGGACGGCGGAGGCAGGCTGCTCTGCCGTTGGTCGCTGGCTCTTTGGGAAAGATTCCGAACAGTGTCAGCCGGGAGGCACAAGACGGCCAGCCATCCGGCGTAGATCAGACAGTACCAAAATAAAATAAAATCGTGTGACCCAAATTTAGTCTTCAATCAACAGACGTGTGACCACTCTCGTACCTTGCTGGTGATCTCTTAGTGTATTTCTTGAGATCAAAGAGATATGTCATTCTTAACATTATGCGTTATCTACATCTTCAGACACACCGTCTTCCGACTCACCACAGCTGCTCCAACAAGGGAAGCATACACCAGAAGGGATCTATAGTCCCCACTCAACAATTCCCTGCATCGAATGCACGTGCCCGACATGGACAGCCACAACAACTGCAGGGCCATCGACAAGTCAGAACATGATGCTCACTCCTATGGATGGCAGCCAGATAGGTTGTACCCTCATCTTACTTGTGTGCAACATTTATGGCTTTGTTATTCATCTAAGCATGGAAAATAGATCATCACATTTCACTGTATATTCATGCTGATCTCTTACGGGTCTTGTTCAGGAGTTAAAGCTGTTCCATAGTTAAGCTAAGGTACATGTTCTTTAGGTGACGCTGTTCCATAGTTATCATCCATCAGCCAATGCTATCCCACAGGCTGGTGATTATAGTATTATACCACTTCTAGTATTACCTATGTTGTTCTTTAATACTTTCCATCTAGTTAATCTCGAGTACAAACGATACATATTGTGTAGCTTTCATCTGTGTTCTCCCTTTAGTTTATGAGACTTGTTGCTGCTAGTTAACCCCAATCCTACTATTTATGTCGTCTCCTACAGGCACTCATTGCATTAATCTAACTACTAGTTGTCTTCCATGCATGTCAGATATAATTGCACACACTGATATATCCACAAGAACCTCACGGAACAATGTAAAGGCCAATAAACTTGATGTCAATGATACCCAATATGATGGAACATGTAAAGGCAGTTCTTGAAAGACTTGCGAAAAGATGTTGAATCCTCTTCACCCCACAAGGTCCTTGCTCTAACTTGGCCCGTGATATGGGTACAACATGCATATAATGTCCTGGAGTGTATCTACTCTGTTGCAATGCCATGTGCTTAGCATGCTGATCATGCATGTAAATATGTCATGCCTTCCTGTTTTTCATACCTATTCCATTCATGATAACATGTTTTCAAATTCAAATCTTGTCATTCTACTCTATCGCAATGCCATCTCGCTTAATTTGGACATCATGCTTCGAATATCTTATGCATTGTTATTCATCAGTATGTACTTCATCTATCTACCATACCATGTTTTTTACATTGAAGTGCTGTTCTAGTGCTCTGTTGCAATGCCATCTTATTTTCCCAATCATACACGTGTATGTTGCCTTAGTTATTTCATTACGTATTCTGCTAGCCTACAGTTTTACATTCAACTAGTGTTTTTTTGCTGTGTTGTCCTGTCGTATCCCTAGCTCTTACACCATACTCCCTCTGTCCGGATTACATGTTGCCCAAATGGATAAAAAAGGATGTATCTAGAACTGAAATACACCTAGACCCATCCATTTTTTTCCGGATGGAGGGAATATGTCAATATGTCATGCCTTTCTATTCTTGAAGACTATTCCATCTCTCTGTTGTGCATGTTTTATAATTAAAGCACCATTCTTCTATACAAGGCATGCAAGGGAAAGACGACTATGTTAGAATCGAAGGGTTACAAACAAGGTCTTTGCAAAAGATCCAAGCGCCAGGAGATAATAAACCAACTCCAGTTTTTATAGATCTTGCTCCAAAGACAGAGAAACCCAACTCCTACTAATAATAAGCGATTCCAGGCCAAAGAACTAGTCCGCTCGGTCCAACAAAAATATGTCAACTCAATTCTAAGAAGCGTGTGCGTATCCTTGCATCATGAAATTTTATAGCATCCTAATCATATTTTCTATATGTTTCTTACCCATCTCTCTTTTAGAAAATAAGATTAACAGATATAAGAATTTCTACAATGGTATCGTTTATGAGGAAAGATTCTTGCAGGAATTCTCTGTGCTCCAATGTAGATGTAAGTACCTGTTGTATATCACTATATTTTTACATCAGCATGTATTTTGTTAATCGGCGTGAATCCAACCTTTATCGGATCTAAATTTAGTTGTAGCAAAATGTATGATTAAAGGCCACAATGTTGATTTTTGCAAGGAAAACTGCCTGGTAGTTTTGCATCCTGAGCTGCATGAGTGTACTATCTCATATCAGTGGGTTTGAATACTTTGGTTCTGCAGTGGGTTTTTCAGTGTTTTTTTACTGTGTTGTCCTATCGTATCCCTAGCTCTTATATCATACTCCCTCCGTCCGGATTAAATGTCGCAGAAATGGATTAAACTGGATGTATCTAGAACTGAAATACGCCTAGACCCATACATTTATTTCCGGATGGAGGGAATACATGTCAATATGGCAATAACTCATGATTAATCTGTTTGGTTCCCGTCCTAATTTATGTTTTGATGCATTGGTCGAGACACTCTCCACTATCAATAATACAAGCCTGCCAAAATCGCCATCTGAATCTGTTCAGTATCCTCTGTCTCAAATGCAACGGAATAAATGTATGTTTGTGAACCAATTAATGGCTGAAGCAATTATGGAAATGGTGGATGAATCGAGAGGTGCGAGAGTCGTGCGACACAACAAGTGATCAATGTTTTCGAGACAAGTAGCAAAGCAGCAAGAACTTGCCCACATGCTTATAGGCGTCATCATCTTTGAGGTTGCAGATTGTGGCGTTGTAGATGGTTAGGTTCTGCTCATTTATTTGCACCGGCATCAATCTTTGATTGCCCGATGGATGTAATTTCTGTAATATATCTTTGGATGTGCAACGTTATTCCTGTATGCCTTACCTTTGCTTGATCGGTTTTGGTCCTCTGCATAATTGCTCGTCGTAATGGGCTCAAATTATCTAATTTGGCCTAAAGACATGAACGAACTTTAGTGGGCCCATTAAGTTAATGGGTCGTTACTAGGCCGAAAGTTAATGGTCGGCCCTCTTACCTCCCGGGTCATTAACAGGCCGACATCGAAGGGGGCAACAGGAGGCCCCAATTTATTTCACGGGCCGTTAACAAGCCGTTACTAAGTTTGGGCTACATATGGCCCAACTATCTTTGTAGGCCTTTAGCAGCCGAAAGAGACAATGAGCTTGTCTTCGACCATGAAGAGCATGGGCCGCTAAGAGGCCAAAAGTCGTCGTTGTTAACGGCCCCAGCGTTTGTGGGCCTTTAGCAGGCCGAAGAGAAATCAGGCTGGTATTGGACCATGAAGGGCATGGGCGTTAAAAGGCCAAAACTAAGGTCCGACTACAAATGGCCCAACTCATTTATGGTCCGTTAACATGCCGAAGGCACACAGGGCGAAATTGGCCCAACACTTAAATGGGTCGCTAAAGGCCAAAACTCAGGTCCGACTACAAATGGCCCAACTGATTTATGGGCCGTCAGCAGCTGAAAGTGACACCGGGACGTAAATTGGCCCAACACTTAAATGGGCCGCTAAAGGCGAAACTCAGATCCGACTACAAATGGCCCATCAGATTTATGGGCCGTCAGCGTCGAAAGACACCTTTGGGCGAAATTAGCCCAACATTTAAATGGGTCGCTAAAAGGCCGAAAGATGTACATCCTGAAAATTGGCCCATCCCTTAAATGGGCCGTTAACAGGCCGAAATCTCACCGGGCCAATATTGAGCCCAAATATATAGCGGGCTGTTAACGGGCTCAAACTGACGATGGGCTGCAATGGTGTCAAATCTTTAACGGGCCGTTGACGGGCCGAATTGGCACATCTCGTATGGGCCGTGGGCTTAAATGGACATGACACAAGTAGGCCTTATATGGGCCGGCCTGCTGATTTTTACTGGGCTGGCCTTTTTCACCAGAATGGGCCACTGTTGGGCCGTACCACGTGTCGACCTATCACGCCTCCTGTCCAATGAGTGGATGACATCTGTCCTAACCGTGAGGTAACACGTGTTTCCTGCGGCCAATGATGATTTTACATGTGGAAAATCCCCATTGGTCCAGGCTGTTAACGGGTTATTGGATCCAAAATCGGACCCGATAGCTTAACGGCGTTCCGTTACAGTGGATGCCACGTGTCGGTCACCCTTGACGAAAGCACTTCTGTGACGCGCGATTTATTTTCATGGAAGTGGACATTTCCGTGATGATAATTTTGGTATTGTCATGGAACACTTCTACGACAGCACATGTATGACTATCTTGATTGTGTCATAAAATCGTCGTGGATGTACATGCTTGACAAAAAAACACGACCTACTGTGACAAACACGTATCATCGAGGAAGTGTATTTTTTTGTACTGTTGATTGATCTTGATGATATGAGTATTATAAGAGTTGATCTACCACGAGATCGTAGAGGCTAAACCCTAGAAGCTAGCCTATGGTATGATTGTTCTTGTCCTATGGACTAAACCCTCCGGTTTATATAGACACCGGAGGGGGCTAGGGTTACACAGAGTCGGTTACAAGGGAGGAGATCTACATATCCGTATTGCCAAGCTTGCCTTCCACGCCAAGGAGAGTCCCATCCGGACACGGGACGAAGTCTTCAATCTTGTATCTTCATGATCCAACAGTCCAGCCAAAGGATATAGTCCGGCTGTCCGGAGACCCCCTAATCCAGGATAGCATCTTTCTATCGCGCACGCACCTCCCTCGATCTCCCACCCATATAGTCCCCTCACGATCTCGAGGGGGTCTCTCTATCACAAACACACCCTCTCGCCCTCCCCATGCGTCCATGTTCTCCATGTGTCCCTCTCGACCTTTGTTCCTTGTTGGCGAGACCTCTATTGGACATGTGCTATAGGGGTGTCTCTCTCCGTTGCAAACAATCACACACTAGCTATCTTCATGTATGTCCTCGCCTCGCTTTTCTATCTCAAGATGCATGCGTGATACGTTAAGCCTAAGAAACGAAAAAACACACTCTCTCTAATTTATCGTTTGTTGTCACTTTCTCTTTCACACACATACTCTTTTGCACACTTACTCATTCTCCTTCACACGCACTTGATCCCTCTCGACTTAGGCACTCTCCTCGGTCCATAGCATATTGATTTATTGAAAAGTCAAACATCACAAAGTTTGACCATGTACGTGGAGAAAAACAATTACACCTGGAACGGCAAACATATACCATTAGATTCACCATGATAAGTAGTTTCGTATGATGTATCTTTGCTATTGAAGATATAAATAACATTTGTTTAAACATGATTAAAGTTTCCAAAGTTTGAATTCTAAAAAAATTACATGCACTGCATTATCGAGCGGATGGAATATCTCTTTCCGCCTCTCAGCTACCTGACGCACCACTCAGCCTTATCGGGGGTCCTCAATCTGTCTCAAACTTTATATCTCCCTGGTTCACACATACACATGTCTCGCTCACGCTATACATATAGACCCATCCAACACTCTCCGCCCTTGTTCTCTCTCTATGTGACACGCACCCCCCTAATAAGTACCATATTCCCTCACTCCATCATAGGCGCAAGCACTCCCCCCTAAGTATGATTATCTCTCACTAGCCATCAGGAACACACGTATTGTCTCCTTCCATCCATACGTCTATCTCAATATCTCTCTGGGTATATTCTATCGCACACACACCTTGTCACTCGATCTCCCACCCATGTAGTCCCATCACGATCTCCAGGGGATCTCTCTATGACAAACATACACTCTCTCCTCCCCATGTCTGCATTTTCTCCGTACGTCTCTATCGACCTCTCTCCGTTGTTTGTCAGACCCCTCTTGGCCACGTGCGAGGGGTCTTGCTCTCTTTGTTGCAAACAACCACACACTATCTCCTCACCTTGCTTCCGTTGTCGAAGATGCATGTGTATATGTTTGCATAAGACACACACATTTTTTCCCGACTTTTATCGAGTGTTGTCCATATCTCTTTCACACACACACACACACACACACACACACACACACACACACACACTTTTTTCACTCACTCTTTCTATTTCACTCTCTCTCTCTAGTTAGGGACTCTCTCACGTCCATAAGCATATGGATGTTTTGAAAAGTCAAACCTCAGAATGTTTGAACAGGTATATGTGGAGAAAAACATTTACATCTGGAAAGATCATTAGATTCATCACCACATGTACTTACTTCATACTATCATTTATCTTTGGTATTGTAGATATAAGTAATTTCTTTATAAACTTGGTCAAAGTTTCAAAAGTTTGACTTTGAAAAAATGTTGGAACTACATTATCGAACGGAGGGAGTAGCTCTTTCTCTCTCTCTCTCTCTCTCTCTCTCTCTGCTATCTCTCACGGGCCTCACCTCTCACACGAACACTCTATAACGACCGATTATACGCTCACTGTGTCAGCATATAGCTCCGTATATTGTTTAGTTGACCGGTCGACCAGTCCACATGCTGCCTTGTGAGCTCGTGTTCTGTATCTTTGTGTGCTGGCCCATGTGGCAGTGGGTGAAAATAAGTAAACTAGAGGCCCATCTGACACGCGGTGAAGTAAACAAACTTGAAACCACTCGGGGTAGCACCCCGCACGCTAGTAAATTGAGGGCACATTGAGGACACAGTTCTTCCACGTGGAGGACGCACTCGCGCACAATTCACCACTGCGCGGCGGCATGCACAGAAGGACACACTCGCGCACACCCAGCACACAACACACACCAGCACACGTGTACACCAGCGTCGCCGCCGGTTGAGATGGACGGCGAGGCAGCCAACAAGCGGAGGCGGCTTAGGCCAAAACCGCATCAGGCGAGCCTGGACTTCATCAGCAGCCTCCCCGACGACATGCTGCTCGTCATCATCGGCCTCCTCCCGACCAAATCTGCCGTGCGGACCGCCCTGCTCTCCCGGCGGTGGCGCCCCCTCTGGCGCCTCGTCCCCCTCAACCTCACCGTCGACAGCTGCCTCTGCGACGGGGATTGCAAACGCATGGCCGTAGTCTCCAAGATCCTTTCATCGCACCCTAGGCCAGCTAGACGCCTTGACATCCGCATGTTCAGTACCAACTGCAAGGTCCAACCCAAGTTCTACGAGTGGTTCTTATCCCCCGCCCTAGATCAGCTTGAGAAGCTCAGCTTTGAAGCTGGACGATGTCGCTCTCTGCCGCCGTCCGCGCTCCGCCTCGCGCCAACGCTGCGCCGCGCCAGCTTCAGCTCCTGCTATCTTCCCCAGATTAATGCCGTGCCCGCCCTTCTTCTCCCTCAACTCAAGCAGCTCGACCTCTTCGACGTTGTCATCTGGAAGAAGGCTATGGAGCACCTGCTCCGCAGCTGTACTGCACTCGAGTACCTTCGTCTTGAGCAGATCCACGGGTTCATTAGCCTCCACATCGCCTCGACGAATCTCCGATGGATTTATGTGTCTTGCTGGCCCCGCAACAAGATATCAATTGGGAAGAGATCACTCCAGCTGTTCCACGCTATGGTCATTGAGAATGCGCCTTTCCTTGAGAGATTGCTTATATCGGATCTAGAAGGTCCAACAAAAACTAGGGTCATTGACGCGTGGTGCACTCGTCTGCCAAATTCTCCGAACTCTTTATTGGATCTGTAATCGTTCAGGTACAACACTCATCTTCTTCTCTGTCTTCTTGAAATTCACATTTTTAAATTTATTCTTGATGTATTTACGACTGTCTTCCAGAAAATGATTCCCACAAGCTTGACCCAGTCTATGTGCATAGTGAAGATCTTGGCAATAAAATCTATCGGCCCCAATCTGGATCAAGTTGTTGGATTCCTTACATGCTTTCCGTTCATGGAGAAGCTACTCATCAAGGTGAAACTTCTTTCCTATTAGTAAACAGTAATCACAACGTAGCTCAAAGTTTTCGTAATTTTCCCAAATTACGATGACAAGTGTAGTGTTCAAAACCGCATCTACGCACTGCACCGAAAGAAATGTTTTTAGTATTTTTTTCTCACGTGATCACCTGCAACGTTTTTTGGTTGTACTACTATAATAGCCTAGGCTAGTCATAGTGGAAAGTAACTTAGACTACTCCAGTTACTCTATGGTTACCCTAAGAGCAAGTACTACCTATGTCCTAGTTTACTCTTCCTATTTTGTAGTATCAAAATTTGACCATAGATTTAACTGACAAAATGTTAATGCATGTCACTAAGAACTATATCGTTGGATTCGTATTTGAACATAATTTCAAATGGTCTAATTCTTAGTGACATGCATTGGCATTTTCTTACATAAATATATGGTCAAAAATTTATACTAAATAAGAGGTAGTACAAAAGTGGGCTATAACGGCCCTCCACTATGTAGGCCAGAACACGTGCCAAATTCACTTGTGATGCATTTGGCATCGATGCCCTCCATTGCTCACCTGGTGCCCCAATCTAGATCACCTACTTTGCTCCGGTGCCAAATTAACTCACGCAATGAAAAAACACTTGCATGGGAGAGAGAGAGGACTGAGGCAATAAAAAAACACTTGTTTGGGAGAGTGAGAGGCTGGTGTAGTTGGTTTGATTGATTTGTTTATACATGTGGGTCTGTGTGCACAGCGGTGCCAAAATCTTTTGATTTGACATCGATGCGTATTATGGCATCGGCCACATAGTGGAAGGCAACAAATGCCCAAGCTCTTCACGTACTCCTAGGTAAATGAGAGGAAAGAGAAAGAGGGAGAGAGAGAGAGTGAAAAAATATCACTAGCCAGCCAACCCTATCGTATGAGCGAATGACATTGGTACCTCTTGATGACACGACAATCTTATATAGCCAGCTGCTCTAATATGTTATCTTCTTTTGCAGTTAAAAAAGACACGAAAGTGAAAAATGTGCTGCACTATAACAATCTCATCGAATGCCTTGATCTCCATCTTACAGAAATTGATTTGATCGACTACCGAGGCAGCACATCTGAGAGTAAATTGGCCAGATTCTTTGTTTGGGAGGCAAGTGTGCTCAAGGTAATGAGGATTGGCGTTCTCTGGCGCAACAATGAATGGCGTGCTGATCACCGTAAGCGTCTAAGCCTAAATGACAAAGTCTCCGCAGAAGCTGAATTTGTTTTTGAAACAACAAGTGGCCAGAGACTCGTAAACTTATTTGCCCATAAGTGACTTGTCAGGGCGGTGGATTTTAGTTTGTACAATAATGCTGCATCCACCTAAAGTAACGGAAGTTCTTACGTAAACTTCCTAGTAATTCCCTCTTCGTAGGTGCAACATTACTCCTAACATTTGTAATATCAGTTTGAAACTTGTAATATTGCCGTGTCCTATTCCTACGTTCTCAAAATCCTGCGAATCAAACAGGTCCTGAGTTGGTGATGATGTTGTGTCTGCCATCTTTCACCAATAGCCGTCGGATCTAGATCTGACGCATACAAACCAAACTTCTCCAGTTTTGCAAAAAGATGCCCGCACTTGTTCCCTATTTACAAACAACTCCTTGTCTCTCACAATCAGCCTTATCTCCTCCCCACCACATCTAGAAGGCCATGGAAAAATCTGGCGCGATGGGCACTGCCGGCGCTGTCCACCCCCCAATCTTGGTGTTCTGTGCAATGCACGGGCATCTACGCACGGGAAATTATGTCGAACACGGCTAGTTGTAAGCAGGCTAAGTCTATAGCCATGATGATAGTGATTGCAGACGGTGAGGCTGACTATGGTATGCCAAACACGGCGCCTATACTCAGGTGTCATCTTCGGCGTAGGGTCTTGTCACTTCACTGTGAGGAGCAACATGTAATAATTTGACCAACGGGTAGTACAATGCTACTACATTGGTACTACTACTACTACTACTACTACTACTACTACTAGTACTAGCACCACCGTCTGGATTTAGTAGTACTACCACGTCCATCTGGATTTAGTATTTGACTAGCAATATCTAGTAATGCATGTCACAGAAAATGTACTACTCCCTCTGTAAATAAATACATGGTGTATTGTTTTATTCCTATCGGCGAGATAACTTAATGTCTTTTTGCTACTTAATAGGATTACATGCAATGAACTAACCACTGCATGTGATGTTTGGTAGTCTCAAGTCATTGAAAGCATGCAGGGGCACGGAGGGGGACGCAGCTTCATTGACTTACTGCACCTGCCTTTGGGTGTATGACACGTGGGTCCAACGGGTGGCTGGCCAACCTGTCATACAGCCAAAGGCAGGTGCAATAGAGGGGCGAGGAGTAGATGGCCAACACGCACGTGAATTCAACGCAGTCTGCACTTCTCATATAAAGGCTCCCACTAGTCCAATCTACGAAATCCTACACACCTACGCACCCAAGGGCAAGAGTGATCACTCCAATCACAAGATCAGTTGACGAGAAGCTAGACCCATGGAGGCGATGAGCGCGAGCATCATCCGGCTGTGCCAGATGGTCCACGACGCCGACCTGCGGCCCGACACTGAGGAACATATCCAGGTAGTGCTTGAGGCCGCCAGTGCGAGGGGCCGCTTGGACGACAGCTTCGTCTCCTTGTTCAACGAGGTCCTCGTCGGCATCCTCCACAAGTTCACCATCGTCAAGAAGCTCGTAGATGACCTTGACGTATGCCTCCAGCCCACGCGCCCAGGCTCTGCGATGCCTGCCACCCTGAACGGCCTCTATGGTGACAACCTCTTCGACGCACTGGTGGCCCTGTGACTGCCCGTCGTCGCGCCGGAGATTGTCCACCTCGAGGTCGCGCTCGCCGCGCAGCGCCTGGCGTAGCAAGACACCATCGACATAATCACCCACGTCTATGCGCAAATCGTCCACAAGGACTACTAGATGCAAGAGGAGGTTGATAGGAGGCTAGCCTTCTTGGACCGCATGGCAACCTTGGACGGCATTGTTCAGAAGCACGTTGAGCTTGCCACCAACGCCGCTGCTCCTCACACGTCGGTTGGTGACCCGGTGCACTAGGGCGTGAGGATGTCGTTGATGGATCCGTATGTATCGTTATCTTTCAGTCAAATCCATGTAGTAGTATATGGTACAACTAGTAATTATTTTACCTTTCGCATCAAATTCATAATTTGCCTACGTACTCCATGCATGAACCGCACCAGAACCAAACTTCTCATCACTCTAGGGAAAATCGTTATTTCTATCTATCGATCGCGCCATGGAGTAGAACCAAAATTTACAAGTTATAAGTTCAAAAGGAAAAGCCTGCCGTGTTCGCGTTGCACCCCAACACGGTTGGTCCGGCACGCCGCTCAAGGGGGAATGCGTGTTGTGTTTCATTTTCACTTACAGTTGAGCAAACCGACTATCGGCAAACCCCCACCCTGCCCACCGCGCGATGGCTGAGAAAGCAGGAGGGAGAAGAGATGGCTGTAGCACGGACTCCAAGAAAATTAGTGTCGGATGGGACTCGTGTGGGTGGCGTGTGCCATACTACTAGACATGAATGCTAGTTATGGCCCATGCCACCCCACTATATGGAGGTGCTGGTTACGTAGAACAAATTTCCTGGAGTCCATGCTCAGCCCTCCTCTATCTCTCTTCTCACCAGCCAGCAGACGCACGGAGCCCATCGTCTGTTTGCTCATATGCGGTCCCACATGTCAGTGAAAACGCAAGAGGACCCACTGAACCTGCACATCTTTCACCTCAACGTGCTGGTGATGAAAAACAAATCCAATAAAGATCTTCGGTGGCCGCTTTTGGAGTTACTCAAGATAGTAAGATTCTATTTACAGTTTAACCCAAGATGCACATCACGTGGCTTCAACTACCACTCTATTTTCTTGCATGACACGACCTGGATGCTGGATGTCCCACGTGTCGGCAAAAGGAGGAAGAACTCGACCAAATCTTCGGTTGTGCTCTCGGATTAGACTAGTTGTGCTAACTTAAAATTTTATTGTGTAGAATGGATTCAAGTTTGGTATTGGGAAGAAGAGTACAATGATATATTGACAGAGCGCAATTTAGTAGATGTTCTAGCACGTTTAGATAGCATAGAGGCTAGAGATGAGACTAGTGCACTTTTTGATAGAATAGAGGCTAGGCACGTCTACTTCTTTACACTCGAAGAAGAAAGAAGAACGCAAGATCGAGCCTCCGCAGATCAACAATGAATGCATCGAGAAGGCACTAATCCAACTTACAGGAGCAGTTATGCAAGTTGGATATCTTCTAAAATGTATTCTTGTGGTTCTTGCTTTTCTAGTCAAAATTTTGGTGAAGTATTTCCATGTACCAAAAAATCAATGATGAAAAAAAGATATGTGTTCGCAAAGAAAAATGTACGCGGCCGGGATGCGTCCGCGCGTTCGGTGTACGGCCACCGCATCCAAGAAATGGCCCGAACACGACCCCATTGCCCTACCCAAACGAGCAGAATCCGGGCAAAACGGAGGTCCGTTTGGGGTCGTGCATTGGAGTTGTCCTTACAAGTGGGACCACAGTTGAGGAAACCGGCTACCGGCAAACCCCCACCTCGCCTGCCGCGCGATGGCTGAGTTAGAGAAACAACGAGGTTGAAGAGATTGCTGTAGCACGGACTCCAAGAAATATGGTGCCAGATGGAAGTCGTGCTGGTGGCGTGTGTCGTACTCCTGCACGTGAATGATTGTTCTGGCCCATGCCACCCTACTACTCCTACTATTACTCCTACTACTCCTATCTAGGATTCGAGGTGCTGGTTACGTACAGCGAAGACATTAACATATGGCCCACCTCACACTGTGGCCAAATTTCCTGGAGTCTGTGCTAGGTTAAAAAGTGTTCTTTGTGAGGATGGGTGCCTGGTCTCAAGTTTAATACTTGTTGTATTACGTACGTAGATGTAGAGATAGTGCAACATGTGAAGCTAGTACAAATAGTGTACTATTATTGATTGGCCTCATCTGATAACCTGTTGCAATGCACGTACAATTATGTATTCAGAAAATATTTTTTTGCCTCGTCGCAGCACCCACTCAGAGAAGCAACTCGATAGCCATTCATAAAGTTAGTAAGTTTATCACAGGCATATCATTTTATTACATACAATAGGTCATCAACCCACAACGACAACGAGGATACAATATAAATACTAAAGTTTTCATCACACAACAAATAACAAGCAATGAAATGAACTTCAACTCAACCATCCTCGGCGTTGGAAACGCTTGCTTTGAACCACAAGCGATTCTCTCAAAGAGCCAGCTACTGTCAATCTCGATACCAACGCAGGACTGATCATCCAGGCTGAAGCGGCCTACTATATCACGACCAGTGTAGGGAACCACCGCAATGTCCGACGTATAGATACAGTTGCTTCTCATAAATGGTAGTAACGTTGTGTCAACAGCAGTTGGATCGCCTTTCACCATCATTGGATAGTTTTGTCCAAGGAAGAGTGAGTTTGCTCTAAGACTATCAATACTGTACCAGGGAGAAGGTGTTGGCCCTAGCACACTAGTATCCATCTCGAATACCATGCAACGGGTGTTGGAATAGGTCCGGATAGTGCGACCATGGGAGACAACACCTGCTCCCTCAGTAGTTACATCAGTAGTGGGCTGTATACATACAAGAAGGGGTGATCCATCGGAAGTTGCCAGGTGCCACTGAGTATATGGGCCCTCCTCGTCCTCATGCTCGTGATCATCACCATCTTCATCTCCCCCTTGGTTATAAAATTTTTCAAGTATAGGCGGTGGAATGTTCACAGGACATTGGAAACACAAGAAGAAGGTTAATTAGTAGAGAAGGGAAACTTTGTAACTCGCATGCATGTGGATGAAACAATTATAATTACGGTGGAAGACAAACGTACCGAAACTACGAGGATACCATGCAAAAACAGTGCCATGAGTGGTGGCAGCAAACACCCTCGTATTCAATTGCATCACAGTACACATCCGTGTATAGAAACTGATTTTTGAGCAATATCCATCCAATCGAACCCCGAAGGATGGCAACAAGCTTGTCGAAGATAGCAACAACTTGATAGTTCTTGTAATTCCAAGAACGGTTGGGAACTCGAGAAATTGCTATCTTCCGTAGACGACAGACACCATGATCATATTTGAACGTATGTAGATCATCTGTGTGCTCAAGCTCAGGGCACTCAGAGATTTTTGGAAGTGGAATCCGCTGACGAGTGTATACATTCACAAGTTCCCACTCGCAATTGTACCCAATATAAACAACCCAATCTCCATTCGCGCCTGCCCAAGCCTTGCCCTCAAGCGATGGCATCTTAACATCATATGTATCATTATCAAGCGGCATCAACTTGCATAAGGCGAGGCTTCCATCGTCCCCGCGCCAGTCAGCAGGGTCACGGCGAAGAAGATAGGGGAGATCAAACCGCTCCTGGACCCTTGGGTTCCTTGTAATGATGTTATTAGTTGAGTTGAGAATGTTCTTGAACGAACCTGCCATGCTAGCCGAGGTGATGACATCGCACTGATACGTCTCCAACGTATCTATAATTTTTAATTGTTCCATGCTATTATATATTCTGTTTTGGATGTTTAATAGGCTTATTTATACACTTTATATTATTTTTGGGACTAACCTATTAACCGGAGGCCCAGCCCAAATTGCTGTTTTTTTGCCTATTAACCGGAGGCATGAAATTGTGTGTGTGCGTGTGTGAGATGGAGAGAGAACGAGGGGGAGAGATAGAGTTTTAGATGGGCCTATCGAGTGCGAGTGAGATATGCATGTGTATGTATGACCAGTGGATGGAGAGTTTGAGAGAGGGGGAAGAGCTCGAGGCGACATAGTGGTGCGTGAGATAGTTACGGACAAAGAGCCAAGGAATTTGTGTGCGTCATTTATGAGTGCACCCAATATATCTAGCTTGTACTAGCTAGATTATCATACATAGTGTGCGAGAGAGACCTATAGATGGTGTATATATGCATGCGAACTAGAAAGACTCCCTCCACACACACACACAAAGAGAGAGAGAGAGAGAGAGAGAGAGAGAGAGAGATGGAGAGAAAGGGAGAGGGAACAACAAGGTTTTTGTGTCGGATGCGTGCGATAGAATTGAAGATTGTCGGAGAGAGAGAGAGAGAGAGAGAGAGAGAGAGAGAGAGAGAGAGAGAGAGAGAGAGAGAGAGAGAGATAGAGCAAGAGAACAAGAGTCCGGGAGAGGGGGAGGTCGCGTTTTATGCATCAAAGACTGATATAAACCATGTTTCGATATAAACTTGCATTCAAATATTTAAATTGGAGAACATGTTGTCTGCAATCCACACATGAACGGATATATGCGTATCTCAAAGAAGTTCATTAATTTGACTTTCAACATGTTCATGGAGTACTATAATACTATACAACATGCTACTCGATTGAGGTGTTCAATTTTGGATTTAGTTCACTATTTTGACCTACTGAACGAGCTATTTCATTGAATCAAGATATTTCATTTAGCGTTTGATTCACGTTTATTAGTGGGTCAACTATTTGTCATATAGTAAATCGCTAGCAACGAGCATGTAAAAACATATTACTCCCGAGCATCATCTCTCCATCTAAAAAAGAAGTGGCAAGCTAATATTTCAAAATTTGATCCGAATCGACTTGGTAAGGTAGACGTGGATGCTCGTTCTCCCAAAATTTGAACGAACCGTTAAACATCCTCTCTGGTTGGTGGAATTCGCCCGAGCAAATAAATGGGAGACGCCAAATTACCGTCCTGTGTGGGACACGCATCAATTGGCCCGTTGTACATCTAGGGTAGGTTCGTAACTTCATCCAAGCGCGCCTTCTCCTCGGCCGGAATGACATGTACCGAATAATTCATAAACCATGGTCGGAAAAATATGCTCTCCTCGCCCGAAATAGCTCGCGCCCACTATTTCAAAACATGCTCTCCTCGCCCGAAATCGCTCGCGTCCACTATAGTTCAAAACACGCCCTACTTGCCCGAAATCGCTCCCGCCCACTATTTGGGGAGAGGCAAAGTTACTCTACTATCCCCGACCCTCAGTACACAGACCCAAGCCGAGAAGCCTATAGGCAAGGGTATAATCAGAACTCCCCTCACATTTCGCACAAATGTGTCCGTAAGACATGGTTCCACTCCCCTCCCAATTCCCCCCCCCCCCCACCATTCATACCTCGTGTGCGCCAAATCATCCCCGGGAAGCTCCTTTCTCCCGAGCCGCAAAACCTTAGCCCCACCTCCATGGCGCCCCCCACCGCACCAATTTCACAGCCGCCCTCCTCCCTAATGCCGGAGACGCTGTCCATTTTCCGTCGTGCTTTGGGCGTGTGCCTCTTACTCCGTCTTCTTGGTGCTGCCTCGGCGACGGCCGCGTGAACCGTGTCGAGCCGATTCACCCCCGCCATTATTCACGGCGCTGGAGCGGCTCCAACTTCGGATCCGTCCAAAGTCCTGGCGCTGCTTCCGCGTAGCCGTCGACCGTTGCAACATCGCTCTTTCCACATCGCGGTCGCCACCATGACCGCGCCCGCCTCACCGACTTCGGCAGTTGGACCTGCCTACTTCACCATGCCGCCAGATAGGTCGCACCCTCATCTCAAATCACTTTATTTAGGTGTCAGTTGTCTGAATTTTTATTCTGGGCCAATCGATTCCCAATGGGAAGCAGCACCCCTCGAGGCGGCGGACCTCCTAGGCTGCCAGTTGGCTGGTGTCTAACGTAAGGGTGCGAGTCCGCAAGTTCGCCGCGGAAGCAACGCTTAGATGGCTATCTTTTAGAGTTGTGTGGGTTGAAGGTACTGCCGCCGCCGGATCTTTGTGGATTGGCCCGGGGGTGGCGCAACCACGGCAGTGCGGTGGGGCGGGGAGTGGGCTTTTGGTAGGGGCCACGGACGGCGGAGGCAGGCTGCTCTGCCGTTGGTCGCTGGCTCTTCGGGGAAGATTCCGAACAGTGTCAGCCGGGAGGCACAAGACGGCCAGCCATCCGGCGTAGATCGGACAGTACCAAAATAAAAAAAACCGTGTGACCCCAATTTAGTCTTCAGTCAACAGACGTGTGACCACTCTCGTACCTTGTTGTTGATCTCTTAGTGTATTTCTTCAGATCAAAGAGATATGTCCTTCTTAACATTATCGTTATCGCATCTTGGACACACCGTCTTCCGACTCACCGTAGCTGCTCCAACAAGGGAAGCATACACCAGAAGGGAGCTATAGTCCCCACTCAACAGTTCCCTGCATCGAATGCGCGTGCCCGACAGGACAGCCACAACAACTGCAGGATGGCCCGGAAAGGGGGTGTCGCAGTCCATGTCAAAACCGGCGGATCTCGGGTAGGGGGTCCCGAACTGTGCGTCTAGGCGGATGGTAACAGGAGAGGGTGGTGTTCCTCCCCCACTTCCTCCGCGGACTAGGTTTTCCACTTCACCCATTTCTCCGGGGGCTCATGTTCTACTACGGCCTAGATTTCCATGATTTGGCCCCGAATTTCATCCTCAACATCTCGGCATTCATCGTCGTGTGCGAGGCCTTCCTCTGCATCCAACCCCACTTCGGCTTATGGCTGAAGACCTTGAATGTCAAGCCGAAGGTAGTGGGCGGCCGCCAAGCGGAGTGCGGAGGTGCCATGGTGGGCAAGATGGCCAACGTCCTATGGTTCGAGGGCTCCTTCGTGGAGACCATAAAGGGGTGGCAATCAGGGTGGTTCTACATCACCGAGCCGCGCGTCTCTAAATGGGCAGCGGCCCCCGAATTCTGATCTGGCTTCCCTACACGGCTCACCTCATGGAAAGAGACGGGCCTGACATGGGGTAATTCGGAAGAGCTGACCGGACTCCAAACCTGCATCCGAAACCTGGTGGACAAGAAGCTCAAGCTTGTCAACATAGTCCAGGTTATGCTCATCCGCCGGATCCTCCCATGCCAGCAACGGGCCTTCATCTTGTCGGAGTTTGATCCAGCACAGCACCGAACCTTGAGCCGGCTCTTCGACACTATGTACGAAGATGCCTGGAAGGTGCTGTTCAAGGGTGCCGGCTCTTCGACACTACGTACGAAGGACTCTTTTTTCATAGTTTGACTCTATGCGGGATCTAAAACTCCCTCACCTTTGACATGACTGGCAGAAGACGTCCGGACAGGTTGACAGTCCGGCTCCCTTGCCGGAAGACCAGTGACGCCCGATTGACGGGGCTGCTGGTTCCGGCACCTACGTGGTGCCGAGAAGAAGGTTAAGAAGGCGGCCACGGGAACTCGAAGGAGTTCCCGGCGCCAGGTGTTGTCGGACTCATCGTCCGATGACTGTGAGGCGGACTCCTCTGCGAAGACGAGGAGGAGGAAAAAGAGGCCTCTCCCGCAGCGGAGGGAGAGAAGAAAAGGAAGGCCGCCTAACCGGGAGGCGGAGGGTCCAAGAAGGAAGGACCCTTCCTCCGGACTACACCACCAACGCCGACAGCGAAGAGGGTGGCCACCGAGACCAAGCCCTGCAAAATCGTAAGTGTCCGGACACCAGAATAACTCATGGCGTTCCATTTGTCCCACATCATCTTCTAACGCCGAATATAACCATGCAGCCCGCCCAAGGACGGGCTCGGCGCTTCGACGAGCGGCTCCCTGGAGTCGTCGGATGTGAATAGCACCTCACTTCCGACCACCTCGTCTCCTCCCGCCGTGGATGAGGCCGAGGTGGAGTCCCAAAAGGGGCCCAGCCAGGAGGAGGTGGCCCTGGAGGCGCCGCAAGGCGACCTCCCGGACTCCGGGCGCAAAGGGAATAAAACCCGAAGGGCTTTAAGTCCGCCCTGTGCGGACTCCGTCGAAACTTCGGTGGTTCCGAGTCCGGCAGCGACCCCGCCGTAAGAAGGGCAAGACTCGCGACGCCGGTGACCTCCGTCCCAACCGGAGGCACGGATAATTTGATGGGCGCTTAATGGCGCTTCCGACGACGAGCACCGCCTTTGTTATGAGTGTGGTGATCCAGAAAGTTCAGTCCGCCAAGAGCGGGCTGACTGAAGCCTGTGCCAGCCTTCTAACAGGTTTTGAGGTATGTATTTAAGATATGTAAAAATATTACCGCATAGACAGTAGCCCTTGATGCTCAGTTTGGTGTTCGGAAAGAAAAAGCCGAGCTGAGGATCTAAAAGATATACGCAGGAGTCTAACATAAGCATGTCAATATGGGAATGCAGGCTGCACTGCTGACCTCTACCGCACTGACTGCAGAGGTTGATGCATTGAAGCAGTGCCTCGAGCGGTCCGAGAACGAGCTCGGCCTTGCCAAAAAGCAGCTCGAGGACAAGGAAGGTAAGTAATACCTTATGGGAGTATTTAAAAGATGTGGTTGCAAAAAATTACAGGAATAACGTGAATACTGCAGGTGCCACGAACGAGGTGGCGACCCTGAAGGAAGCGGTGTCCAAGGCTGAAAGCAATGCGGCCGCGGAGCGCACCAAGCGAGAGAAGCAGGAGGCACGGGTGGGGGAGGTGCGGAAAGAGCTCCAGGCTCTCGTGGAAAAACACGAGAGTTTGGAGCGTGACTCAAAGACTCGAGAGTCCGAGCTCGCCTCGGCCCTTGAGAATGCCAAAGCCGCTAAGGCGAAGCCCAAAAAGCCCTCCAGAAATTGAGGCGATGAAGAAGATAGCGGCGGGTAAGGCATTCTTTATGCAAAGCAAGCATGTGAAAGTGAATTATCTATTACTTACCGAATCCGGAGCTCTCCGGGAGCATTCGCGAATCTGCCTCGCGGTGTGTCCGATGTCTGCCGCATTCTACCGAGCCGAGGAGGGAAGCTCGGCGGAGAAGGTGTTACGGTCTCGGATCTGAGGCGGACACCCGGTGCCCTTAAGCGACCAGTTGAAGCAGTTCGTCGAGCTCATGGCCGAACAGGCCATGAAGGGCCTCATAGTTCGGCTATGGTCTAAGGAAGCCATGCCTGGGAGCTACTTCGGGCTGGTGAGGCGGCTGGTGTCCATGGGTTGAAGTCGTCAAGCTCTCCGTCTGCATCGAAGGTGCCCGTAGGGCCTTTGCCCGTGCTAAGGTGCACTGGGGCAAGATGGATGCTGAGAAGCTTGTGACGGACGGACCACCACCGGGCAAGGAGCATCGCAAGCCTGAAATGTATTATGAGGGCGTCCTGAAGGGTGCCCGCCTTATAGCGGGTGAATGCTCCAAAGATGTAATTTTTTAGTAGACTCGCATTTGTTATCATGTACGCTGAAAACTTGTTCATATGCGCTAAGAAACACTTTTGAATTTAAAATATTACCTTCTGTGCGGCCGTGTTTTAAATTTTCGAGATGGCGAGTCGTCGGCTTCAGCCCCCATGCCACAGTGTTGGGGTGTTGGGATAAACTTGGCGCTCTTGTTCCCATTCTTGGGTCCTTTGAGGCGGCGCAGCATAGCAACTAACAAGGCAACCGGACTATAATGCTTGAACACTCTCACTTAGCCATCGAATTCTATAATTTTAAATTTGGTGAAGCCCCGGTATTCGAAGATCGAGTTCGGGCGCTATCACGCCTAGGCGGACAATGCCGACTCCTCGCTCTAAGCGGCATAAGTCTTTAGGGACTCAAAACCTCTCGAACAGCGACCGGCTCTCGCCCTATCATGACGGTCAGTTTAGCTTTCTCCACCGAGGTGCTTAACCCAGCTCAACCGGGCACAATCGCGGTGGTTCTCCCGCGCTACCTTAGCCGATATAGCGGAACATAAGGTACCAAAACATGGGAGCAGGGCAAACCCAACTATTGACCCAAGACATGATTTGGAGCAGCGCATATAATGCTATAAGTTGGGGTGCCGCACTTGTGAAAGTGTTCGGACTTATCACACCATATTGTGGGTACTTAAGCCCTCGGTGTATTGCCCGTACCAAAGTGTACGGTTGCACAATGTCATAACGAACATATATATATAGAAAAAGGAATTCAATAATAGGCGAAGCTATGTATTGTTTATTCAAAAGGTGCGATGAGCGAGCGATACAAATAGTGCGATAAGCTAGGTGCGAGACTTTTAACATGTCCTCCTCGAGGGTAAGCTGCGGGGCGGTATGTAAAACAGGTATCTTGCTCGTAATAGAGACCACTGGACACTCGGCGTAGCTTTACGCTTCCACGGCTGTTGCATCGTGTGTTGGCGATTCTCTTGCGGACATGGCTTCGTGAGAATGGAGTCCCGAAGTAAAAAGAAAGAAGAAAAGAAAAGAATGACACAATCGGGGCCCTAGTGCGGTTGAGCGCGTGCGGGCATCTTGGTAGACGTGCCCTCCCCTATGCCCATGGTATTTCCAGAGCGTAATTATGTACGCCTAGTACTGGTTTCGCAATTTCGCGAGGGCTAGGGTTTGGGCCGCATTGCTATGCGTGCTTGGAACGTGCCAGGCGGTCTTGTTGTAGGTTACTCCGGGCGTGCTTGACGGTGTCCGGACGTTTAATAGCCGGACTCGAGAATTGCCTTAAGAGGCTGCTTTGTACTTCCGCCGCGAGGGCCGCCGTATGCTCCTCCGTCCGGAGAAGGCGTTCGGTGTTCCATTGATATAATGACTCCTTGAGGACCTGGCATCTTGAGCTTGAGATATGCGTGGTGCGGCACCACATTGAACTTTGCAATGCGGTTCGTCCGGCGGTGCGTGATAGCCGCTGCGGAACGGGACTATGTCGAAGATTAACTCCTCGCTTCGGAAGTTATCCGGGGATCCGAAGACCACTTCAAGTGTAACTGAGCCTGTACAGTTGGCCTCTACACCTGGTATGATGCCTTTAAAGGTCGTCTTCGTGGGTTTAATCCTTGATGGGTCTATGCCTATTTTGCACAATGTATCCTGATAAAGCAGGTTCAGGCTGCTGCCACCGTCCATTAGGACTCTAGTGAGGTGAAATCCGTCAATGATTGGGTCTAAAACCAATGCGGCGAATCCGCCATGGCGGATGCTAGTGGGGTGGTCCCTTGATCAAAAGTGATCGGGCGGAAGACCACGGGTTGAACTTTAGGGCGATGGCTCCATCGCATATCGTCCCTTAGTGCACGCTTCTGCTCCCTTTTGGGTATGTGGGTTGCATATATCATGTTCACCGTCCGCACTTGTGGGGGGAAGCCCTTCTGTCCTCTATTGTTCGGCGGCCGGGGTCCTCCTCGCCATCACTATGCAGCCCCTCGTCATTGTTTTCAGCATTTAACTTGCCTGCCTGCTTGAACACCCAACAATACTTGTTGGTGTGGTTGGCTGGTTTTTCGGGGGTGCCGTGTATCTGGCACGAGCGATCGAGTATTCGGTCCAAATTGGACGGGCCTGGAGTATTTCTTTTAAATGGCTTTTTCCGCTGACTGGGTTTAGAGCCTCTGAATCCGGCATTGACTGCCGTATCCTCAGCATTATCGCCTTTAATGCGGCGCTTGTGCTTGTTGCGACGCGACCTGCCATTGTTGTCCTTGGTATCCGGATTACCAGGGCTCTTGGTCATGTTGTTACTACGAGCTAGCCAGCTGTCCTCTCCCGCGCAAAAGCGGGTCATGAGTGTTGTGAGGGCTGCCATGGATTTCGGCTTTTCCTGTCCTAGGTGCCGGGCAAGCCACTCGTCGCGGATGTTGTGTTTCAAGGCTGCAAGGGCCTCTGCATCCGGACAGTCGACGATTTGATATTTCTTGGTTAGGAACCGTGTCCAGAATTGTCTGGCTGATTCCTCTAGCTGCTGAATTATGTGGCTTAGGTCATCGTTGTCTGGTGGTCGCACATATGTGCCCTGGAAATTGTCGAGGAATGCGGCTTCCGGTCTTCAAACAACCAATTGACTCTGGCGGCAAGCTGTTAAGCGATGTCGGGCTGGTCCTTTAAGCTTGAGTGGGAGGTATTTGATGGCGTGTAGATCATCACCGCGGGCCATGTGGATGTGAAGGAGATAGTCCTCGATCCAAACCGCAGGATCTGTCGTGCCATCGTATGATTCAATGTTTACGGGTTTGAAACCCTCAGGGATTTGATGATCCATCACTTCATCTATGAAGCATAGTGGGTGTGCGGCGTCTCTATATTGGGCTATATCGGCCCGGCCGGAGTTGCCATATCCGGCGTGACGGTTATCGTCACGTGTCGTGGGGCGCCCACTCGATCCGTAGATCGATCTTGTTTGCCTTGCCTTGTCCTCCAATATATCTCGCAGGTCTGGCGCATTTCCTTGCGCCTTGGTATTTTTTGAGCGGCGTTGGGGTGCGGCTTGAGTTGAGGGACGAGAGGCCTCTCTGTCGCGGCCACGAGGTGGCCGGTCAGCCGTATCATGCGCTGGTGATGTACGTTTGGGTGCTTCCTCCTCTAATCGGGGTAGCAGCCTGCGTTTTGGGTAGCTCTTGGAGGGGTGCTCGAGTTCATACTCTTCGGCCGCAAGGACTTTAGTCCATCTGTCAGCTAGCAAGTCTTGGTCAGCTCTAAGTTGTTGCTGCTTTTTCTTGAGGCTGCTTGCCGTGGCCATAAGCCTGCGTTTGAAACGCTCTTGTTCGACGGGATCCTCGGGCACGACGAATTAGTCGTCGTCGAGGCTTGCCTCATCTTCGGAGGCAGGCATGTAATTATCATCCTCTACCTCTCTTTCTTCCGCTCTCTCATGAGGGTTGGCTTCTCCATCCTCCTGCGCTGAATCCTGCTGGAGGGGGTTGTCTTCGGCACTGTCCAGGGTGTTATTGTCTCCCGTGCCAGAATAACCGTTTTTGCTGTGGCGGGATTTAGAGCGGCGCCGCTGACGCCGGCGCTTAGGCTGTTTCTTGGAGGGGTCGTCCTCTGCTGTTCCATCGCCATTCCCATCTTTTGGGATGTACACCATGTATATGTCGATGACGAGGTGGCCTTCCGATGCCACAGTGGCGCTGGTTCTTGTCGTCTCTGCATCGTCATCCATACCGTCGATGTCTTGGTCGAAGTCGAGCATGTCGGTTAAATCATCGGCAAGGGCTCTGAAGTGGGTGGTGGGTGGGCTTTGAACTTCTTCGTCGTCGCATCCCAACCTTCCCGACCGTAATCCGGCCAGGGCTCTCCGATAAAGAGAGAGACTTTAGTGAATTCAGGATGTCGCCAAAGGGCGAGTCTTTGAAAGATGTCCGCGGTGAATTCCATGATCGGCGCCCAATTGGATTTGATTGGCGGGGGCGCGGAAGGCTCGGAGTCCGGAGAGGAGTCCCGCACCTTGGAGTCACGAGCTTCGCAAAGGACGGGGTAGGTGTACGGCTCAATCACCGTGAGATCGCAGCCCCGAGGCGGTGTCCAGCCACCCGTCCTTGATCGGCGCGATCGGCTCGAGCTAAAGGTCGGGCAGAACCGGTGCGCGGCCTCCTCGACACCTGCTCGGCGGCGAGCTAGATCATGCCCTCGTGGCAAGGCGGCGGCGCTTGGCTGTGGATCGAACCCGTCGAAGATCAAGTCTCCGCGACGTCGGCCGTAGTTCAAACTTCAAATCTGACTCAGGTGGCGATGGCGTAGCTTTCAATCTGCTCCGGATGGCCAAGCGAATTGGCCCGCAGTGCAAAGCCGCCGAATACGAAGATCTGTCCGGGGAGAAAAGTCTCACCCTAGGGTGCATCGTTGTTGATGATCGGAGGAGCCATCGGGCCTAAAGATGACGACACAGAGGAACTCTCAATGAAAGCACCAATGTCGGTGTCAAAACCGGCGGATCTCGGTAGGGGTTCCCGAACTGTCGTCTAGGCGGATGGTAACAGGAGACAAGGGACACGATGTTTTTACCCAGGTTCGGGCCCTCTCGATGGAGGTAAAACCCTACTCCTGCTTGGTTAATATTGATGATATGGGTAGTACAAGAGTAGATCTACCACGAGATCAGAAAGGCTAAACCCTAGAAGCTAGCCTATGGTATGATTATTGTTAGTCCTCACGGACTAAAACCCTCCGGTTTATATAGGCACCAAGAGGGTTAGGGTTACAGTCGATTACAATGGTAGGAGATCTACATATCCGTATCGTCAAGCTTGCCTTCCACGCCAAGGAAAGTCCCATCCGGACACGGGACGAAGTATTCAATCTTGTATCTTCATAGTCCAGGAGTCCGGCCAAAGGTCATAGTCCGGCTATCCGGACACCCCCTAATCCGGGACTCCCTCAGCCATCGACAAGTCAGCACATGATGCTCACTCCTATGGATGGCAGGCAGATAGGTTCTACCCTCATCTTACTTGTGTGCAACATTTATGGCTTTGTTATTCATCTAAGCATGGAAAATAGATCATCACATTTCACTGTATATTCATGCTGATCTCTTACGGGTCTTGTTCAGGAGTTAACGTTGTTCCATATTTAAGCTAAGGTACTTGTTCTTTAGGTAACGCTGTTCCATAGTTATCATCCATCAGCCAATGCTATCCCACAGGCTGGTGATTATAGTATTATACCACTTCTAGTACTTCCTATGTTGTTCTTTAATACTTTTGTGTGCCATCTAGTTAATCTTGAGTACAAATGATACATATTGTGTAGCTTTCATATGTGTTCTCCCTTTAGTTTATGAGACCTGTTGCTGCTAGTTAACCCAGTCCTACTATTTATGTCGTCTCCTACAGGCACTCATTGCATTAATCTAACTACTAGTTGTATTCCATGCATGTCAGATATAATTGCACACACTGATATATCCACAAGAACCTCACGGAGCAATGTAAAGGCCAATAAACTTGATGTCAATGATACCCAATATGATGGAACATGTAAAGGCAGTTCTTCAGAAGACTTGCAGAAAGATGTTGAATCCTCTTCACCCCACAAGGTCCTTGCTCTAACTTGCCCCGTGATATGGGTACAACATGCATATAATGTCCTGGAGTGTATCTACTCTGTTGCAATGCCATGTGCTTAGCATGCTGATCATGCATGTAAATATGTCATGCCTTCCTGTTTTTCAGTACCTATTCCATTCATGATAACATGTTTTCAAATTCAAGTACTGTCATTCTACTCTATCGCAATGCCATCTGCTTAATTTGGACATCATGCTTCTGAATATCTTATGCATTGTTATTCATCAGTATGTACTTCATCTATCTACCATACAATGTTTTTACATTGAAATGCTGTTTTAGTGCTCTGTTGCAATGCCATCTTATTTTCCCAATCATACACATGTATGTTGCCTTAGTTATTTCTGTACGTATTCCGCTAGCCTACAGTTTTACATTCAACTAGTGTTTTTTTGTTGTGTTGTCCTGTTGTATCCCTAGATCTTACACCATACTCCCTCTGTCCGGATTACATGTTGCCGAAATGGATAAAAAAGGATGTATCTAGAACTGAAATACGCCTAGACCCATCCTTTTTTTCCGGATGGAGGGAATACATGTCAATATGTCATGCCTTTCTATTCTTCAGTACCTATTCCATCTCTCTGTTGTCGCATGTTTTATAATTAAAGCACCATTCTTCTATACAAGGCATGCAAGGGGAAGACGACTATTGTTAGAATCTGAAGGGTTACAAACAAGGCCTTTGCAAAAGATCCGAACGCCAGGAGATAATAAACCAACTCCAGTTTTTATAGATCTTGCTCGGCCAGAGAAACCCAACTCCCTCACGATAATAAGCAGATTCCGATGGCCAAAGTACTAGTCCGCTCCGTCCAGCAAAAATATGTCAACTCAATTCTAAGAAGCCTGTGCGTATCCTTGCATCATGAAATTTTATAGCATGCTGATCATATTTTCTACATGTTTCTTACCCATCTCTCTTTTAGAAAATAAGCTTAACAGATATAAGAATTTCTACAATGGTATCGTTTATGAGGAAAGATTCTTGCAGGAATTCTCTGTGCTCCAATGTAGATGTAAGTACCTGTTGTATATCACTATATTTTTACATCAGCATGTATTTTGTTAATCGGCGTGAATCCAACCTTTATCTGATCTAAATTTAGTTGTAGCAAAATGTATGATTAAAGGCCACAATATTGATTTTTGCAAGGAAAACTGTCTGGTAGTTTTGCATCCTAAGCTGCATGAGTGTACTATCTCATATCAGTGGGTTTGAATACTTTGGTTCTGCAGTGGGTTTTTCAGTGTTTTTTTTACTCTGTTGTCGTGTCGTATCCCTAGCTCTTATATCATACTCCCTCCGTCCGGATTAAATGTCGCAGAAATGGATAGAACTGGATGTATCTAGAACTGAAATACGCCTAGACCCATCCATTTATTTCCGGATGGAGGGAATACATGTCAATATGTCATGCCTTTCTATTCTTCAGTACATATTCCATCTCTGTTTTAGCATGTTTTATAACTGAATCACCATTCTTCTATATAAGGCATGCAAGGGGAAGACGGCTATGTTAGAATCTAAAGGGTTACAAACCAGGTCTTTGCAAAAGATCCAAACTCCAGGAGATAATAAACCAACTCCATTTTTCATAGATACTGCTCCAAAGACAGAGAAACCCAACTCCCGCGATAATAAGCAGATTCCAGTGGCCAAAGAACTAGTCCGCTCCAGTCCAGCAAAAGAATGTCAACTCCATTCTAAGAAGCGTGTGCGTATCCTCGCATCATGAAATTTTATAGCATTCTGATCATATTTTCTACATGTTTCTTACCCATCTCTCTTTTAGAAAATAAGTTTAAATGATAGAAGATTTCCTCCATTGGAATTGCATTCGAGGAAAATATCTTGCGGGAATTCTCTGTGCTCCCATGCTGATGTAAGTACCTGTTGTATTTCACGATATATTTACTCAGCATGTATTTTGTTAATCGGCATGAATCTAACCTTTATCTGATCTAAAATTAGTTGTAGCAAAATGTTAAAGGCGCCAATGTTGATTTTTGTAAGGAAAACTGCCTGGTAGTTTTGCATACTGAGCTCCATGAATGTACTATCTCATATCACGCACATTACTGAATTGTAGTGCTTCTCTGGTTGCCCATTCATTCATTGTGTCAATGCTGCTTTCAGATTACCTTACGGCTGATGATAGTTGTGCCATATTGTGTTAATTTGGTGTAGGCTAGTTGCCCAAACGTTCGTTGTGTCAATGTTGCTTTCCTATTATCTTACTTGGCCAATGATAGCAATGCTAGTGTGTTAATTTTGTGCGGGCTCTTGAAGATAAGAAGACAAACTCGAAAACAGCAAGGCAACCCCATTGTTTCTTCTGAGTCAATCTAGGCCAGGTAATATGGCAATAACTCATGATTAATCTGTTTGGTTCCCGTCCTAATTTATGTTATGATGCAGTGGTCGAGACACTCTCCACTATCAATAATACAAGCCTGCCAAAATCGCCATCTGAATCTGTTCAGTATCCTCTGTCTCAAATGCAACGGAATAAATGTATGTTTGTGAACCAACTAATGGCTGAAGCAATGATGGAAATGGTGGATGAATCAGAGGTGCAGAGTCGTGCGACACAACAATTGATTAAGGTTTTCAGAGACAATGTAGCAAAGCAGCAAGAACTTGCCCACATGCTTATGGGCGTCATCATCTTTGAGGTTGCAGATTGTGGCGTTGTAGATGGTTAGGTTCTGCTCATTTATTTGCACCGCATCAATCTTTGATTGCCCGATGGATGTAATTTCTGTAATATATCTTTGGATGTGCAACGTTATTCCTGTATGCCGTACCTTTGCTTGATCGGTTTGGTCCTCTGCATAATTGCTCGTAGTAATGGGCTCAAATTATCTAATTTGGCCTAAAGACATGAACGAACTTTAGTGGGCCCATTAAGTTAATGGGCGTTACTAAACCGAAAGTTAATGGTCGGCCCTCTTACCTCCCGGTCGTTAACGAGGCCGACATCGAAGGGGGCAACAGGTGGCCCCAATTTATTTCACGGGCGTTAACGGGCCGTTACTAAGTTTGGGCTACATATGGCCCAACTATACTCTAGGCCTTTAGCAGGCCGAAGAGACAATGAGCTTGTCTTGGACCATGAAGAGCATGGGCGCTAAGAGGCCGAAAGTCGGTCGTATTATAACGGCCCAATCAGGTTGTGGGCCTTTAGCAGGCCGAAAGAGAAACCGGGCTGGTATTGGACCATGAAGGGCATGGGCCGTTAAAAGGCCAAAACTAAGGTCTGACAACAAATGGCCCAACTCATTTATGGTCCGTTAACAGGACGAAAGGCACACAGGGCCGGGAATTGGCCCTACACTTAAATGGGTCACTAAAAGGCCAAAACTCAGGTCCGACTACAAATGGCCCAACTGATTTATGGACCGTCAACAGGCTGAAAGTGACACCAGGCCAGAAATTGGCCCAACACTTAAATGGGCTGCTAAAAGGCCGAAACTCAGGTCCGACTACAAATGGCCCATCAGATTTATGGGCCGTCAACAGGCTGAAAGACACATTGGGCCGGAAATTAGCCCAACATTTAAATGGGTCGCTAAAAGGCCGAAAGATGTACATCCTGAAAATTGGCCCATCCATTAAATGGGCCGTTAACAGGCCGAAATCTCACCGGGCCGATATTGAGCCCAAATATATAGCGGGCTGTTAACGGGCTCGAACTGACGACGGGCTGCAATGGTGTCAAATCTTTAACAGGCCGTTGACTGGCCGAATTGGCACATCTCGTATGGGCCGTGGGCTTAAATGGACCTGACACAAGTAGGCCTTATATGGGCCGGCCTGCTGATTTTACTGGGCCGGCCTTTTTCGCCAAAATGGGCCACTGTTGGGCCGTGCCACATGTCGACCTATCATAGGCGCCTCCTGTCCAATGAGTGGATGACATCTGTCCTAACGGTGAGGCAACACGTGTTTCCTGCGGCCAATGATGATTTTACACGTGGAAAATCCCCATTGATCCAGGCTGTTAACGAGTTATCGGATCCAAAACTAGACCCGATAGCTTAACGGCGTTCCGTTACGGTGGATGCCACGGGTCGGTCACCCTTGACGAAAGCACTTCTGTGACGCGCGATTTATTGTCATGGAAGTGGACACTTTCGTGATGATAATTTTGGTAATGTCATGGAACACTTCTCGACAAAGACATGTATGACTATCTTGATTCTGTCATAAAATCGTCATGGACGTACATGCATGACAAAAAACGCGACCTACTGTGACAAACACGTATCATCACGGAAGTGTATTTTTTGTAGTGTTGATTGATCTTGATGATATGAGTATTACAAGAGTTGATCTACCATGAGATCGTAGAGGCTAAACCCTAGAAGCTAGCCTATGGTATGATTGTTCTTGTCCTACGGACTAAACCCTCCGGTTTATATAGACACCGGAGGGGGCTAGGGTTACACAAAGTCGGTTACAAGGGAGGAGATCTACATATCCGTATTGCCAAGCTTGCCTTCCACGCCAAGGAGAGTCCCACCCGGACACGGGACAGAGTCTTCAATCTTGTATCTTCGTGATCCAACAGTCCGACCAAAGGATATAGTCCGGCTGTCCGGAGACCCCCTAATCCAGGACTCCCTCAGCATCTTTCTATCGCGCACGCACCTCCCTCGATCTCCCACCCATATAGTCCCCTCACGATCTCGAAGGGGTATCTCTATCACAAACACACCCTCTCGCCCTTCCCATCCGTCCATGTTCACCATGTGTCCCTCTAGACCTTTGTTCCTTGTTGGCCAGACCTTTATTGGACATGTTCTATAGGGGTGTCTCTCTCTGTTGCAAACAATCACACACTAGCTATCTTCGTGTATGTCCTCGCCTCGCTTTTCTATCTCGAAGATGCATGCGTGATATGTTCGCCTAAGAAATGAAAAAACACACACTCTCTCTAATTTATCATTTGTTGTCACTTTCTCTTTCACACACATACTCTTTTTGCACACTTACTCATTCTCATTCACACGCACTTGATCCCTCTCGACTTAGGCACTCTCCTCGGTCCATAGCATATTGATTTATTGAAAAGTCAAACATCACAAAGTTTGACCATGTACGTGGAGAAAAACAATTACATCTGGAACGACAAACATATACCATTAGATTCACCATGATAAGTAGTTTCGTATGATGTATCTTTGGTATTGAAGATATAAATAACATTTGTTTAAACCTGATCAAAGTTTCCAAAGTTTGAATTCTAAAAAAATTACATGCACTGCATTATCGAGCGGATGGAATATCTCTTTCCCCCTCTCAGCTATCTGATGCACCACTCAGCCTTATCGGGGCTCCTCAATCTCTCTCAAACTTTATATCTCCCTGGTTCACACATACACATGTCTCGCTTGCGCTATACATATAGACCCATCCAACACTCTCCGCCCTTGTTCTCTCTCTATGTGACACGCACCCCCCTAATAAGTACCATAATCCCTCACTCCATCATAGGCGCAAGCACTCCCCCCTAAGTATGATTATCTCTCACTAGCCATCAGGAACACACGTATTGTCTCCTTCCATCCATACGTCTATCTCAATATCTCTCGGGGTATATTCTATCGCACACACACCTTGTCACCCAATCTCCCACCCATGTAGTCCCATCACGATCTCCAGGGGATCTCTCTATGACAAACATACACTCTCTCCTCCCCATGTCTGCATTTTCTCCGTATGTCTCTCTCGACCTCTCTCCCTTGTTTGTCAGACCCCTCTTGGCCACGTGCGAGGGGTCTTGCTCTCTTTGTTGCAAACAACCACACACTATCTCCTCACCTTGCTTCCGTTGTCGAAGATGCATGTGTATATGTTTGCATAAGACACACACATTTTTTCTCGACTTTTATCGAGTGTTGTCCATGTCTCTTTCACACACACACACACACACACACACTTTTTTCACTCACTCTTTCTATTTCACTCTCTCTCTCTCTAGTTAGGGACTCTCTCACGTCCATAAGCATATGGATGTTTTGAAAAGTCAAACCTCAGAAAAGTTTGACCAGGTATATGTGGAGAAAAACATTTACATCTGGAAAGATCATTAGATTCATCACCACATGTACTTACTTCATACTATCATTTATCTTTGGTATTGTAGATATAAGTAATTTCTTTATAAACTTGGTCAAAGTTTCAAAAGTTTGACTTTAAAAAAATGTTGGAACTACATTATCGAACGGAGGGAGTAGCTCTTTCTCTCTCTCTCTCTCTCTCTCTCTCTCTCTCTCTCTCTCTCTCTCTCTCTCTCTCTCTCTCTCTATCTATCACGGGCCTCCCCTCTCACACGAACACTCTATAATGACGGATTATACGCTCACCGTGTCAGCGTATAGCTCCGTATATTGTTTAGTTGACCGGTCAACCAGTCCACATGTTGCCTTGTCAGCTCGTGTTCTGTATCTTCGTGTGCTGGCCCATGTGGCAGTGGGTGAAAATAAGTAAACTAGAAGCCCATCTGACACGCGGTGAAGTAAACAAATTTGAAACCACTCGGGGTAGCACCCCGCATGCTAGTAAATTGAGGGCACATTGAGGACACACTTCTTCCGCGTGGAGGACGCACTCGCGCACAATTCACCACTGCTTGGGCGGCATGCGAGAAGGGCGACTTTTCGCGCACACCCAGCACACAACACACACCAGCACACGTGTATACCGGCGTCGCCACCGGTTGAGATGGACGGCGAGGCAGCCAACAAGCGGAGGCGGCTTGAGCCAAAACCGCATCCGGTGAGCCTGGACTTCATCAGCAGCCTCCCCGACGACATGCTGCTCGTCATCATCGGCCTTCTCCCCACCAAATCTACCGTGCGGACCGCCCTGCTCTCCCGTCGGTGGCGCCCCCTCTTGCGCCGCGTCCCCGTCAACCTCACCGTCGACAGCTGCCTCTGCAACGAGGATTGCAAACGCATGGTCGCAGTCTCCAAGATCCTTTCATCGCACCCTGGGCCAGCCAGACGCCTTGACATCCGCATGTTCTGTACCAACTGCACGGTCCAAGCCAAGTTCGACGAGTGGTTCTTATCCCCCGCCCTAGATCAGCTCAAGGAGCTCAGCTTTGAAGCTGGACGATGTCGCTCTCTGCCGCCGTCCGCGCTCCGCCTCGCGCCAACGCTGCGCCGCGCCAGCTTCAGCTCCTGCTATCTTCCCCATATTAATGTCGCGCCCGCCCTTCTTCTCCCTCAACTCAAGCAGCTCAACCTCTTTGACGTTGTCATCTCGAAGAAGGCTATGGAGCACCTGCTCCACAGCTGTACTGCGCTCGAGTACCTTCGTCTTGAGCAGATCCACGGGTTCATTAGCCTCCACATCGCCTCGACGAATCTCCGATGGATTTATGTGTCTTGCTGGCCCCGCAACAAGATATCAATTGGGAAGAGATCACTCCAACTGTTCCACATTATGGTCATTGAGAATGCGCCTTTCCTTGAGAGATTGCTTATATCAGATCTAGAAGGTCCAACAAAAATTAGGGTCACTGACGCGACGAAATTGACAGCGTTGCTGCACTGGTCTGCCAAATTCTCCGAACTCTTTATTGGATCCGTAATCGTTCAGGTACAACACTCATCTTCTTCTCTGTCTTCTTGAAATTCACATTTTTAAATTTCTTCTTGATGTATTTACGACTGTCTTCCAGAAAATGATTCCCACAAGCTTGACCCAGTCTATGCGCACAGTGAAGATCTTGGCAATAAAATCTATTGGCCCCAATCTGGATCAAGTTGTTGGATTCCTTACATGCTTTCCGTTCATGGAGAAGCTACTCATCGAGGTGAAACTTCTTTCCTATTAGTAAACGGTAATCACAACGTAGCTCAAATTTTTCATAATTTTCCCAAATTACGATGACAAGTGTAGTGTTCAAAACTGCATCTACGCACTGCACCGAAATAAATGGTTTTAGTATTTTTTTTCTCATGTGATCACCTGCATCGTTTTTTGGTTGTACTACTATAGTAGCCTAGGCTAGTCATAGTGGAAAGTAACTTAGACTACTCCAGTAACTCTATGGTTACCCTAAGAGCAAGTACTACCTATGTCCTAGTTTACTCTTCCTATTTTGTAGTATCAAAATTTGACCATAGATTTAACTGACAAAATGTTAATGCATGTCACTAAGAACTATATCGTTGGATTCGTATTTGAACTTAATTTCAAATGGTGTAATTTTTAGTGACATGCCTTGGCATTTTCTTACATAAATATATGGTCAAAATTTTATACTAAATAAGAGGTAGTACAAAAGTGGGCTATAACGGCCCTCCACTATGTAGGCCAAAACACGTGCCAAATTCACTTGTGATGCATTTGGCATCGATGCCCTCCATTGCTCCATTGCTCACCTGGTGCCCCAATCTGGATCACCTACTTTGCTCTGGTGCCAAATTAACTCACGCAATGAAAAAACACTTGCATGGGAGAGAGAGAGGACTGAGGCAATAAAAAAACACTTGTTTGGGAGAGTGAGAGGCTGGTGTAGTTAGTTTGATTGATTTGTTTATACATGTGGGTCTGTGTGCACAGTGGTGCCAACTCTCTCACATCGCGAGAGCGGTGCCAAAATCTTTTGATTTGACATCGATGCGTATTATGGCATCGGCCACATAGTGGAAGGCAACAAATGCCCAAGCTCTTCACGTACTCCTAGGTAAATGAGAGGAAGAGAGAGAGAGAGAGAGAGAGAGAGAGAGAGAGAGAGAGAGAGAGAGAGAGAGTGAAAAAATATCACTAGCCAGCCAACCCTATTGTATGAGCGAATGATATTGGTACCTCTTGATGACACGGCAATCTTATATAGCCAGCTGCTCTAATATGTTATCTTCTTTTGCAGATAAAAAAGACCCGAAAGTGAAAAATGTGCTGCACTATAACAATCTCATTGAATGCCTTGATCTCCATCTTACAGAAATTGATTTGATCGACTACCGAGGCAGCACATCTGATATTAAATTGGCCAGGTTCTTTGTTTGGGAGGCAAGTGTGCTCAAGGTAATGAGGTTTGGCGTTCTCTGGCGCAACAATGAATGGCGTGCTGATCACCGTAAGCGTCTAAGCCTAAATGACAAAGTCTCCGCAGAAGCTGAATTTGTTTTTTAAACATCAAGTGGCCAGAGACTCGAAAACTTATTTGCCCAATAGTGACTTGTTAGGGCGGTGGATTTTAGTTTGTACAATAATGCTGCATCCACCTAAAGTAACGGAAGTTCTTACGTAAACTTCCTAGTAATTCCCTCTTCGTAGGTGCAACATTACTCCTAACATTTGTAATATTAGTTTGAAACTTGTAATATTGCCATGTCCTATTCCTACATTTTCAAAATCCTGCAAATCAAACAGGTCCTGAGTTGGTGATGATGTTGTGTCTGCCATCTTTCACCAATAGCCGTCGGATCTAGATCTGACGCATACAAACCAAACTTCTCTAGTTTTGCAAAAAGATGCCCGCACTTGTTCCCTATTTACAAGCAACTCCTTGTCTCTCACAATCAGCCTTATCTCCTCCCCACCACATCTAGAAGGCCATGGAAAAATCTGGCGCAATGGCCGCTGCCGGCGCTATCCACCCCCCAATCTTGGTGTTATGTGCAATACACGGGCATCTACACACGGGAAATTATGTCGAACACGGCTAGTTGTAAGCAGGCTAAGTCTATAGCCATGATGATAGTGATTGCAGACGGTGAGGCTGACTATGATATGCCAAACACGGTGCCTATACTCAAGTGTCATTTCCGGCGTAGGGTCTTGTCACTTCACTGTGAGGAGCAGCACGTAATAATTTGACCAACGAGTAGTACAGTGCTACTACATTGGTACTACTACTACTACTACTACTAGTACTAGCACCACCGTCTGGATTTAGTAGTACTACCACGTCCATCTGGATTTAGTATTTGACTATCAATATCTAGTAATGCATGTCACAGAAAATGTACTACTCCCTCTGTAAATAAATACATGGTGTATTGTTTTATTCCTATCGGTGAGATAACTTAATGTCTTTTTGCTACTTAATAGGATTACATGCAATGAACTAACCACTTGCATGTGATGTTTGGTAGTCTCAAGTCATTGAAAGCATGCACGGCACGGAGGGGCGCAGCTTCATTGACTTCTTGCACTGCTGCCTTTGGGTGTATGACACGTGGGTCCAATGGGTGGCTGGCCAACCTGTCATACAACCAAAGGCAGGTGCGATAGAGCGAGTAGATGGCCAACACGCACGTGAATTCAACGCATCTGCACTTCTCATATAAAGGCTCCCGCCAGTCCAATCTACGAAATCCTACACACCTACGCACCCAAGGGCAAGAGTGATCACTCCAATCGCAAGATCAGTTGAATAGAAGCTAGACCCATGGAGGCGATGAGCACGAGCATCATTCGGCTATGCCAGATGGTCCACGACGCCGGCCTGCGGCCCGACACTGAGGAACATCTCCAGGTAGTGCTTGAGGCCGCCAGTACGAGGGGCCGCTTGGACGACAGCTTCGTCTCCTTGTTCGACGAGGTCCTTGTCGGCTTCCTCCACAAGTTCACCGTCGTCAAGAAGCTCGCGGATGACCTTGACGTATGCCTCCAGCCCACGGGCCCAGGCTCTGTGATGCCTGCCACCCTCAACGGCCTCTATGGTGACAACCTCTTCGACGCACTGGTGGCCCTGCGACTGCCCACCGTCGCACCGGAGAATGTCCACCTTGAGGTCGCTTCGCCAGCAGCGCCCCAGCGCAGCAAGACACCATCGACATAATCACCCACGTCTACGCGCAAATTGTCCACAAGGACTACTACATGCAAGAGGAGGATGATAGGACGCTGGCCTTCTTGGACTGCATGGCAACCTTGGACGGCATTGTTCAGAAGCACGTTGAGCTTGCCACCAACGCCGCTGCTCCTCACACGTCGGTTGGTGACCCGGTGCACTAGGGCGTGAGGATGTCGTTGATGGATCCGTATGTATTGTTATCTTTCCGTCAAATCCATGTAGTAGTATATGGTACAACTAGTAATTATTTTACCTTCGCATCAACTTCATAATTTGCCTACGTACTCCATGCATGAACCGCACCAGAACCAAACTTCTCATTACTCTAGGGAAAATCGTTATTTCTATCTATCGATCGTGCCATGGAGCAGAACCAAATTTTACAAGTTATAAGTTCAAAAGGAAAAGCCTGCCGTGTTCCCGTCGCACCCCCACACGGTTGGTCCGGCACGCCGCTCAAGGGGGAATGCGTGCTGTGTTGCATTTTCACTTACAAGTTGGACCGCAGTTGAGCAAACCGACTATCGGCAAACCCCCACCCTGCCCACCGCGCGATGGCTGAGAAAACAGGAGGGAGAAGAGATGGCTGTAGCACGGACTCCAAGAAAATTGGTGTCGGATGGGACTCGTGAGGGTGGCGTGTGTCGTACTACTAGACTTGAATGCTAGTTATGGCCCATGCCACCCCACTATATCGAGGTGCTGGTTACGTAGAACAAATTTCCTGGAGTCCATGCTCAGCCCTCCTCTATCTCTCTTCTCACCAGCCAGCAGACGCGCGGAGCCCATCGTCTGTTTGCTCATATGCGGTCCCACATGTCAGTGAAAACGCAAGAGGACCCACTGAACCTGCACATCTTTCACCTCAACGTGCTGGTGATGAAAAACAAATCCAATAAAGATCTTCGGTGGCCGCTTTTGGAGTTACTCAAGATAGTAAGATTCTATTTACAGTTTAACCCAAGATGCACATCACGTGGCTTCAACTGCCACTCTATTTTCTTGCATGACAGGACGTGGATGTTGGATGTCCCACGTGTCGGCAAAAGGAGGAAGAACTCGACCAAATCTTCGGTTGTACTCTCGGATTAGACTAGTTGTGCTAACTTAAAATTTTATTGTGTAGAATGGATTCAAGTTTTGGTATTGGGAAGAAGAGTACAACGATATATTGATAGAGCGCAATTTAGTAGATGTTCTAGCACGTTTAGCTAGCATAGAGGCTAGAGATGAGACTAGTGCACTTGTTGATAGAATAGAGGCTAGGCACGTCTACTTCTTTACACTCGAAGATGAAAGAAGCACGCAGGATCAAGCCTCCGCAGATCAATAATGAATGCATCGAGAAGGCACTAATCCAACTTATAGGAGCAGTTATGCAAGTTGGATATCTTCTAAAATGTATTCTTGTGGTTCTTGTTTTTCTAGTCAAAATTTTGGTGAAGTATTTCCATGCACCAAAAAACCAATGATGAAAAAAAGATATGTGTTCGCAAAGAAAAATGTACGCGGCCGGGATGCGTCCGCGCGTTCGGCGTACGGCCACCGCATCCAAGAAATGGCTTGGACACGACCCCATTGCTCTACCCAAACGGACAGAATCCGGACAAAACGGAGGTTCGTTTGGGGTCGTGCGTTGGAGTTGGCCTTACAAGTGGGACCGCAGTTGAGGAAACCGACTACCGGCAAACCCCCACCTCGCCCGCCGCGCGATGGCTGAGTTAGAGAAACGACGAGGTTGAAGAGATTGATGTAGCACGGACTCCAAGAAATATGGTGTCAGATGGAAGTCGTGCTGGTGGCGTGTGTCGTACTCCTGGATGTGAATGCTTGTTCTGGCCCATGCCACCCTACTACTCCTATTACTACTCTTACTACTCCTATCGAGGATTCGAGGTGCTGGTTACGTACAGCAAAGACATTAACATATGGCCCACCTCACACTGTGGCCAAATTTCCTGGAGTCTGTGCTAGGTTAAAAAGTGTTCTTTGTGAGGATGGGTGGCTGGTCTCAAGTTTAAAACTTGTTGTATTACGTACGTAGACGTAGAGATAGTGTAACATGTGAAGCTAGTACAAATAGTGTACTATTATTGATTGGCCTCATCCGATAACCTGTTGCAATGCACGTAAAATTATGTATTCAGAAAATATATTTTTGCCTCGTCGCAGCACCCACTCAGAGAAGCGACTCGATAGCCATTCATAAAGTTAGTAAGTTTATCACAGGTCATCAACCCACAACGACAACGAGGATACATTATAAATACTAAAGTTTTCATCACACAACAAATAACAAGCAATGAAATGAACTTCAACTCAACCATCCTCGGCGTTGAAACGCTTGCTTTGAACCACAAGCGATTCTCTCGAAGAGCCAGCTACTGTCAATCTCGAGACCAACGCAGGACTGATCATCCAGGTTGAAGCGGCCTAATATATCACGACCAGGGTATGGAACCACTGCAATGTCCGACGTATAGATACAGTTGCTTCTCATAAATGGTAGTAACGTTGTGTCAACAGCAGTTGGATCGCCTTTCACCATCATTGGACAGTTTTGTCCAAGGAAGAGCGAGTTTGCTCCAAGACTACCAATACTGTACCAGGGAGAAGGTGTTGGCCCTAGCACACTAGTATCCATCTCGAATACCATGCAACGGGTGTTGGAATAGGTCCGGAGAGTGCTACCATGGGAGACAACACCTGCTCCCTCAGTAGTAACATCAGTAGTGGGCTGTATACATACAAGAAGGGGTGATCCATCGGAAGTTTCCAGGTGCCACTGAGTATATGGGCCCTCCTCGCCCTCATGCTCGTGATCATCACCATCTTCATCTCCCCCTTGGTTATAAAAATTTTCAAGTATAGGCGGTGGAATGTTCACAGGACCTTGGAAACACAAGAAGAAGGTTAATTAGTAGAGAAGGGAAACTTGCTAACTCGCATGCATGTGGATGAAACAATTATAATTACGGTGGAAAACAAACGTACCGAAACTACAAGGATACCATGCAAAAACCGTGCCACGAGTGGTGGCAGCAAACACAAGACCCTCGTATTCAATTGCATCACAGTACACATCCGTGTATAGAAACTAATTTTTGAGCAATATCCATCCAGTCGAACCACGAAGGATGGCAACAAGCTAGTCAAAGATAGCAACAACTTGATAGTTCTTGTAATTCCAAGAACGGTTGGGAACTCGAGAAATTGCTATCTTCCATAGACGACAGACACCATGATCATATTTGAACGTATGTAGATGATCTGTGTGCTCAACCTCAGGGCACTCAGAGATTTTTGGAAGTGGAATCCGCTGACGAGTGTATACATTCACCAGTTCCCACTCGCAATTGTACCCAATATAAACAAACCAATCTCCATTCGCGCCTGCCCAAGCCTTGCCCTCAAGCGATGGCATCTTAACATCATACGTATCATTATCAAGCGGCATCAACTTGCATAAGGCGAGGCTTCCCTCGTCCCCGCGCCTGTCAGCAGGGTCACGGCGAAGAAGATAGAGGAGATCAAACCACTCCTGGACCCTTGGGTTCCTTGTAATGATGTTATTAGTTGAGTCGAGAATGTTCTTGAACGAACCTGCCATGCTAGCCGAGGTGATGACATCGCACTGATACGTCTCCAACGTATCTATAATTTTTTATTGTTCCATGCTATTATATATTCTGTTTTGGATGTTTAGTAGGCTTATTTATACACTTTTATATTATTTTTGGGACTAACCTATTAACCGGAGGCCCAGCCCAAATTGTTGTCTTTTTGCCTATTTCAGAGTTTCGCAGAAAAAGAATATCAAACGGAGTCCAAACGGAATGAAACATTTGGGACCGTGAGTTTTGGAACAAACGTGATCCAGAGGACTTGGAGTCCACGTAAAGTAATCAACGAGGAGAGCACGAGGCAGGGTGTGACAGCCTGGTTTTTGCCCTCTTTTATTTGCTTAATTTTCATTTGAAATTTTTTGAAAGTTGGAGTTCTTGGATCTTTTCATATGGACTTAAACACTTGGGCATCCTTGGCTTTCACCCAAGTGCTTCACTTCTCTCCCAAATCATCACTTCACTTCTGATCCACCCCAATATAATCTTTGGAATATTTTTCTTAAATGAAAAATATTCATTTTTTCTCAAAAACCCTAAGCCAAATCTGTTTGCTCCAAAGCAACCCTAATTTTTTTGGCTCAGAAAAATCTGAGATAATTCACAAATATTCTGTGAACCCTAGTGCACCTTCCTGAGCAAAAATATTTCATCACTTTTTGGGATATTTTTGCAACAGAAAATCTTTTCTGTTCTGGACAGAAATGGTGGTTTCTACAGCAACTACCATTTTACTTGCTCCATTTGACCTGAACTTTCTTGTGCATCTTTACCTTAGTAACTTATAACTAGCCTCCAAAGCACATCTTAAAACTCCCAGCCATTTGACCACAGTAACATCACAAAGTTACTGGCCAAAAACTTACCTGGCTTGTAAAATCTTCTCTACTGCACCTGGATCCAAACCAAACCGTGGTAAACTTCAAAACCACCACGAACAACATGCCAGACATGATTTTTGGATGAAGGTTGGCCTGAGATGAGAGTTCACGCGGTGACCACACGTGTCCATGATGCCAGGCATGCGTGTCGACGCGCTCTGGGTGACACCGAACGCTCTGTTCGCGCGTGCTTGCTTCCCCCGCCTGCCCAACCATGCCAAACCTCGCCGCCATCAT
Source organism: Aegilops longissima (assembly GCA_021605205.1). Classification (NCBI taxonomy): domain Eukaryota; kingdom Viridiplantae; phylum Streptophyta; class Magnoliopsida; order Poales; family Poaceae; genus Aegilops; species Aegilops longissima. The sequence goes on along the minus strand of CM038681.1, from coordinate 535,853,731 downwards.
CGCCTCAACGTCCTTAACTCCTCCCTGGCGCTCGCCGACGCCGGAGCTCGCCACAGCGAGCCCGAGCAAGGTCCGGCCAGCCCAACAGTGCGGAGTGCACTGTGCTCGTCGCCATCCTCTTGATCCTGCGCTCGTCCCCGTCCGCCCACAGTGGCCGCGTGACCTCCTTCGTCTTCTGCCCCTCTCACTAGCGCCGCTCGTCGCCGGGCGCCGTGGACAGGTGTCCACCGGCGGAGCCCGAAGCACCCTCGCCGCTCGCCTATAAATAGAGCCACCCCCAGCCTCCTCGAGTACCATCCAGCACTCACACACACCCCACGATCGAGTAGGAAACCGTAGCCCAATCGGGCAGGCCTCGGGCCGCCGTCCCCGAGGTCGAGCTTGCAGGCGATCCCCTCTTGTTGCCATGGTAGCTCCAGCCCCTCCCAGGCCTGGGCGACCCCTCCAGGGCCTTCGCCTCTCTCCGGTGAGGTCGTCTCGCCCGCTTGGAGCCTCTGGAGTGGCCTCTGCACACCGTCTTCCTCAACTCCGGCGACCTCCACATTCTGCCTCCGCTTGCGAACTAGTTTCCGACGACGTCCGACCATCCCTAGCCACGCTACGGCTACGAGCAGGTGCGCCATCGTCCCCTCTCTCAATCCCTCCCTCTCATTTTGTCCAAGGATCCCTCGTCGCCTGCGAGAGCTCCGGCGAAGCCGCGGCCTTCTCTGTTTCCTTTCCCTCCCTTCCCCCACCTGACTAGCCGGGCCCGCTAGTCAGCCACTCTGTACGCGCGTGAAGCGGTACGAGTGGTGGCACCCCTGGGCTTTACGCCTTCGACGTCACCCCCCCCCCCCAGCTGTTTAATTAAATTCAAATTCATTTATATTCCAGAGAGATTCAAACATTTTTAACTTTTTAACCATAAGTCCAAATGAATTGATTCTTTTTGCATTGTGTTCTTTGAAAAGAAATCTAGCAGCTCACCATAGATGAGATTTTTCTGAGCTGTTTAGAATTTCTGGTGATTTTCAGAAGAGTTCTTGGTATTTTATTTTTGTGTTTGAAATTATTTTCAGAAGGTGAGGATTGTCTTGAGGATCACCAGGAGGCTTGTGAACCTCATCTGCACTAAGGCAAGCCAGAGCAATATTTTCATGGTGTCACAATATTTGTGATTTTCTTACTTGAACAAAATGACTAATCCATGCATTTAAATAATTGTTGTGTTGTTTGTATTCTGTTAAACATTTGTTAAGTTATTATGCTTGGTTTACAGAATGACTAAAACTAGCTTAGTGGATAAAACAAGTTAAGATTTATTTGTGGTGATGTTAGAAATAATTTTTTATGCACATTATTTAAAGTTTTGTTCTTGCATAAATAAATTGATAAAAAATTTGCTAGAAAATATTCTGTTAAATACTTGTTGAATCATTTTACTTGACTTACAGAATGTTTGAACCCAACTTAGTTGTTAAAGAAATTAAGAGTTGTTGATAGTGAAATCTTTTTGTTAAGCATATGAGAAATTTATCGGAGTTACTTTCTTGCGTAAGAAATTAATAAAACTTGTTGCAAAATATTTTGGTTAAGTTGTGAGTCATCTTGAGCAAGTGGAGAAATATGAGTTGTTGACGTTTATGCTTGGTGTGTATATGGATGACATCGGTCATTTTTATTATTATGTGATGCATGTGTAGTTTCGCATTTCATGGCATGCTATGACACCGGTCATTTTTTTTATTTTAAGTTGAACCTGAATATAACTCAACTTGAATATACCGTTGACTGGGTCATGGTGCCGCTGAATCGAATTTGTTTCCAGTGCAACCACATTTGCCTTTGTGGGAAGGCCTTGATTCGGTCCATTGACACGGCCTCTGGTCGGTGCCTCCAACTAGGGAAGTTTATGTCGTGCTTGCCCTGGCCCGGTAAGCAGACATAATCTTGTGTGCTCGTTGATGAGATTATGGTACCAAGTCCCCGAGTGGGAGTGTTTTGACCACGACGGTGGTCGGGGTGTCTTTGGTAGACACGGGGCCACCCAGGACCAGCCCGTTGGGGATTTTGGTCGGAGTGGCCGGGAGAGTGCTATGGCAATGGAGGGGTTTTGTCGGAATGCCGTTGGTCCACCCGAATGGGAGTGCGAGGCCATGGGTTCCGTGGTGTGGGTACAGTGTTCTACCTCTGCAGAGCGTATAATCTATCGATAGCCGAGTCCACGGTTACGGACACCTCGTAGTAGGTCCCACCATGAGTCGATGATTAATAAAAATTGCACACTAAGCTGTAAACCTTGCATTGTCGAGGATGGCAGAAAGGTCATCGAGGAAATTGGGACCAAATAATGGTCGTGGTTGTGATCGCCGCAAGGATCACGAGTCATTTTGCTAAAGACCATGTTGGTGGTTTGTTTATGATACCACGTTGGTGGTGTGTTTGTGATCTGAGGATGATCACGGTTGGTAAGTTGTCCCGAGGGACATTCGATGCATGATCACAACATGTTTGACATATAGTGTTGCATTTTTAATAATTGGTTAAATATCATGGTATTGTTTGCCATTATGATTATGCCTGTTGTGAGCTTGCAAGTACATTCAATGTACTGACCTGGCGTGTCATGCCAGATTTCAGGAAAGTCTCGTTGGAAAGGAGTGTTGTTCGAGTCTAGATCGTGTCCACGTCGGTGTCCCTGTGATATGGAGCTTCCGCTACGACTTTATTCCGCTGCCACGTAGTTGTTCAGATCGAGGCCCCTTTATGTCCACTAAATAATGTACATATTGTTCAGCCGCACCGAGTGTGCCGCTTGGCCTCGATAGCTGTTGTAATATAAACTCTGTTCGCTAGCATCAATAAAGCGGTTGTTTTCTGTACCAATATGTTGTGTATTGCCAGAAGACATGGTCTCTGGGCTGGCAATGCAGGGTAAACCGGTTGCTCTGAGCCGGGGTGCCACACAGGGGGGGGCGCCTACCCCCCTGGGGCGCCCTCCACCCTCATGGGGCCCATGTTGCTCCACCGACGTACTTCTTCCTCCTATATATACCTATGTACCCCCAAACCATCAGAGGCATCCACGAAAACCTAATTCCACCGCCGCAACCTTCTGTACCCGTGAGATCCCATCTTGGGGCCTTTTCTGGCGTCCTGCCGGAGGGGGCATTGATCACGGAGGGCTTCTACATTAACACCGTAGCCTCTCCGATGATGTGTGAGTAGTTTACCTCAGACCTTCGGGTCCATAGTTATTAGCTAGATGGCTTCTTCTCTCTCTTTGGATCTCAATATAAAGTTCTCCTTGATTCTCTTGGAGATCTATTCAATGTAATCTTCTTTTGCGGTGTGTTTGTCGGGACCGATGAATTGTGGGTTTATGATCAAGATTATCTGTGAAGTATGAACAATATTTGAATCTTCTCTGAATTCTTTTATGTATGATTGGTAATCTTTGCAAGTCTCTTCAAATTATCAGTTTGGTTTGGCCTACTAGATTGATCTTTCTTGCATTGGGAAAAGTGCTTAGCTTTGGGTTCAATCTTGCGGTGTCCTTTCCCAGTGACAGCAGGGGCATCAAGGCACCTATTGTATTGTTGCCATCGAGGATAACAAGATGGGGTTTATATCATATTGCATGAGTTTATCCCTCTACATAATGTCATCTTGCTTAAAGCGTTACTCTGTTCTTATGAACTTAATACTCTAGATGCATGCTGGATAGCGGTCGATGTGTGGAGTAATAGTAGTAGATGCAGGCAGGTGTCGGTCTACTTGTTACGGACGTGATGCCCATATACATGATCATACCTAGATATTCTCATAACTATGCTCAATTCTATCAATTGCTCGACAGTAATTTGTTCACCCACCGTAATACTTATGCTCTTGAGAGAAGCCACTAGTGAAACCTATGGCCCCCGGGTCTATTTTCCATCATATTAATCTTCCAACACTTAGCTATTTCCATTGCCTTTTATTTTACTTTGCATCTTTATTTCTCTTTATCATAAAAATATCAAAAATATTATCTTATCATATCTATCAGATCTCACTCTCGTAAGTGACCGTGAAGGGATTGACAACCCCTTTATCGCGTTGGTTGCGAGGTTCTTATTTGTTTGTGTAGGTGTGAGGGACTCAAGCGTAGCCTCCTACTGGATTGATACCTTGGTTCTCAAAAACTGAGGGAAATACTTACGCTACTTTACTGCATCACCCTTTCTTCTTCAAGGAAAAAACCAACGCAGTGCTCAAGAGGTAGCAAGAAGGATTTCTGGCGCCGTTGCCGGGGAGTCTACGCAAAAGTCAACATACCAAGTACCCATCACAAACCCTTATCCCTCGCATTACATTATTTGCCATTTGCCTCTCGTTTTCCTCTCCCCCACTTCACCCTTGCCGTTTTATTCGCCCTCTTCTTCCGTTCGCCTCTTTCTCGCTCGCTTCTCGTTTGTTTGTGTGTTGGATTGCTTGAGAATACTAAATTGTGTGACTTTACCAATACCAACAACAATGATTTTCTTAGCACTCCGATTGATCCTCTTACCGATACTGAATCTTCTGAAATTAATGTTGCTTTGTTGAATCTTGTCATGAAAGATCAATTCGCCGGCCTTCCTAGTGAAGATCCCGCCACCCATCTAAGTAGCTTCGTTGATTTGTGTGATATGCAAAAGAATAAAGATGTGGACAATGATATTGTTAAATTGAAGCTATTTACTTTTTCGCTTAGAGATCGTGCTAAATCTTGGTTTTTGTCTTTGCCTAAAAATAGTATTGAATCTTGGAATAAGTGCAAAGATGCTTTTATCTCTAAGTATTTTCCTCCCGCTAAGATCATCTCTCTTAGAAACGATATTATGAATTTTAACCAACTTGATCATGAACATGTTGCACAATCTTGGGAGAGAATGAAATTAAAGATACATAATTGCCCTACTCATGGTTTGAATTTGTGGATGATTATACAATTTTTTATGCCGGATTGAATTTTGCTTCTAGAAATCTTTTAGATTCGGCCGCGGGAGGCACTTTTATGGAAATCACTTTAGGAGAAGCTACCAAACTCAATTATTCTCAATGGCACACCGAAAGATCAACTAGTAAAAAGGTTCATGTGATAGAATAAATTAATGTTTTGAGTGGAAAGATGGATGAACTTATGAAATTATTTGCTAATAAGAGTGTTTCTTCAGATCCTAATGATATTCCTTTGTATACTTTGATTGAGAATAATAATGAATCTATGGATGTGAATTTTGTTGATAGGAATAATTTTGGTAACAACGCATATAGAGAAAACTTTAATCTTAGGTCGTATCCTAGTAATTCCTCTAATAATTATGGTAATTCCTACAACAACTCTTATGGAAATTTTAATAAGATGCCCTCTGAATTTGAGACTAGTGTTAAAGAAATTATGAATTCACAAAAGAACTTCAATGCTTTGCTCGAAGAAAAGTTGCCTAAGATTGATGAATTGGCTAGGAATGTGGACAGAATTTCTCTTGATGTTGATTCTTTGAAACTTAGATCTATTCCACCTAAGCATGATATCAATGTGTCTCTCAAAGCCATGATAATTTCCATTGATGAGTGCAAGGAAAGAACCGGTAGGATGCGTGCTAAGAAAGATTGCTTTGTGAAAGCGCGTTCTTCTAATTTTTATGAGAATAACGATGAAGATCTAAAAGTCATTGATGTGTCCCCTATTAAATATTTTTTTTGCAATATGAATCTTGATAATGATGGGACTAGAGATGAGCCACCTTTACCTAGAAGGCGTTCCAAAAATTCGGAGTTTTTAGTTCTTGATGCTAAAATTTGTAAAAGTGGAATTGAAGAGGTCAAAACTTTAGATATCAATGAACCCACTATTTTGGATTTCAAGAAATTCAATTATGATAATTGCTCTTTGATAGATTGTATTTCCTTGTTGCAATCCGTGCTAAATTCTCCGCATGCTTATAGTCAAAATAAAGCTTTTACTAAACATATCGTTGGTGCTTTAATGCAATCTTATGAAGAAAAACTTGAGTTGGAAATTTCTATCCCTAGAAAACTTTATGATGAGTGGGAACCTACTATTAAAATTAAAATTAAAGATCATGAATGCTATGCTTTTTGTGATTCTGGTGCTAGTGTTTCCACGATTCCAAAAACTTTATGTGATTTGCTAGGATTCCGTGAATTCGATGATTGCTCTTTAAACTTACACCCTGTGGATTCCACCAAGAAACCTATGGGAAGAATTAATGATGTTCTTATTGTTGCAAATAGGAATTATGTGCCCGTAGATTTTATTGTTCTTGATATAGATTGCAATCCTTCATGTCCTATTATTCTTGGTAGACCTTTCCTTAAAACGATTGGTGCAATAATTGATATGAAGGAAGGAAATATTAGATTCCAATTTCCGTTAAGGGAAGGCATGGAACACTTCCCTAGAAAGAAAATTAAATTGCCATATGAATCTATTATGAGAGCCACTTATGGATTTCCTACCAAAGATGGCAATACCTAGATCTATCCGTGTTTTTATGCCTAGCTAGGGGCGTTAAACGATAGCGCTTGTTGGGAGGCAACCCAATTTTATTTTTAGTTTTTTGCTTTTTTGCTTATGTTTAGTAATAAATCTTTGATCTAGCCTCTGGTTAGATTTGTTTTTATGTTTTAATTAGTGTTTGTGCCAAGTTAAACCTATAGTATCTTCTTGGATAATAGTTATTTGATCTTGCTGAAAATTCCAGAAACTTTCTGTTCACGAAAACAATTCTTAAAAATTACCAGAAGGTGATATAATGTTGATTACAATTGCAGCAGATCAATAAACAAATTATTTAGGTCTTTCTATTTTGGCTGAATTTTTAGAGTTCCATAAGTTTGCGTTAGTTACAGATTACTATAGACTATTCTGTTTTTGACAGATTCTGTTTTTCGTGTGTTGTTTGCTCATTTTGATGAATCTATGGCTAGTAAAATAGTTTATAAACCATAGATAAGTTGGGATACAGTAGGTTTAACACCAATATAAATAAATAATGAGTTCAATACAGTACCTTGAAGTGGTGTTTTGTTTTCTTTCGCTAACCGAGCTCACGAGATTTTCTGTTAAGTTTTGTATTGTGAAGTTTTCAAGTTTTGGGTAAAGATTTGATGGAGTATGGAACAAGGAGTGGCAAGAGCCTAAGCTTGGGGATGCCCATGGCACCCCAAGGTAATCCAAGGACACCAAAAAGCCAAAGCTTGGGGATGCCCCGGAAGGCATCCCCTCTTTAATCCTCATCCATCGGTAAATTTACTTGGAGCTATATTTTTATTCACCACATGATATGTGTTTTGCTTGGAGCGTCTTGTATGATTTGAGTCTTTATTCATTAGTTTGCCACAATCATCCTTTCTGTAGACACCTTTTGAGAGAGACACACATGATTCGGAATTTCTTAGAATACCCTATGTGCTTCACTTATATCCTTTGAGCTATATAGTTTTGCTCTAGTGCTTCACTTATATCTTTTAGAGCACGGCGGTGGTTATATTTTATAGAAATTATTGAAATCTCATGCTTCACTTATATTATTTGAGAGTCTTAAACAGCATGGTAATTTGCTTTAATCATGAAATTAATCTTCCATATTGAGTTCATTAAATATCATGAGAAGTTAGATACTTGATAAGTGTTTTGAGATATAAAGGTGGTAATATTAGAGTGTGCTAGTTGAGTAATTGTGAAATTGAGAAATACTTGTGTTAAAGTTGGCAAGTCCCGTAGCATGCATGTATGGTAAAAGTTGTGTAACAATTTTGACACATAGGTGTTCTTTTATTGCTTTCCTCATGAGTAGCGGTCAGGGATGAGCGATGGTCTTTTCCTACCAATCTATCCCTCTAGGGGCATGCGTAGTAGTACTTTGCTTCGAGGCTAATAAACTTTTGCAATAAGTATATGAGTTCTTTATGACTAATGTGAGTCCATGGATTATACACACTCTCTACCTTCCACAATTTTCTAGCCTCTACGGTACCGCGCATTGCCCTTTCTCACATTGAGAGTTGGTGCAAACTTCGTCGGTGCATGCAAACCCCGTGATATGATACGCTCTATCACACATAAACCTTCTTATATCTTCCTCAAAACAGCCACCATACCTACCTATTATGGCATTTCCATAGCCATTCCGAGATATATTTCCATGCAACTTTCCACCGTTCCATTTATCATGACACGCTTCATCATTGTCATATTGCTTTGCATGATCATGTAGTTGACATCGTATTTTGTGGCAAAGCCACTATTCATAATTTTTTCATACATGTCACTCTTGATTCATCGTATATCCCGGTACAACGCCGGAGGCATTCACATAGAGTCATATCTTGTCCTAAGTATTGAGTTATAGTTGTTGAGTTGTAAGTAATAAAAAGTGTGATGATCATCATTATTAGAGCATTGTCCCATGTGAGGAAAGGATGATGGAGACTATGATTCCCCCACAAGTCGGTATGAGATTCCAAACTAAATATATATAAAAAAAAAGAGTCCAAAAAAAGCGAAGCCCAAAAAAAAGAATGAGAGAAAAATAGAGAAGGGACAATGTTACTATACTTTTCCACACTTGTGCTTCAAAGTAGCACCATGATTTTGATGATAGGGAGTCTCCTATGTTGTCACTTTCATATACTAGTGGGAATTTTTCATTATAGAACTTGGCTTGTATATTCCAATGATGGGCTTCCTCAAAATGCCCTAGGTCTTCATGAGCAAGCAAGTTGGATGCACACCCACTTAGTTTCTTTTGTTGAGCTTCCATATATTTATAGCTCTAGTGCACCCGTTGCATGGGAATCCCTACTCCTCTCATTGACATAAATTGATGGGCATCTCCATAGCCTATTGATTAGCCGCGTCAATGTGAGACTTTCTACCTTTTTGTCTTCTCTCATAACCCCCATCATTATACTTTACTCCACCCATAGTGCTATATCCATGGCTTGCGCTCATGTATTGCGTAAGAGTTGAAAAGGCTGAAGCGCGTTAAAAGTATGAACCAATTGCTCAGCTTGTCATCGGGGTTATGCATGATGAGAACGTTTGTGTGAAAATATTGAAACATAGCCTAGCTATATGATTTTGTAGGGATAAGCTTTCTTTGGCTATGTTATTTTGATAAGACATAATTGCTTGGTTAGCATGTTCAAAGTATTATTGTTTTTATGTCAACATTAAACTTTTATCTTGAATCTTTCGGACCTAGATATTCATGCCACAATAAAAGATTTACATTAATAAGTATGCCAAGAAGCATTCCACATCAAAAATTCTGTTTTTATCATTTACCTACTCGAGGACGAGCAGGAATTAAGCTTGGGGATGCTTGATACGTGTTGGGGATGTAACTATTTGTGTAAGCCACCCAGGAGGGGCCGGGTTACGCAAAGGTGATTCATCATATGAAGCCCAAAGATCAAGCGTGAAGATGGCGGTTCAATAAAGGGTCTAAAGCCCACAGGTGACTTAAGGCCCGTAGTGATAAACCGCCATAATGGCATGACTTTTATTATAAGGCAGGATTAACTAGTCACCAAGCCGGACACTGCTTATGAGCCGGCCGGGAATCTGTAGACTGCAGGGCGTCAACCCGTGTATATAAGGGGACGACCCACTGGCGGCTTAGGGCAAGTAACATCTAATCGAGAGCCAGGCATAGCGTATCTCGCTCCCTGGTCATCGAAACCCTAGCAATACCAACTCAACTAGACGTAGGATTTACCTTCATCGTAAGGGGCCGAACTAGTATAAAACCTCTCTCATGTCCCTTGCCCCGTTAACCCCTTTAAGCTTCCTAGTTGCGATGGCTCCACGACTAAGTCCTTGCAAGAGGACATCTGCCGTGACAATTCCACGACAGTTGGCGCCCACCATGGGGCCAGCGCACGGTGGATTTGAGTTATTGAAGGGCAACTTCGAAGGGCTCAAGGGATACGCTGTGGGCCGGATGACCAAGAGTCATCGCAGCAAGATCTACATTGACGACGAAGGCTAGGGCCCCGACATCGGCTCAATTGAGTACGGATACCGGGTTCCCTTCGGCGGAATCCACGTCTTCATCGGCCAGATCGGTGAGCCGGGCCCTGAGCCGGACAACTCCACCGACCTCATCGAGACGGCTCAGCGTGCGAGACCCGCCCGAGCTCAAACCGTCGTGAAGCGTGCCTTTGTGGGTTGCATCCACGGAGGAGAACTTTCTGAAGGATCTGCAGACGGCGGTGAGACGGCCGTCCACTCCGATGGTGATTCATCCACTGGTGAGACGGATTCGTTGTATCAATTGCAAGATGGCAGGCTTGGGGGCTGTTCCGATGGCAACAGTATTCCAGACCCCTTTGAGCCGCCAAGCTGGGTAGGGGTCTTCATGGCTGGTACTCAACCCGGCCAAAACTCTACAGCTGCGGCATCAATAACGTCTGGGTCAGGAGCAGCCGGGGCAGGAGGCCCTGTGCGCCAGCCGGCTCAGGTGCTGCTTGATCTCATGGATAAGCTGACGGCCCTATTAACCGCCACAGTTATTCCTGCAAGTCAAGATGAGCATGATGCAGAGGTGGCACAGGTGCATGAGGAAATAGCTCGGGCAAGGAGGCCTTAGCAGCTGAGGACACCAGGTTGGCCGCAGAACGGGCGGCTTTGGATGCATGGTCCCAACAGCTCTAGTCAGAGGCTTTCCAGCTTATGATGAGCCTGAATGCGTCTAACGAGGTGATGAGGAGGAGACACCAGATAACTCAATCCCGTTTGCCTCTGATTTATGATCCTCGAAACCTTTTTGCTACACCTAGAGCCGGCCCTAGTAACCCGCCAGAAGCAAATCAATTCATGACATCTGGGGCAGGGGGACCGGTTCAGCCTCGGGTGATGGCACCTCCTCATGGGAATATGGCCCCGCCCCGCTACGTACCAACACCACCGGGTCACTTTTCTAACCCCATGGAGAACCTGATCGCAGCATCGGCACGTTTGGCGGCTCTCCCAGTGGACGGCGACGATCCAACAGCGATGGAGACGCAAAGGATCAGAGAACTCGTCCAGACGGCTCTGGCTCAGCAAGAGGCTTATTCCTATAGTCGAGACAGGATTCATTCGACTCCTCGCCCAAGCCGGAGTCTGAGTTATAGCAGGCACATGGAGTCGTAAGCTTTTTCAAGCAACGCCCAACGCTGTAACCAGCCCGGCGGTTATAACCCGGTGCAGGACCGGATACGTCAGGAGGACGAGCGGGCGGCTCAACTGGCGGCTCAGCAGACGGCTCATCAAGCTTTCCCGGATTATCCGACGGCTTTGTTGAGGCAGGAGTGGCAACCAGAACCTGCGGTGTTCCTTGTTTGGTGCCCGCTTTACGTAATGTGCATCTGCCTAAGGATTTCAAGGGACCCCGAAAGGTGCCAAATTACAGGCCGACTTACAGCCCGGGGCGTGGATCGAAAGCTATGAGATGGCCATGGAGCTGTTGGAGGTCAGTGACGCGGCAATGGCTAAGTATTTCACCATGATGTTGGATGGAACGGCCCGGACTTGGTTAAAGGGCTTGCCGCCTAATTCTATCGGCTCATGGGCGGAATTAAAAGCCCGGTTCATTCAGAACTTCAAAGACACCTACAAGCAGTCCATGTCAATTGTGGACTTAACTAATTGTAAGCAAGAGGAGGGTGAATCTACCACTCATTGGGTGCGCCGGGTCAAGGAGATAATACATTCGTCTGACAAGATGGATACCGGCTCTGCAGTCCTCATGTTGGAGAAAAATTGCCGACTTGAACCGCTGAGACAGAAGCTGGGGCGCCTCAAGCGTGATTGTAATGATATGGGTCAGCTGATGGCGGCTCTAGTCAAATACGCCGATTCTGATAGTACCAAGGATCCTGCGTCTAATGAAGAAAAGATAGGGAAGGGAAAGAAGAACGGCAATGGAAAGGGCTAGCAACATAACCCGGCAAATCAAGGAGGCAACAAGCGTAAAGCCGATGGTAATCCGGAGTTTGTGGCCAACGCTAATGCGCAGGGTAACAATCAGAGACGCAAGGGGAGGCCGCCCCCTCGATCTGGCAGGTCAGGTCCATCTCTTGAGCAGCTACTCAATGAACCCTGTCCGAGACACGGCACCCGGGAAAGGCCGGCCACTCACTTATGGAAGGATTGCGCGATCATGAAGGCTTTCAAGAATTCCAACACGTTCGACGGCAATCATGGGTCGGGTGGCGGCTCAGGTGCCGGCGGTTTTCATGGCCCGGGTGGCGGTTCAAATTCCGGCTTTCAGGGAAATCAAGGTGGCTATAATCACCAGCAGTTTGGTCAGGGAGGTCGCAGCAGCTGCAGTCAGGTTATCAGAGCAATCCAAAGCAGCTGAATAGTGGACAGTATCATGTGTTCACCACTAGCTTATGCAAGCGGGACCAGAAGCTTCATAAGAGGGCTGTGAACGCTGTTGAGCCGGTGATTCCCCGTTATTTAAGGTGGTCAGAGCAGCCTATTGTGTGGAGTAGAGAGGATCACCCTCCTCGGGTTGACAATCCGGGTCAGCTAGCCTTGGTGGTAGCACCTCAAGTCGGTGGATATAAGTTTACTAAGGTACTCATGGATGGAGGTAGCAGCATCAACATCCTTTATTATGAGACCTTTCGACGTATGGGGTTGACTGACAAAAATTTGAAGACATCCAACACCGTTTTCCATGGAGTGGTGCCTGGTAAGTCGGCATACCCAGTTGGAAAGATTGAGCTGGAGGTGGCCTTTGGAGATGAATATGATTCTAGGGCTGAGAAATTAACCTTTGAGGTGGTCAAAATCAAAAGCCCATATCACGCTCTATTTGGTCGGCCGGCTTACGCCAAGTTCATGGCGCGGCCGTGTTATGTTTACTTGCAGCTCAAGATGCCAGGTCACAAGGGCACCATTACTGTGCATGGGAGTCGAAAGATAGCCCTGGAATGTGAGGAGGGTGATGTGGCTTATGCCGAGTCTGTTTGCGCAGCGGAGGAGCTAAAATTTTATCAAGATAACATTGACCCGGCGGATATGACACCTCTGAAGAAGCCGACCATAGAGCATGACCCGGCGATGAAGTTTAAGTCAGCTGATGAAACCAAGCTTGTTGATTTTACTCCAGGTGACTCGTCTAAACAATTCAGCATCAGTGCCAATCTGGATCCTAAATAGGAAAGCGCGCTCATCGAGTTCATCCGTGAGAAAGAATCGGGACATCTTTGCATGGAAACCTTCTGACATGCTGGGTGTACCGAGGGAACTCGCTGAGCACACTCTTAATATTGATCTAAAGTTTAAGCCGGTCAGGAAGTTTCTTCGGCGGTTCAACGAAGAGAGACGGAAAGCTATTGGTGAGGAGGTGGCCCGGCTCTTGGCGGCCGGGTTTATTGTTGAAGTTTTTCACCCTGAGTGGTTGGCTAACCCGGTGCTTGTACTTAAGAAGAATGGCACCTGGCGGATGTGTGTGGATTACACGGACTTAAATAAGGCTTGTCCGGCTGATCCTTTTGCTCTCCCCCATATTGATCAAATCATTGATGCTATCGGTGTACCCCATAACACGGCATGAAATGTCCAAACACTTTCGACAGTGCGGCACCCTGAACTTATAGCATTATATGCATCAGCTCCGAATCATGTCTTGGGTCAATAGTTGGGTTTGCCCGGCTCCCATGTTTTGGTACCTTACGTTCCGCTATATCGGCTAAGGTAGCGCTGGGAGAACTATTGCAATTGTGTCCCGGTTCTTCCGGACGAGCACCTTAGTAGAGAAAGCCGAAAACTGACTATCATGATGCGGCGAGAGCTGGTCGCTGTTCGAGAGGTCTCAAATCCTTAAAGATTTTTTCTGCTTCGGGCGAGGAGTCAGCCTTGTCCGATTTAGGCGTACATACCGCCCCAAGTTCAGCCTTCCGAATACTAGGGGTTCGCCAAAATTTAAAATTGTGGACTTCTCTGGCTAAGTGAGAGTGATAAAGCTTTATAGTCCGATTGCCTGGTTCGTTGTGCTGAACACCTCCTTCGAAGGACCCAATATGGGGACAAAGAGTGATCAGGTTTATCCCTAACACCCCAAAGACTAGTTACATGGGGCGTGGCCGACGACTCGCCAACTCTCAAATTTTATAAACGGCCGCACAGAAGGTAATATTTTAAATTAGCAAGCATTACATAGCGCACATGAACTCGTTTCATATTACAGGATGACATGAGTACACTCATTCAAATATTACATCCTTAGCACATTCCTCCGCCACAAGGCGGGCACCCTTCAGGACACTGTCATAATACTTTTCGGGGTGGCGATGCTCCTTGCCCTCCGGTGGCCCCTCCTTCACCAGCTTTTTGGCATCCATCTTTGCCCAGTGCACTTTCGCATGGGCAAAGGCCCTGCATGCACCTTCAATATATACGGACCGCTTTATGACTTCGATCCATGGGCAGGCATTCACAAACCGCTTTACCAGGCCGAACTAGCTGCTAGGCCGGGGCTCGCCAGGCCACATCCAAACTATGAGACCCTTCATGGCCAGTTCGGCCGCCTTGTGAAGCTCGACCAGTTGCTTCAACTGGTCGCTCAAGGGCATCGGATGTTCGGTCCCAGTATACTGAGACTAGATCAACTTCTTCGTCGAGCTCCCTTCCTCGGCCCGGTAGAACTCCGCGGCATCCGACACACTGCGGGGCAGATCTGTGAACGCTCCTAGAGAGCTCCGAATTAGGGTAAGTAAAAGGAAAGTTTCCTTCACATGCTTGCTTTTCATAATGAATGCCTTACCCGCCGTTATCTTCTTGACCGCCTCAATTTCCTGGAGGGCCTTTTGGGCTTCGGCCTTGGCATTTTGTGCGTTCTTGCGGGCCTTTGCAAGCTCGGACCCTTGCGTCTTAGAATCACGCTCCAAGGACTCGTACTTCTTGACATAGTCCTGGAGCTCTTGCTGCACCTCGCCGACTCGGGCCTCTTGCTTCCCGCGCTCGGCGCGCTCCGTGGCTGCCTTGCCTTCGGCTTCGGACAGGACCTTCTTCAGGGCCGCCACTTCGGTCGTGACCCCTAGCAAAATTTATGACGATCCCGTGATCTAACAAACCACCTTTCTTTTTCTTTATCAATAAACAGACGGGGTATTACTTACCTTTGTTCTCTTCGAGCTGCCTCTTGGTAAGGCCAAGCTCTTCCTCGGACCGCTCAAGGTCCCGCTTTGATTAGACTCCTGTGATTATTATTTGATCCTCTGTTGGGCCTTTCTTTGCGAACACCAAACAGAGCATTAGGGGCTACTGTCTATGCTGTAACATTTTCTAATAATTTGATTTCTTACCTCAAAGCCTGTTAGGAGGCTGGCACAGGCTTCGGTTAGTCCGCTTTTGGCGGACTGAACCTTCTTGACCACCGCACTCATGATAGTGCGGTGCTCTTCATCAATGGAAGCGCCGCGAAGTGCTTCCAGCAAGCTGTCTGATGCCTCTGGATGGACAGAGGCCGTCGGCACGGACGGCTTGCCCCTCTTAGCGAGGGGTCACCTGACAGAGTCCCGAACCATTGGAGGTTCCGGTACAGTGTTCGGCTGGGGGCCAAACTTGTTGTCCCCGTCATTAGAACCCATGGGAGTCTTGCCCCCCATGCGCCTAGAGTCCAGGATGTCGCCTTGGGGTGCCTCCAGAACAATCTCCCTTTGGATCAATACCCTTTGAGACAACGCTTCGGCGTTGTCCGTAGGACGGGGAGAGGTGGCGGTCGGGAGTGAATCGCTCTTCATCTCCGACGAGCCCAAAGACTCCTCCGAAGAGGATACGTCGATATGGGCTCTGGACGGACTGTGTGATCATGTTCGGCATGATGAGAAGCAATAAAATGAAACATACCAAGAACTATTATGGTATCCAAATACTTACGACTTCGCCTGGGGCTTGTCCCTGGGAAACCACTCATTGTCGTTAAAAGCAGCCGCCGTGGAGCAGTCCGAAAGGAGAGTCCTTCCCTTCTTGGACCCTCCGGCCTCCCCTGACGGGGCGGCCTTCTTTTTCTTATCTCCCCCGACTGGGGGGAGAACTTTCCTCTTCCTCCTCCTCGTCATCGTGGGAGGAGTGCACCTCGGTGTTTTCGGACGATGGGTCCAATATGACCTTGCGCCGGAGACCTTTCCTGGTCCCCATGGCCTTCTTCTCCAGCGCCTCATAAGGCGCTGGAACCAGCATCTCCGTTAGGAGAGCATCTACTGGATCTTCGGGCAGGGGGGGCTGGACAGTCGATATGCTCCGCTGTCGCTACCCAGTCCTGTTAAAATGGCATGGAGGCTCAGACCCCTCACACTATTATGCTGGGCAAAGAAACATTTGTGAGATATAAAAGACTTACCGGATTGGCAGGGCGCTTTGTGCTGAGTCCGCGATCCTCGATAAGAGGAGGGGGTGCCTCGGCGCCCTTGAACAGCACCCTGTCTTTGTGCGTCGTGTCAAAAAGCTCTCGCAGCATCTGGTGCTCGGCCGGGTCAAACTCCCACATATTGAATGCCCGCTGACGGTGTCCTGGACTAGGGGGTACTCACCACGTCGTCTCCCGATCAGTTGGATTGGGCCGAGGACCCCCATGGCCGTATACTCATGGGCCAGTCCGGACAGTTGCCGCATACAAGGAAGATTCTACAAGACTTGGCGATCAAGACAAGGACTCTTCCCCCACCGGCATATTCGACTAGGACTCTTGTTATCCTAGGCCTCTGGTGCATTATATAAACCGAGGCTAGGCTAGTCGATAGGGATACAACAACAATCATACCATAGGCTAGCTTCTAGGGTTTAGCCTCTCTGATCTCGTGGTAGATCTACTCTTGTACTACCCATATCATCAATATTAATCAAGCAGGAGTAGGGTATTACCTCCATCGAGAGGGCCCAACAGGTAAAAACATCGTGTCCCTTGTCTCCTGTTACCATCCGCCTAGATGCATAGTTCGGGACCCCCTACCCGAGATCCGCCGGTTTTGACACCGACATTGGTGCTTTCATAGAGAGCCCCACTATGTGTTCGGCAAAAGGTCGATGGCTCGCCTGCAGATCAACTGCGACTTCGGCATCTTCGTCACCAGCTCGACTGGTCACCTTGGTTCGACCAAGGACTGCGCCCTACCTCCGATCGTCATTTTCGGATGAGGGCCTTCATCAACATCAACTCCGATCTCTATCAAGATCATGGAGGAATCATCCAGGGAGCCCGGGGGCTCAACGTCAACATTGCCCACGGGCGACCGTACTGTTTTTCTGGACAACGGACTTGTGTCCGCCGCCACCGCCTCCTCAAGCGTCGTTTTAACGATTGCTTCGGTGGAATTGTGCGGAATTAAGTCTACAACAACCCTGGAAAATTTCGTCGAGTTCCGATGGAGGAATCTCTGGCAATCTCCGGTATACCGGAGCCGCATTGAATCTCGACGAGAATCCGAACGAGTTTAGGGACTGGTGTCCAGCTTCTAGCTCGGACTTCCTTTGGAAGATCCAACCGTTGATCGGCTGCGGAATTCCTATATCTACCACCCCTCACAATTTCAGCTCGATCCGACCGTCCAAACTCCGGGAACCTTCCGATTAGTGCATCACTTTTCGGATCTGTTTTCTGCGCGATAACGAATCCGACCCGAGTTCATCTTTTTTATGAACGGGATTTCGGACATCCTTTTTGAAGAAGTTTTGTATGGGGTATTGTGTTTTGTTTCCGAACACATCACACTAACTTCAAGATCTTTTGAACATGATCTTCAACATCATGCTGGTGTCAAACCAGTCCGGCAATATTGCTCCACGGCTGCCGACCTGCGCTAGACACGTCGTCACTTTGTTGAGCCGAGCTCAACTTCTTCGGATCATCATCTCGGCAAGCCGAACAAAAGTCCGGCATCGCAAAGGATAAATCATCACCAACATTGCCGCCCCACGGATTACACGGAGCGGGCATACCGGCATCGCCGCACGGTCGCTTCATCAAGCCGGCATCGACCACGTCACGACCTGCATCGGCAGGGCCACACTATTGCTTCTTCAAGCTGGAGTCCATCACGCCGACCTACTTCGACATCTCGGCTAGACCGGGGGCTTCGCCATCTCTTCATCAACCTACTCCGGACACTTCGGCGTCACTACCCGACCAGCTCCGTCACGTTAGCTGGACCGAGGGCTTTGCCTCGGCAAGCCAACCTTTGCCAGCATTGCCATGCCGTCGTTTTATCGCCCATAAGGCAATGGGTGCGCGGATTGAGTCCCAATTTTGGGAATCACCTTCCTTCGGATTACTACAACAAATAAACCAGGTGCTATTAATCCTAGTATTTTTTGCTTGTTTGGGTTCATTTTTCCCAACGAATTATTACTCTGGTTTGTCCATCATATGTACGCAGGTCTATCAAATGATGGCCGCATTAACGACAGTTGCATGGTGGTTCGGTCAGTTTCCGTACATAGTCCGACGAACGCCGCATCCGGAACTCGAACCGACCTGTGAAATTCAGGCCTTGCCATGCCTTTACCGCATCACGCCGCCGCCGCCGCCAACATGACTTCGGCGCCAGGCCATATTTCTTTTATTACTCACTTTGCATAAATTATTTATTATGCAACGATTTTTTTATTACTATTATCTCTGGTTTGCACTATTTTTTGTGCATGGAAAATAATCCAGCGGACTATATCCTTTAGCGTCACCTCGGCTGGGCGGGGGCTTCGTCAACACTTCATTACCCCATGCCGTGGACTTGGCATCACTCTGCCGTCTGCATTGACCGTGCTATGTCACCACTTCACAAAGGCCGAGCTCTTTGCTCCGCCACCTCGGGACCGGCTTGGGGTACGGAACCTTGTCCCGCATCAAGCTCGGACAGCATCGTCAATACTGAACACATTAACCAGCTAAGTTGCCTTCATGCTCAAAGTTTTAAATTTCTAACTTGTGTTCAGTTCGACCAAGCATTATACTTTTTGGAAAAAGTTGCTTGTAAAAATTTTCCTTGTCGAAACTTTGTTCGCACACACTTGACGTGCTACCCGCTCTATTATACACGGGGCTTCTTTAATGAAGCTTATTAATTCGGCTTTATGCCCAACCCATGTGTCACACTTCCGCATGTACCTTTTATTCACCATTATATGCATCGATATGACTTAAGTTTTGGCCAAGCTGGGTTGCTGGCTCCTGAGCTTACCCCTCGCTCCCGATTGTTCGGCTAGGTGGTAAAGGAGCACCTCTGCGATTATTCTTGGCGGGTCACCGGATGTGTACCTCGGTGGGTGAAGCGAAAGCTAGCGTTCTTAAGGGAATACTCGGTCGGTGAACTAAAAGATGATTTCTTACCTATTCATTTACCTGCCCCAGATGTTTTTCTGCTCTTTTTCGCAGTCCGGACATGCACTTTAGGGCATGCCTCCTGAGAAAGGAACCCTTAACGGAACTATTCTCCCCGGAAGATGTTTCTTACTAACCATGTAATATAACATAACTAGTTGGGCACTTGTCTGATAAAGCACTAATGACCCCTACGCCTGGTCTCCACGCATGGCCCGGTTTTTATAACCGCGAGGGTATTCGGACACACTACGGACTATTGGGTCTAGAGGTTGAAGCGAAAAGGTCCGCTACGACAAACGGTCTACAATCCGGCTAGAAGGCATTTTACATGTCACCTTACATTATATAGTCAACTTTTACCCAAGTCACTTGGGGGCTCTTATGTTTATTTGAGCCGTTTTGTACTAAGTGTTTTTCTTCTTAGTTGTTGCAAAGTTTTTTATTTATCACTCCTTTTTTCGACACGAGTGTGCGGTCACTAGCCGGGGAGCCTAATTTCTCTCTCAAAACTGCTAGAGTTTAGTTTTCTAAACTGGCCTAATGAGAAGTACTCCGCCTTCGGGATGGGAGACTGAAGCTGTAGGCTGACCCGCTTGAAGTCTTGAGATAGGATGTGTCATGTTAAAGCACGGCAGAAGCACTTTTTTTTCTAAAGTCAAATTTTCGGATTGGCATCGAACACTAGATCTTGTTCGGACATCATGTTTTTACTGACGTTTTTTGGTTTTCCAAGCTTTTGGCACTTTTAAACTATTTGTGTGTTTTCAGCAAAAGTCTCGCAGTGCAACGCCGGACACCTTTAGAGATTCGGCAAAAACATTCTTGGATATTGCTATATATGCATCAGTTTGGTTGTGTCTTCGGTCAATAGTTGGGTTGCCCGGCTCCGCTTTGCCTCCTACGTTCCGCTTTGTTCGGCTAGGTGTGCAAAGGGAGAACCACTGCGATTGCGCTTCCAGCTCGCATGGTCAAGCACCTCGGTGGAGAAAGCCAAAACTGATCGTCACAATAGGTGTAAACTGGTCAGCAGTCCGATGACTATATTAAACGATGGGCCATTCATAACATTGGCGAAGTGTTTCCGGCTTGACCTCATTCGTCGCCGAACACTACCGGGGCTAATAATCGCCTCCCAAACTAAATCCTCAATATTTTGCTCTTACATTGGAGCTGAGGTTTCATGATCATGCTTAGCATGACAACCCAAAGAAAGGAACCGATAGCGGGACTATTTTCTTTGGAAGACATTTCTTCTGTTAAACAGTAATATAACATATCTCTCTGCGTACCTTTGTTTATAAAACTGTATGGCCAGATTGCCTTGTTTGTCATAAATCTTTGCCCTCATAAAGGCTTTATAAAGTAGGACAAACGCTCCTCGGCTACTGGCCGAGGAGGTTGAAGCCGATGGTCGGTCAACAAAGTTTTGTACAATGCGGATCCGAGCATTAATGACGTAAAAGTACTTGGATACATAAAGTCATTACACATAATTTGTGATCTTACTATGGATATCAATCCTTAATTCGGCCACCCGTGCCCGCATTAAGGCTCGGGGGCTACTGGGCTTCGGGCTTATTATTTACAAATATTAAAGGGGTACATCGATCCCCTGATCTGGTGTTGCCACTCGACCAGTGTCTCGGGGGCTACTGCATTGCCTGTCCAATGCAGAAAATTTTAAGTGTAATACAGTCTTCAAGGAGATTTTGATCCTCAGGTTGGTCGGCCGCACCCAACCTGAGTCTTGAGGACTGAGCACGCCGCTTTTTGTGTCCCGAAGTATTCTGCCGAGCTAGGACTTGATCCTCAAACCGATTTTGCAAATCAACCTGAGTCTCAGCAGCTATGGGGATCGGCGGTCTTACATCATCCTTCAGGTGCATCTCGGGTTTTAGACCGATACACACCTTGTGGGCTACTGTCTATGTATCTCGGCAGAGAATAAATGGCACCAATAAAAAATATTGACAAAAATCAGCCCACATTCGGGGTGGTGCACCACTTCGGAAGCAATTCGGCATAAAGCTCGGACGCTAGTGGCTGGCTCCATAGAGGGCATTTCCGGCATTAAGCTCGGCTAAACTCCTTCAAACTTCTTTGAACCAAGGTGATTTACGACACCTCGGATACAGTCCGGCGTTGGAGCTCGGATACATAGTCCGGCGTTGGAGCTCGGATACAGTCCGGCGTTGGAGCTCGGATACATAGTCCGGCGTTGGAGCTCGGATACAGTCCGGCGTTGGAGCTCGGATACATTCCGGCGTTAGAGCTGGGAAGCAATCCGGCGTTGGTGCTCGGCTGAAAAAGATACCTCGAATGCAGTCCGGCGTTGGAGCTCGGACGCAAGAGGACGCTGCCGCCCGGGAACAACTTCAAACTCGAGGTGTGGCATAAAATAACAAGGCATTGATAAAGGCCGAAACTTAAAGGCTCCTCGGATACCCGACGTAAACTCGTCGAATGCATTTCGGCGATCCTCAAGATCGAAGATGAGAAGATTTGTTGAACCAGTTTTCAAGACCGACGACCGAAGATGAAGAACAGTTCGGAAGAATCGAGGAGCGTCTCTAACTTGAAGACCGGTTCATGGGGCTACTGACGGTGTCCTGGACTAGGGGGTACTCACCACGTCGCCTCCCTATCAGTTGGATTGGGCCGAGGACCCCCATGGCCGTATACTCATGGGCCAGTCCAGACAGTTGCCGCATACAAGGAAGATTCTACAAGACTTGGCGATCAAGACAAGGACTCCTCCCCCACCGGCGTATTCGACTAGGACTCTTGTTATCCTAGGCCTCTGGTGCATTATATAAACCGAGGCCAGGCTAGTCGATAGGGATACAACAACAATCATACCATAGGCTAGCTTCTAGGGTTTAGCCTCTCTGATCTCGTGGTAGATCTACTCTTCTGCTACCCATATCATCAATATTAATCAAGCAAGAGTAGGGTATTACCTCCATCGAGAGGGCCCGAACCTGGGTAAAAACATCGTGTCCCTTGTCTCATGTTACCATCCGCCTAGACGCACAGTTCGGGACCCCCTACCCGAGATCCGCCGGTATTGACACCGACACCCGCCTTTGGCATGGGAGGATCCGGCGGAAGAGCATGACCTGGACCATGTTGACAAGCTTGATTTTCTTGCTTATCATATTCTTGATACATTTCTGTAGTCCGGTCAGCTCCACCGATGAACCCCAGGACAGGCCCTTCTCTTTCCAGGAGGTGAGCCGCATGGGGATGCTGGATCGAAATTCAGGGGCCGCCACCCAGTTGGTTTTGCGCGGCTCGGTGATATAGAACCACCCCGATTGCCACCCCTTCACGGTCTCCACGTAGGAGCCTTCGAGCCAGGTGACGTTGTTCATTTTGCCCACCATGGCGCCTCCGCACTCCGCCTGCTGACCGACTACCACCTTTGGCTTCACGTTGAAGGTCTTCAGGCATAGGCCGAAGTGGGGCTTGATGCGAAGGAAGGCCTCGCACACGACGAGAAACGCCGAGATGTTGAGGATGAAGTTAGGGGCCAGATCATGGAAGTCCAACCCATCGTAAAACATGAGCCCGCGGACAAATGGGTGGAGGGGAAATCCCAGTCCGCGGACGAAGTGGGTAAGAAATACCACCCTCTCATGGGGTTCTACAGTAGGGATGATCTGCCCTGCTTCTGGGAGCCGGTGAGTGATATCTGCGGCTAGGTATCTGGCTCCCCGGAGGTTTGTAATGTCCTCCTCCGTAACGGAGGAGACCATCCACTTACCCCCCGCTCCGAACATGCTTGGAATGGCTTTGCGGAGGGGATGAGAACTTGGGCGCTAGAGCTCGAGTGCGTATGAGTGGGCAGGGGAAGAGGAAGGCGTGGGTGAAAAAGATGAATCCTTGTCCCTTTAGAAGGGCGGAAGAAGCTATGCGCCTCCCCACCTGCCTAGTAAACTCGCTTATTCCCCAAGCGCCGTAATTGATGGCGCGGTTGGGTTACCCACACCCGTATTGATGAGAATCCCTTGATAAGGGGACACGATCTCTGCTTCGACATGACGTGCCAAGAAAACCGCCTCGCAATATGTGCAGTAGCTGGTTGAGAAAAATGGTTCGAATGATGGCCGGGCTATGGCATGATGTCACGCTACGAAATGTGTCAGCAGATTAGATTTGTGGGATATTATACTCTCTATGGTGGTATGTGGAATTTATCTTGCAGAGCCGGACACGATCCTTGTGTTCGAAATCTTCTATGGAGTATTCGGAGGAAGAACCCGCCTTGTAATGCCGAAGACAATCTGCGCGTCGGACACATCAAGCCTGGTTCATGGGCTACTGATGGAGTCCTGGATTAGGGGTTCCTCGGACAGCCGTACTATATCCTTTGGCCGGACTGTTGGACTATGAAGATACAAGATTGAAGACCTCGTTCCGTGTCCGGATGGGACTCTCCTTTGCGTGGAAGGCAAGCTTGGTAATTCGGATACGTAGATATCCTCCCTTGTAACCGACTCGTGTACCCTAGCCCCGGTCTCTATATAAACGGGAGGGTTTAGTCCGTACGACACGAACAAATCATAATCATAGGCTAGCTTCTAGGGTTTAGCCTCTACGATCTTGTGGTAGATCAACTCTTGTAATACTCATATCATCAAGATCAATCAAGCAGGAAGTAGGGTATTACCTCCATCGAGAGGGCACGAACCTTGGTAAACATTGTGTCCCCCGCCTCCTGTTACCATCCGCCTTGGAGGCACAGTTCAGGACCCCCTGCCCGAGATCCGCTGGTTTTGACACAGACATATGAGAGAAACGCGCATCGCTCGGCCCCGACCACCCACCGTAACTGGGAACACCACTATATTTTCCTCGCCCTCACTTCTACCATGGTTTTTTCCGTCATGGACGGCCCAAAGAATGTCATGCAGCTGCATCTCCAGCCCGCCCAGGATGAAAAGCCCCTTTTCTGTCATGATTTTTGTCATAGAAGTAGGACCCCACCATATCTATGATGATAACGAGTTTTTTCACAATTACCGTCATAGAAGTGTCATAAGTATGACAGAAAAGATTTTCGTTCGGCCCAAAATGTCACATATGTGTCTTTTTTTGTAGTGTGAGGTCTTTCATTGAAAAACTCTTATTCAAGTATCCTTTTATGCTATCCAGAAATTCTATATCATTTCCAGTCAACAATATGTCATCCACATATAATATTAGAAATGCTACAGAGCTCCCACTCACTTTCTTGTAAATACAAGCTTCTCCAAAAGTCTGTATAAAACCATATGCTTTGATCACACTATCAAAACGTTTATTCCAACTCCGAGAGGCTTGCACCAGTCCATAAATGGATCGTTGGAGCTTGCACACTTTGTTAGTACCCATTGGATCGATAAAACCTTCAGGTTGCATCAGAAATCCATTCAGGAATGCAGTCTTCACATCCATTTGCCAAATTTCATAATCATAAAATGCGGCAATTGCTAATCATAAAATGCGGCAATTCGCTACGGGTGAGAAGGTCTCATCGTAGTCAACTCCTTGAACTTGCCGAAAACCTTTTGCAACAAGTCGAGCTTTGTAGACAGTAATGTTACCGTCTGCGTCAGTCTTCTTCTTGAAAATCCATTTATTCTCAATGGCTTGCCGATCATCGGGCAAGTCAACCAAAGTCCACACTTTGTTCTATACATGGATCCCATCTCAGATTTCATGGCCTCAAGCCATTTCGCAGAATCTGGGCTCATCATCGCTTCCTCATAGTTCGTAGGTTCGTCATGGTCAAGTAACATGACCTCCAGAACAGGATTACCGTACCACTCTGGTGCGGATCTTACGTTGGTTGACCTATGAGGTTTGGTAGTAAATTGATCTGAAGTTTCATGATCATCATCATTCTCTTCCTCACTAATTGGTGTAGGTGTCACAGGAACCGGTTTCTGTGATGAACTACTTTCCAATAAGGGAGAAGGTACAGTTACCTCATCAATTTCCTCCGACTCATTTCTTTCGAGAGAAACTCCCTCTCTAGAAAGGATCCATTCTTAGCAACAAATGTCTTGCCTTCGGATCTATGATAGAAGGTGTACCTAATCGTCTCCTTTGGGTATCCTATGAAGACACATTTCTCTGATTTGGTTTCGAGCTTATGAGGTTGAAGCATTTTCACATAAGCATCGCAGCCCCAAACTTTAAGAAACGACAACTTTGGTTTCTTGCCAAACCATAGTTCATAAGGCGTCGTCTCAACGGATTTAGATGGTGCCCTATTTATCGTGAATGTAGCTGTCTCTAAAGCATAACCCCAAAACGATAGCGGTAAATCGGTAAGAACATCATAGATCGCACCATATCCAGTAAAGTATGATTACGACGTTCGGACACACCATTACGTTGTGGTGTTCCAGGTGGCGTGAGTTGCGAAACTATTCCGCATTGTTTCAAATGAAGAGCAAACTCGTAACTCAAATATTCTCCTCCACAATCAGATCGTATAAACTTTATTTTCTTGTTACGATGATTTTCCACTTCAATCTGAAATTCTTTGAACCTTTCAAATGTTTCAGACTTCTGTTTCATTAAGTAGATATACCCATATCTGCTCAAATCATCTGTGAAGGTGATAAAATAACGATACCCGCCGCGAGCCTCAATATTCATCGGACCACATACATCAGTATGTATGATTTCCAACAAATCCGTTGCTCGCTCCATTGTTCCGGAGAACGGCATTTTAGTCATCTTGCCCATGAGGCATGGTTCGCAAGTACCAAGTGATTCATAATCAA
The DNA here is from genome assembly GCA_021605205.1 of Aegilops longissima. NCBI lineage: Eukaryota > Viridiplantae > Streptophyta > Magnoliopsida > Poales > Poaceae > Aegilops > Aegilops longissima. Next base: position 535,827,600 of record CM038681.1, on the reverse strand, counting down.
GTGATTCCAAAAGTCCATCAGTATGGAGTTTCTTCATGCGCTTTACACCAATATGACCCAAACGACAGTGCCACAAATAAGTTGTACTATCATTATCAACTCTGCATCTTTTGGCTTCAACATTATGAATATGTGTATCACTACTATCGAGATTCAATAAAAATAGACCACTCTTCAAGGGTGCATGACCATAAAAGATATTACTCACATAAATAGAACAACCATTATTCTCTGATTTAAATGAATAACCGTCTCGCATCAAACAAGATCCAGATATAATGTTCATGCTCAATGCTGGCAACCAAATAACAATTATTCAGGTCTGAAACTAATCCCAAGGTAGATGTAGAGGTAGCGTGCCGACGGCGATCACATCGACTTTGGAACCATTTCCCACGCGCATCGTCACCTCGTCCTTAGCAAATCTTCGCTTAATCCGTAGTCCCTGTTTCGAGTTGCAAATATTAGCAACAGAACCAGTATCAAATACCCAGGTGCTACTGCGAGTTTTAGCAAGGTACACATCAATAACATGTATATCACATATACCTTTGTTCAACTTTCCATCCTTCTTATCCGCCAAATACTTGGGGCAGTTCTGCTTCCAGTGACCAGTCTGTTTGCAGTAGAAGCACTCAGTCTCAGGCTTAGGTCTAGACTTGGGTTTCTTCTCTTGAGGGGCAACTTGTTTGCCGTTCTTCTTGAAGTTCCCCTTCTTCTTCCCTTTACCCTTTTTCTTGAAAATGGTGGTCTTGTTGACCATCAGCACTTGATGGTCCTTTTTGATTTCTACCTCCGCAGCCTTTAGCATCGCGAAGAGCTCGGGAATTGTCTTATCCATCCCTTGCATATTATAGTTCATCACAAAGCTCTTGTAGCTTGGTGGCAATGATTGAAGAATTCTGTCAATGACACTATCATCCGGAAGATTAACTCCCAATTGAATCAAGTGATTGTTATACCTAGACATTCTGAGTATATGTTCACTGGCAAAACTATTCTCCTCCATCTTACAGTTGTAGAACTTATTGGAGACTTCATATCTCTCAATCCGGGCATTTGCTTGAAATATTAACTACAACTCCTGGAACATCTCATATGCTCCATGACGTTCAAAACGTCGTTGTAGTTCCGGTTCTAGGCCGTAAAGCATGGCACACAGAACTATCAAGTAGTCATCAGCTTTGCTTTGCCAGACGTTCATAACATCTAGTTCAGCTCCTGCAGCAGGTTTGGCATCTAGCGGTGCTTCCAGGACGTAATTCTTCTGTGCAGCAATGAGGATAATCATCAAGTTATGGATCCAGTCCGTATAATTGCTACCATCATCTTTCAACTTTGCTTTCTCAAGGAACGCATTAAAATTCAATGGAACAACAACACGGGCCATCTATCTACAACAATATAGACAAGCAAAATACTATCAGGTACTAAGTTCATGATAAATTAAAGTTCAATTAATCATATTTTAGAACTCCCACTTAGATAGACATCCCTCTAATCATCTAAGTGATCACGTGATCCAAATCAACTAAACCATGACCGATCATCACATGAAATGGAGTAGTTTTCAATGGTGAACATCACTATGTTGATCATACCTACTATACGATTCACGCTCGACCTTTCGGTCTCAGTGCTCCGAGGCCATATCTGCATATGCTAGGCTCGTCAAGTTTAACCCGAGTATTTCTGCGTGTGCAAAACTAGCTTGCACCCGTTGTATGTGAATGTAGAGCTTATCACACCTGATCATCACATGGTGTCTCGGTACGACGAACTTTGGCAATAGTGCATACTCAGGGAGAACACTTGTACCTTGAAATTTAGCGAGAGATCATCTTATAATGCTACCGTCAATCAAGCAGAATAAGATGCATAAAGGATAAACATCACATGCAATCAATATAAGTGATATGATATGGCCATCATCATGTTGTGCCTGTGATCTCCATCTCCAAAGCACCGTCATGATCACCATTGTCACCGGCACGACACCTTGATCTCCATCGTAGCATCGTTGTCATCTCGCCAACTATTGCTTCTACGACTATCGCTACCGCTTAGTGATAAAGTAAAGCAATTACAAGGCGATTGCATTGCATGCAATAAAGCGACAACCATATGGCTCCTGCCAGTTGCCGATAACTCTGTTACATAACATGATCATCTCATACAATAAAATTTAGCATCATGTCTTGACCATATCACATCACAACATGCCCTGCAAAAACAAGTTAGACGTCATCTACTTTGTTGTTGCAAGTTTTACGTGGCTGCTACGGGCTGAGCAATAACCGTTCTTACCTACGCATCAAAACCACAACGATAGTTTGTCAAATTAGTGTTGTTTTAACCTTCACAAGGACCGGGCGTAGCCACACTCGATTCAACTAAAGTTGGAGAAACTGACACCTGCCAGTCACCTGTGTGCGAAGCACGGCGGTGAAACCAAACTCGCGTAAGCGTACGCGTAATGTCGGTCCAGGATGCTTCATCCAACAATATCGCCGAATCAAAGTGTAACATGCTGGTAAACAGTATAACTTGTATCGCCCACAACTCACTTGTGTTCTACTCGTGCATATAACATCTACGCATAAACCTGGCTCGGATGCCACTGTTGGGGAACATAGTAATTTCAAAAAAAATCCTACGCACACGCAAGATCATGGTGATGCATAGCAACGAGAGGGGAGAGTGTGTCCACGTACCCTCATAGACCGATAGCGTAAGCGTTATGACAACGCGGTTGATGTAGTCGTACGTCTTCACGATCAACCGATCCTCAGTACCGAACGTACAGCACCTCCGTCTTCTGCACACGTTCAGCTCGGAGACGTCCCGCGAACTCACGATCCAGTAGTGCTTTGCCGGAGAGTTTCATCAGCAAGACAGCGTGATGACGGTGATGATAATGCTACCGACGCAGGGCTTCGCCTAAGCACCGCTACGATATTACCGAGGTGGATTATGGTGGAGGGGGGCACCGCACACGCCTAAGAGATCAATGATCAATTGTTGTGTCTCCAAGGGGTGCCCCCCTCCCCGTATATAAAGGAGTGGAGGAGGGGGAGGGGGGCGGCCACCTATGGCGTGCCCCATGAGGATTCCTACTCCCACCGGGAGTAGGACTACCCCTTCCAAGTAGGAGTAGGAAAGGAGAAGGAAGGGAGAGAAGGAAAGGGGGGCGCCGCCCCCCTCCTTGTCCAATTCGGACTAGAGGGGGAGGGGGTGCGCGGCTGCCCTGGCCACCCCTCCTATTCTCCCACTAGGGCCCATTAGGCCCAATATACTCCTCGGGGGGTTCCGATAACCCCCCGGTACACCGGTATATGTCCGAAACCTCCCGAAACACTTCCGGTGTCAGAACATAGTCGTCCAATATATCAATCTTTACGTCCCGACCATTTTGGGACTCCTCGTTATGTCTGTGATCATATCCGGGACTCCGAACTACCTTCGGTACATCAAAACACAGAAACTCATAATACCGATCGTCACCGAACTTTAAGCGTGTGGACCCTACAGGTTCGAGAACTATGTAGACATGACCAAGACACCTCTCCGGTCAATAACCAATAGCGGAACCTGGATGCTCATATTGGCTCCCACATATTCTACGAAGATCTTTATCGGTCAAACCGCATAACAACATACGTTGTTCCCTTTGTCATCGGTACGTTACTTGCCCGAGATTCGATCGTCGGTATCTCAATACCTAGTTCAATATCTTTACCGGCAAGTCTCTTTACTCGTTCCATAATACATCATCCCGCAACTAACTCATTAGTTGCATTGCTTGCAAGGCTTATTATGATGTGTATTACCGAGAGGGCCCAGAGATACCTCTCCGACAATCGAATTGACAAATCCTAATCTCGACCTATGCCAACTCAACAAATCCTTCGAAGACACCTGTAGAGCACCTTTATAATCACCCAGTTACGTTGTGACATTTGGTAGCACACAAAGTGTTCCTTCGGTATTTGGGAGTTGCATAATCTCATAGTCATAGGAACATGTATAAGTCATGAAGAAAGCAATAGCAACATACTAAACGATCAAGTGCTAAGCTAATGGAATGGGTCATGTCAATCACATCATTCTCTAATGATGTGACCCCGTTTATCAAATGACAACTCATGTATATGGTTAGGAAACATAACCATCTTTGATCAACGAGCTAGTCAAGTAGAGGCATACTAGTGACACTCTTTTTGTCTATGTATTCACACATGTATTACGTTTCCGGTTAATACAATTCTAGCAAGAATAATAAACATTTATCATGAAATAAGGAAATAAATAATAACTTTATTATTGCCTCTAGGGCATATTTCCTTCAGAAGCAACTAGAGATATTCTTGCTTGCAATGATAGAGATGATCTAGAGAAATTGCTACAAAAGTATAAAGAAAAATCTCTGAATGCTAGAATGAAATGTGATCCTAAGTTTGCTATTTCACCTATCTTTATTGATGACAAGGATTATGAATTCTCTGTCGACCCAGAGTTAATTATTTTGGTTGAATCTGATCCTTTTCATGGTATTGAAACTGAAACTGTTGTGCCACATCTTACTAAGTTGAATGATATAACCACCCTCTTTACTCATGATGAGAAAACTCGCTACTAATTTATTCTCAAATTATTTCCTTTCTCATTAATGGGTGATGCTAAAGCTTGGTACAATACTCTTTCTCCTGGTTGTGTGTGTAGTCCCCAGGATATGATTTGTTACTTCTCTGAAAAATATTTTCCTGCTCATAAGAAACAAGCTGCCTTACAGGAAATATTTAACTTTGTGCAAACTAAAGAAGAGAGTCTCCCACAAGCTTGGGGGAGGCTTTGCCAGTTACTTAATGCTTTGCCTGATCATCCTCTTAAGAAAAATGAAATACTTGATATCTTCTATAATGGACTAACCGATGCTTCTAGGGACTTCCTAGATAGTTGTGCTGGTTGTGTTTTCAGGGAACGAACTATTGCTCAAGCTGAAGAATTATTGAATAATATATTGAAAAATTATGATGATTGGACTCTTCCTGAACCACCGGCTAAACCCACTCCAAAAAAGAGGGGTATATTATATCTTAGTCCTGAAGATATGCATGAGGCAAAGAAATCTATGAAGGAAAAAGGTATTAAAGCTAAGGATGTTAAAAATTTACCTCCTATTGAAGAAATACATGGGCTTAATACACCACCAATGCCTAAGGTGGTAGAGGTAAATTCTCTTATGAAGTTCAGTGAAAATGATAATCCTCACAATATGCATCCTAGTCAATGCCTTTATGAGTTTGAAAACTACATTAGAAACCAAGATCACTTCAATGCAAATGTTATGCAACAATTGAAATATAATTCTGATATGATTGCTCGCTTGAGTGACTTGTTATTTTGAATCTCAAATGATGTTAGAGGTGTTGGAAAACATGATCCTATGGTTCAATCTCAACTAGAACAAGTAAATGCTTGATGAAATGCTAAATCACAAAGTAATTGCTTGATGAAATGAATCATAATATGCATGACTTTACTGTTAGAGTTGCAACTAGAGGAGGTAAAATGACTCAGGAACCACTTTATCTTGAGGGACACCCAAAAAGAATTATACAAGATTCACAAAGAGCTAACACTAGTGCACCTAGTCCTTCTAAAAAGAAAAAGAAAAATGATAGGACTTTGCATACTTCTAGTGAACCTGAAATGGAAAAAGCTTCTGATAATGAAAATGAAACTTCTATCTTTGATGCTGAAACTCAATCTGGTAATGAACACTCACCTAGTGATAATGAAAAAGATAATGATGAAGTTCATGAAGACTCTCAACCAAACGGAAAAGAACCAGATAATGATGTTGAGATAGAACCACCTGTTGATCTTGATAACCCACAACCTAAGAATAAAAAGTATGATAAAAGAGACTTTGTGGCTAGGAAACACGGTAAAGAAAGAGAACTGTGGGTTCAAAAATCTATGCCTTTTCCACCCAAGTCAACTAAAAGAATGATGATGAAGAATTTGAACGCTTTGCTGAAATGCTGAGGCCAGTCTTTTTGCGTACTCGTTTGACTGATATCTTGAAAATGCCTCCTTATGCAAAGTATATGAAAGACATCATCACAAATAAGAGAAAAATACCGGAAGCTGAAATCTCAACTATGCTTGCTAATTATACTTTCAAAGATGGAGTACCTAAAAAACATGGAGATCCAGGTATACCAACTATACCTTGCTCCATCAAAAAGAATTATGTGAAAACTGCTTTGTGTGATTTAGGAGCTGGTGTTAGTGTTATGCCTTTCTCTTTATATAAAATACTTGACTTGAATAAACTCACACCTACTGAAATATCTTTGCAAATGGCTGACAAATCAACTGCCATACCTATCGGTATCTGTGAGGATGTGCTCGTTGTTGTTGCTAATGTTACTATTTTGACTGACTTTGTTATACTTGAGATGCCCGAGGACGACAACATGTCGATTATCCTTGGTAGACCCTTCTTGAATACTGCAGGGGTTGTTATTGATTGCAATAAAAGCAAGGTCACTTTTCATATTAACGGTAATGAGCATACGGTGCACTTCCCGAAGAAACAATTCCAAGTGAATGGTATTAATGTTATTGAAAATTCTCCGACAATCACTATTGGAAGTTTTCAAATACCTTTACCTACTGTCAAAAAGAAATATGAAATGCTTAAAGTTGGGGAGATGCAGATCCCGGAAGTGGTTGTTAATAAGGCCTGATCAACCTTATTAATGAATCATTTTTGAACGATATGAAGTTGATGAATTTAGTAAGCACTACTTTCTGTCCCTACTTTTTATTCTTTGTTTTTATTAGTTAAATAAAATAAAATGCCATGTTTTGTCTGTTTTATGAATTTCCTGTGCAATAAAAAAATGACCCAAAAATAAAAGTTCTCAGAATGCCCTGAAAAATTTATATGATTTTTTTCCAGAATATTTAAGAATTTTTAGTGCAAAATAGGTGGGCACAACCCACCTGGGCGCGCCAGAGCCCCCAGGCGCGCCCTGGTGGGTTGTGGTCCCCACGTGGGCCCCCTCTCTTATTTCTTCATCCCACGTCATCACTTACCTCCAGAAAAAAAATCCCATTGCTCTCTCTCCCGTGTTCTTGAGCTCAAACCTGCGGATTTTGATCTCTTTGCTCGAAGCTCCGTTTCTGAAACTGTTTCGGGGGATTGTTGCTTGGTTTGTGACTCCATCATTTGTCCAATTAGTTTTTGTTTTTGTGGTTTATACTTTGAATAATTAGTTACTCTTGGTGCTGTTGTAGATGTGCTTGCATGTTCAGTTCTTAGTATTCTAAGTAGTTTGAATGCTTGCTATGGCCTCTATGTATCCCTATGAGTAGTCGCTATCAATTTTGTGAAGTTTTGTTGACAAATTTTTGTCACATCAAAAAATTTATTTTCAGAAAATTGTACGCGGACATGATGAACCTATTTGGAAGGAGTTCCTCGAGGAGATGATACTCGGGGGCATCTTCTAGTGACAGTTCTGCTCGTCGGTCCTATGTTGAACCAAGTGAAAATTCCACGCAAGATGCCGCCACCAAAACATACTTATGGCCTTGCGATGAATATATGATGCAGGTGGGCATCAAGGAGGAATTTGAGCAATATGTTCACAATGCTGATCTCGGTCCCTAACTCCAAGATAAGTGTGAACATCGCCATCTTCTCACTGAATCATTTGTCAAAGGATTTAAATATTTTCCACGTGAGTCTAGGGTGTCTTTTATGCTTTATGACGAACCATTTACTATCTCACTAGAGAATTTTGCTTCCCACTGCAAACTTCCATTTTGGGGTTCGCTTGATGAGCCAGCAAAGGCTGAGTATGAGACCTTCTTGGCTAGCCTTTGTTACGGTGAAAATAGAGGAGTGAGACAGGGAAGAATAAAAAGTGTTCGCTTTCCCGCAATCCAGTATTTTGCATTATTTAATGGGAAATGCATAGTAGGCAAGCAAGACTGCAGCATACTTTGTTCGCCAGACTTGTGCCTCATTCACACCGCTCTCACTGGTGAAAGGAATTATAACCTTAGAGCGATTGTTGCACATAGACTTCAGCATAACGCCAAAAGTGGCTGGTTCTATGGTGGAATTTATGCCACACGTTTACCACGACCTTTGCCCTTTGAACCTATCTTACCTACTCGTTATTTAGATTTTGATGCCTTAAAAGATCATAAGAGGAAAGGGCTGATAACTTCACTTATAATTTTTTGTTTAACCAATCACATGTTGTGGACACATATTTGCCTGCGCCTGCTCTCTTTGATTGTCACAGCAAGGGGAGATATTATGTTCTTGAGAGCGAGGCCCGAGCTCACAACGTAGCAGTGGTGGCCGCCCGGCAGGTCGAGGCATCCGCATCAAGAGCCTCCGTGAGCTACCATGCTGACTACTTGAAGGAAATATGCCCTAGAGGCAATAATAAAGTTATTATTTATTTCCTTATATCATGATAAATGTTTATTATTCATGCTAGAATTGTATTAACCGGAAACATAATACATGTGTGAATACATAGACAAACAGATAGTCACTAGTATGCCTCTACTAGACTAGCTCATTAATCGAAGATGGTTATGTTTCCTAACCATAGACATGTGTTGTCATTTGATTAATGAGATCACATCATTAGGAGAATGATGTGATTGACATGACCCATTTCGTTAGCTTAGCACTTGATCGTTTAGTATGTTGCTTATGCTTTCTTCATGACTTATACAAAGTTCCTGCAACTATGAGATTATGCAACTCCAGTTTACCGGAGGAATACTTTGTGTGCTACCAAACGTCACAACGTAAATGGGTGATTATAAAGGTACTCTACAGGTGTCTCCAAAAGTATATGTTGAGTTGGCATGAATCGAGATTAGGTTTTGTCACTCCGATTGTCGGAGAGGTATCTCTGGGCCTTCTCGGTAATACACATCACATAAGCCTTGCAAGCATTGCAACTAATGAGTTAGTTGTGAGATGATGGATTACGGAACGAGTAAAGAGACTTCTTGGTAACGAGATTGAACTAGGTATTGGATACCAACGATCGAATCTCGGGTAAGTAACATACCGATGACAAAGGGAACAACGATGTCGTTATGCGGTTTGACCGATAAAGATCTTCGAGAATATGTAGGAACCAATATGGGCATCCAGGTTCCGCTATTGGTTATTGACCGAGAATGGTTCTAGGTCATGTCTACATAGTTCTCGAACCCGTAGGGTCCGCACGCTTAACGCTTCGATGACAGTTCATTATGAGTTTATAAGTATTGATGTACCAAGGTTGTTCGAGTCCCGGATGTGATCACGGACATGACGAGGAGTCTCGAAATGGTCGAGACATAAAGATTGATATATTGGAAGCCTATGTTTGACTTGGAAAGGTTCCGGATGAAAACAGGAAGTTATTGAACACCGGGGTTACGGAACCCCGGGGGTCTATGGGCCTTGATGGGCCATAGGGAGAAGAGGAAAGGGCGGCCGGGCAGGCGCGCCCCCTCCCCTCTAGTCCGAATAGGACAAGGAGAAGGGGGCGGCGCCCGCTTCCCTCTCTTCCCTTCCCCAATCCTAATCCAACTAGGAAGGGGGAGTCCTACTCCCGTGGGAGTAGGACTCCTCCAGCGCCGCCTTTGGGCTGGCCGCACCCCCTGCTCCTTTATATACGGGGCAGGGGGCACCCATGACACACAAGTTGATCTACGGATCGTTCCTTAGCCGTGTGCGGTGCCCCCTCCAACACCATATTCCACTTCGTCATATCGTCGCGGAGCTTAGGCGAAGCCCTGCACCGGAGAAGTCATATCGTCATGAGCTTAGGCGAAGCCCGTGTCGGTGGAGCATCATCATCATCACCACGCCGTCGTGCTGACGGAACTCATCCCCGACACTTTGCTGGATCGAGTCCGGGATCGCCATCGAGCTGAACGTGTGCAGAACTCAGAGGTGCCGTACGTTCGGTGCTTCGATCGGTCGGATCGTGAAGACGTACGACTACATCAACCGCGTTGTTATAACGCTTCCGCTTTCGGTCTACGAGGGTACGTGGACAGACACTCTCCCCTCTCGTTGTTATGCCATCACCATGGTCTTGCGTGTGCGTGGAAATTTTTGAAATTACTACGTTCCCCAACAAAGGGTATCGAGCCTGGTTTTATGCGTTGATGTCATATGCACGAGTAGAACACAAGTGAGTTGTGGGCGATATAAGTCATACTGCTTACCAGCATGTCATACTTTGGTTCAGCGGTATTGTGAGATGAAGCGCCCGGACCGACATTACGCCAGACGCTTACGCGAGACTGGTTTCACCGCCGAGCACTAGTTGCTTAAAGGTGACCGGCGGGTGTCTGCTCTCTCACTTTAGTTGAACTGAGTGTGGCTACGCCCGTCCTTGCGAAGGTTAAAACAGCACCAACTTGACAAACTATCGCTGTGGTTTTGATGCGTAGGTAAGAACGGTTCTTGCACAGCCCGTAGCAGCCACGTAAAACTTGCAACAACAAAGTAGAGGACGCCTAACTTGTTCTTGCAGGGCATGTTGTGATGTGATGTGGTCAAGACGTGATGCTATATTTTATTGTATGAGATGATCATGTTTTGTAACCAAGTTATCGGCAATCGCGGGAGCCATATGGTTGTCGCTTATTGTATGAAATGCAAAGCCATGTAATTGCTTTACTTTATCACTAAGCAGTAGCGATAGTCGAGAAGCAATAGTTGGCGAGACGACAACGATGCTACGATGGAGATCAAGGTGTCGCGCCGGTGACGATGGTGATCATGACGGTGCTTGGAGATGGAGATCACAAGCACAAGATGATGATGACCATATCATATCACTTATATTGATTGCATGTGATGTTTATCCTTTATGCATCTTATCTTGCTTTGATTGACGGTAGCATTATAAGATGATCTCTCACTAAAATTATCAAGAAGTGTTCTCCTCGAGTATGCACCGCTGCTAAAAGTTCAGAGTACCCGCACACCACGTGATGATCGGGTGTGATAAGTTCTACGTCCATCTACAACGGGTGCAAGCCAGTTTTGCACACGCAGAATACTCAGGTTAAACTTGACGAGCCTAGCATATGCAGATATGGCCTCGGAACACGGAGACCGAAAGGTCGAGCGTGAATCATATAGTAGATATGATCAACATAGTGATGTTCACCATTGAAAACTACTCCATCTCACGTGATGATCGGTTATGGTTTAGTTGATTTGGATCACGTAATCACTTAGATGACTAGAGAGACATCTGTCTAAGTGGGAGTTTTTTAATATGATTAAATTGAACTTAAATTTATCATGAACTTAGTACCTGATAGTTTTTTGCTTGTCTATGTTTACTGTAGATAGATGGCTCGTGATGTTGTTCCATTGAATTTTAATGTGTTCCTTGAGAAAGCAAAGTTGAAAGATGATGGTAGCAATTACACGGACTGGGTCCGTAACTTGAGGATTATCCTCATTGCTGCACGTAAGAATTACGCCCCGAAGCACCGCTGGGTGCCGAACCTGCTGCAGAGCAACGCCGAAAGTTGTGAACGTCTGGCGAGCAAAGTCGATGACTACTCTATAGTTCAGTGTGCCATGCTTTACGGCTTAGAACCGGTCTTCAACGACGTTTTGAATGTCATGGAGCATATGAGATGTTCCAGAGTTGAAGTTAATATTTCAAGCAAATGCCCGGATTGAGAGATATGAAGTCTCCAATAAGTTCTATAGCTGTAAGATGGAGGAGAATAGTTCACAATCGGTGAGCACATACTCAAAATGTCCGGGTATAATAATCACTTAATTCAGCTGGGAGTTAATCTTCCGGATGATAGTGTCATTGATGTAATTCTCCAATCACTGCCACCAAGCTACAAGAGCTTCGTGATGAACTATAATATGCAAGGGATGACTAAGACAATCCTCGAGCTCTTCGCAATGCTAAAAGCATGGAGGTAGAAATCAAGAAAGAGCATCAAGTGTTGATGGTCAACAAGACCACTAGTTTCAAGAAAAGGGCAAAGGAAAGAAGAAGGAAACTTCAAAAGAACAGCAAGAAAGTTGCTGCTCAAGAGAAGAAACCCAAGTCTGGACCTAAGCCTGAAATCGAGTGTTTTACTGCAAGCGACCGACACTTTGGAGCGGAACTGCCCCAAGTATTTGGCGGATAAGAAGGATGGCAAGGTGAACAAAGGTATATGTGATATACATGTTATTGATGTGTACCTTACTAGAGCTCGTAGTAGCACTGGTATTTGATACTTTGGTTCATTGCTAATATTTGCAACTCAAACAGGACTACGGAATAGGCGAGCAATCGGCAAAGGACGAGGTGACGATGCGCGTGGGAAACGGTTCCAAAGTCAATGTGATCGCGGTCGGCACGCTACCTCTACATCTACCTTCGGATTAGTTTTAGACCTAAATAATTGTTATTTGGTGCCGCGTTGAGCATGAACATTATATCTGGATCTTGTTTGATGCGAGATGGTTATTCATTTAAATCGAGAATAATGGTTGTTCTATTTATATGATTAATATCTTTTATGGTCATGCACCCTTGAAGAATGGTCTATTCTTGTTGAATCTCGACAGTAGTGATACACATATTCATAATGTCGAAGCCAAAAGATGCAGAGTTGATAATGATAGTGCAACTTATTTGTGGCACTGCCGCTTAGGTCATATCGGTGTAAAACGATGAAGCAACTCCATACAGATGGACTTTTGGAATCACTTGATTATGAATCACTTGGTACTTGCGAACCGTGCCTCATGGGCAAGATGACTAAAACACCGTTCTCCGGTTGTATGGAGAGAGCAACAGACTTATTGGAAATCATACATACATATGTATGTGGTCCGATGAATGTTGAAGCTCGTGGCGGATATCGTTATTTTCTCACCTTCACAGATGATTTAAGCAGATACGGGTATATCTACTTGATGAAGCATAAATCTGAAACATTTGAAAAGTTCAAAGAATTTCAGAGTGAAGTTGAAAATCATCGTAACAAGAAAATAAAGTTTCTACGATCTGATCGTGGAGGAGAATATTTGAGTTACGAGTTTGGTCTACATTTGAAGCAATGCGAATAGTTTCGCAACTCACGCCACCGGAACACCACAGCGTAATGGTGTGTCCGAACGTCGAATCGTATTTTACTAGATATGGTGCGATCTATGATGTCTATTTCGATTTACCGCTATCGCTTTTGGGTTTATGCTTTAGAGACGGCCGCATTCACGTTAAATAGGACACCGTCAAAATCCGCTGAGACGACGCCTTATGAACTATGGTTTAGCAAGAAACCAAAGTTGTCGCTTCGAAAGTTTGGGGTTGCGATGCTTATGTGAAAAACTTCAACCTGATAAGCTTGAACCCAAATCGGAAAAATGTGTCTTCATAGGATACCCAAAGGAGACAATTGGGTATACCTTCTATCACAGATCCAAGGCAAGACATTCGTTGCTAAGAATGGATCCTTTCTAGAGAAGGAGTTTCTCTCGAAAGAAGTGAGTGGGAGGAAAGTGGAACTTGATGAGGTAATAGTACCAACTCCCTTATTGGAAAGTAGTTCATCACGTAAATCAGTTTCGTAACACCTACACCAGCTTAGCGAGGAAGATAATGATAATGATCATGAAACTTCAGATCAAGTTGTCACCGAACTCAGAGATCAACCAGAATAAAATCCGCACTGAGTGGTACGGTAATCCTATTCGGAAGTCATGCTACTAGATCATGGTGAACCTACGAACTATGAAGAAGCGATGGTGAGCCCAGATTCCACAAAATGGCTTGAAGCCATGAAATCTGAGATGGGATCCATGTATGAGAACAAAGTATGGACTTTGGTAGACTTGCCCGATGATCGGCAAGCTATTGAGAATAAATGGATCTTTAAGAAGAAGACTGACGCCGATGGTAATGTAACTGTCTACAAAGCTCGACTTGTTGCAAAAGGTTTTCGACAAGTTCAAGGGGTTGACTACGATGAGACTTTCTCACCAGTGGCGATGCTTAAGTCTGTCCAATCATGTTAGCAATTGCCGCATTTTATGATTATGAAATTTGGCAAATGGATGTAAAACTGCATTCTTGAATGGATTTCTAGAAGAAGAGTTGTATATGATGCAACCAGAAGGTTTTGTTGATCCAAAGGGTGCTAACAAAGTGTGCAAGCTCCAACGATCAATTTATGGTCAGTGCAAGCCTCTCGAGTTGGAATAAACGCTTTGATAGTGTGATCAAAGCATATGGTTTTATATGACTTTTGGAGAAGCCTCAGATTTACAAGAAAGTGAGTGGGAGCTCAGAGCATTTCTCGATATTATATGTGGACGACATATTGTTGATTGGAAATGATATAGAATTTCTGGATAGCATAAAAGGATACTTGAATAAAAGTTTTTCAATGAAAGACCTCGTGAAGTTGCTTACATATTGGGCATCAAAATCTATAGAGATAGATCAAGACGCTTAATTGACTTTCACAAAGCACATACCTTGATAAAGTTTTGAAGAAGTTCAAAATGGATCGTGCAAAGAAAGGTTTTTACCAGACACAAGGTGTAAGATTGAGTCGACTCAATGCCCGACCACAATGCAGAAGATAGAGAGAAATGAAAGATGTACCTATGCTTCAGCCATAGGCTCTATCATGTATGCAATGCTGTGTACCGACTGACGTATGCTTAGCTGTAAGCTTGGCAGGAAGGTACCAAAGTAATCCAGAGTGGATCATCGGACAGCGGTCAAGAACAACCTGAAATACCTGAAAAGGACTAAGGATATGTTTCTCAGATATGGAGGTGACAAAGAGCTAGTCGTAAATGGTTACGCCGATGCAAGCTTTGACACCGATCCGACGATTCTAAATCGCAAACCGGATACGTATTTTTATTAAACGGTGGAGCTGTCGGTTGGTGCAGTTCTAAACAAAGCGTCGTGGCGGGATCTACATGTGAAGCGGAGTACATAGCTGCTTCAAGCAGCAAATGAAGGAGTCTGGATGAAAGAGTTCATTTCCGATCTAGTTGTCATACCTAGTGCATCGGGACCAATGAAGATCTTCTCGTGACAATATCGGTGCAATTGCCTTGGCAAAGGAATCCAGATTTCACAAGAGGACCAAGCATATCAAGAGACGCTTCAATTCCATTCGGGACCAAGTCCAAGTGGGAGACATAGAGATTTGCAAAATACATACGGATCTGAATGTTGCGCACCGTTGACTAAGCCTCTTCCACGAGCAAAACATGATCAGCACCAAGACTCCATGGGTGTTAGAATCATTCTTGTGTAATCTAGATTATTGACTCTAGTGCAAGTGGGAGATCAAGGAAATATGCCCTAGAGGCAATAATAAAGTTATTATTTATTTCCTTATATCATGATAAATGTTTATTATTCATGCTAGAATTGTATTAACCGGAAACATAATACATGTGTGAATACATAGACAAACAGATAGTCACTAGTATGCCTCTACTAGACTAGCTCATTAATCGAACATGGTTATGTTTCCTAACCATAGACATGTGTTGTCATTTGATTAATGAGATCACATCATTAGGAGAATGATGTGATTGACATGACCCATTTCGTTAGCTTAGCACTTGATCGTTTAGTATGTTGCTTATGCTTTCTTCATGACTTATACAAAGTTCCTGCAACTATGAGATTATGCAACTCCGCTTACGGAGGAATACTTTGTGTGCTACCAAACGTCACAACGTAAATGGGTGATTATAAAGGTACTCTCAGGTGTCTCCAAAAGTATATGTTGAGTTGGCATGAATCGAGATTAGGTTTTGTCACTCCGATTGTCGGAGAGGTATCTCTGGGCCTTCTCGGTAATACACATCACATAAGCCTTGCAAGCATTGCAACTAATGAGTTAGTTGTGAGATGATGGATTACGGAACGAGTAAAGAGACTTCTTGGTAACGAGATTGAACTAGGTATTGGATACCAACGATCGAATCTCGGGTAAGTAACATACCGATGACAAAGGGAACAACGATGTCGTTATGCGGTTTGACCGATAAAGATCTTCGAGAATATATAGGAACCAATATGGGCATCCAGGTTCCGCTATTGGTTATTGACCGAGAATGGTTCTAGGTCATGTCTACATAGTTCTCGAACCCGTAGGGTCCGCACGCTTAACGCTTCGATGACAGTTCATTATGAGTTTATAAGTATTGATGTACGAAGGTTGTTCGAGTCCCGGATGTGATCACGGACATGACGAGGAGTCTCTAAATGGTCGAGACATAAAGATTGATATATTGGAAGCCTATGTTTGACTTCGAAAGGTTCCGGATGAAAACAGAAGTTACTGGAACACCGGGGTTACGGAACCCCGGGGTCTATGGGCCTTGATGGGACATAGGGAGAAGAGGAAAGGGCCGGCCAGGCAGGCCGCGCCTCCCCCTCTAGTCCGAATAGGACAAGGAGAAGGGGGCGCGGCGCCCCCCTTCCCTCTTCCCCTTCCCCAATCCTAATCCAACTAGGAAGGGGGAGTCCTACTCCCGGTGGGAGTAGGACTCCTCCAGGCGCGCCCCCCTTGGGCTGGCCGCACCTTGCTCCTTTATATACGGGGGCAGGGGGGCACCCCATGACACACAAGTTGATCTACGGATCGTTCCTTAGCCGTGTCGGTGCCCCCTCCACCATATTCCACTTCGGTCATATTGTCGTAGAGCTTTGGCGAAGCCCTGCGCCGGAGAAGTCATATCATCGCGGAGCTTAGGCGAAGCCCTGTGTCGGTGGAGCATCATCATCGCCACCACGCCGTCGTCTTGTGGAACTCATCCCGACACTTTGCTGGATCGAACCGGGATCGCCATCGAGCTGAACGTGTGCAGAACTCGGAGGTGCCGTGACGTTCGGTGCTTGGATCGGTCGGATCGTGAAGACGTCGACTACATCAACCGCGTTGTTATAACGCTTCGCTTTCGGTCTACGAGGGTACGTGGACAGACACTCTCCCCTCTCGTTGCTATGGCATCACCATGGTCTTGCGTGTGCGTAGGAAATTTTTTGAAATTACTACGTTCCCCAACACTACTACCCTCCAGGCTACTGATCGATTATCAACTTAGGCCAAAAACCTAATCTTGGGGGAGTACGTGTTTCTTACCGATATTATATTCATGTTTACATATCATTCCATTTGTCGGTGTTCACACTTTTTCATTGTACCATCCATGCTTAGATTTATTTCCTTGCTTTCTTCTTGTGTGTTTGAAAAACTTTAGAAAAATAAAAAAAGGTAGTTGTAGTAATTTGCTTTCTATGCATGCTTAGTAGTAATATTGAAAAGAAAATCCAAAAAGATTTCCTTATTCTTTTTTTGCTTGTTGGGAGCTCTTCCGTGTAATTGGTTTTTCTTATTTTTTCTTTTTATTTGCTTGTTATAGAAAACCAAAAACTCCAAAAATATTTCATTGTGTTTCTCTGAATTTCTTTTCTTTTTATTCGAGTTGTACCGAGGAGAAGACCATGATGAAAATGTTCAGTGGCTCTCATATGAATAACTGTTGAACTAATAAAGAGCACATTTTACCTTGTCTTCTCCTGTTGAATAAAATGTTTGCATATTCCAGCTTAGTCTATGGCATCCTTGCACTATTATTATTTTCATATCATTCGGTCGTGCAAGTGAAAGGCAATAATGACGATATTCGATGAACTGGCCATGGCAAAGAGAAACTGTTATGAACTCGACTTGTTCTGTTTGTGTAAATATGTTTAACCTAGTATCGAGGCTTCAGCCCATTATGATTAAACATGTTTGCAATGACAATTAGAGATTATAGTTTCTCATGCCATGCATAAGTAGCTGGGAGTGAATAATGATTTATTTTAGATATCAACATAGCGTTAAAATGATTGTGATGTAGTATGATGATATGGTATCCTTCTCTGAATGTTCGAGTTTTATTTTTCTCTTAAAACATTTACTTTCGTCAAAAAAATCATGTTTGAAATTTCAAAAAAAGTATAAAATTCTAGCACCCTATAATTATTTAAACTGGTTGTTATTTAGAGAACGGGTCCCAGAAACTACAGTGGCCAGCGATGTTGTTCACTCACGGCAGGTTATTTAAATTGGGTTGTTATTTTAGAGAACGAGTCACAAAAATTGTTTGAGTGTTTTTAAAAATTCTTCAAAAGAAAAAAATCACCTTCACAGATTTTGTTCATGTTTTCTGAAATTTACACATTCTTTTTTCAAAATCTGTTCGAAAGTCCAAACATTGTTCATTTCTTAAAAACTGTTCTGTAATTTCAAATTTTGTTCACATCTCCTAAAAATTATTTGTGTTCTGCGAAATGTGGTCATATTTTCAAAAATCTATATGATGTAGTACACGTACAGAAAATAACATGCAAGGGGAATATCACGCAATAAAAAGTTCTTAAATAAAACCGCGATGAGGTATTGTTCACATGTAGCCATTTGCTCTGGTGTCTAGCAGCTCTTGTTGAGGAAAGGGACGTCACTGGTTCGATTCGTCGTGGCTTCAGTTTCGTTCTTGCGATTTTTATCGCTGTAGACACACCTCGGGGTGCTTCGTAGTGGGCTGGCCCAGTCGCAGGCCTCTTGTGCATCGCGGTGGCTATTCCCCACAAAATGCGGCACATAGGAGCTCCCCGAGGGGACCTCTAAAAAAACTCGACCAGTAGGGGGAGAAGCCCCTACTGATTTTTATATTAAAGAAGAAGATGTAAGACCCGGTGTAAGAACCGAGGTTCGAACCCGCGCCGGCTAGGTGGCAACACTACACCCTCACCACTGAGCTGAGAGCTCATCCACCCCTAAGGGGACCTCTGATACCGCGCATGACACGCTAGGGCCACGAGTCAGCGTGCACGTCCTAACCTTGAGCAGGCCGGGACACCCCTCCTGTTTTTTCATTTTGTTTCGTTTTGCTTCTTTTTTCTTCCTTAGAATAATTCTAGATTTCAAAAAAGTGAATTTTGGAAAAATATTCCTGAATTCGTCAAATGTTTGTGGATTAAAATAAAGTTCAAGATTTTTAAAGAATGTATGCGTATTGAAGAATTGTTCATGAAGTTGAACTAAAAAATTGTGAATTCAAAAAAATCATGAATTTTTGAAAAATGGTTCACAAAAAATGATTGTGAATTTCAAAAAATGTCTATCAATTCAAAAGATGTTCGCTGATACAAAAAATGTTCGCCGATCATGTTCATTGATTCATTTTTTTCATAATTTCTAAAACAAATGTTCACAGATACTAAAAATATGTTTGCAGTTTGCAAAAATGTTCACGGTTTCATATTTTTTTTCGTAAATTCTTAGAATATTAATGACTTTTAAAAACATTCGAACTATTTTTATGGTTGTCGCCAGAATTGTCCAGGATGCTGGGGGTTTAGCTTACCTCCTTTGAGTTGTAACAGGCTTCAACTAATATGTTTTTCTTTTTTCCTCTAATAGATATGACAGGGCTCCTGCCTAAAATTTCAAAATAATATGACTGTACCAATTTGAAGAAGTCATGTGGTGGCAACACTCCCACATTGAATGGCTTTCTGCGGACGACAATAGTACCCAAAATATTCATCAACACGTGAACATGCGCCAAATTCCAGCCCAATTTCTCAAAATCCAGCATGAATAGTGCCATAAACAGACAAAAGAAAAAAACAATACCACTCACACCTGGATTTGTCTTTTATGTTTCTCGATGTGTAATTTGGCTTCATCTGAATTTTTAGGGGTTGCAGACACATATCTCATGAACATCCAAAAAATTCAGAATTTCTTCAGGCATTTCAATCAAAGTTTTGAAACGCAGGATCATGAGACCATGTGATGGCAGTGAGCACCACATCTTCTCCCGTCCATGTCCGTCATCAATTCTTCCTCCGTCTCAAAATAAGTGCCTCAACCTTATTACAATTGTATACTAAAGTATAAAGTCGAGACACTTTTTTGGGTCAATTCTTCCTCCGTCTCAAAATAAGTGCCTCAACCTTAGTACAATTTTATACTAAAGTTAGTATAAAGTCGAGACACTTTTTTGAGACGGAGAGAGTACTCATTAGTTATTATCTTCTCCGGATTAAAAAAAGAAATCCATGGGCACTAGCACCCAAAACTTAGTTTTATAGAAGAAGCCCACCCAGATGAGAAACCAGTTCGACCCTGACAGGATTCGAACCCTGGCTGCAGGGTGCGCCACTGCCCACCCTTGCCACTAGGTTTGGAGCAACTCCAACGGGCCGACCCAAACGGACGGTGATTTCGTCCGCTTTTTGTCCGTTTGGGTCGGCCGCCCGCCCGGCGTCCGCACTGTTTTTCATATGGGTCGGCAGCGCGCCCAACGCGCCGACCCATATGTGCAGGCGTGGCTGGCTAGCCGCCCAATTTTACATTAATTTGCATTCAAACATATTGTGAAATGAAATAACAAGCAAAATAGTTCAGCCGCCCAAATAAATAATATAGTTTTACAAGCCAAATACAAATAAAATGTTTGACATAGTTTTGCAAATGAATAAAAGAAGATACATCTATTGGTTGCCAACATGAGTCCACATATGCTCAACCAAATCATTTTGCAGTTGCACGTGAGTTTCCCAATCACGCATGTCTTCATGAAACTGAGTGAACTGCTCAAATGTTGTCGCTACTCTATGCTCAGGCACAACATTCTCACCCTGAAACTGAAAAGCCTTGATCGTACAGACGTTCCGGGCGCTCGTCTTCTACGATCATATTGTGCATGATCACATAAGCAGTCATCACCTCCCATAGTTTCTGCGTGCTCCAAGTATTAGCAGGATACCGAACGATGCCCCATCGAGATTGCAAAACACCAGAGGCACGCTCGACATCCTTCCTAGCACTCTCTTGCTCTTGGGCAAATCTTTTCCTATCGAGATTGCAAAACACCAGGGTTGGGTATTGTCTTGACAATAGTGGTCCACTGAGGATAGATACCGTCACCCAGATAGTACCCTTTGTCGTAGTTGTGGCCGTTGACAGTAAAGTTCACCGGTGGGTTGTTGCCTTCGGCAAGCCTAGTGTAGGACCTTGAAGTATGTCTAGAGGGGGGTGATTAGACTACTTGACCAATTAAAAACTTAACCTTTTTCCAATTTTAGACTTTGGCAGATTTTAGCTATCTTTAAGCAAGTCAAGCAATCATCATGCAATTCAAGCAAGCATGCAAAGAGTATATAGGCAGCAGAAAATAAAGCATGCAACTTGCAAGAATGTAAAGGGAAGGGTTTGGAGGATTCAAACGCAATTGGAGACACGGATGTTTTTGTCGTGGTTCCGATAGGTGGTGCTATCATACATCCACGTTGATGGAGACTTCAACCCACGAGGGTAGCAGTTCTTGCGAGTCCACGGAGGGCTCCACCCACGAAGGGTCCACGAAGAAGCAACCTTGTCTATCCCACCATGGCCGTCGCCCACGAAGGACTTGCCTCACTAGCGGTAGATCTTCACGAAGTAGGCGATCTCCTTGCCCTTACAAACTCCTTGGTTCAACTCCACAATCTTGTCGGAGGCTCCCAAGTGACACCTATCCAATCTAGGAGACACCACTCTCCAAGAAGTAACAAATGGTGTGTTGATGATGAACTCCTTGCTCTTGTGCTTCAAATGATAGTCTCCCCAACACTCAACTCTCTCTCACAGGATATGGATTTGGTGGAAAGAAGATTTGAGTGGAAAGCAACTTGGGAAGGCTAGAGATCAAGATTCATATGGTTGGAATGGAATATCTTGGCCTCAACACATGAGTAGGTGGTTCTCTCTCGAACTGTAAGTTGGAAGTGTAGGTTTGTTCTGATGGCTCTCTCCACGAATGAAGAGGAGGTGGAGACGTATATATAGCCTCCACACAAAATCTAACCGTTACACACAATTTACCAAACTCGGTGGGACCGAATCATAAAACTCGGTCAGACCGATTTAGTAAACCTAGTGACCGTTAGGGTTTTCGGTGGGAGTGACATGCAACTCGGTAGGACCGATATGGTTAGGGTTAGGGCATAACGTAATCTCGGTGAGACCGATTACACAAACTCGGTGAGACCGATTTTGGTAATTAGCTAACCAGAGAGTTGGTCAGGTTAACTCGGTGGGACCTATCCGCTCTTTCGGTGAGACCGAAAAGTTACGAAAGGGAAACAGAGAGTTTACATTGCAATCTCGGTGGGACCGATCGCTCACTTAGGTTAGACCAAAATGTTACGAAGGGAAACAGAGAGATTCCAATCCCATCTCGGTGAGACCGAGATCCCTATCGGTGAGATCGATTTGCCTAGGGTTTGTGGCAGTGGCTATGACATCTGAACTCGGTGGCGCCGGATAGAAAGAATCGGTAGGGCCGAGTTTGACTTTAGGTTTAGGTCATATGTGGATGTGAGAAATTAGTGGAGGGTTTTGGAGCATATCACTAAGCACGTGAAGCAAAAGGCTCATTAAGCAACACCTCATCCCTCCTTGATAGTATTGGCTTTTCCTATAGACTCAATGTTATCTTGGATCACTAAAATGTAAAATGTAGAGTCTTGAGCTTTTGAGCTTGAGCCAATCCTTTGTCCTTGATATTTTGAGGGATCCACTTTCATCATCCATGCCATGCCATTCATTGAGCTTTCCTGAAATATTTGTCTTGGAATAGCATTAGCTCAATGAGCTATATGTTGTTATGAATTACCAAAACCACCTAGGGATAGTTGCACTTTCACCTAGCAAACACCGGGGAGCGCTGAAGCACGTTGGTATCATTGTGTGATCCAGCCATGCCAAAGAAAGAGTGCCAGATCCAGATATCTTGAGACGCCACGGCCTCTAGTATGACAGTGCAAGCCCTGACATGTCCCTTATACTGCCGTTGCCAAGCAGAAGGGCAGTTCTTCCACTCCCAGTGCATGCAGCCTATGCTGCCAAGCATCCCCGGGAAGCCCCTACTGGCATTCATCGCCAACAAACGGGTTGTATCTTCAGCTGTCGGCTCTCTCAAGTACTCAGGAACAAACACAACAATCATAGCCTTGCAGAACTTATACAGGGACTCTGGGCATGTAGACTCGCTCATAAGGACGTACTCGTCAATGAGATCACCGGGCACTCCGTATGCAAGCATTCGGATGGCGGCAGTGCATTTCTGATAAGAGGGGAAACCAATCTTGCCGACGACATCCTCTTTGCACTCGAAGTAGTCATCATAGCCGATCACTCCCTCTCTAATACGGTTGAAAACATGCCTACTCATACGGAACCGGCGGCGGAATTTGTGATGTTTGAACTGTTGGGGAACGTAGTAATTTCAAAAAAATTCCTACGCACACGCAAGATCATGGTGATGCATAGCAACGAGAGGGGAGAGTGTTGTCTACGTACCCTCGTAGACCGAAAGCGGAAGCGTTATAACAACGCTGTTGATGTAGTCGACGCCTTCACGATCCGACCGATCCAAGCACCGAACGTCACGGCACCTCCGAGTTCTGCACACGCTCAGCTCGATGACGATCCCGGACTCGATCCAGCAAAGTGTCGGGATGAGTTCCACAAGACGACGGCGTGGTGACGATGATGATGCTCCACCGACGCAGGGCTTCGCCTAAGCTCATGACGATATGACTTCTCCGGCGCAGGCTTTGCCTAAGCTCATGACGATATGACCAAGTGGAATATGGTGGAGGGGGCACCGACACGGCTAAGGAACGATCCGTAGATCAACTTGTGTGTCCATGGGGTGCCCCTGTCCCGTATATAAAGGAGTGGAGGAGGGAGGGCCGGCCCTCTCTATGGCGCGCCTAGGGGAGTCCTACTCCCACCGGGAGTAGGATTCCCTTTCCTAGTCCAACTAGGAACCCTTCCATGTAGTAGGAGTAGGAGAGAAGGAAAGGAAGAGAAAAGGAGAAGGAAGGAAGGGCCCCTTCCCTAGTCCAATTCGGACCAGACCAAGGGAAGGGTGCGCCACCCTTGAGGCCCTTTTCCTTCTTTCCCGTATGGCCCAATAAGGCCCAATACGTATTCCCGTAACTCTCCGGTACTCCGAAAAATACCCGAATCACTCGGAACCTTTCCGATGTCCGAATATAGTCGTCCAATATATCGATCTTTACGTCTCGACCATTTCGAGACTCCTCGTCATGTCCCTGATCTCATCCGGGACTCAACTCCTTCGGTACATCAAAACTCATAAACTCATAATATAACCATCATCGAAACCTTAAGCGTGCGGACCCTACGGGTTCGAGAACTATGTAGACATGACCTAGAACTATTCTTGGTCAATAACCAATAGCGGGACCTGGATGCCCATATTGGCTCCTACATATTCTACTTAAGATCTTTATCGGTCAAACCGCATAACAACATACGTTGTTCCCTTTGTCATCGGTATGTTACTTGCCCGAGATTCGATCGTCGGTATCCAATACCTAGTTCAATCTCGTCACCGCAAGTCTCTTTACTCGCTCGTAATGCATCATCCCGTAACCAACTCATTGGTCACATTGCTTGCAAGGCTTATAATGATGTGCATTACCGAGAGGGCCCAGAGATACCTCTCCGACAATCGGAGTGACAAAACCTAATCTCGAAATACGCCAACCCAACATGTACCTTTGGAGACACCTGTAGTACTCCTTTATAATCACCCAGTTACGTTGTGACATTTGGTAGCACCCAAAGTGTTCCTCCGGTAAGCGGGAGTTGCATAATCTCATAGTTACAGGAACATGTATAAGTCATGGATAAAAGCAATAGCAACATACTAAACGATCGGGTGCTAAGCTAATGGAATGGGTCATGTCAATCAGATCATTCAACTAATGATGTGACCTTGTTAATCAAATGACAACTCCTTTGTCTATGGTTAGGAAACTTAACCATCTTTGATTAACAAGCTAGTCTAGTAGAGGCATACTAGTGACACTCTGTTTGTCTATGTATTCACACATGTATTATGTTTCCGGTTAATACAATTCTAGCATGAATAATAAACATTTATCATGAAATAAGGAAATAAATAATAACTTTATTATTGCCTCTAGGGCATATTTCCTTCAGTCTCCCACTTGCACTAGAGTCAATAATCTAGTTCACATCGCCATGTGATTTAACATCAATAGTTCACATCTATATGTGGTTAACACCCATAGTTCACATCGACATGTGACCAACACCCAAAGGGTTTACTAGAGTCAGTAATCTAGTTCACATCGCTATGTGATTAACACCCAAAGAGTACTAAGGTGTGATCATGTTTTGCTTGTGAGATAATTTTAGTCAACGGTCTCATCACATTCAGAGCCATAAGTATTTTGCAAATTTCTGTGTCTACAAAGCTCACGGAGCTACTCTAGCTAATTGCTCCCACTTTCAATATGTATCCAGATTGAGACTCGAGTCATCTAGGTTAGTGTTAAAACTTGCATCGACGTAACCCTTTACGGCATTTAACCTTTTTCACTTCCATAATCGAGAAACATATCCTTATTCTACTAAGGATAATTTTGACCGCTGTCCATTGATCTACTCCTAGATCACTATTGCACTCCCTTGCCAAGCTTAGTGGTAGGGTATGCAATAGATCTGGTACACAGCATGACATACTTTATAGAACCTATGGCTGATGCATAGGGAATGACTTTCATTCTCTTTCTATCTTCTACCGTGGTCGGGTTTTGAGTCTTACTCAATCTTACACCTTGTAACACAGGCAAGAACTCTTTCTTTGACTGTTCCATTTTGAACTACTTCAAAATCTTGTCAAGGTATGTATTCATTGAAAAACTTATCTAGCGTCTTGATCTATCTCTATAGATCTTGATGCTCAATATATAAGCAGCTTCACCGAGGTCCTTTTTGAAAAACTCCTTTCAAACACTCCTTTATGCTTTGCGAATAATTCTACATAATTTCCGATCAACAATATGTCATTCACATATACTTATCGAAATGTTGTAGTGCTCCCACTCACTTTCTTGTAAATACAGGCTTCACCGCAAGTCTCAGATAAAACCATATACTTTGATCAACTTATCAAAGTGTGTATTCCAACTCGAGATGCTTGCACCAGTCCATAGATGGATCATTGGAGCTTACACATTTTGTTAGCACTTTTAGGATTGACAAAACCTTCGGTTGCATCATATACAACTCTTCTTTAAGAAAACCATTAAGGAATGCAGTTTTGACATTCATTTGCCAGATTTCATAAAATGTGGCAATTGCTAACATGATTCGGACAGACTTAAGCATCGCTACAGCTTGAGAAAATCTCATTGTAGTCAACACCTTGAACTTGTCAAAACCTTTTTGCGACAAGTCGAGCTTTGTAGATAGTAACACTACTATCGATGTCCGTCTTCCTCTTGAAGATCCATTTATTCTCAATGGCTTGCCGATCATCGGGCAAGTCAACCAAAGTCCATACTTTGTTCTCATACATGGATCCCATCTCAGATTTCATGGTCTCAAACCATTTCGCGGAATCTGGGCTCATCATCGCTTCCTCATAGTTCGTAGGTTCATCATGGTCTAGTAACATGACTTCCGAACATGATTACCGTACCACTCTGTGCGGATCTTACTCGAAGACCTCGAGGTTTGGTAGCAACTTGATCTGAAGTTTCATGATCATCATCATTAACGCCCTCACTAATTGGTGTAGGAATCACTCGAACTGATTTCGTGATGAACTACTTTCCAATAAGGGAGAAGGTACAATTACCTCATCAAGTTCTACTTTCCTCCCACTCACTTCTTTCGAGAGAAACTTCTTCTCTAGAAAGGATCCATCTTAGCAACGAAAAACTTGCCTTCGGATCTGTGATAGAAGGTGTACCCAATAGTTACCTTTGGGTATTCTATGAAGACGCACTTTTCCGATTTGGGTTCGAGCTTATCGGTGAAAACCTTTTCACATAAGCATCACAATTCCAAACTTTAAGAAACGACGACTTAGGTTTATCGCTAAACCATAGTTCATACGGTGTCGCCTCAACGATTTAGATGGTGCCCTTTTAAACGTGAATGCAGCTGTCTCTAATGCATAACCCCAAAATGATAGTGGTAAACCGATAAGAGACATCATAGATCGCATCATATCCAATAAAGTGCGGTTACGACGCTCGGACACACCATAACATTGTGGTGTTCTAGGTGGCGTGAGCTGTGAAACTATTCCACATTATTTTAATTGAAGACCAAACTCGTAACTCAATTATTCGTCTTCGCGATCAGATCGCAGAAACTTTATTTTCTTGTTACGATGATTTTTCCACTTCACTCTGAAATTCTTTGAACCTTTCAACTATTTCAGACTTATGTTTCATCAAGTAGATATACCCATATCTGCTCAAATCATTATGTGAAGGTTAGAAAATAACGATACTTGCCACGAGCATCAACACTCATTGGATCGCATACATCGGTATGTATTATTTCCAATAAGTCAAGAGCTTGTTCCATTGTTCCGAGAACGGAGTTTTAGTCATCTTGCCCAAACGGCACGGTTCGCAAGCATCAAATGATTCATAACCAAGTGATTTCAAAATCCATCTTTATGGAGTTTCTTCATGCGCTTTACACCGATATGACCCCAAACGGCAAGTGCCACAAATAAATTGCACTATCATTATTAACTTTACATCTTTTGGTTTCAATATTATGAATATGTGTATCATACGATCGAGATCCAACAAACCATTTTCATTGGGTGTATGACCATAGAAGGTTTTATTCATGTAAATGTAACAATAATTATTCTCTAACTTACATGAATAACAGTATTGCATTAAACATGATCAAATCATATTTATGCTCAACGCAAACGCCAAATAACATTTACTTAGGTTCAACACTAATCCCGAGAGTATAGGGAGTGTGCGATGATGATCATATCAATCTTGGAACTACTTCCAATACTCATCGTCACTTTCCTTTAACTAGTCTCTGCTTATTCTGAACTCCTGTTTCGAGTTACTAATCTTAGCAACCGAACAGTATCAAATACTCAGGGGCTACTATAAACACTAGTAAGGCACACATCAATAACCTGTATATCAAATATACTTTTGTTCACTTTGCCATCCTTATTATCCACCAAATATTCAGGGCATTTCCGCTTCAAAGGACCATTTCCTTTGCAATGTAAGCACTCGGTTTGCTTTGGTCCAGCTTTGGGCTTCTTCGCAGGAGTGACAACTTACTTGTCTTTCTACTTGAAGTTCCCTTTCTTTCCTTTGCCCTTCTCTTGAAACTAGTGGTCTTGTCAATCATCAACACTTGATGCTCTTTCTTGATTTCTACCTTCGTCGATTTCAACATCACGAAGAGCTCGGGAATCGTTTTCGTCATCCCTTGCATACTATAGTTCATCATGAAGTTCCAGTAACTTAGTGATGGTGACTAGAGAATTATGTCAATCACTATCTTATCTGGAAGATTAACTCCCACTTGATTCAAGCGATTAAAGTACCTGACAATCTGAGCACATGCTCACTAGTTGAGCGATTCTCCTCCATCTTTTAGCTATAGAACTTGTTGGAGACTTCATATCTCTCAACTCGGTATTTGCTTGAAATATTAACTTCAATTCCTGGAACATCTCATATGGTCCATGACGCTCAAAACGCCTTTGAAGTCCCGATTCTAAGCCGTTAAGCATGGTGCACTAAACTATCAAGTAGTCATCATATTGAGCTAGCCAAACGCTCATAACGCCTCGCATCCGCTCCTGCAATAGGTCCGCACCTAGCGGTGCATTAAGGACATAATTCTTCTGTGCAGCAATGAGGATAAACCTCAGATCACGGATCCAATCCGCATCATTGCTACTAACATTTTTCAATACAATTTTCTCTAGGAACACATATAAAACCATAGGGAAGCAACAACGCGAGCTATTGATCTACAACATAATCTGCATAATACTACCAGGACTAAGTTCATGATAAATTAAAGTTCAATTAATCATATTACTTAAGAACTCCCACTTAGATAGACCTCTCTAGTCATCTAAGTGATTACGTGATCCAAATCAACTAAACCATAACCGATCATCACGTGAGATGGAGTAGTTTTCAATGGTGAACATCTTATGTTGATCATATCTACTATATGATTCACGCTCGACCTTTCGGTCTCCGTGTTCCGAGGCCATATCTGCATATGCTAGGCTCGTCAAGTATAACCTGAGTATTCTGCGTGTGCAAAACTGGCTTGCACCCGTTGTAGATGGACGAGAGCTTATCACACCCGATCATCACGTGGTGTCTCGGCACGACGAACTTTGGCAACGGTGCATACTCAGGGAGAACACTACTTGATAATTTTAGTGAGAGATCATCTTAAAATGCTACCGTCAATCAAAGCAAAATAAGATGCATAAAGGATAAACATCACATGCAATCAATATAAGTGATATGATATGGCCATCATCATCTTGTGCTTGTGATTCCATCTCCGAAGCACCGTCGTGATCACCATCGTCACCGGCGCGACACCTTGATCTCCATCGTAGCATCGTTGTCGTTTACGCCATCTATTGCTTCTACGACTATCGCTACCGCTTAGTGATAAAGTAAAGCAATTACAGGGCGTTTGCATTTCATACAATAAAGCGACAACCATATGGCTCCAGCCGATTGCCGATAACTTCGTTACAAAACATGATCATCTCATACAATAAAATATAGCATCACGTCTTGACCATATCACATCACAACATGCCCTGCAAAAACAAGTTAGACGTCCTCTACTTTGTTGTTGCAAGTTTTACGTGGCTGCTACGGGCTGAGCAAGAACCGTTCTTACCTCGCATCAAAACCACAGCGATACTTTGTCAAATAGACTCGCTTTAACCTTCTCAAGGACCGGCGAGCCACACTCGGTTCAACTAAAGTGAGAGAGACAGACACCGCCAGCCACCTTTAAGCACGAGTGCTCGTAACGGTGAAACCAGTCTCGCGTAAGCGTCTGGCGTAATGTCGGTCCGGCCGCTTCATCTCACAATACCGCTGAACCAAAGTATGACATGCTGGTAGGCAGTATGACTTGTATCGCCCACAACTCACTTGTGTTCTACTCGTGCAAAACATCAAACCATAAAACCTAGGCTCGGATGCCACTGTTGGGGAACGAGTAATTTCAAAAAATTCCTACGCACACGCAAGATCATGGTGATGCATAGCAACGAGAGGGAGAGTGTTGTCACGCACTCGTGAGACCGAAAGCGAAGCGTTATAACAACGCTGTTGATGTAGTCGACGCCTTCACGATCCGACCGATCCAAGCACCGAACGTCACGGCACCTCCGAGTTCTGCACACGTTCAGCTCGATGACGATCCCCGGACTCCGATCCAGCAAAGTGTCGGGGATGAGTTCCGTCAGCACGACGGCGTGGTGACGATGATGATGCTCCACCGACGCAGGGCTTCGCCTAAGCTCCGCGACGATATGACTTCTCCGGCGCAGGGCTTTGCCTAAGCTCCGCGACGATATGACCGAAGTGGAATATGGTGGAGGGGGGCACCGCACACGGCTAAGGAACGATCCGTAGATCAACTTGTGTGTCCATGGGGTGCCCCCTGTCCCCGTATATAAAGGAGTGGAGGAGGGAGGACCGCCCTCTCTATGGCGCGCCTTAGGGGAGTCCTACTCCCACCGAGTAGGATTCCCTTTCCTAGTCCAACTAGGAACCCTTCCATGTAGTAGGAGTAGGAGAGAAGGAAAGGGAAGAGAAAAGGAGAAGGAAGGAAGGGGCGCCTTCCCTAGTCCAATTCGGACCAGACCAAGGGAAGGGTGCGCCACCCTTGAGGCCCTTTTCCTTCTTTCCCGTATGGCCCAATAAGGCCCAATACGTATTCCCGTAACTCTCCGGTACTCAAAATACCCAATCACTGAACCTTTCCGATGTCCGAATATAGTCGTCCAATATATCGATCTTTACGTCTCGACCATTTCGAGACTCCTCGTCATGTCCCTGATCTCATCCGGGACTCCGAACTCCTTCGGTACATCAAAACTCATAAACTCATAATATAACTGTCATCGAAACCTTAAGCGTGCGGACCCTACGGGTTCGAGAACTATGTAGACATGACCTAGAACTATTCTTGGTCAATAACCAATAGCAGGACCTGGATGCCCATATTGGCTCCTACATATTCTACGAAGATCTTTATCGGTCAAACCGCATAACAACATACGTTGTTCCCTTTGTCATCGGTATGTTACTTGCCCGAGATTCGATCGTCGGTATCCAATACCTAGTTCAATCTCGTCACCGGCAAGTCTCTTTACTCGTTCTGTAATGCATCATCCCGTAACCAACTCATTGGTCACATTGCTTGCAAGGCTTATAATGATGTGCATTACCGAGAGGGCCCAGATACCTCTCCGACAATCGGAGTGACAAAACCTAATCTCGAAATACGCCAACCCAACATGTACCTTTGGAGACACCTGTAGTACTCCTTTATAATCACCCAGTTACGTTGTGACATTTGGTAGCACCCAAAGTGTTCCTCCGGTAAGCGGGAGTTGCATAATCTCATAGTTACAGGAACATGTATAAGTCATGGATAAAAGCAATAGCAACATACTAAACGATCGGGTGCTAAGCTAATGGAATGGGTCATGTCAATCAGATCATTCAACTAATGATGTGACCTTGTTAATCAAATGACAACTCCTTTGTCTATGGTTAGGAAACTTAACCATCTTTGATTAACAAGCTAGTCTAGTAGAGGCATACTAGTGACACTCTGTTTGTCTATGTATTCACACATGTATTATGTTTCCGGTTAATACAATTCTAGCATGAATAATAAACATTTATCATGAAATAAGGAAATAAATAATAACTTTATTATTGCCTCTAGGGCATATTTCCTTCATGAACAACGGTGAAAGAACATGCGGTGCCCCCATGTTTGGTTTTGGCAATTGATGACAATCTCTATGGACTAATGGTTGCCTTGAGTTATATTTGAAGGGTTTGTCCATAGGCTTTTCTTGGAGTCCATTTCTTGGTTTCAAGGAGAGTTTGTGATGACCAAGTTGTTATTAAGGAATTATCCAAAGATTGGTCTTATGAGTGTTGAGCTTATTGCAAGCATGTCTTGAAGAAGAAGATTGTGTGATCATTCATGTTTACCTTCAAGACATCATCCAAATGAAGAGAGTTGGAAAGATTCAAGGTTGATCAAGACTAAGTCAAAGAATGAATCAAGTTGATCAACACACAAAGCATAGAAGATGTACCGAGAGGGATCAAGCGATCCCATTGTATGGTAAGCATGGTCAATTACGCTTTTGTGTACTAACCCATGGTCTTCGTGCGAGTTCTTTGTGGGGTTAGGTTGCGGTGTGCAAGCTCAAGTAGAATCATCACGAAGAGATCATATGCTTGAAGCTTGCCGTCCATTGTGGTGACAATGGACTTGTGAAGATGTGCAGAAGAGTGGCTCACCCATAGTGGAGTATGGGGGAGCAATCAACTAGTCTTCTTCGAGCCAATGCAATCAAGAAAGGTGGTCCAACTTGAGGGAGTCAAGATCGTCATCATCTAGCTCAAGTGGACCATGTGCAAGGCAAAGGTTTTCCCTTGATAGGTTTTCTATTTTACCGGTCTCACGGTAGTTGTGGGAGACCGGGTTATAGGATTGTTTGCCGTACTATCAAGGGGGCTCTCGATGAGTTGCTTGATCGTATCGCTCAGAGAGAGCTCAAACCATTGCATCCTTGCATCATCTTTTTGGTTCTTGTTTGGTTCTTCTCCTTGTGAGATTTGGAGCTTATGGTCATTTTTATGACAAGCTCGAGTTCATCGAAAACGGAGTTCGCATGCGTCTTCTATGATGTTTTCGGTGTTGGAGGTTTTACCGGTCTTATCCAAGGAAGGGTTCTCACCATTTTCTTATGGGCCTTTTCTCATTTGCTTCTTATTGATATTTCTATCAAGATTTTGTTAGCCCTTGTTGCTAGCTTTCCAACAAACTTGGTTTCATCGAATTCGGAGCTCGTATGCGAAAGTTGTGGCTGTTTTGATATTGCCTGTTTTACATAGAGAGGTTGTACCGCCCCGTAGAGAGGTTGTACCGGTTGACCGGTACAACCGGTGTTTGGAGCGGTTGTACCGCTCCAGAATTGGTCCGGAGGTTGTACCGGCCATGTACCGCTCTACCACCGGACTAGTTTCTGTTTTGGAGCGGTTCTTGGGCGGTTGTTGACCGGTTTAACCGGTACTACCGGTTCCCCAGGCTGTTGTACCGCTTAGAGCTTTTCCCAGGTTGGTTTTTCCTCTGCTTTGGCCGGTTGTACCGGTTCGTGCACCGGTTGTACCGGTCCTACAGTTTTCTGCACATAACGGGCAGATTCGTGGGGACCTATTTAAGGGGGTCTTCTTCCCCAATGGTTCCCCATCTTTTGAGCTCGTGTTCTTCCTCCATTGTTGACCTTCTCCGAGCTTGCTATCTCTCAATCCCTCCATGGATTCTTGCTAGTTTTGGGGGGAAAAGAGAGAGGAGATCTAGATCCACATTTCCACCAATCACTTTCTCCTCTATGTGAGGGGAACCCCTTGGATCTAGTTCTTGGAGTTCTTGGTGTTCTCCTTCTTGTTCTTCCTCTCATTTTCCTCCCTAGCATTAGTTGCTTTGGTGGGATTTGAGAGAGAATGACTTGGGCACTCTGTGTGCCCTTGCCATTGCATTTGTGCATCGGTTTGAGTTCTCCACGGTGATACGTGGAAGTTACAAGTTGAGAAGCTTATTACTCTTGGGTGCTTGGTGCCCTTGAGCTTGTTCCTCTTGGGTGCTTGGGCGCCCTAGTCGGTTGGTGGTGTTCGAAGCTCAATCATTGTGGTGTAAAGCTCCGGGCAAGCGTCGGGGTCTCCAATTAGGTTGTGGAGATTGCCCCGAGCAATTTGATGGGTTCCGGTGACCGCCCCCAAGGGTTGCCAAAGTGTACGGGTTCGGTGACCGCCCCCAAGGGTTGCCATTTGTACGGGTTCGGTGACCGCCCTCAAGGGTCCCTTAGTGGAATCACTGCATCTTGCATTGTGCGAGGGCGTGAGGAGATTACGGTGGCCCTAGTGGCTTCTTGGGGAGCATTGTGCCTCCACACCGCTCCAAACGGAGATTAGCATCCGCAAGGGTGTGAACTTCGGGATACATCGTCGTCTCCGCGTGTCTCGGTTATCTCTTACCCGAGCCCTTTACTTATGCACTTTACTTTGTGATAGCCATATTGTTCTTTGTCATATATCTTGCTATCACATAATTTCTTATATTGCTTAGCATAAGTTGTTGGTGCACATAGGTGAGCCTAGTTGTTTTAGGTTTTGTGCTTGACAAATTAACCGCTAGGTTTATTCCGCATTTGTTCAAGCCTAAACTGTAATTATTTTAAAACGCCTATTCACCCCCCCCCCCTCTAGGCGACATCCTCGATCTTTCAAACGGGTTTGCTGTATCAAAGTAGTCCTTCCAGAGAAGGAAATGCCCGCTCTCTCGGTTACGATTCAACGCCGGAAGGTGGCTCTGAATGGAGCCACGGAACAACGGCCGCTGGTTGTTGAGGTGGTGATGGACCAACACGGTAGCCAATATCTCCTCCTCCTCCTCGGACGACCACTACTAGGGAAAAGCCTATACACAGAATCTTAGTAGCAGCACGCTTTAAAATAAGGCGCTGCTGCTAATTAGCAGTAGCGAGGTCGAGCTTAACTCGCTGCTGAAATAAATATAGCAGTAGCGCGCCCGCCCAAAGAAGTGCTACTGCTATAATTCCCACGAGGCCTCCGCGAGGCTAGTTATAGCAGCAACGCGTTATAACGACGAGCGCTCCTGCTACGGTGCGTAGTAGCAGCGCATGTCTCCAATAAGCGCTACTGCTAAGTTTACTACAAAATCCGATCCACTCACAGTCACACACTGACTGGATCCCCTCTGAATCCCCCACGCCGGTCCTCCCCCATCTCCCCTCCGCCCTCTGCGCCGCCGTCACCTCCTCCTCCTTGTTGGACTCGGTACCGGCCTCCTCCTCCGTCCTCCCTCCACTCGCCACTGGCCGGCCCCTCCTCGCTCCGCCTTCCTCCTCCGTCCTCCCTCCACTGGCCGCCGGCCAGCCCCTCCTCGCTCCGCCTTCCTCCTCCGTCCTCCCTCCACTGGCCGCCGGTCGGCCCTCCTCGCCTCCGCCTTCCTCCTCCGTATACTCTCTTCTCCTCCTTGATTTAGTAGGCTAGTTGATTTAGTTGATTTAGAACATTTTGATTTAGTTAATATGATTTAGTTGATTTAGTAGGCTAGTTGATTTAGAACATTTTGATTTAGTTGATTTAGTAGACTAGTTCATTTAGTTGATTTAGTATGCACCATTTTATTGTTATTTTTTTCTATACATGGATAGGTACGTAGTTGCTTTTGTTTTTTTTATAAGTTACTTTTTGGCAAAATGTAGGTGGTACCTTGTCATCTAATATGTTACTTATGGAAGAACCAAAATATCACATGCTAATACGTAGATCTTAGGATTATAATTGTCCATCAAATTGCTTCTCGCGGAAGAACCAAAAATATCACATGCTACTGTTTTTCTTTCCTGTGAAGTGGATCGTTAATCCTTTGCTCATATTGCTTTAGGAAAAATGGCGCCACCACCACCACTATGTCG
Source organism: Aegilops longissima (assembly GCA_021605205.1). Taxonomy (NCBI): domain Eukaryota; kingdom Viridiplantae; phylum Streptophyta; class Magnoliopsida; order Poales; family Poaceae; genus Aegilops; species Aegilops longissima. The sequence goes on along the minus strand of CM038681.1, from coordinate 535,791,848 downwards.
ACTATGCAAGTCAAGGTGCGCCAGCAGCCTTGCAACTGGCAAACTGTTCGGCATCTACTTCCAGCCGAGTTCTCGTCATGCGGCGGTAAGAAATTAGATGAAATGTAATAACTATTGTATTTTTAGTGATGGCATTACTGCATTGTGTCATTTTGCTTATTTTACACAGATCGTCCCATGCAATGTGAGGTTGAAATTCAACAAGCTGACAGGAGACACTGTGACATTTGAGGCTCCTGGGGGGCCGTACACTATGGAGGTCGAGAAAGGACGCAATATGTCGCAGATTGGAGGAGATGGATGGGCCCGCTTAAATCGCTCACATGCGTCTTATTGGTGGTGAGTTGATCAGCTTCTCCTTCAGAGCAGAAACACCCAAGCTGGCTGTCATTTATCTCAACCTGGTGGAAGATGATGAAGATGACGAAGATGATGAAGATGATGAAGATAATGAGGACCCACTCGATGAAGATGATGAAGACCCACTTCATGAAGCCATCGTAGCTCAAAGAACAAGGCTGAGCGAGGAGGAGGTGTCCAACCTGTGGGACATAATTCCGCCACGTCTTGACTTTGTCGGGTGCCATTCGTGACCCGCGACAAATACCATGGTTGATCGACATGATATGGTATGTTATACTTACAAATGCAAATTATCCGATGAAATACTTAGTGTACAATCCAATGATATGGTATGTTGTGTGGAATCTAGTCGATGATATGTTTTAGTGTAGAGTTCGATCACATGCTTATTAGTGTAGAATCTAAGGAAACTATTAATAGTGTAGATAATCCATATGTACTTATTTGCGAGGCTATTTATTAATTGATATGTTTTTCTTATTCAGAAATTGGCAAAGAGCAAATCTGTGAGTTATGGTATCGAGCCTGATGAAGAAGGCTCAGCTAGACTACGCCTTACTGCAAGGGGCTCCGTCACAACCTGTACTTACCGCGTGGACACGGACGGTCGCACACACTTAAACTCGGTTAGGTGGAAAAAATTCCTCGATGGCAAGAATCTTCGTGTTGGACAGGCCATCCTAATTACTATCAGGAACACCAACCGCCCAGGCTTGAGGATGATGATTGTCTTCGATATCATCTAGAACTAAATATGTGTGTGTGGCTATATCATCTAGAACTACATATGTGTGTATGGCTATATCATCTAGAACTACATATGTGTGTGTGGCTATATCATCTAGAACTACATATGATGATTGTCGTTGATATCATCTAGAACTACATATGATGATCGTCGTTGATATGACCTTGTACTGCTTGAGGATGCATATTGACTATGCATGAAATTGTTATGAATTTGGAACGAAGGGAGTACTACCCAGTAATGGTTTATGAATTTGATATCTAGTAGCAGTACCTAGTATCTAGTGTCTGAAAGGGAAAATGATGAAAGATATAGCAGTAGCGAGGGACTGCGAAATCGCTACAGCTAACTAATAGTAGCGCGTTGGGAAAAAGGCGTTGATGACATCGTCATCAGTAGTAGCGCGGGTACGGACCGCGCTACTACTACAAGTTAGCTGTAGCGCCTTATTAGTAGCGCGGCCACCCGCGCTGCTGCTACACTCAAAACCCGCGCTGCTGCTAGGGTTTTCCCTAGTAGTGGACGAATTGTCGGAGTCGCAAAGGAAATTGTGAAAAAAGAACTTGTCGGCGGAGTCCATTTTCGTACCTTGGCAAACTGTCGAACAGCTTGCGGGCGTCGAAGAAGGAGACGGCCGGCGAGGGGAGACGCGACGCCCACAGACCAGCTAGCTGCCCTGCCGGCGTCCGACGAGTGTGATGGAGTCCGACGAGCATGCCTGTTGGATGTGGCGGGGGCGACGGCGGGAACCAGTTTGCTCCCCAGCGGCAAAACGGCGGCGGCGGGCGACTGGGGCAGGGGCGGCGTTGCTGGACGGATGTGGAGGCGGCGGCAGCTGGAAGAGTCGCCGGCAAAAATGGGCGGCGGCGTCGATGACGGAGAAGGCGGGGCGAGAGTTGCTTGTTGGCGGGGGGGTGAGAGGGGAGGCCAATGTGCCACAGACTAGCGGGCTCGGAGACAGGAGTAGGCGAGCGCGTGCGCGTTCGTCGTGTGTCCGCGCCGATGCAAATCAGGCTAAAAATGGACCGGGAATGGGTCGTCCGCGGACGAAAAACGGACGCGCGTCCGTTTGATCGGCGCGTTGGGCCGCCTTTTCTGTCCGTGCCAACCCAAACGAAAGGCCGCGGACGAAATGGGTCGGCCCATTGGAGTTTGCTCTTACAGCCCAGTCCTCATTATCTTCTCCAGATTCACGCTCGTGGATTGGTTGGGGGCGTATCTCGCTCTGGCTCATTTCCTACCTGCTGCTTCAGGATCGTGCTGGCTTTCACAAGCTTTTTGTCCGGTTGCAGGCAGCAGTCCACGTTTTTGTGTTCTCCAATCTCTGATGAAATCATGCGAGATGTTCCTAGCCAGCCTGTGACGACGAGGCCGCCACACGCATACCCAGAGTGCAAGGCGTACGATCCTATAAACATGACACATTCCAAGGCACAGACGCAGGTGAGAAGAAAAGCATTGATCAGGAGCCAGCACGCGCGAGAGAGAGGGTCGATCGAGGAGGAATCGCCATCGCCTGACACGATGGTCGCCAGCCAGCGTATGCCATCTCCGCCTGCGGCGGTGGCCGTGCCTCTCCTGCTTCTGTTCGCCGTGCCCTTCTGTAAGGCCATAATGGTTTCCGGGCCACCAGCTTCGTTGTAGTATATTTTCTGGCAAATTGCAGTTGGCTTATTCGCCTCAATTCTGATTCCGAGAAGGGAGCCGTGTGGCGTCGGCGGACGGCGGCGCTCCGGCCTGGACGACGGCGCTGCAGAAGCACGTGGCGTTCTTCGACGCCGACAACGACGGCATCGTCTCCTTCTCCGAGACAGAGCAAGGTGACGAAATGACCATCGCATGCTCTCCGCTTCCCGGAGAAAGAAACTTTGGCTTCTTTTCGATCGTTGGTCGTGGTTGCAGACCTCTTGACCTTCGTGTGCATGCAGGGCTTCGAGCCATTGGTCTTGGAGCTGCCGAGGCCACCGTCAAGGCAACGTTGATCAACGGAGTCATCGGACCCAAGACCAGACCTGTACGTTGCTCGATCTCTCACTCGCTCTCCCCGTCTCTGTTTCTTGCACGTGTTGACTAGTAGGAGACGTCTTCTGTCGTTTCAGAGGAGCTCAGTTTCACGAACGTTTTCGATTTTTTTTCATTTGTTTCATATGTTTTTTTAAAAGTCAACGGTTAACCAGTCAACCACGACCGGTCAAATAGATCGAGTAAACCAGTCAAATGCGATCGAGGGCTCGCCTTCTACATAGGCCGACCTAGTTGATCACATGTGTCGGCATCAAGGAGCTCAACCCGGGCCTAAGGGCATGTACAATGATTGATAAGATTATCTTATCTTAAGTCTTGCATGTAATTTAAAGATGACAAAAAAACATGTCTACAATGGATAATCTCTTAGCCTTATCTTTAATAATAAGCTATTCCTAAAAATATGGTGAGACATATTGTACTAAGAGATCATCCATTTATCCTAAGTGACATTCGTAAGATAGAATCACTGTACATGCCCTAAGGCACCCAATAGGAGGTCCCAGTGTTTAGGGTATCTGTTTCTGGTGGTTAGCGTGCGACTTGAAGGGAAACCTCGCTCTCATGGATGAAAGTGCGGGTAGAGGCTCTCCATGCCGTGCCACCTTGCCCCCCTCCTGTAAAAACATAGGGAAACCCTGACTGTGTCGTCAGCCCTTACGAAATTCTCCTCTCCTCCGCACAATCAAAGAATTTATTCACTCCTGCCCTGGGTTTTTGACCCTCGGGGCTCAGGACCGTTGGATCATGTATACAACGTTCTCTGTGAGGGCTGATGTAAATTTACAAATAAACAAAATTACCTGATGCGAGTGCAAAAAATTGCAGATCAGTACATGTTATGCTGAAGAATCATACTTTGTATGTTTAGAACAAAGTATAGAAACAGTATCGTTGATACAAAGAGAACATGCAGGAAAATGGTACGACGTCAAAGTTCTCAATCTACATAGAGAACATCCATAAAGGGATCCACGGAAGTGATAGCGGCTCATACGATGCTCAAGGAAGGTATACAGACCACGCATACGCCCTGATCATTTTGTGCATCTGCCCAAATGTAAAAGACCATAGTGCCTACATCTCTGCTATCGATCCACTTGGGATGCAGGTTTGTCCCCGCGAAGTTCAACGAGATATTCACCAAGCATTCCAAGGTCGAACCGAACGCTGTGAACGACGGCGAGCTGGAGGCGATGCGCATCGCGAACAGGGAGGACGGCGACGACAAAGGATGGTAATCATCTCTAGACTTTATAGTAGTAGGTCGTAACCATTCACGCGGACGGTCGAAGTGTCGCCGTGTTAACTCCGCCGGCGGTTGTGCAGGGCGGCCTCGAAGGCGGAGTGGGACTTGCTGTACAGCCTCGCCAAGGACAAGGACGGCTTCCTTCACAAGGATAGCGCGCGCACCGTCTTCGACGACAACCTCTTCGTTCAGCTGGCAAAAAAGGGCGGCTCGTCTCGAAATTAAACAAGCATGATTTGTATTTGTACTTGTCTTGTCGTTGATTTTGTATGTCACTGCACAACTGTTGTCAGTGTAAGCAATTCTGCAAAATATTCCTAAGGGCAACTTGGACGTGGTTTTTTATCTGTTTGTGTTCATTTGGGTCTACTGAACGGACGAGTCTGTCTGATTTTGGGGATGGGTGTGTCGGTGCGTCCAATGCGGCCGGCGCATTAGCCCATCCAGTCTTAGAAAAACTAAATAGATAAATAAAATATTTAAAATAAAAACATGCATATTAATAAAAACATAAGTAAACAGCCGGTCAAAGTACACTCAGACAATAATTAAACATATATAAAACATTAATGAAACTTAGAAAAACCGTAGCCGCTGAGCCACCCTCGCCCGCAGCCCTATGTGTCGTCCCATTGTCGGAGGTGAGGTCGAAGAACTCTGAGGTGCGGCCCAAGCGAATGACTACTGGTAGGTCGCCATCGTCGCCTCCTCCTTCTCCTGCTCCCGCCGTTCCTCCTCCCCCTCGCGCGCCCAACGCTGTCCGCCGGGCGTTGTCAGGGCGTGTGGGCTTCGTGCGTTGGCAGGGCGGGCGGGTGGTGCCGGTGGCGGGCAGATGCAGCCGCCGACCACCAAGAGCTGGCTCCTCGAGGCCAGACCAGTGGTCTTCTTCCTCGCGCTTCGACTCCTCGATAGTGCACTGGAAGGCATCCTCCAATGCGGCCTGGTATGCTGCCTCTGCCTCCTTGTCCTCCTGCCTCACCACCGACGGCGGCGGTGGAGGGCGGGCGTCGATCTGGACGGCGTCGCGGCGGTGCACGTCATGCTCGATGTTGAAACAGACATTCCAGTTCGCGGAGTCTGACATGTACGTCGGGTCACAACGTTGCTTCGGCGTGAGCACAACATGCCGACTGCGGATCTTCTCCGCTCGCGCCTGCTTGGACTACGGCATGACTGACAGTGGAATGTGGTGGGGGCCGAGGTGCCAGCGATGGGGAGGTTGATGCCCAAGCACGGCAGCGGGACGCGGTACTGCGCGCGGTCATCGGGATGTATAGTTGGTTGCGTGGCCTGCGAGCCCACCCCCCACCCACCCACCAGCGTGAACCTCTCCCGGCCTCGCCATGAGCTGGCCTCATGGTCGTGCTTGCCCTTGCTGAAGAAACCGACCATGGCGCCTGGGGTTTCAATCGGTTGGCAAGGAAGCACGAGTGCCCAAACGTGGACAAGAGTGAGGAAGAGAAGCGGATGAGGCCGCCCCGCACACTTGCAATTTGAAAGGGCGTGTACTCTACTCGCTGGCATGCGGGTCCGAGGTAGGTGCATGAAATTGGCGATGACGCGGTGATGGTTGCGCGGCCGACATACGAGTCCGAGGACGCGCGACGCATTCATTTTGTGTCTGTGTGAACGCAAATCAAAGACAAATTTAAACAAAAATATGTTCAAACGAACAGCGAACATACCTGATTTGGGTTTGCATCCGCATGTTGGACGAGCGTTTTAGTCAGTTTCGACCTAAACAGACATGCGCGGACCAAATGCATCTTTTCTTTGAGGGCGTTGGAGTTGCTATGGCATCTCAATCCTCCAGGTAGCGGAATACCCTCGACAATACCATCGGTTTCCTTTCCCCCGGATTGCTAGCCAGCGGAATTGCAACTTACTAGAAGCGTCTGATTCTAACCGCGAGTATGACGTCCTTTGGTCAACCCCGCTGCGACAACAAATCGACGGGTGAAATGTTTCAACACGGTGCCTCCTGTCCCGCCGTCCGGCCACACGAACGCACGTCGGCCGATCCACCCGCGGGCGGGTGGGCTTTGCGGCCACCCTTTGCCTCCATCGACAGCCACGGCTTTGCGGCGGCCCTTCCCGTTTCCATCCAAACTCATTCCACGCGTTCATCCATGGCTTTGCGGCTGCCGTTCCGCCCTCCCCGATCACACAACGGCCACCACATAAAACCTGACGCGTCCTTTCGCTGCCCGCAATCAACAGCGCGCCCGCACTGTCCCAAACATGGCGTATACGACTATACACGTATCCGTTTGTTCCCCGGCTCCCACAGACCCACACGCACAAGTGACTGACTGAAAACAAAAACGGCACAGAAATATATATTTTTTTAGGGGCAGAAATATATTTTTGGAAGAGCAGTCGGGTTGGAATTGGATAGACGAGCTATCCAAACAAACGGAAAAAAAAAAAGAGCACAAGCAACAGCCGGGCGCTATCCAAACAAACGGAAAAAAAAAAAGAGCACAAGCAACAGCCGGGCGGGAGGACACGTGGAGGACCCGTTGTGCGGATAGGCGCCGTCGCCCGCCACAACGGACGGCAGGCGCGCGACGTCAACCCGTACACGTCGACGGACCGTGAACGGATATGCATCCCTTTTCTTTTCTTTTTTTGATTGATTGACATGACATGATATGCATCCCTTTTCACGAGATCGGCGAAGAAAGCGACGGCGGAAAGCGGGGGAGGTGCCGCGGATCGGGTAAACCGGGAACGGGGTTGGACACGCGGTACGCTGCGTGCGCTCGTCGCCCCAGCAAAAACGGCACGGATGTGTGGGGAACCGGTCAGGGCCCCCCCGTCCCGATCCCGTCCCGTTCCACACCGCCGTACGTGGCCCCTATTTATGCGCCCCGTCTCATGCAGCGCATGGGCTGGGCTGGGTTCAACCGGTGGCACTGGTGCATTTCACATCTCCCATCTCGTCTCGTCTCGTCTCGTCTCATCTCATCGGCGGTCGTCATCATCCGGAGGCGCGAGAAAGATCAGGAGGGGAGCGCGTGAGGTCCGGCCATGGAGGATTCGTGGGACGAGGAAGGGCGGCGGCTGGCGGCGGCGCGGGTGGTGCACAGCCAGGTGAGGAAGATCAAGGAGGAGGAGGGCGACAAGGTGAAGGTGGACGACACGTACCAGCAGCAGCAGCAGCTGGCCGAGATGCGCCTCGTCCTCCGGGACCTGGGCCGGCAGCGCTCGCGCTCGCCGCTTGGCCGGGTCGGCCGCCCGGCCATCTCCATCGGCGGCGACTCCTAGTCCTAGGGCCGGCCTTCCTCTTTTTTTCCTTCTAGCTGGGTCGTCGTCGTCCCCTCGGGCTCTCCCTCGTGTATTAGGACTTTCTTTTCCTTTCTCTCTTTCTTTGGTGATCCTGTCCATCCGTGGATGGGGCAGAGGATCATCTTCTGCTGGTGATTAGGGTGTCGTTCGTTCCCATCTCTCCATGATGGCTCTGTAAATACTTCATACTCCTATGCGTGAGTTGTCAGTCTCTTCCTTTTTTCAGTTTAGGAAACAAAACAGGAATTTTTGGATGGTGCTGCGTTTTTATTTCGTTCTATTTATTTATTTATTTATTTATGCCTGCGGTTGTGAAAAGAGATTATGCATAGAGCTTTAGATCAGAGTTATGTGCTATGGGCCTGAAGATGTCTACTCTTATATTGCCTGAAGATGTCAACTCTTTATATTGACTGAAGATGTCAACTCTTATCTCAAATAGTACATCTTTTCCCTGAAGATGTCAACTCTTATATTGCCTGAAGATGTCAACTCTTATCTGAAATAGTACATCTTTTCCCTGAAGATGTCAACTCTTATCTGAAATAGTTCATCTTTTCCCTGAAGATGTCAACTCTTATCTGAACTATGGCTCAACAATGCCTCCGTCGATTTACGAGATTGCTGATTACCCGAAGAAGAACCAGCTACTGACAACATGACGGGATTAGTACAATAATATTTAGTGATCTAAACAATCTTATATTTCTTTACAGAGGGAGTGCATTCATTGCCCAGAGACTGGTGGTTGCAGTAATTATTCCAGGATAACTTAAGATACCCCTTGATCTAATACTAACACAGGAGTGACATGTTACATGTGTAAAACGCCTCTCATGCTCGGATCAGGCAGGCTATATACACACACATTCAGTTCTGGTTGCTGCAGACAAAATAGAGGAAATGGTGAAAGATCAAAATTGGGGATTTATTTGTTATATACCCAGTAATCAATACAGAAATAGTAGTTGAATGTTCAAAGGGAGTTATCACAAAATGTTAACATCCTAGGCACTAGATTTCTCCGGAGACAGCGCCTTGATTCTCCGACTAAGATTCTGCATTATGTCGACGAGCATCAGCTTCTTCTGCAATCTAAACTGGACGGCCAGTTCAGTAGTAAGAGTGGGTTCTCCCTTCAGGACGGCCTGGTCATCCATTATCTTGGTGTGGAAGTGTTGGAGGGCAATGGCGCAAAGTGCGAGAACAGTTCGGAGCGCCGAGGCTTCGACGGTAGGGCCTAGAGGAGCTTTCGTGCCGAGCAACATCAAAGTTTTCAGATCGTGCTTACCCAAGGTCTCCGGGTCAGCTGCAAGAAGAACTCGCAGCGCAGCTAATAAGCGCCCATCTACCATGTCTGGACCTCCTATGCTGACCTGAAAGGCAATAAATAACCAAGTCAGGATCACAGCAAAACATATCAGGTTCAGACTCATACAGGAATACTGAACACAATATATTTGCATTTGAAGTCAATTGAATCACAAAATAAAACAAATAAATCATGGTGGAAGAATGTGGGCAAAACCTTCAGAATAGCACCCTCTCCATGTAGATTTAGCTGTGACAAGATATCCTGTTGCCACTTGGCTGGTGTTGAAAAGTTGGGATTAGAAACCCCTGCTGCCATGCTAGCAGCATCGAGCAGATTCCCATCATAGCTCAGTTCCACTTGATCGTATGGATTCGATGTTACTACAAATCCATAATCAAGAAGATAAAAATCATTGGGGTAGCAACCATAGTTCAATGTAACAGAAGCGTTTTGATCAATCTGCGTCTCAGCAACAACCTGCGTTATAGCACAACATACAGAACAATTAGACAAAAAAAAACACTGCATCTTCCACAAGCAAATGCATCACCGCATCGTACAGTAAAAAAACTACATGCATTGAATAAATTAGTTGATTAAATATTTGCCACTTCTGGGCAAAATATATTACTACCTCGGTAACTAAATATAAGACGTTTTAGTTACAGAGGTAGTACTAACCAAGGGAACTAATTATCTCTATGAACAGGCCAAACAACAGTCTTATTGTTGAAGTAATCACTATTCACTAAACCGATACACATGCAAGTTAATAACTGGAAAATGAATTCAAAAGTGACTATTGTAATGTGCAGCCAGATAATTTCACTGTTGTTCTTGCAAAAAGATAAAAACACTTACATTACTAGCTTAAAGAGCAAGGACATGCTTAACAACCGCATACCACATTCGAAAGTGTATGTAAAGAATGCTACTCCCTCCGTCTCATAATATAAGATGTTATTACAACCGATATATGAGTATATCAGTTGTAATAACATCTTATATTATAGTACGGAGGGAGTACTAAAGAAGATATTATTAGCACACGGCTGTCATGATTCATGAATGGCTAACATGCCAATCAAGAGTACACAAACAAAAATTGAGTTCTAAGAGTGTTATGCACTGTCGATGTGTTTTTGCACACAATAATTGTACTAATTGTATCTAGTTATAGCATCAATATTTGTGAAGCAAATACACAAATAAAGAACATGGTAACTCATTAGAGAACAGAAAAATCTGCAAATTTTTGGGCACAACGACGACAATTACACGTGTAAGATTGGAGAGTACTTGCCTTAACTGACATATCAGGGCTCTCGACATCTCCATCCTGGACAATCCGAGCATTCGGGCTAAAACTATGGTTGCACATATCAACAAGGGGCAACAACATTGGGATTTCACCATGCAGACGGAATGCTCGTGAAGATGCTGCTGACATAGCCCATCCAAGGGAAGACGAGTGCACATCTTGTCCACAAAAAGGATGATCTCCTGAGGGCACAGTACCAAGCTTCTGTTTTACCTCTTTCTCAAACTCGAGAAGGAAGCGGCATCTTTTATTTATCTGAAATAGCATCAGTGAGAAAACAGACAGGAAAATACGATAAGTATCCACTTAGCGGTCGCTATAGTTTTTCACAACCTGGTGGAGGAGAGGAGCATATTGCAAGTTCTTTATGTCTTCCCCTGGAAAGAAGATTGGTACGGTAAAAGTCTCTGGCAGGTTCGCGATATATGGCCACCAAAACGAATCAGATTTTGTCCTTTCTTGAAGCAACCTCAAGCCCAGTCTCATTGCCCACAGTTCCTCTGTCACATGCTTCCCACAAGATTCGATTTACTACTTATAAAAGATAGTTTGCTATTTTTTGCAGAATGAAATTATGTTCTCAAAAGAAAATACAGAATAAAAATCTCCCTCATCATATACTAAACAGAGATAGGAAGATGTGTACATAAATTTTCCATCATGCAGATATTAGACCACGAGGCAACATCAGTTACATAGAAGGATGGGTTATAGAACAAGTTAACAGCATGGAAAGATAGTATGGTATTCAGAGCTCTGGCTTTTACATTTTTAGCTAAAAGACACAATAGACTGAACCTGGGGTCAATTAAGTTAGAACACGATATTAATTACTAAGCACTGAACTCTTCTCAGTCTCAGCTTATACCAACAACTACAGTTGTAAGCTGGAGACCAATAAGTTTCACCAACCCTTAGTTTTCATATTGTGATTTCACAACTGGCAGTTTCCAACAGAAAACAGCAACAGTTCAGAGCATAATTTAGCCCATGAATCTACAACCTACAGGAGACAAAGAAATTGCATTTATCATCCATGATATGCCTATTTTGAGTATTTTCAGAAGTTAATAATCCTACTGTTACTAGAGAAGATTTCCGATGAATCGCCCTGATGCCAAAAGAACCGCATTGTTACCAGTTATGCTCCGAATGTATTGTCCAAATGCATCTTAAGTTCGATGCATTCCCGATTACAACCACGATTAAGCTACCACATTATTCCAGAACATATAACGAACCAAAGGAAGATAATCAGATGGGCCAATACCGGGGACTTGGTCGGCGAGCTGCATCAGTAGTGCGTCCGCAGCATCGGCTGGGCGGCGGAGTCGTAGAGGGATGCGCCCAGGGAGATCAATGAGGACGGCTCCGGGGGGGATGACGCCGTCGGCCGCCGTGGCGGACACCCCGAGGCCGTACTCGGGGTGATCGGCCACTCGGAGAGCCGGGTGCACGAAACCTCCCTCGCGCTGCACCCACCGGAGCAGGTCCGGCGGCTGCTGCGCGATGCGCGGGGCGGTCGCTGCTGATGCGGCGGAGCAGGACAAGCTGCGGCGGCGGAGCGCGGGTGAAGAGGAGAGGAGGGCGGAGGTCGTGGACGCGAGGGCCTTCCGCGCCGTCGCTGGCGTCGCGCCCGCGGCGGCGGCGGCCATGGGGGGGCGGAGGTGGAGGCGTGCGCGCACGAAGCTGGAGGAGACAGTTTTCTTTAGATGAGGAAGACGGCTGAAAAGGTAAGGCCACGGACATCATTTTTCTAGGAGTTAAAATGCACGGAAGATCCTAAAAGTTTTATCTGGATGTCACTTTAGTCCTAATTCTTTCAAAATGCACCTTTAGATTCTAATTCTTTAGTAAGTGATTTATCCGAGGTCCTTTTTTCACGAGCGCTCGTTGACCTGCCCGCGTGGCACGCTGACCCACGCGACGTTGACAGAGGGCCCAGCCGCCTGGCAAGAAAAATACATTGGAGGTCCTAAAAGTTTCTGGGCAGTGTAACTTTAGTCGTACTTCTTTCAAAATGCACATTTAGGTCATAATTTATAGTAAATGGTTCACCATAGGTTCTTTTTTGCACGATCATTCACTCACATGCTTGGTTGCGCATTGACCCACGCCACATCGACTTAGGGTCACTAGCAGATGAGGAACATTGCAAAAAACCTTAACTTTTTTGCTGCTATTGTCCATGGCTATCTGATTTTCTCTACTCTACCACAATCACTACCTGTAGGCATTGATTTAGTTTGATTTGCACTTCTTCATTAAGTTTCTCAAATCGCTTGCTCTGATTTGAGGTTAAGCGGTAGGAGCTTGTGGAGGAGGTAGTGTCGCTGACGATGCTGTAACGCTCCTCTTCGTCACCCGCTTCCCTGCCAAGGAGCTTGCTGCCCTGGCCATGGCAATGGTGTGGGCACGAGGAGAGAGAGAGAGAGAGAGAGAGAGAGAGAGAGAGAGAGAGAGAGAGAGAGAGAGAGAGAGAGAGAGAGAGAGAGAGAGAGAGAGAGAGAGAGAGAGAGAGAGAGAGAGAGAGAGAGAGAGAGAGAGAGAGAGAGAGAGAGAGAGAGAGAGAGAGGGGCCGGGAAATGTCAAGAGGGGGGTTACAAGGGGCTTTGTGTCAAAAAAGAGCAACCGCAGCGGCCTCTAAGTTGACGTGGCATGGGTCAACACGTCACACAAGCAGGCCAGCGAACGATCGAGCAAAACAGGACCTCGGGTGAACCACTTACTATAGAATTAGGATCTAAATGTGCATTTTGAAAAAAGTAGGACTAAAGTGATATTGCCCAAAAACTTTTAGGACCTCCAGTGTATTTTTCTCGCCTGGCGGTTGGGCCCTTAGTCGATGTGGCATCGGTCAACGCGCCACGCGGGCAAGTCAGCGAGCGCTTGTGAGAAAAGGACCTTGGATGAACCACTTACTAAAGAATTAGGACCTAAAGGTGCATTTTGGAAGAATTAGGACTAAAGTGGCAAATCGACGAAACTTTTAGGACCTCAGTGCATTTAACTCTTTTTCTAGTAAACTGGAAGCAAATCGGGGTAGGGCTTTGCAGGTGTTCAGATCACTGTCGCGCAAGCATTCGATAAACCTGGCCTATCCAAACCCTCTTCCTCGTCTGCACACTTTCCCGCCTGAAGCGGTTAGTGCCACTCAAGTGTCGCATTCATGCCGACCAAAAGCGGAGGTGACCTCTCACGTCGTTCCAACATTGAAGTGGCGCGCCAGCCAAGAGGGCCATCCACCCCGTTTCGCGGTGCATGCGACTGCTCCGTGTCCACACTACGTAGATCATCAAATGGACATAGAAATGCACACAATCCATATAAACAATCACTAAAAGATCACCACAGTTCATATAATTCACGTAACCGATGGACAAGTTCTAAACTAGATTACTAAAAGCGAAAATAAACATGGAGAGAGTGTCGAGCTTCACCACTTCCTCGCCGGCCCTTTGCCCTTCTGGTCACCGGTGCTACTGTAGGCGTCCGGGTAGGCGGTGGCGGCATGAGGTGGGTAGTCAGAGCCGTCGGTGATGTGGAGGACGAGGAGGTGTCGATGAAGCCCACCATCTTCCGAATGGAGCGGTCCTGCTACCTCTTGAGCTTGGCCGCCCTTGCCACCTCTGTTGTTGCCTCCAACGCCTCGCACGCTGACTGCTCTAGTCCTACCCGGAGCGCCATCGGGTTTTTCCAATGGAGCCGGCGGGCGTCCGTCTTCTCCATTGTCATAAGCGAGCAGCGGTAGACCCATGGGAGGAGCCACTCCTCGTCATCGGGCACCATCGGCATCTAGCGGCGGCAGCGGTGGGAGGACTGTGTGATCGCATCCGCATCCGAGGCCGATGCCCTCTCGCTAGCCCACTGCCTCTCGCGGTGGTCGACGCGCACCTCAGATTCAGGTGTTCATGTCGGTGGCACCGACGGAGCGGGGCACTAAACCCACCGCTACCCTTGAGGAGCAGAAGTTGGAGGGTTAGGAGGGCGGAGGCGGGCCATGGCTGCGAGCAGGCGCACCGCGCGGAGCTTTGTGTGGTGCGAGACCAGCTGGCTCCAGCATTGGCACTGTGGCAGGGAGTGGCCAGGGACAGAGCACAGCCGAAGCTGCCACCTGTGTCCACCCGCAAGTGCTTCAACGCGAGGTGGAGGGCCAAATCCTCCTCATCACCCGCCGCATCATGGAGGAAGGCATCCCGATCATCGTTGCTCCCACCGCCTCCATCACTGTCGGAGCTGGATAGTTAGATGGAGAGGATGAGGGGATCGGATTGGGAAAAGGGAGGAGAAGAGACGAGGAGCGGAGCAAAATGAAGTGAGTTAGGGTTTGCTCCGGGTGGGGTTTTTGGTGGGACGGAGTGGGGTTATGGTGGGCCAGCGTGGGTCAGGCTGACATGGAGGACGCACTCGAGCCTCCCCATATCCACCCCAGATTTGGGTTGGATATGAGGGGTGTCAGATAGCACTAGCGTTTGGGCCCGGTTTGAGGCGTTCGACTTTTTTTGACCGGCCCGTCCCCCTGGGTGTTTGTGACCGTTTGAGGCGCTTGGCTGCAGATGCTCTAAATCCCCTAAATGTTTGTCTTTGTGTTTTAAGTCCATGAGCTTAGAATGATAGCATATCAAATCTTTGATGAGTGAAAAATATTCAAATGTGAGATTAATAATTCTAATTTAAATATTACAATCCAACTAAGTTTTCAAACAAATAGTTTAATTTGAATCCAACTTGTACATATGTTCTAGTTGTCCCCTTTAATCGCCCATAGATGCTCAACCAAACCTTTCTTGAACTTCTTATGAGTTGATCGGTGCTAATTTTGATGATGCATATGAACAAACTCATCAAACATAGACAGTTTCTAGTGTAGAAGTTGAATACGATCACCCATGTTCTCAAATTTCGGATCTCTGGCAACATCTTCACCCTCATCCTCCATGATCATGTTGTGCATGATCACATAATATGTCATCACCTCCCGCAAGGTCTCTGAATCCCATTGTTTAGCATATTTATGAACAACTGCAAAATGGGATCGGAGCACTCCAAAAGCCCTCTCCACATCCTTTTTAGCTTATTCTTGTCTTTGGATAAAGCGGTATCTTTTTTGACCAACTGACTCAGATATGGTCTCAACTAATGTAGCCCGCGGAGGATAGATATCGTCTATAGATGGTGGCGCATGTTCTAATGATGTCCACTAACAGTGTAGCTGGAAGGAGGAGCTTGTCCTTCAGTCAACTTAGCAAATAACGGAGACCGTTGCAGCATATTGATGTCATTGTGAGACCCGAGCATGCCAAAGAAAGCATGCCAAATCCAGAGAACATGCAATACAAGTGCTTCAAGGATGATGGTTGGCTTCTTAAAATGGCCCTGATATTGCCCTTCCAGAGCTTTTTGGGCAGTTCTTACATCTCCCGTGCATGCAATCAAGATATCCAAGCAAACCTGGCCACCCTCTTACATCGCACATTGCCAAGAGCTTTTTGGTTTTCGTGACAGTTGGTTCTCTCAAGTATCGAGGTCCAAACACCTCGAAAGTGAGGGACACTTCCCGCGCATCCGGCGAGCCAATGACGTTGGAGAAGTGATGGAATGAGGCCTCAGCCATCGCCGCCTTGCCAGAGATGACCTTATCACTGACACGAATCTGAAAGATATGGGTTTTCTGCTTACGATGAGACGCATGGATCTCGAAGAAAGCAAAATTATAGTGTCCCCTTCCACCCACCCCCGCGCGGAGCCATGAGAAGTGCACCCATTGTCGAGCGATGGAACGCTCAAGGGAGGCTAGCCCTAAATAAGCCATCTTCAATTAGCCATGCTTCCTCAAGCTAGAGGGGCCTCTTGTCTTCCACCGCAGCAGATGAAGAGAGATATTGTCGATGGAGCGTGTGCTCCAACTTTGGAGATGGCATGCCATGAACTTGAGGCGCGAGTATATACGATAAAAGGAGTCCGGATCCGGCTCCTCGGAATCCCAAGCAGCAACAACTACCTCAAGGAAGTCGTCCATCTTATGCCAGAAATGCTCAAAAAACGTGTGGGGTGGCTAGAACAGGGCACACAATCCACAAGGAGGGAGGCAATGATCGGAGGTGGTCGAGGCCAAGCTGCGCAGCCTCTCAACTTGGGGCACATAGAACATAGTTATTGTGCATGAGGGTGGGTTGTCGTGCTCCTTAGACCGAGTATACTGCGGACTATGGAGGTAAATATCTCGCAGCTCCATATCAGCAACAAAGCGACGAAACTGACTCATAAAACGGGATGTAACCGACCATTATTGGAGACTGGTAGCTTGTATACATGGACGGATGGTTTAAATATGGTGGAGATTGTACCACATATATGTATGGCACATCACTAGGAGCTAGTATAATCTAATGGGTTAGCCTGGCCCGCCGCACGGGACCCTGCTGTTGCTGGACTTGTTCGACGGGGCCTTCCTGCGCGATCTGCGGGAGCACGCCCTTTTCCATTTGATGTACAGCTCCCTGCACTCATCACTGCAAAATGCAAATTCGCCCCTGTAGAAGACAGAAAGAAATTGGACCATCATGTCACAGACATCTCCAACGAATAAATTTAACCTTCTTTTATTGCAGTGAAGAAACCATGCATTTTTTAGTATTTATTTATTTCTCTCTCGTTGATGACAGATTGTGACAATTAAAGAAATACTCTACGAGCGTTAGATGGTAACGAGTGACAAGTTTATGGTATGATAATCAAACAACAACTCATATGATTGGGCGATTAATGTTCTTTATTTATTGCGTAGCTTCGGGGAGTATATATGGTGTCTTAGACTCTTGACTAGAAAACTAAATCTTAATCCACCCCCTAAGAAAAATATAAATGCATCCCAATTTATATTTTGAGACAGGACATTTCATACATGATTCAGGGACCAAAATTAAAAGAGGACAAATTATAAAGCTATGAGCACCCCATGGATCAATAGTACATATCTCATTAGCAAATACATACGGAGTATTAATAATTAATTAGCATGGCAGAGCAAACCAAAAATGTATCGGCAACAAGTAACATGCTGAGGGAAAAAGGTTTGCATCGAACATTCCTCTAAAATACGGGAGAGCATAAGATTCAGGCCATGAACCGCTTACACTAGTAGCATCGATGGATTGCTTATACTAGCTAGCATTGAATCAGCATTACCTTTCAAGTGAACGAGGTTAGTCAAATTAGTACGGAGTACTTGTCTAAATTAAACAGGGAGGGTAACAAATTATTACTATATTTTCATAAGTGAAACGGATCCTGAATATGCCCCTTACATAAAACACGAGGGGAATCACGAAACCAACACAAAATCGTAAGCTGCCAGCAACACCATAAGAAGATTGGATCAGGTGCAACCTTGACGTGGAAAACGAACGAACGGCGCGGAATTCACATCAGAAAGCATCATGAGAGATTGATCGGATCCTAGCCAAAAATCACAAGGAAGCTACCGAAAAAGACAAAACAAACGCAAGGCCGAAACACGAGGATTCTACCGGACAATTCCACGCTACGACGAACAAAGAATGGGATAACAGTGACGCTGGTACCTGTAAATGTAGGCGTCTTCGTCGGCGAGGGGTTGGCGGCAGACGCCGCAGGCCGCCAGGAACGCCGCCGTCATCCACAGCCCGGTAAATGCGTCCCTCTTCAGAGAGTGGTGGCCGCCGCCTCCGGCGCCCATCTGCACGGTGTTAGCCGACACAAAAAAGATCGGCCGCGCGCGTGCCTTCTTGTCGTCGCCGTTCACCTGGCGCAGCCGCCTCGCCGCCGACGGAATGGACGCCACGCTGAACTTCCGGCGCAGCACAATGCTCCTCTGCCGCTCCTTGAGCATCTCGTCGGACCGGGTCCGTGCCGAGCTCGCTCGCTCGCTGGTTCCCGCCCCGCCCCTGTCAATCTATATTTCAGTATGGTGGCCTTTGTGTCCCAAGATTTGGAGAGAGACTGGATGGTGGGGAGAGGGGTTTTGGGGAGGAGGAACGGGGAAGGGGCAGGGGCATAAAAAGAGGAGGAGGGCCGGGCACGTGAGTCGTCCACTCCCCACCCTAGACACCTGGATGCTTTTGATCTGGTGATTTATGATATGGAATTATAGCGATTAAGGCAGTTTGTTAGAGTTACCCTCGTGCCGCCCGCATGTATGTGTATGTGTGCGGTAAAACCATCCGGTATCTTTTTTTTTTTTTTTGAGTAAAAACCATCCGGTATCTATCATTCCATATCGGGCAATGGTTACTCTATGCTATATGCATGATGATTTGGTTTTGCTGAGGTAGAGTGAAAAATCAACCTTTTTTAGATAGAAACATAAACCAACCAATGTGTGATATTTGGTGTTAAACATAATAAGGAAACACATTATTACGAACCACATTGCTTTTTTATTTAGTCGAGTTGTTTTATTTTCATTAATCTATATATATCTTGTGGCATGAAAGTTTCGCGGCGCCACATTATCATGCGAGATATGGGGGCTGCACAAGCCGTCGCTACGCGTGACTGACCTACGTCAAGGAAACGGGAACAGACTATAGACAGGGCTGCGGAAACCGTCAATGCGCGTGACTGGCCTAGATCAAGGAAACGACAACGGACTTTTGACAGATTTGTGGCCTGCGGAGACCGTCGGTATGCACTAGCCTAGATCAAGGAAACAACAGTGGACTTTTGACAGATATGTGGACTGCGAAAACCGTCGCTATGCACTGGCCTAGATCAAGGAAATCGTAGCGGAGATTCGGTTGTGTTCACTCGAATCTTTTTCGGGAGCACTTTTAATATAGGGGTGTAATGTGGCTCAATAGATCGACGTCAACTTGTGTCTCACTTTTTCGCTGGAGCACTTATCCGACACGTCATACATCTGGCTTCGAGCTAGAGTACGACTTTTGTTTTGTCTTTT
This sequence comes from Aegilops longissima, assembly GCA_021605205.1. Classification (NCBI taxonomy): domain Eukaryota; kingdom Viridiplantae; phylum Streptophyta; class Magnoliopsida; order Poales; family Poaceae; genus Aegilops; species Aegilops longissima. The sequence continues at coordinate 535,772,598 of CM038681.1, read as the reverse complement.
GCTTGCATTATGATAGATACCATGACGACAAAAAAGGTTTATGTTACGGTTTACGTTACATCGGAAGTCAAAATTATGCGCCCTTTAAGATTTGCAACATCAAAATAACTTTATCTAGTCTCAACATGAAACAATTTATACGATTCTGTTTATTCGAAGTTCAACAATACAACAAACACCATCTAGTACACTCACTATGCCTAAACACTTAGGCGGTTTTTGTTTTATGCTCATTCGAGTGATGTGGAATTTGAGCACTTTACTTAAATCTTAGCATCAAAACTAAAGCGATAGCAATTCTACAAAAGTTGACTCAGAGGAAAGTCACTCGGTGTCTTCAGATGGTTATACTTGTAGTGTCTTTTATGTATTCTCTGTTAGAGTTATAGTTGTGATGTCTTTTGGCTTTATGTATTTTGGCCTTTGGCCTCCCCTTGTACTTGTGTGTATATATATATATATATATATGTTGGCTTTGGCCTCTAAATGATATCAAGTTGCACATTCATAACATGGTATTAGAGCCCTAGGTTTGTTTCCTCTGCACGTGCAACTTGTGCTCCTCTCGATCCAATCTCTTGGACGGCCGCCGCCGGTGTCTCCTTTTTCCTGTCGGCCCGTGTTTCTGCTTCCCCAGCTCCCGATTGAAGTGTCCGTCTAGTTGCAGCTGCAGTTGTTCGCCCCATCGTTGTAGTTTGTTTCTTTGGTGGTCGATCCATCTGCCCACGAGGTTATCGGTGTTGGGATCCTGTCGGTCGTCGGATGCGTATTTCCCGGGATGTGACCTTTGATGAGTCTCGTCCTTTCTACCCGCGTCCATCCTCTCCGACCTTTTCCGTGGAGGACATCTCTTTTCTCACTTTTACTGATACACCTTCCTCCGTGCCCCATATTTATACCCCTCCTCCTCCCGTTGCTTCAGATATGTCGCCGTCCTCTCCTACAGTTTCTTCTCCTCCCATGTCGCATGACTCTCCATCTTCATCCCCGATACCTTCCCCGTCTCCACAGTCATCAACCATGTCTTCTCCATCAGCAACGATGTCTTCCCCGTCTCCATCACCTCCGGTGGTTCCTTCTCGTCCTACTTTTCCTTTTTATTATACCCGTCGTCCACGTATTGTGGATAAATCTACTGACATACCATCTACTTCTTATGTGACCTCTTCCTCATCCAAGCCGACTTATAATCTTCAGACTCGGTCGCGCCCTCCTCCTGATCGCTATTCTCCTAGTCGATATGGTCTTTCGGCTGTCCTTGAACCTACCTCTTATCATGATGCTGTCGTTCATCCTGAATGGCAGTTTGCGATGGCAGAGGAGCTTGCCGCACTTGAGCGCACTGGCATGTGGGATCTGGTTCCTCTTCCTCCCCATGTTCGTCCCATTACTTGCAAGTGGGTCTATAAGATTAAGACTCGCTCTGATGGTTCTCTTGAGCGTTATAAAGCTCGTCTTGTGGCTCGTGGCTTTCAGCAGGAGCATGGTCGTGATTACCATGAGACTTTTGCTCCTGTGGCCCATATGACCACCGTCCGCACACTTCTCGCCGTGGCCTCAGTTCGCCATTGGTCTATGTCTCAGCTTGATGTTAAGAATGCATTTCTTAATGGTGAGTTGCATGAGGAGGTTTATATGCAGCCACCACCTGGGTATTCAGTCCCTGACGGCATGGTTTGTCGTCTTCGTCGCTCTCTCTATGACCTTAAGCAAGCCCCCCGCGCTTGGTTTGAGTGTTTTGCCTCTGTGGTCACTGCAGCTGGTTTTTCTCCCGGTGTTCATGATCCAGCGCTGTTTGTCCACCTTTCTGCTCGTGGTCACACTCTTCTTCTTCTATATGTTGATGACATGATTATCACTGGAGACGATTTTGAGTACATTGCCTTTGTCAAGGCCCGTCTCAACGAGCAGTTCCTTATGTCTGATCTTGGTCCTCTTTGTTACTTTCTTGGGATTGAGGTTTCCTCCACCTCAGATGCCTTTTTTATTTCTCAAGAAAAGTACATCCAGGATCTTCTTGCCCGTGCTGCTCTAAGTGATGAGCGCACCGTTGAGACTCCTATGGAGCTTAATGTTCACCTTCGTGCTTCTGGTGGCGAGCCCTTGTCTTATCCGACTCGTTATCGTCATCTTGTTGGGAGTCTTGTCTATCTCGCTGTCACTCGACCAGATATCTCCTATCCTCGTTCCTCGTTCGAGCTTACCAAGCATATTGGTGTTGATGCTTTCTTTGTGCGCGCTGGTCTGCAGGACAATATGCTCACGGGGTCTTTCTTTTACGACATCTTCGTGGCACGATCTCTCACCATCTCTTCTTTACTCTTCGAGCTCGTTACAGCTCCAGGCCTATTCGGATACTACCTGGGCTAGTGATCCTTCGGATCGTCGCTCACTTTCTCGCCATCGTCTTTCTTGGTGGTTCTCTCATTGCTTGGAAAACAAAGAAACAGATCGCAGCTTCCGCTCGAAAGGCAGAGGCTGAGTTGCGAGCTATGGCTCTTCTAACGACAGAGGTGACTTGGTTACGCTGGTTACTCGAGGATTTTGGTGTTTCAGCATTACACCCAAGACACTCTTGTCGACAAAGACATGTGCTATCAAGATTATGTGGGACCCTGTGAAGCATGAGCTTACCAAGCATATTGGTGTTGATGCTTTCTTTGTGCGCGCTGGTGTGCAGGACTATGTTATTGCTCTTCAGTATGTGCCTTCTGAGTTACAGCTGGCGGACTTCTTCACGAAGGCCCAGACTAGAGCGCAACATGGATTTTATCTTTCCAAACTCGGTGTTGTGGATCCACCATAAGTTCGAGGGGGGTGTTAGAGTTATATTTGTGATGTCTTTTGGCTTTCTGTATTTTGGCCTTTGGCCTCCCCTTGTACTTGTATATATATGTTGGCTTTGGCCTCTAAATGATATCAAGTTGCACATTCATAACATTCTCATCTAGTGCATCAATACCTTTTTCCTCGTATACAGAAATGCACCGTGTTCTCACCTAGATTAGTTATTGTTAGTAATAAAAATATCATTAATGTACTAAATTACTTTAGCTTTTCCTTGATTATTCACTGACTATGTGAGGTTCCAAAAATCACCCCCTTCCATCCCTAGACTCCCCACCCACCCCCAATGTGGCAGATCACGAGAATCCAACACAAGGTCACATTAGCATGACCAAATATATGTTATTTAGTTTGTTGGCTTTTGTTTTCATTAATGTTTGTTATATATGTATATGGTGGCAAAGTTTTGTAATTACTAGATCAATGGTATCGTATTTTGGTGCCTCACTATAATGCGAGGCATGTGGGCTGCACAAATTTTCTAGATCAATGAAACCATGACCGAGTGTTGTCTATGTTGGCCCATAGTTCCCTCCTATCTGTCACTCTCTCTCTCTCATTGAGGGACCTGATTGATGACCTGCAAGCATAGGGGATCAATCGTAGTCCTTTCGATAAATTAGAGTGTCGAACCCAACGAGGAGCAGAAGAAAATGGCAAGCGGTGTTTAGTAAGGTATTCTCTGCAAGCACTGAAATTACCGGTAACGGATAGTTTGATAACAAGGTAATTCGTAACAAGTAGCATCGGTAACAAAGGTACAGCAAGGTAGCCCAATACTTTTTAGAGCAAAGGACATGCATAAACATTCTCTTATAATAAGCAAAACGTTCTCGAGGACACATGAGAATTCATCTAGTTACTTTCATCATGTTTATTTGATTCACGTGTTGGGGAACGCAGTAATTTCAAAAATTTCCTACGCACACACAAGATTATGGTGATGCATAGCAACGAGAGGGGAGAGTGTTGTCCACGTACCCTCATAGACCGAAAGTGGAAGCGTTTAGTAACGCGGTTGATGTAGTCGAACGTCTTCACGATCCAACCGATCCAAGTACTGAACGTACGGCACCTCCGCGATCTGCACACGTTCAGCTCGGTGATGTCCCTCGAACTCTTGATCCAGTTGAGGCCGAGGGAGAGTTCCGCCAGCATGACGGCATGGTGACGGTGATGATGAAGTTACAGGCGCAGGGCTTCGCCTAAGCACTACGACGATATGACTGAGGTGTGTAACTATGGAGGGGGGCACCGCACATGGCTAAGACAAATCTTGGAGTGCCATTGGGGTGCCCCCTGCCCATGTATATAAAGGAGGGAGGAGGAGGAGGCCGACCCTAGAGGGCGCGCCAAGTGTGAGGAGTCCTACTAGGACTCCCAAGTCCTAGTAGGATTCCCCTTTTCCTTTCCGGAGTAGGAGAGAAGAAAGAGGGAAAGAGAGAGGGAGTAGGAAAGGGCAGGTGGGCGCCGCCTCTTTCCCCTAGTCCACCCGACCCATGGGGGGCGCCCTCCCTTTGGCCTGCCTCCTCTATTCCCGTATGGCCCAATAAGGCCCAATACTTCTCCCGACGAATTCCCGTAACTCTCCGGTACTCTGAAAAATACCCGAATCACTTGGAACCTTTCCGATGTCCGAATATAGCCTTCCAATATATCGATCTTTATGTCTCGACCATTTCGAGACTCCTCGTCATGTCTTTGATCTTAACCGGGACTCCGAACAACCGTCGGTACATCAAATCACATAACTCATAATACAAATCGCCATCGAACGTTAAGCGCGCGGACCCTACGGGTTCGAGAACTATGTAGACATGACCGAGACACAGCTCCAGTCAATAGCCAATAGCGGAACCTGGATGCTCATATTGGCTCCTACATATTCTACGAAGATCTTTATCGGTCAAACCGCATAACAACATACGTTGTTCCCTTTGTCATCGGTATGTTACTTTGCCCGAGATTCGATCGTCGGTATCACTATACCTAGTTCAATCTTGTTACCGGCAAGTCTCTTTACTCGTTTCGTAATGCATCATCCTGCAACTAACCCATTAGTCACAATGCTTGCAAGGCTTATAATGATGTGCATTACCGAGAGGGCCCAGAGATACCTCTTCGACAATTGGAGTGACAAATCCTAATCTCGATCTATGCCAACTCAACAAACACCATCGGAGACACCTATAGAGCACCTTTATAATCACCCAGTTACGTTGTGACGTTTGGTAGCACACGAAGTGTTCCTCCATTATTCGGGAGTTGCATAATCTCATAGTCATAGGAACATGTATAAGTCATGAAGAAAGCAATAGCAACATACTAAACGATCAAGTGCTAAGCTAACGGAATGGATCAAGTCAATCACATCATTCTCTAATGATGTGATCCCGTTAATCAAATGACAACTCATGTCTATGGCTAGGAAACTTAACCATCTTTGATTCAACGAGCTAGTCAAGTAGAGGCACACTAGTGACACTCGGTTTGTCTATGTATTCACACATGTACTAAGTTTCTGGTTAATACAATTATAGCATGAATAATAAACATTTATCATGATATAAGGAAATAAATAATAACTTTATTATTGCCTCTAGGGCATATTTCCGTCAGTCTCCCACTTGCACTAGAGTCAATAATCTAGTTCACATCGCCATGTGATTTAACACCAATAGTTCACATCTTTATGTGATTAACACCCATAGTTTACATCGCCATGTGACCAACACTTAAAGAGTTTACTAGAGTCAATAATATAGTTCACATCGCTATGTGATTAACACCCAAGAGTAATAAGGTGTGATCATGTTTTGCTTGTGAGATAAATTTAGTCAACGGGTCTGCCACATTCAGAGCTGTATGTATTTTTTGCAAATTTCTGTATCTACAATACTCTGAATGGAGCAACTCTAGTTGATTGCTCCCACTTTCAATACGTATCCAGATAGAAACGCAGAGTCATCTGGATCGGTGTAAAAGCTTGCATCGACGTAACTCTTTACGAGGAACTCTTTGTCACCTCCATAACCGAGAAATATTTCCTTAGTCCTCTAAGGATAATTTTGACAAATGTCCAGTGATGTACTCCTAGATCACTATTATACTCCCTTGCCAAACTCAGGGCAGGGTATACAATAGGTCTGGTACACAACATGGCATACTTTATAGAACCTATGGCTGAGGCATAGGGAAGGACTTTCATTCTCTCTCTATCTTCTGCCGTGGACGGGTTTTGAGTCTTACTCAACTTCACACCTTGCAATACAGACAAGAACTCTTTCTTTGACTGTTCCATTTTGAACTACTTCAAAATTTTGTCAAGGTATGTACTCATTGAAAAAACTTATCAAGCGTCTTGATCTATCTCTGTAGATCTTGATGCTCAATACGTAAGTAGCTTCACCGGGGTCTTTCTTTTGAAAAACTCCTTTCAAACACTCCTTTATGCTTTCCAGAAAAATTCTACATCATTTCTGATCAACAATATGTCATTCACATATATTTATCAGAAAAGTTGTAGTGCTCCCACTCACTTTCTTGTAAATACATGCTTCACCGCAAGTCTGTATAAAATTATATGCTTTGATCTACTCATCAAAGCGTATATTCCAACTCCGAGATGCTTGCACCAGTCCATAGATGGATTGCTGGAGCTTGCACACTTTGTTAGCATCTTTAGGATCGACAAAACCTTCTGGTTGCATCATATACAACTCTTATTTGAGATATCCATTAAGGAATGCAGTTTTGACATCCATTTGCCAAATTTCATAAAATGCGGCAATTGCTAACATGATTCGGACAGACTCTAAGCATCGATACGAGTGAGAAAATATCATTGTAGTCAACACCTTGAACTTGTCAAAAACCTTTTGTTACAATTCGAGCTTTGTAGATAGTAACACTACTATCAGCGTCCGTCTTCCTCTTGAAGATCCATTTATTTTCTATGGCTTGCCGATCATCGGGCAAGTCAACCAAAGTCCACACTTTGTTCTCATACATGGATCTCATCTCAGATTTCATGGCCTCAAGCCATTTCGCGGAATCTGGGCTCATCATCGCTTCCTCATAGTTCGTAGGTTCGTCATGGTCAAGTAACATGATTTTCAGAACAAGATTACCGTACCACTCTGGTGCGAATCTTACTCTGGTTGACCTACGAGGTTCAGTAGTAACTTGATCCTGAAGTTTCATCATCATCATCATTAACTTCCTCACTAATTGGTGTAGGAATCACTGGAACTGACTTCTGTGATATACTACTTTCCAACTCGGGAGAAGGTACAATTACCTCATCAAGTTCTACTTTCCTCCCACTCACTTCTTTCGAGAGAAACTCCTCCTCTAGAAAGGATCCATTCTTAGCAACTAATATCTTGCCTTTGGATCTATGATAGAAGGTGTACCCAACAGTCTCCTTTGGGTATCCTATGAAGACACATTTCACTGATTTGGGTTCAAGCTTATCAGGTTGAAACTTTTTCATATAAGCATCGCAACACCAAACTTTAAGAAACGACAGCTTAAGTTTCTTCTAAACCATAGTTCATATGGTGTCGTCTCAACGGATTTAGATGGTGCCCTTATTTAATGTGAATGCAACTATCTCTAATGCATAACCCCAAAATGATAGTGGTACATCGGTAAGAGACATCATAAATCGCACCATATATAGTAAAGTACGATTACGACGTTCACACCATTATGTTGTGGTGTTTCGGGTGGCGTGAGTTGCGAAACTATTCCGCATTGTTTCAAATAAAGACCAAACTCGTAACTCAAATATTCTCCTGCATGATCAGATCGTAGAAACTTTATTTTCTTGTTACAATGATTTTCCACTTCACTCTGAAATTCTTTGAACTTTTCAAAAAAAATCGGACTTATGTTTTATTAAGTAGATATACCCATATCTGCTCAAATCATCTGTGAAGGTCAGAAAATAAAGATACCCGCCATGAGCCTCAACACTCATCGGATCGCATACATCGGTATGTATTATTTCCAGTAAGTCAGTTGCTCGCTCCATTGTTCTGGAGAACGGAGTCTTAGTCATCTTGCCCATGAGGCATGATTCGCAAGCATCAAGTGAGTCATAATCAAGTGATTCCAAAAGCCCATCAGTATGGAGTTTCTTCATGCGCTTTACACAAATATGACCTAAACGGCAGTGCCACAAATATGTTGCACTATCATTATCAACTTTGCATCTTTTGGCATCAATATTATGAATATGTGTATCACTATGATCGAGATTCAATAAACCATTCACCTTGGGTGTTGTAGCGACCCGACCTCAGGCGGTCAAGTCTCTGTGCTTCAGTGTCATCCCTGGATCGGTAATGCTGACACACACAGTACTCGAAGGATTTATAACAGAGTAGCAATCACACACTTATTACATCGAATGTCTCCAAAGAGAACTTATTACAATAAATATGGCTTAAGGCCATCTAAATAAGATAACAGCGGAAGACTTGGTAGATAAAGTGAGTGTTGGGGAACGTTGCAGAAAATTAAAATTTTTCTACGGTTTCACCAAGATCTATCTATGAGTTCATCTAAGCAACGAGTTACGAGAGAGAGTTTGCATCTACATACCACTTGTAGATCAAGTACGGAAGCGTTCGAGGGAGTGGTGATGATGAAGACGTTCCCAACGTGATTCCGATCACCGATGACCAAGTGCTGAATGGACAACACCTCCGCGCTCAACACACGTGACGGATTTACGGAGTCTCCTTCGCCTTGATCCAGCAAGGAGGAAGGAGAGGTTGAGGAAGACAACTCCAATGGCAGCACGACGGCGTGATGCGATGGAGGATCAAGCTCCCAGAGGCTTCGCCAAGCTTATGCGGAGGAGGAGAGGTGTTGGGAGGGAGGGCTGCGCCTTCAATGGTGTGTGCAGCCCTCCCTCCACCCCTCTATTTATAGGGGAAGGGAGGAGGGCGCCCCTCTAGATGCATCTAGAGGGGGGGGGCGGCGTTGGGAGGGGGGGGCCCCCAAGCAAGGGGCGCCTTAGGGTTCCCTCAACCCTAGGCGCATGGGCCAAGGGAGGGGTGCGCCCAGCCTACCAGGGCTGGCTGCCTCCCACGCAGCCCAAGTGGCCCCCAAAGGGTGGCCTCCCGTGGTCCTCCGGAACCTTTCCTGGACCTCCATAAAATCGATATGACCAAACTTTTCCTGTCCGCTTGACGACTTCCCATATATAAATCTTTACCTCCGGACCATTCCGAACTCCTCGTGACGTCCGGATCTCATCCGGACTCAACAACATTCGTAATCACATACAAGTCTTCCTATTAACCCTAGCGCCACCGAACCTTATGTGTAGACCCTACGGGTTCGGGAGACATGTAGACATGACCGAGACGCTCTCCGGTCAATAACCAACAGCGGATCTGGATACCCATGTTGGTTCCTACATGCTCCTCGATGTTGTCATCGGATGAACCACGATGTCGAGGGTTCAAGCAACCCCGTATGCTATTCCCTTTGTCGACAAGATGTTACTTGCCCGAGACTCGATCGTCGGTATCCCAATACCTCGCTTAGTCTCGCTTCCGCAAGTCACTTTACTCGCATCAGAATGCATGATCCCGTGACCGGACACTTGATCACTTTGAGCTCATTATGATGATGCATTACCGAGTGGGCCCAGTGATACCTCTCCGCCATACGGAGTGACAAATCCTGCCTCGATCCGTGTCAACCCAATGACACTTTCGGAGATACCGTAATGCACCTTTATAGTCACCCGATTCGCCAGGACGCTTTGGTACACCCAAAGCATTCCTACGGTATCCGGGAGTTACACGATCTCACGGTCTAAGGAAGAGATACTTGACATTGGAAAAGCTCTAGCAAAACGAACCACACGATCTTTGTGCTATGCTTAGGATTGTCTTGTCCATCACGCCATTCTCCTAATGACGTGATCCCGCTTATCAATGACATCCGATATCCATAGTCAGAAACCATGACTATCTGTTGACCAACGAGCTAGTCTACTAGAGGCTTACTAGGACGATTGTAGTCTATGTATTCACACGTGTATTACGATTTCCGGATAATACGCTATAGCATGAATAAAAGACAATTATCATGAACAAGGAAATATAATAATAATGCTTTTATTATTGCCTCTAGGGCATATTTCCAACAGTCTCCCACTTGCACTAGAGTCAATAATCTAGTTACATTGTGATGAATCGAACACCCATAGAGTTCTGGTGTTGATCATGTTTTGCCCGCGAGAGAGGTTTAGTCAACGGATCTGCGACATTCAGATCCGTATGCACTTTACAAATTTCTATGTCTCCATCCTGAACATTTTCACGGATGGAGTTGAAGCGACGCTTGATGTGCTCTGGTCTTCTTGTGAAACCTGGCTCCTTGGCAAGGGCAATAGCTCCAAGTGTTGTCACGAAGAGTTTGATCGCCCCGACGCATTGGGTATGACTCCTAGGTCGGTGATGAACTCCTTCACCCAAATTGCTTCATGCGCTGCCTTCGAGGCTGCCATGTACTCCGCTTCACATGTAGATCCCGCCACGACGCTCGCTTGCAAAATGCACCAGCCATCGCTCCACCATTCAACATATACACGTATCCGGTTTGTGACTTTGAGTCATCCAGATCTGTGTCGAAGCTAGCGCCGACGTAACCCGTTCTGACGAGCTCTTCGTCACCTCCATAAACGAGAAACATGTCCTTTGTCCTTTTCAAGTACTTCAGGATATTCTTGACCGCTGTCCAAAGTGTTCCTTGCGGGATTACTTTGGTACCTTCCTACCAAACTTACGGCAAGGTTTACATCAGGTCCGGTACACAGCATGGCATACATAATAGATCCTATGGCTGAGGCATAGGGATGCCACTCATCTCTTCTTTATCTTTTGCCGTGGTCGGCATTGAGCTGAGCTCAATCTCACACCTTGCAATACAGCAAGAACCCTTTCTTGGACTGATCCATTTGAACTTCTTCAAAATCTTATCAAGGTATGTGCTTTGTGAAAGACCTATGAGGCGCCTCGATCTATCTCTATAGATCTTGATGCCTAATATATAAGCAGCTTCTCCAAGGTCCTTCATTGAAAAACACTTGTTCAAGTAGGCCTTAATGTTGTCCAAGAATTCTATATCATTTCCCATCAAAAGTATGTCATCTACATATAATATGAGAAATGCTACAGAGCTCCCACTCACTTTCTTGTAAACGCAGCTTCTCCATAAGTCTCATAAACCCAAACGCTTTGATCATTTCATCAAAGCGAATGTTCCAACTCCGAGATGCTTGCACCAGTCCATAAATGGATCGCTGGAGCTTGCATACTTTGTCAACATTCTTAGGATCGACAAAACCCTCCGGCTGCATCATATACAACTCTTCCTTAAGATATCCGCTAAGGAACGCTGTTTTGACGCCCATCTGCCATATCTCATAATCATAGTATGCGGCAATTGCTAACATGATTCGGACGGACTTAAGCTTCGCTCACGGAGAGAAAGTCTCATCGTAGTCAATCCCTTGAACTTGCCGATAACCCTTAGCGACAAGTCGAGCTTTATAGATGGTGACATTACCATCCGCGTCCGTCTTCTTCTTAAAGATCCATTTGTTTTCTATCGCTCGCCGATCATCGGGCAAGTCACCAAAGTCCACACTTTGTTTTCATACATGGATTCTATCTCGGATTTCATGGCTTCTAGCCATTTGTTGGAATCTGGGCCCGCCATCACTTCTTCATAGTTCAAGGTTCACCGTTGTCTAACAACATGATTTCCGTGACAGGGTTGCCGTACCACTGCAGTGCGGAACGTGTCCTTGTGGACCTCGAGGTTCAAGAGCAACTTGATCCGAGTACCTTGATCATCATCATTAATTTCCTCTTCGCTGGTGTAGGCATCACAGAACACTTTCCCGAGCTGCACTACTATCCTGTTCAAGAGGTAGTACTTCATCAAGTTCTACTTTCCTCCCACTTACTTCTTTCGAGAGAAACTCCTTTTCCAGAAAGGTTCCGTTCTTGGCAACAAAGATCTTGCCCTCGGATCTTAAGTAGAAGGTATACCCAATGGTTTCTTTAGGGTATCCTATGAAGACGCATTTTTCCGACTTGGGTTCGAGCTTTTCAGTTTGAAGTTTCTTGACATAAGCATCGCATCCCCAAACTTTTAGAAACGATACTTAGGTTTCTTCCCAAACCATAATTCATACGGTGTCGCCTCAACGGACTTAGACGGTGCCCTATTTAAAGTGAATGTAGCTGTCTCTAGAGCGTATCCCCAAAATGATAGCGGCAAATCGGTAAGAGACATCATAGACCGCACCATATCCAATAGAGTGCGATTATGACGCTCGGACACACCGTTCTGTTGAGGTGTTCCAGTGCGTTAGTTGTGAAACGATTCCACATTTTCTTAAGTGTGTACCAAATTCGTGACTTAAATATTCTCCTCCACGATCGATCGTAAGAATTTTATCTTTCGTCACGTTGATTCTCTACTTCATTCTGAAATTCCTTGAACTTTTCAAAGGTCTCGGACTTGTGTTTCATCATGTAGACATAACCATATCTACTCAAGTCATCCGTGAGAGTGAGAACATAACGATATCCTCCATGAGCCTCAACGCCATTGGACCGCACACATCGGTATGTATGATTTCCAACAAGTTGGTTGCTCGCCCATTGTTCCGAGAACGGAGTCTTGGTCATCTTGCCCATGAGGCATGGTTCGCATGTGTCAAATGATTCATAATCTAAAGACTCCAAAAGTCCATCAAGATGGAGCTTCTTCATGCGCTTGACACCAATGTGACCAAGGCGGCAGTGCCACAAGTATGTGGGACTATCGTTATCAACTTTACATCTTTTGGTATTCACGCTATAAACATGTGTAACACTACGCCGAGATTCATTAAGAATAAACCATTGACCATCGGAGCATGACCATAAAACATATCTCTCATATAAATAGAACAACCATTATTCTCGGATTTAAATGAGTAGCCATCTCGTATTAAACGAGATCCGGATACAATATTCATGCTCAAACTTGGCACCAAATAACAATTATTAAGGTTCATAACTAATCCGTAGGTAAATGAAGAGGTAGCGTGCCGACGGCGATCACATCGACTGAACCATTCCCGACGCGCGATCGTCACCTTGTCCTTTGCCAGCCTCCGCTTATTCCGCAGCTCCTGCTGTGAGTTACAAATATGAGCAACGGCACCAGATCAAATACCGGGAGTTACTACGAGTAATCGGTAAAGTACACATCAATTACATGTATATCAAATATACCTTTGGTGTTGCGGCCTTCTTGTCCGCTAAGTATTTGGGGCAGTTCCGCTTCCAAAGGACCCTCCCTTGCAATAAAAGCACTCGGTCTCGGGTTTGGGTCCATTCTTTGACTTCTTCCCGCAACTTGCTTACGGGCGCGGCAACCTCCTTGCCGTCCTTCTTGAAGTTCTTCTTGCCCTTGCCCTTCTTAAACTTAGTGGTCTTATTGACCATCAACACTTGATGTTCTTTCTTGATTTCAACCTCGGTGACTTCACATAGAGAACACTTCAGAATGGTCTTTACCATCCCCTGCATGTTGTAGTTCATCACAAAGCTCTTGTAGCTTGGTGGGAGCGATCGAGGATTCACAATGACCGCCTCATCGTGGAGGTTAATATTCAGCTGGGTCATACGGTTGTGCAACCTGACATCTTCGTAATGTGCTCACCGACGTAACTGTTTTCCTCCATCTTACAACTATAGAACTTGTCGGAGATGTCATATCTCTCGACCGGCGTGAGCTTGGAAAACAAGTTTCAGCTCCTCGAACATCTCATATGCTCCGTGATGCTCAAAACGCTTTTGGAGCCCCGGTTCTAAGTCAAAGCATGCCGCACCGAACGAGGGAGTAATCATCAAGACGAGACTGCCAAGCATTCATAATGTCTTGGTTCTCAGGGACGGAGCGTCACCTAGCGGTCCTTCTAGGACATATTGTTTCTGGCAGCTATGAGGATGATCTCAAGTTCCGGACCCAGTCCGTATAGTTGCCGCCATCTTTCAGCTTGGTTTTCTAGGAACGCGTTGAAGTTCAAGTTGACATGAGCGTTGGCCATTTGATCTACAAGACATATCATTCAAAAGTTTTAGACTAAGTTCATGACAATTAAGTTCATCTAATCAAATTATTTAAATGAACTCCCACTCAGATTAGACATCCCTCTAGTCATCTAAGTGTTACACGATCCGAGTCGACTAGGCCGTGTCCGATCATCACGTGAGACGGACTAGTCATCATCGGTGAACATTCTCATGTTGATCGTATCTTCTATACGACTCGTGTTCGACCTTTCGGTCTCCGTGTTCCGAGGCCATGTCTGTACATGCTAGGCTCGTCAAGTAAACCCTAAGTGTTTTCGCGTGTGTAAATCTGTCTTACACCCGTTGTATGTGAACGTAAGAATCCATCACACCCGATCATCACGTGGTGCTTAGAAGCGACGAACTTTAGCAACGGTGCACAGTTAGGGGAAACACTTCTTGAAATTGTTGTAAGGATCATCTTATTTACTACCGTCGTTCTAAGTAAACAAGATGTATTAACATAATAAACATCACATGCAATTATATAGTAGTGACATGATATGGCCAATATCATAAAGCTCCATTGATCTCCATCTTCGAGGCTCCATGATCATCTTGTTACCGGCATGACACCATGATCTCCATCATCATGATCTCCATCATTGTGCCTCCATGAAGTTGTCACGCCAACGACTACTTCTACTTCTATGGCTAACGCGTTTAGCAATAAAGTAAAGTAAGTTACATGGCGTTCTTCAATGACATGCAGGTCATACAAAATAAAGACAACTCCTATGGCTCCTGCCGGTTGTCATACTCATCGACATGCAAGTCGTGATTCCTATTACAAGAACATGATCTTATACATCACAATATGTCATTCATCATTCATCACAACTTGGCCATATCACATCACATGACAATTGCTGCAAAAACAAGTTAGACGTCCTCTAATTGTTGTTGCATCTTTTACGTGGCTGCAATTGGGTTCTAGCAAGAACGTTTTCTTACCTACGAATAACCACAACGTGATCTTGTCAACTTCTATTTACCCTTCATAAGGACCCTTTTCATCGAATCCGCCCAACTAAAGTAGGAGAGACAGACACCCGCCAGCCACCTTATGCAACTAGTGCATGTTAGTCGGTGGAACCGGTCTCACGTAAGCGCACGTGTAAGGTTGGTCCGGCCGCTTCATCCCACAATACCGCGGAAGCAAGATAAGATTAGTAACGGCAAGTAAGTAGACAAGATCCACGCCCACAACTATATTGTGTTCTACTCGTGCAATAGAGAACTACGATAGACCTAGCTCATGATGCCACTGTTGGGGAACGCTGCGAGAAAATTAAAATTTTTCTACGGTTTCACCAAGATCTATCTATGAGTTCATCTAAGCAACGAGTTACGAGAGAGAGTTTGCATCTACATACCACTTGTAGATCGAGTACGGAAGCGCTCGAGGAGTGGTGATGATGAAGACGTTCCCAACGTGATTCCGATCACCGATGACCAAGTGCTGAACGGACAGCACCTCCGCGTTCAACACACGTGCGGGATTTACGGCGTCTCCTTCGCCTTGATCTAGCAAGGAGGAAGGAGAGTTTGAGGAAGACAACTCCAATGGCAGCACGACGGCGTGATGCGGATGGAGGACTGTTCTCCGGCAGGCTTCGCCAAGCTTATGCGGAGGAGGAGAGGTGTTGGGAGGGAGGGGCTGCGCCTTCAATGGTGTGTGCAGCCCTCCTCCACCCCTCTATTTATAGGGGAAGGAGGAGGGCGGCCCCTCTAGATGCATCTAGAGGGGGGCGGCCAAGGGAGGGGGGCTTGCCCCCAAGCAAGGGGGCCCCTTAGGTTCCCCCTCAACCCTAGGCGCATGGGCCAAGGGAGGGGTGCGCCCAGCCCACAGGGCTGGCTGCCTCCCACGCAGCCCAAGTGGCCCCCAAAGGGGTGGCCCCTCCCGTGGTCCTCCGGAACCTTTCCGTGGACCCTCCATAAAATTGATATGACCCAAACTTTTCCGTGTCCGCTTGACGACTTCCCATATATAAATCTTTACCTCCGGACCATTCCGAACTCCTCGTGACGTCCGGGATCTCATCCGGACTCAACAACATTCGTAATCACATACAAGTCTTCCTATTAACCCTAGCGCCACCGAACCTTATGTGTAGACCCTACGGGTTCGGGAGACATGTAGACATGACCAAGACGCTCTCCGTCAATAACCAACAGCGGATCTGGATACCCATGTTGGTTCCCACACGCCTCGATGTTGTCATCGGATGAACCACGATGTCGAGGGTTCAAGCAACCCCGTATGCTATTCCCTTTGTCGGACGGTATGTTACTTGCCCGAGACTCGATCGTCGGTATCCCAATACCTCGCTTAGTCTCGTTTCGCAAGTCACTTTACTCGTGCAGTAATGCATGATCCCGTGACCGGACACTTGATCACTTTGAGCTCATTATGATGATGCATTACCGAGTGGGCCCAAGTGATACCTCTCCGTCATACGGAGTGACAAATCCGCCTCGATCCGTGTCAACCCAACAGACACTTTCGGAGATACCTGTAATGCACCTTTATAGTCACCCGATTCGCCAGACGCTTTGGTACACCCAAAGCATTCCTACGGTATCCGGAGTTACACGATCTCACGGTCTAAGGAAGAGATACTTGACATTGGAAAAGCTCTAGCAAAACGAATCACACGATCTTTGTGCTATGCTTAGGATTGGGTCTTGTCCATCACGTCATTCTCCTAATGACGTGATCCCGTTGTCAATGACATCTGATATCCATAGTCAGGAAACCATGACTATCTGTTGACCAACGAGCTAGTCTACTAGAGGCTTACTAGGGACGTATTGTAGTCTATGTATTCACACGTGTATTACGATTTCCGGATAATACAGTTATAGCATGAATAAAAGACAATTATCATGAACAAGGAAATATAATAATAATGCTTTTATTATTGCCTCTAGGGCATATTTCCAACAGTGAGTTCATATAATCCAACGGCATAGCTGAGTGCATGACAACGACCTAGTGAACCTTACTCCTCGTCTGAAAAGTCTGCAACGTAATACGTTGCAGCCCGAAAACGGTTCAGCACATGAAATATGCTGGCAATACAACACAGTAGAGCAATGAATAGATAAATGCTATCACTACATCCATAGATGGCTGGTGGAGGCTCTATGGTTATATAGTTTTGCGAAAAGCCAATTTTTCCTACAACAGAAGGAATAAATTTTATTTAACTATCATGGTGGTTGAAACATCGAGAATGGTACCCCCATCTCAATCCCAATTAAGGTAATCATTAACAACCCAACAATTTATTTAGAGTGATGAGATCAAATCAATAATTCAAGTATCAGATACTCAAGATGTCCATAACCGGGGACACGGCTAACCATGATTAGTTTATACACTCTGCAGAGGTTTGCACACTTTTCCCCACAAGACTCGATCTCCTCCGTTGGATTTCTCGCACTACATGGTGTTTGAGAAACGGATGACCGAGACATAGTCTTTTAGAAGTATTAACTCTTTACTCTGGGTGGACAGTTACACCTACTTCCCTCTACTTCTGCTAGCCCACCACTGAAAGAGGTCACACAACATACTCAACTATGCCAGAGCCCATAATGGCTTGTGGCTGCACACGGAAGTTTCTAGCATGAATAATCTTATGATCCCTTTGAGCCTGGGTGGCGGACCGTAGGAGGATCACACGGTATATCCCCGGGATCTCCTAGGAAGACACTGGATTCCCCAGGTGCCCAAAACAAACAATCCACCCAGATGTGTATTAAAGTTGCCACCTTAAGTTGAACTAGTAATTAATAACTCACATCTGTCATGGATACACTCAAACCCAATCCACGTCTACAAGCATAGCATGGCAATATAAACATAACATAGAAGTAACTCCCAGGGTTTGATAATAAACAAGGCAATAGGTTCTACCTCATCAACTACTTCCCAATACCCACAAGTTAAACACATCCTGACCATGCAGTGTTTGAGGATTGTAACTAATGCATAAAAACTGGGTATGAAAAGAGTATGATCAATGTGTTACTTGCCTTGCTAACGATCCGCAAAACCTAGTGAATCATAGTAGCACGCTTCGCACTCCGGGAATTCTATCACAAACAAACAATAGCATACATAAGCACTCAAGCAAATATGCACGGGTAAAACTCAAATAAGAAGATCTAACCAGAAAGTTCAACTGAAGAACTCCGGTTTGCAAAAAGAATCAAATCAAACGGAGCAACGAAACTCGAACTGCGAAAGAAACAAGATCCGATTAATAATCTGGACTAAAGTCAAATTTTACAGTACCAAAATATTGTTCAAGTTGGTTAAACAGAAAGAGGGCTTCGAGATGAAGATCTAGGTGCTTGAATCGCCCGATTCCGATAAACGAGCGAAAAGATAAACTAAAGCGAAAATCAGGGCAGAAATCGCGATCGAAAATAATCGCGGAAAAACCCTGGAATTGGAAAACTGACGAACAAGCTAACGAACGAACGTTCGCTGTCTGCGGCTAACGGGTGAACGGCGTCCGTTAAAACAAACGTACGGATGAACGTCCGCTAAATAACTAAACCGGGAAAAAATAAAACCGATCTAAAATAAAATAATCGCGGGTTTACAAAAAAACAAAACGGTTTTCCAGCGAAAACCGGCTACCTCTCAAGGCGGTGGCGGTGGCGGAATTCGTGAGGTGCCGTGGCGTCCGTGGCAGCAAGGGCTAGCACGCAAGGCGGGCGTGGGTGGTGGCGGCGGATCGATCAAAGGCGGCTAGGATTTGGGGGCGGCTCGGGCCTCCGCTTAAAAAGGCCGGCCGGGCGAAGTCCTAGTCGGGCACGGGCCGGCTAGGTCGGTTGACTTTTTTTTAAATAATTCCGTGCAGAAAAACAAAGAGAAGAAATACTAAACAGACTCCAAAAATCCTGAAATAAATTTTCCCCGTCCTCTAAAAATATGACGTACAAGGTGAACATTTATTTAGGACTCTAATGCAATTTTGAAAAACGCGTATTTCCTAATTCAAATAAAATAGCTATAAAATCCAAATAAAATTATTTATTTGATTTTAATATTTTTCCTCCAATATTTCATCTATTTTGGAGAAGTCATATTATCTCCTCTCGTATATTTTAAATTTGAAATATTTTTGAAGAAAAAATCATTAAAACCAAAATGATCCTTGTTTCAATATTTGATAAAATTCAAATATGAAAATCGTGAAATCCCCAACTCTCTCTGTAGGTCCTTGAGTTGCTTAGAATTTTGAGGATCGCAAACGAAAATGCAATAAAATATGCTATGCATGAATGACCTATGTATAACATTCTAAATTGAAAATTTTGGATGTTACAAACCTACCCCCCTTAAGATGAATCTCGCCCTCGAGATTCGGGTTGGCTTGAAAATAGGTGTGGGTGGTCTTTGCGTAGATCATCCTCTCGTTCCCAGGTGGCTTCATCCTCGGTATGGTGGCTCCACTGAAACCTTGCAAAACTTGATAACCTTGTTGCGAGTAACTCGGCTGGTAAACTCAAGAATCTTGACATGTTTCTCTTCATAGGTCAAATCACTGTCCAACTGAATTACTTCCAGGGGCACTGTATCTCTCAGAGGAATATCGGCCATCTCTGCATGGCACTTCTTCAACTGGGAAATGTGAAACACATCATGTACTCCCGACAGTCCTTCGGGTAACTCCAACTTGTAGGCGACCTCTCCCATGTGTTCCAAAACACGGTACGGTCCCACAAATCTCGGGGCTAACTTTCCTTAACTCCAAAACGTTTAACTCCTCGAAGAGGTGACACTCGCAGGTACGCTCTGTCTCCGATTTCATAGACTACCTCCTTGCGTTTTGAATCGGCATAACTCTTCTGTCGGGACTGAGCTACCTTCAATCTATCTCGAATCAGCTTAACCTTCTCTTCGGACTCCTTAATCAAATCTGGTCCAAACAACTGACGGTCTCCAACTTCATCCCACATCAACGGTGTTCTGCACCTTCTTCCATACAGGGCTTCGAATGGTGCCATCTTTAAACTAGCCTGGTAGCTGTTGTTGTATGAGAACTCCGCGTTGGGCAAGTTGTCATCCCAACTAGATCCATAATCTAGCGCGCAAGCTCTCAACATGTCCTCCAGAATCTGATTGACTCTCTCGGTCTGTCCATCTGTCTGCGGGTGAAAAGCTATACCGAACTCCAGCCTGGTACCCAAGGTCTGGTGCAGCTGGTGCCAAAACTTTTAAGTAAACTGCATTCCTCTGTCTGATACGATGGTCCTCGGAACTCCGTGCAGACATACGATCCTGGTCATATATATCTTGGCCAACTTCACACTAGTATAGGTGGTTTTCACTGGGATAATGTGGGCTACTTTGGTCAAGCGATCCACTACTACCCAGATAGAATCATATCCCGATCGGGTCCTAGGTAATCCGGTGATAAAATCCATGCCAAGCTTGTCCCACTTCCATTCGGGTATCAACATAGGTTGCAGTAATCCTGCTGGCTTCTGATGTTTTACCTTCACTCTCTGACATACATCACATATGGCTACATACTCGGCAATATCCTTCTTCATACCAGTCCACCAGAAATGCTCCTTCATATACAAATACATCTTGGTGTTTCCGGGGTGTATCAAGTATTTTGAGTCATGAGCTTCCTGTACTATCAACTTCCCGATCTCTTCATTATTGGGCACATATACACGGTCCTCAAACCACAAGGTGTCGTGCTCATCCTCACGAAAACCTTTGGCTTTCCCTTCACTCATCTTCTCCTTTATTTCGGCAATTTCTTTGTCATCTTTCTGAGACTGAACCTCCAACGCTGCAACAAAACCTCTAGGGACTATCTCCAAATGTAGCTCCCTGAGATCTTCTACCAACTCCTTTGGCATTCCTCCGCTTACGAGGGTATTGACATAACTCTTCCGGCTCAAAGCGTCTGCTACGACATTGGCCTTGCTGATACGTCTCCTTCGTATCTACTTTTCCAAACACTTTTGCCCTTGTTTTGGACTCTAACTTGCATGATTTGAATGGAACTAACCCGGACTGGCGTTGTTTTCAGCAGACTTTCCATGGTGTTATTTATGTGCAGAAACAAAAGTTCTCGGAATGACCTGAAACTCCACGGAACATCTATTTGGAAAATAAGAAAAATACTGGAAGAAAAATCAACATCAGGGGGCCCACACCCTGTCCACGAGGGTGGGAGGCGCCCCCCCTACCTTGTGGGCCCCCTAACGCTCCACCGACCTCAACTCCCACTCCATATATTCACTTTAGGGGAGAAAACAAATCAGAGAGAAGGATTCATCGCGTTTTACGATCGGAGCCGCCAAGCCCTAAAACCTCTCGGGAGGGCTGATCTGAGTCCGCTCGGGGCTCGGAGAGGGGATTCGTCGCCGTCGTCATCATCAACCATCCTCCATCACCGATTTCATGATGCTCACCGCCGTGCGTGAGTAATTCCATCGTAGGCTTGCTGGACGGTGATGGGTTGGATGAGATCTATCATGTAATTGAGTTAGTTTTGTTAGGGTTTGATCCCTAGTATCCACTATGTTTTGAGATTGATGTTGCTATGACTTTGCTATGCTTAATGCTTGTCACTAGGGCCCGAGTGCCATGATTTCAGATCTGAACCTATTATGTTTTCATGAATACATGTGAGTTCTTGATCCTATCTTGCAAGTCTATAGTCACCTACTATGTGGTATGATCTGGCAACCCCGAAGTGACAATAATCGGGACCACTCTCGGTGATGACCATAGTTTGAGGAGTTCATGTATTCACTATGTGTTAATGCTTTGTTCCGGTACTCTATTAAAAGGAGGCCTTAATATCCCTTAGTTTCCATTAGGACCCCGCTGCCACGGGAGGGTAGGACAAAAGATGTCATGCAAGTTCTTTTCCATAAGCACGTATGACTATATTCGGAATACATGCCTACATTACATTGATGAATTGGAGCTAGTTCTGTGTCACCCTAGGCTATGACTGTTACATGATGAACCACATCCAGCATAATTATCCACCACCGATCCAATGCCTACGAGCTTTTCACATATTGTTCCTCGCTTATTTACTTTTTCGTTGCTACTTTTACAATCACTACAAAACACCAAAAATATTACTTTGCTACTGTTACTTTTGTTACCGTTACCACTACTATCATATTACTTTGCTACTAAATACTTTGCTGCAGATATCAAGTTATCCAGGTGTGGTTGAATTGACAACTCAGCTGCTAATACTCGAGAATATTCTTTGGCTCCCCTTGTGTCGAATCAATAAATTTGGGTTGAATACTCTACCCTCGAAAACTGTTGCGATCCCCTATACTTGTTGGTTATCAAGTCTATTTTCTGGCGCTGTTGCCGGGGAGCATAGCTCTATTCTTTGAGTCACTTGGGATTTCTATCTGCTGGTCATTATGAAGAACTTGAAAGACGAGAAAACAAAAATCTATCCCTCAACTACGAGGGAGGTAAGGAACGCCATCTAGCTCGCACTTGATTCACCTTCATTTTGAGTAAGCTTGCGACACCTAAACCTGCTTCTGCTATTCGTTCTGATATGTCACATGTTATGGATGATGCCACTTCTGCTATGCATGATACTTATGATGAAACTACTTCAATGCTTGATACTACTGTGCCACTTGGTGAATTTCTTGATTAACAACTTGCTAGGGCTAGAGAGACAGAAATTATTGAAACTGATAACATTGATGAAAGTGATGATGAAGACTATCCTGTTGTTCCTGAGGGTTATGTTTTTGACAAAGAAGCTTCTCTAGCTATTTTAGCTTGCAAAGATAGATATGAGCTCACGAGGTTATTAGCTAAATGGAAGCAACAATCTCTTAATGCTAGAATGAAACCTGACCCTGCTTTTGCTACTTCACCTATTTGTGTTACTGATAAGGATTATGAATTCTCTGTTGATCCTGATATAATTACTTTGGTTGAATCTGATCCTTTTCATGGCTATGAATCTGAAACTGTTGTGGCACATCTTACTAAACTAAATGATATAGCCACCCTATTCACTAATGATGAGAAATCTTGATATCTTTATATCCTCAAAATATTTCCGTTCTCATTAAAGGGTGATGCTAAGATATGGTTTAATTCTCTTGATCCTGGTTGTGTGCGTAGTCCCCAGGATATGATTTATTACTTCTCTGCTAAATATTTTCCTGCTCATAAGAAACAAGCTGCTTTAAGGGATATATATAATTTTGTGCAAATTGAAGAAGAGAGTCTCCCACAAGCTTGGGGGAGGCTTCTCCAATTACTTAATGCTTTGCCTGATCATCCTCTTAAGAAAAATGAAATACTTGATATCTTTTATAATGGACTAACTGATGCTTCCAGAGATTACCTTGATAGTTGTGCTGGTTCTGTTTTCAGGGAAAGAACACCAGATGAAGCTGAAATTCTATTGAATAATATGTTGACAAATGAAAATAATTGGACACTTCCTGAGCCAGCTCCTGAGCCTATTCCTAAACCAACTCCGAAGAAGAGAGGTGTTCTATTTATCAGTCCTGAAGATATGCAAGAGGCAAAGAAATGTATGAAAGAAAAAGGTATAAAAGCTGAAGATGTTAAGAATTTACCTCCTATTGAAGAAATGCATGGTCTTAATTTACCGCCTGTTGAAGAAACATATGATCTCAACCCATCACCTATTATGGTCTTGATAACCCAACACAGGTAGTAAAGGTAAATTCTCTCTATAGATTTGACGAAGGTGATATTCCTCACTATAAGTCTGCTAGACAATGCTTAGAAGAGTTTGATAATTTTATTGTCAAACAAGAAAACTTCAATGCTTATTTTGGTAGACAATTGAAATACAATTCCGATACGCTTGAACACTTGAGTAATTACATGGCTAATGTTAAAGGTGAACTCAAACTCATTAGTAAACATGCTTCTATGGTTACCACTCAAGTAGAACAAGTACTTAAAGCTCAAAATGATTTGCTCAATGAATTAAATAGTAAGAAAAATGACTATGCTGTTAGAGTGGCTACTAGAACTGGTAAAATGACTCAGGAACCTTTGTATCCTGAAGGCCACCCTAAGAGAATTGAACAAGATTCTTAGAGAAATAATATTGATGCACCTAGTCCTTCTAAAAAGAAGAAAACAAAAGATGATAGGACGCTGCATGCTTCTAGTGAACCTGTTGCTGAAACACCTGAGAATCCAAATGATATTTTTATTTATTATGCTGAAACACAATATGGTAATTAATGAACATGAACCTAATGAAAATGTCAATGATGATGTTCATGATGATGCTCAACCTAGTAATGATAATGATGTAGAAATTGAACCTGCTGTTGATCTTGATAACCCACAATCAAAGAATCAACGTTATGATAAGAGAGACTTTGTTGCTAGGAAACATGGTAAAGAAAGAGAACCTTGGGTTTAGAAACCCATGCCTTTTCCTCCTAAGCCATCCAAGAAAAAGGATGATGAGGATTTTGAGCGCTTTGCTGAAATTATTAGACCTATCTTTTTGCGTATGCGATTAACTGATATGCTCAAAATGAATCCTTATGCTATGTATATGAAAGATATTGTTACAAATAAAAGAAAGATACCGGAAGTTGAAATTTCCACCATGCTTGCTAATTACACTTTTAAAGGTGGAATACCCAAGAAGCTAGGAGATCCAGGAGTACCCACTATACCATGCTCCATTAAGAGAAACTATGTTAAAACTGCTTTATGTGATATTGGAGCCGGTGTTAGTGTCATGCCTCTCTCTTTATATCGTAGACTTGATTTGAATAAGTTGACACCTACTGAAATATCTTTGCAAATGGCTGATAAATCAACTGCTATACCTGTTGGTATTTGTGAGGATGTGCCTGTTGTGGTTGCAAACGTTACTATTTTAACGGACTTTGTTATTCTTGATATTCCCGAGGACGATAGTATGTCTATTATTCTTGGAAGACCTTCTTTGAATACTGCAGGGGCTGTTATTGATTGCAACAAAGGCAATGTCACTTTTCACGTTAATGGTAATGAGCATACAGTACACTTTCCGAGGAAACAACCTCAAGTTCATAGTATCAATTCTATTGGAAAAATTCCATCGATTATTTTTGGAGGTTTTGAATTTCCTCTTCCTACTGTAAAGAAGAAATATGACATTCTTATTATTGGGGATGTGCATATCCCCGTTGAGGTAACATAGTGTTATTCGAAATTTCTTCGGTTTCATGTTATTCGGAATGAGTTCATTAACAAGACCTGATCAACCTTGTTAATGGATTCCTTTTGATGAGCATGAGAAGGATGAAACTAGAAGGAACAACCTTCTATACCCTCTTTCTTCTTTCTGTTATTTAGTTGAAATAAAGTAAAAATAGTATTTTCTGTCTGTTTTTTGATTTATCCATGCAATGTAAAAATACCCCGAAAATAAAAGTTCTCCAAATGCCTTGAAAATGGAATATGATTTTTTCTGGAATATTTGAGAATATCTGGCACTGAGAACACGGCAGGAGGGGCAAGCACCAGGCCACGAGGGTGGAGGGCGCGCCCTACCTCCCTGGGCGCGCCCCCTGCCTCGTGGGCCCATGGTGGCTCCCCTCCACTTATTCCTGCACCAACACACTTCTTCTTCCTCCCAAAAAAATCACCATCCAGCTCAAGCATGAGTTCTAGCTCATTTTGCTGCGATTTTCGATCTCCTTGCTCAAAGCACCTCTCACAAAATTGCTTGGGGGATTGTTCCTTGGTATGTGACTCCTCCATTAGTCCAATTAGTTTTTGTTCTAGTGCTTTATTCATTGCAAATTTGTGCTACCTAGGTGACCATGTTCTTGAGCTTGCATGTCAAATTTATATGGTTCCAAGTAGTTCTAATGCATGATATAGTCTCTAGGCACATGTAGGAGTAGTTGCTATCAATTTTGTTGAGCTTGGTTCACTTTTATTTGAAGTTACTAAAAATTTCAGAAATTTTTCAGTGGAAGAAATATGCTTAGGAAAATGTTCCAAGGTGGTTCTTCAAGGAAGCAAGGACCCAGGCTTGCAATGCGTGATGCTGACGATGAGCCACCAAGGGACGCTCCAGTGCGGCATTGTGAATGGCCTTCAGAAAACTTTATGGATCGAGCGGGAATCAAGGAAGAATTTAACGCATATTTGCGTAAACCTGATCTTGTGAGCTTCGAGGAAGAAAAGTGCCGCCAGTACCACTATCTCACTAGTTCCTTTGTGAGGAGGTTTGAATTTTCATCTTCACGTAATTATCCAACTGTCCTGTTTGATCTTTATGAAAAATCTTATACCATGGACTTAGAGGATTTTACCACTGCTTGCAAACTTCCACAATGGGGTAGTACTAGTGAACCCCGTAAATCTGAATTTAGAAATTTTCTTGCTAGTATAACTGTGGGGGAATCTAGAGACATAGCACAAGCTACCATAGGGAGCATCCACTTACCTGCTATACATTATTTTTCTCTCTTCATAGGTAGGTGCATAAATGGTAAAGATGAAGCATGTCACATGTGTGTCCCTGACCTCAACATTCTTATGAGTGCTGTGTTAGGAGACAAATCTTATAATTTGGGATCCATTGTTGCACATAGGTTGCATCATAATAGATTTAATGGAGATTTCTTTCGTGGAATTTATGCAACCCGCTTAGCTGATTTTCTTGGTGTGGACATACGTGAGGATGATATTGAGTTCTCTCCTACTTATTTAGACTTTAATGCTATGGTTCACCACCAGTTTGTTGAGAGGAATGAATCACCTCTCCATTATCGCTTAATCTTTGACAGACGTCGTGCTTTCCGTATTACTCTCCCTGCTCCTGCCTTCTTTGAATACCAGGCAAAAGGAAGACATTTTATTACCAGAGAGGAGGCAGATGAGTACGAGAGGAGGGCAGAGGCAGCTCACCGCCACGCTGCAGCTCAGGAGGCGATAGCCGCTGCATCTCAGTACGACCCCAATTACAACTATGGATATCCGCCAGGCCATCCGTGGCAATAAACCAACTTAGGCCAAAAGCCTAAGCTTGGGGGAGTACGTATTTCCCACCGACATTACATTTATGTTCACACACACTCATTACTAGATGTCGGTGCTCATACTTTTTCACTGTAATATCCATGCTAGTTTATTTTCTTTTTCTTGCTTTCTTCTTGTGTGTTTGTTTAACCTTCAGAAAAACCAAAAAATTAGTTGTAGCTTTTAGTTAGTTTACTTTTCTTGCTGTAGTAGTAATAATTAAAAAGAAAACCCAAAAATATTTCCCGTTCTTCTTTTGCTTGTTGGGAGCTTTCCCGTGTAAGTAGTTTTATTTCTTTTCTTTTCTTTTCTTTGGGGGTCGATAGGAGAAGACCATAATTAAATTGTTGAAGTGGCTCTTATATGCATTATTGTTGATTTAACCAAGAGCCCAAATTGCCTTGTCTTCTCCTGTTTATTGAATGCTCACAGATTCCAGCTTAGTCCAATGCACGTGCACTCTTATTATTTTCACATCGTTCGGTCGTGCAAGTGAAAGGCAATTATGACGATATATGATGGACTGATTGAGATGAGAAAAGCTGGTATGAACTCGACCTCTCTTGTTTTTGTAAATATGATTAGTTCATCGTTCCTGATTCAGCCTATTATGAATAAACATGTTTGCAATGACAATTAGAGATCATAGTTGCTTGTGCCATGCTTGATTAGCTATGAGTTATAATGGTTTACCTTGCGTGCCAACATGCTATTAAAATGGTTGTGATGTGGTATAGTGGGGTGGTATCCTCCTTTGAATGATTTAAGTGACTCGACTTGGCACATGTTCACACATGTAGTTGAAACAAATCAACATAGCCTTCACGATATTTATGTTCATGGTGAATTATATCCTACTTATGCTTGTACTCAATGTTTATTAATTTTAATGCATGTTTATGACTGTTGTCGCTCTCTAGTTGGTCGCTTCCCAGTCTTTTGCTATCCTTCACTTGTACTAAGCGGGAATACTGCTTGTGCATCCAATCCCTTAAACCCCAAAGTTATTCCATATGAGTCCACTATACCTTCCTATATGTGGTATCTACCTGCCGTTCTAAGTAAATTTGTATGTGCCAAACTCTAAACCTTCAAATGAAATTCTGTTTTGTATGCTCGAATAGCTCATATATCAACTAGGGTTGTCCGTATCTTCCATGCTAGGCGGGTTATTCTCAAGAGGAGTGGACTCCGCTCCTCATTCACGAGAAAATGGCTGGTCACCGGGATGCCCAGTCCCATGCTTTATGCAAACGAAATCAAAATAATTGCAAACAAAACTCCCCCTGGGACTGTTGCTAGTTGGAGGCACTCGTTGTTTCGAGCAAGCCATGGATTGATGCTTGTTGGTGGAGGGGGAGTATAAACTTTACCATTCTGTTTGGGAACCACTTATAATGTGTATAGCATGGAAGATATCGCCATCTCTTGGTTGTTATGTTGACAATGAAAGTATGACGCTCAAAATATTATTTATCTCTATTTCAAAATCGAGCTCTGGCACCTCCCCAAATCCCTGCTTCCCTCTGCGAAGGGCCTATCTATTTACTTTTATGTTGATTCATCACCCTCTTATTAAAAAGCACTAGTTGGAGAGCACAACTGTTATTTGCATCTATTACTATTAATTTATATTGGGTATGACCATGACTGGATCTCTTTTACCATGAATTACAATGTTTAGTCAGTCCTTGATCTTTAAAGGTGCTCTGCATTTATGTTTTGCGGTCTCAGAAAGGGCTAGCGAGATACCATCTTATTATATCATATCATGATTGTTTTGAGAAAGTGTTATCATCCGAGATTTATTATTATGGCTCATTAGTTGATTATGCCATTGATATGAGTAAACATGAGACCTGAGACTTATTGCAAATATGGTTAGTCATAATCTTTGCTGAAAACTTGAATGCTGGCTTTACATATTTACAACAACAAGAGCAAACAGAGTTTGTAAAAGTTTTTCTTTATCACTTTCAGTTTATCAACTGAATTGCTTGAGGACAAGCAAAGGTTTAAGCTTGGGGGAGTTGATACGTCTCCGTCGTATCTACTTTTCCAAACACTTTTGCCCTTGTTTTGGACTCTAACTTGCATGATTTGAATGGAACTAACCCGGACTGACGTTGTTTTCAGCAGACTTTCCATGGTGTTATTTATGTGCAGAAACAAAAGTTCTCGGAATGACCTGAAACTCCACGGAACATCTATTTGGAAAATAAGAAAAATACTGGAAGAAAAATCCACGTCAGGGGGCCCACACCCTGTCCACGAGGGTGGGGGGCGCGCCCCTACCTCGTGGGCCCCCTGGCGCTCCACCGACCTCAACTCCAACTCCATATATTCACTTTTGGGGAGAAAAAAATCAGAGAGAAGGATTCATCGCGTTTTACGATACGGAGCCACCGCCAAGCCCTAAAACCTCTCGGGAGGGCTGATCTGGAGTCTGTTCGGGGCTCCGGAGAGGGGGATTCGTCGCCGTTGTCATCATCAACCATCATCCATCACCAATTTCATGATGCTCACCACCGTCCATGAGTAATTCCATCATAGGCTTGCTGGACGGTGATGGGTTGGATGAGATCTATCATGTAATCGAGTTAGTTTTGTTAGGGTTTGATCCCTAGTATCCACTATGTTCTGAGATTGATGTTGCTATGACTTTGCTATGCTTAATGCTTGTCACTATGGCTCGAGTGCCATGATTTCAGATCTGAACCTATTATGTTTTCATGAATATATGTGAGTTCTTGATCCTATCTTGCAAGTCTATAGTCACCTACTATGTGTTATGATCCAGCAACCCCGAAGTGACAATAATCAGGACCATTCCCGGTGATGACCATAGTTTGAGGAGTTCATGTATTCACTATGTGTTAATGCTTTGTTCCGGTACTCTATTAAAAGGAGGCCTTAATATCCCTTAGTTTCCATTAGGACCCCGATGCCACGGGAGGGTAGGACAAAAGATGTCATGCAAGTTCTTTTCCATAAGCATGTATGACTATATTCAGAATACATGCCTACATTACATTGATGAATTGGAGCTAGTTCTGTGTCACCCTAGGCTATGACTATTACATGATGAACCGCATCCGGCATAATTATCCATCACTGATCCAATGCCTACGAGCTTTTCACATATTGTTCTTCGCTTATTTACTTTTCCGTTGCTACTGTTACAATCACTACAAAACACCAAAAATATTACTTTGCTACTGTTACTTTTGTTACCGTTACCAGTACTATCATATTACTTTGCTACTAAATACTTTGCTGGAGATATTAAGT
The DNA here is from genome assembly GCA_021605205.1 of Aegilops longissima. Lineage (NCBI taxonomy): Eukaryota > Viridiplantae > Streptophyta > Magnoliopsida > Poales > Poaceae > Aegilops > Aegilops longissima. Next base: position 535,742,232 of record CM038681.1, on the reverse strand, counting down.
TATCCAAGTGTGGTTGAATTGACAACTCAGCTGCTAATACTTGAGAATATTATTTGGCTCCCCTTGTGTCGAATCAATAAATTTGGGTTGAATACTCTACCCTCTAAAACTGTTGCAATCCCCTATACTTGTGGGTTATCACTTGCCTGGATGATAATGCAACTTCATATCATAATTTTTATGAGCTCCAACCATCTCCTCTGCCTGAGGTTCAGCTCCTTCTGAGTAAAGATATACTCCAATCTCTTGTGATCCATGTACACATCGCAACGGTTTCCAATAAGAAAATGTCTCCAGGTCTTGAGCGCATGCACTACGGCTGCTAACTCCAAATCATGCGTGGCATAATTCATCTCATGCGGTCGAAGCTGTCGTGAGGCATATGAAACAACCCTTCCGTCTTGCATAAGTACTCCTCCAAGTCCTAAGCGAGATGCGTCGCAATACACTTGGAAATCCTTGCGTATATCCGGCAAAACCAGAACTGGGGCTGTAGTCAAACGTTTCTTCAACTCCTGGAAACTTGCTTCACATTCCTCAGTCCAATGGAACTTGATGTCCTTCTTCAACAATGTCATCATAGGCTTCTCAATCTTGGAGAAATTCTCAATAAATCTCTGATACGTCTCCAACGTATCTATAATTTATGAAGTATGCATGCTATTATATTACCCGTCTTGGATGTTTATGGGCTTTATTATGCACTTTTACATTACTTTTGGGACTAACCTATTGACCCAGAGCCCAGTGCCAGTTTCTGTTTTTCCCTTGTTTTAGTGTTTCGAAGAAAAGGAATATGAAACGGAGTCCAAATGGAATGAAACCTTCGGGAAAGTTATTTTTGGAAAGAAAGCAATCCGGGAGACTTGGAGTGCATGTTAGGGGATCAACGAGGAAGGCACGAGGCAGGGGGCGCGCCCACCCCCTGGGCGCGCCCTCCACCCTCGTGGGCCCCTCGTGGCTCCCCTGACGTATTTCTTCCTCCTATATATACCAATATACCCAAAAACCATCGGGGAACAGAAGAGATCGGGAGTTCCGCCGCCGCAAGCCTCTGTAGCCACCAAAAACCAATCGGGATCCTATTCCGGCACCCTGCCGGAGGGGGGATCCCTCACCGGTGGCCATCTTCATCATCCCGGCGCTCTCCATGATGAGGAGGGAGTAGTTCACCCTCGGGACTGAGGGTATGTACTAGTAGCTATTTGTTTGATCTCTCTCTCTCTCTCTCTCTCTCGTGTTCTTGAGGTGATACGATCTTGATGTATCGCGAGCTTTGCTATTATAGTTGGATCTTATGATGTTTCTCCCCCTCTACTCTCTTGTAACGGATTGAGTTTTCCCTTTGAAGTTATCTTATCGGATTGAGTCTTTAATGATTTGCGAACACTTGATGTATGTCTTACCGTGGTGACAATGGGTTATTCTATTGATTCACTTGATGTATGTTTTGGTGATCAACTTGCGGGTTCCGCCCATGAACCTATGCATAGGGGTTGGCACACGTTTTCGTCTTGACTCTCTGGTAGAAACTTTGGGGCACTCTTTGAGGTTCTATGTGTTGGTTGAATAGATGAATCTGAGATTGTGTGATGCATATCGTATAATCATACCCACGGATACTTGAGGTGACATTGGAGTATCTAGGTGACATTAGGGTTTTGGTTGATGTGTGTCTTAAGGTGTTATTTTACTACGAACTCTAGGGCTGTTTGTGACACGTATAGGAATAGCCCAATGGATTGATCGGAAAGAATAACTTTGAGGTGCTTTCGTACCCTACCATAATCTCTTCATTTGTTCTCCGCTATTAGTGACTTTGGAGTGACTCTTTGTTGCATGTTGAGGGATAGTTATATGATCCAGTTATGTTATTATTGTTGAGAGAACTTGCACTAGTGAAAGTATGAACCCTAGGCCTTGTTTCAACGCATTCAATATCGTTTACGCTCACTTTTATCATTAGTTACCTTGCTGTTTTTATATTTTCAGATTACAAAAACCTATATCTACCATCCATATTGCACTTGTATCACCATCGCTTCGCCGAACTAGTGCACCTATACAATTTACCATTGTATTGGGTGTGTTGGGGACACAAGAGACTCTTTGTTATTTGGTTGCAGGGTTGTTTGAGAGAGACCATCTTCATCCTACGCCTCCCATGGATTGATAAACCTTAGGTCATCCACTTGAAGGAAACTTGCTACTGTCCTACAAACCTCTGCACTTGGTGGCCCAACAACGTCTACAAGAAGAAGGTTGCATAGTAGACATCAAGCAGTTTCTGGTGCCGTTGCCGGGGAGGCTAGGTAAGCGGCACTCACACCCCGTCAACTAAGCAGTTTCTGGCGCCGTTGCCGGGGAGGTGAGTGGTTGAAGGTATATCTTTAGATCTTGCAATCGAATCTTTTAGTTTCTTGTTTTATCACTAGTTTAGTTTATAAAATAAAACTACAAAAAATGGAATTGAGTTTGCCTCATACGCTTCATCTTTTTAATATCTTTCGTGAGTATGATGGAAAGGAAAATTGTGCCAAAGTGTTAGAAGAAGAATGCATTAAAATGTTTGGCACTGAATCTTTGAATGATGAGCATGATTGCAATGTTGTTAGTATGAACTCCCTGAATATCCATAGTACTAATGATGATTGCACTAGTCATGATGAAAATATCTCTTATAAGCATGTCGATTTTTGTGGAGTGTATTGGGTTTGCAAGTACACACCAAATAGGGAAGATAGATATTGCAAGATGCATAAGCATTTAGAAACTAAATTGTTGCAAGAAAGGCTAGATGTTTGTGCTAAAAATTTAAATTTTCTTAGCTGTACTTGTGAACTTTGCAATGAACACGATCATTTCAGTACCCAATGCATGCAAATTGTTTCATGATCGTATCGTGTCCAAAAATTGCGATGACTTGATTTCCCTTGCACATCATAATGAACTTAGTTTGCTCTTGGGTTATGAAGAAATGAAACGTATAACTAAGGTCATTCCAGGATTTTCCCTTGATAGAGTTCTTCATTTTGATCTAGAAGAAATTTATATGTATTGTGCGGTGAATTGCATTGAAAATCCTTATATTGCCAACTACATAAAGAAAAGAAAACAAATAGAAGATGAAGAAAATACTAATGAAAGGGAAGAGACTTCCCAGTATCCTCCTATTATTTCTTATGATGAATCAGGTAATGAGGAGGAGCCTTCTATTCAACCAATCTCATTAATAAGGAGCTCCAAAAAGAGGATTGAACCCACACATGATGTGGTGAAGAAGAAGAAAATAAAAAGGAAGAGAGGTAAAAAGATATCTCTCCCAAATAATGTTGCTCCTATTATTGTTGTGCCTCATGAAAATGTATCAAAAATATTTGTGGAAGATGATGCACTTGATGATGATCTCGTTATGCCTATTGCTTGTTGTGATGATTATGATTGGGAAGATAATAATACTTCTTATGATCTTGAAAATCTTTTTGGCACTTTCTTGGAAGAATATGAGAATTGCTATACTATTGGTGCTATCCATACTATCAATGATGAGAGTGATTATGCTTATGATATGAAAAGGCCCAAGCTTGGGGAAGCTATGTTTGATGAGAATGACATATTTGAGAATATATTTTCTGAAATTAATGTTTGTCCCAAGCTTGGGGATGCTACGTTTATTGAAGATGATATTTTTAGCCTCCCAAGTTTTGATATGCAAAGTTGTTATGATGATAGCATGCCTTCTACCTATGGATTATAGTGATGAAAGTGGGTTTGGAAGAGTGTCAACTTTAGGAAGTAATTATCCCACTATTTTGGAGGATGTTGATATAATATTTATGAAAGTGGATTTGGAGAGGTCATGACTTTATTTAGTGATCAGTCCACTATCTTGGAAGAGATTTCAATCGATTATGATGAGAACAAAGTTGCTACTTATGATGATTATTGTGATGAAACTTATGCTATAAAAAGTAGTGTGATTATATTTATAAAACTTGTCATGATTATGATTACCCTTTTTCTGAACATTACTGTTTTAATGTGGAAACAATTTATAGTATTCAAGTCTCTTATGAAACTCCCACTATTCCGAATAAAAAGAATTTTGCTTATGTGGAGAGTAGTAAAAATTCTATGCTTGTTGATCATGAAAATAATGCTTTAGGTACTGGTTATATTGTTGAATTCATTCATGATGCTACTGAAAATTATTATGAGGGAGGAATATATGCTTGTAGGAATTGCAATAATATCAAGTTTCCTCTCTATGTGCTTAAAGTTTTGAAGTTATGCTTGTTTTTCCTTCCTATGCTAGTTGATTATTGTTCCCATAAGTTGTTTGCTCACAAAATACCTAGGAAGTGGGTTATACTTAAATGTGCTAGTCATATTCTTCATGATGCTCTCTTTATGTTTCAATTCTTATCTTTTATGCGAGCATCATTGAAATCATCATGCCTAGCTAGGGGCGTTAAACGATAGCGCTTGTTGGGAGGCAACCCAATTTTATTTTATTTTCTTGCTTTTTGGTTCTGTTTAATAATAAATAATCCATCTAGCTTCTTTTTAGATGTGGTTTTATGTTTTAATTAGTGTTTGTGCCAAGTAGAACCTTTGGGAAGACTTGGGTGAAGTCTTTATGATCATGCTGTAAAAAAACAGAAACTTTAGCGCTCACGAGGTTAGCTAAAACTTTTTACTGGAGAGTGCTATTTAGTTGATTATTTTTGCAGATGATTACTAGAAAAATTCCTAAGGTCCACCAATTTATTTTAGAATTGTTACAGATTACTACAGACTGTTCTGTTTTTGACAGATTCTGGTTTCTATGTGTTGTTTGCTTATTTTGATGAATATATGAGTAGTATCGGAGGGTATGAACCATAGAAAATTTGGAATACAGTAGATATTACACCAATATGAATTTAGAATGAGTTCACAACAGTACCTAAGTGGTGATTTATTTTCTTATACTAGCAGACTTCTGAGTTTTCTGTTAAGTTTTGTGTTGTGAAGTTTTCATGTTTTGGGTAAAGATTCAATGGACTATGGAATAAGGAGTGGCAAGAGCCTAAGCTTTGGGATGCCCAAGGCACCCCAAGGTAATATTCAAGGACAACCAAGAGACTAAGCTTGGGGATGCCCCGGATGGCATCCCCTCCTTCGTCTTCGTTCATCGATAACTTTACTTGGAGCTATATTTTTATTCACCACATGATATGTGTTTTGCTTGGAGCGTCATTTTCTTTTGTTAGTATTTGCTTGATGTTATTTATATTAATGTTTAGCATCTCTATTTTCAATAAAAATATCAAGGATAGATTTTACCATGCTTATTTTGCAAGTATACATGTTGCTGTTTGAAAACAGAAAGTTTACCGCTGTTATAAAAATTCCCTAGAAAAGTCAGAATGTGATAAAATGTTGAAACCTTTTGCATAATAAGCTATGATAAATTTACTACAGTGGGAATTTTCTTTCATAATTTTTGGAGTTAGGGAAGTATGATTAATCTTGCATTCTTTACAGACTATACTGTTTCGGCAGATTGCTGTTATGTTTGCATTGTTTGCATATATTTGCTTGTTTAATGATTCTATCTGAGGATATGAGTATTAAAGATGCAGAGGAATTTAGTATGCAATGTTGAATAATAATTTTAGTGATTTGCTACAGTATAATATGATAAGGTTTTTGCATTGGTTTATACTAACTTATCTCACGAGTTCTTGTTGAGTTTGCTGTGGATGAAGCTTTCGAGATTTAGGAAACCGTGATATAAAAGGAATTAAGGAGACTCAAAAGCTCAAGCTTGGGGATGCCCAAGGCACCCCAAGATAATATTTCAAGAAGTCTCAAGTATCTAAGCTTGGGGATGGCCGGTAGGCATCCCACCTTTCTTCTTCAACAATTATCGGTTAGTATCGGTTGAGCCTAAGTTTTAGCTTCTGCACATGATTAGTACTATCCTTGAAATGTTGTTTTATTTTGTTTTGCTTGCTGTTTGAATAATATCCCAAGATCTGAAATTTTTAAATGAGAGAGAGTCTTCACATAGCTACATAATTATTTAACTACTCATTGATCTTCACTTATATCTTTTTGGAGTAGTTTGTCATTTACTCGTGTGCTTCACTTATATCCTATGAGTAAATGGTTGAATGATTTGAATGTATAAATCTGAAATTATATATATGTTTCATATGCCTTTCCCATGAGGAGTAATGCCTTCACATATAAGAAGTAGAGGTGGTAAATTTATTGAAGGTTAGCAAACATTGTATTGGTCACTTGAACAATTCATTAAAGAATATTGAAGGAAGAGAGATTTCACATATAAATATACTATCTTGGACATCTTCTATGATTGTGAGCCCCATTAATTATTCTCAAACCTGAGCAAATTAGTTGAAGTTGGACAAGGAAGACAACATAATGAGTTATGCTTGGGTATATTTGTATACAAGTTATATTGTTATGGATCCTCTAACATGTGGTGCTTGCTATTTAGAATCCTTTGCTAGCAAAAATTTCTGTACTAAGCGGGAATACTGCTTGTGCATCCAAAACCCTTGAACGTAGTTTCTTCCATGAGTATCCACCATATCTACCTATTGCAGTATTTACCTACTGTTCCAAGTAAATTTGCATGTGCCAAACTCTAAACCTTCAAATAATAATCTGTTTTGTATGCCCGAATCGCTCATGTAGCGACTAGGGGTTAGCAGTATCTTCCATTCTAGGTGGGTTATTCTCACGATGAGTGGACTCCGCTCATCATTCACAAGAAAAATGGCTGGTAACTGGGATGCCCAGTCCCATGATCCAAAGATCGAAATCAAATCAAAAATAATTGCAAACAAAACTCCCCCAGGATTGATGTTAGTTGGAGGCACCTATTGTTTCGGGCAAGCCATGGATTGATGATTGTTGGTGGAGGGGGAGTAAAATCTTTACCTTTCTGTTTGGGAACCGCCTATAATGTATGTAGCATGGAAGATATTGTGTAACATCCCAAATTTTCAATTTGGAATGTTATACATTAGGTCATCGTGCATATCATATTTTCTCGCATTTTTCCGATCCTAGAAATTTCACGCAACTCAAGGACCCTCGGAGAGAGTTGGAAGTTTCGTAATTTTCATATTTGGGATCTCTCAAATTTTGAAAATAGGATCATTGGATTATTTAAATTATCTTCATAAAGTTTTTCCTATAAAAATATCTTGAGAGGGAATAATATGACTTTCCCAAACAAATAGGAAAAATGAAGATATTATAAATAAACCAAATTTGGGTTTTGGAGATTTATTTTGCTTAGGCAAAAATGAGCATTTAAAAATATTTTGCATGTATTTTGTTTTTAAAGTTCATTTTGTTCGATTCATTTTTAGGAGTCGGAGAAAATTTGTTTTAATTAATTTGGAGTTCATTTGATATTTATTTTATTTGTTTTGTTTTAAATTAAAAAAAAAAAAGCGCTGGACTGGACGAGAGGCCCCAGCCGGCCAGCCAGCCAGCCAGCCCAGCCGCCCGGCCCATCTCCCTCGTCTCCCAGCCTTGGCCTCCAGCGCCGAGTCCCGCTCGAGGGCAGCAGCCCGCCGCCGCGAGTCCGCCCGACCCGACTCCCGCCCCCCCTCCCAAGCCACCGGCGCCGCCTCTCCTCCCCCTCTTAAATAGCCCCCGGCCCCTCTCTCTCACCTCGCCCGCCGCCCGCCTCTTAGGCCGAGACACGCCGCCGCCCGTCGCCCTCGTCGAGAACACGCCGCGTCGCCCGAAACCCGCCGCCCTCGCCTCCCGACCATGAGCCCGCGGACCCGCCGGACCTCGCCGGCGAAGAGCGCGGAGGTAGCCGCCCGCCCGCGATTCCGATTCGTTTTCTTCCCGAACCGTCCGGTTTTTTTAAAAAATATGTGTTGGTTTTTAAAAAACCTAGATTGGTTTTGTTTTTTTCGGTTTTCTTATTTAGCGGACGTTCACCGAACCGTTCGTTTCAGTGAACGCGTTCGTTAGATTAGATTCTGTTACGAGCGTTCGCTTTTTAACTCGTTCGTCGTTTTTCTTTTAATCGGAATTAATCCGTTATTTTTACGATTTGATTTGGATCTAATTTTCAAAACTGTTTTATTTCTCGCTCGTTTATCGGAATCGGTGATTCAAGCGCTGGAGTTTAAATAACGAAACCGCCGTTCCGACTACCCTACTTTCACAGAGTTTTGCCACTGTGAAATTTTGACCTAGTTTCAGATCGCTAAACCGAGACGTTTCTCTCTCGAGTTTCGACTTTCGGAGTTTGTTTTGATTCGATTCTTTTGCAACCAGGGTTCTTAAGTTGAACTCTCTGGTTAGATCTGTTATTCGAGATTTCCCTGTGCATTAGATGAATACTTATTGTATGCTTGTTGTTTGTCTGCGTTAGATCACCCGGAGTGCGCCGCTTGTTACTTCGAATCTCTAGGACTCGCGGATCATCAGCAAGGCAAGTAACACTTTGATCATACCCTTCTCATACCCAGTTTTATGCATTAGATCTATTCCTCAAACACTTGCATGATTAGGATCTAATTAAATTGTGGGTTTTGGGAAGTAGATTGAGGTAGTACCTATTACCTGTTTTACTTATGAAACCTTGGGAGTTACTTCTCGTTGCTTGTTCATGCCATGCTATGCTAGTAGGCGTGGATTGGGTGAGTGAATATCCATGACAGATGTGAGATTGTTTAATTAATGGTTTATCTAAGGTGGCAACCTAACACACATCTGGGTGGATTGAGGCACTGGTTTCTATCGAGGACTTGCTGTATTTCTTGGACCGCCACCCGGGCTCTAAGGGATCATAAGATTATTCAAACTGGAAACTTTCGTGTGCAGCCACAAGCCAATTATGGGCTCTGGCGTAGTTGACTAAGTCGTCACGAACTCTTACAGGCAGACTAGCTGATGTAGGGGATATAGGTTGGTACGGTCTACCCACATGTAAGGTGCTAGCGCTTACGAAGACTATGTCTCGGTCATCCGTTTCTCAAACACCATGTAGTCACGAGAACCAAGCGGAGGCGATCGAGTCTTGTGGGGAAAAGTGCGCAAACCTCTGCAGAGTGTATAAACTAGTCATGATTAGCCGTGTCCCCGGTCATGGACAATTTGAGTATCCGGTACTTGATTATCATGTGAATCTCAACATGTTACTTCTAATAAAAGTTATTGGGTTTTGATGAGTACTTTTTAATTGGGATTGAGGATGCTGTCAACCATCTTCAATGTTTAACAACCACCATGATAGTTAAATGAAATTATTCCTTTGATGTAGGGAAAAATCAGCTTTATGCAAATGTAACCGTAGAGCCTTACCACCAGCCAAATATGCATGTAGTATAGGCTTATTCATTCATTGCTCTTTATGTGTTACATTGCCAAATATTCCATGTCTTGACCCGTTTTGGCTGCAACTTTTCACGTTGCAGACTTTTCGAACTGACAGTAAGGTGTTAGGTCGTGGTTCTATACTCGATGATGCCGTTGGAGTTGATGGACTCGCTTATCTTCCAAGTCTTCCGTTGTTATTATTAGATGGCCTTAAGCCATATTTTATTCAGTTCCCTTGTGGACAACGATGTAATAAGTGTGTGATTGCTACTCGCTATAAATCCTTGAAATCTTGTGTGGTGTCGACATTCTTGATCGAGGATGACTATCGGGACCCGATCCTAGGTCACACCGATCTAGCATGTAACACATCATATCACTTTGCGGCCTCACGCACGGTATTCCCACGGTGTCGCCTTACCATGGCCGGGACCGTTTATGTCTTTTGGCTCACGTATATGATAGTGTCGCTAGCATCCATATGACGAAGAACCGGGCCGACATGGCTAGTCGTGAACCCAAAGCGGCACTAACCTATGGGGACAGGCATACATGAAACACTTGAGCATGTCGGTCATCAGCGTATGAACTTGGGCTGTAGCACTGGGCTATGAGGACTCCGGTATCCCGGCTGTAGCAGCTAGGCAGGACTCCAAGTATCACCGCGTGACATTTCCCGAAGGAACAGACATAAGAACGAAATGAATCACATGCCGCCAGTCAAGTGTCCAAGCGGTAGTCTTTGGGCTAGCAGGACTCGGTGAACCGGGCTGTAGCGGACTACTATCGCTCAGAAGCACGAGACTACATTTCCCCATATGAGAGGCTGCCAAGGATAAACAACTAGTTTGTCGGATCCCACACATACCAAGCATTTCAAACATACACACAATATGCTCAATATGTGTAAATACGACGTGGCATCACAACATAACTCTACGACTCAGATGTTATACATTAGGCTCCGAAGAGCGAGATATTACAAACATGGGTCTCATGACCCAACACTCAGAGCATACAAGTCAAACACAAGCGGAAGCTAATCATGTCTGAGTACAGACAACTATAAATGGAAAAAGGCTGAGAAGCCTGACTATCTACCCGATCCTGCCGAGGCACAAGATCGTAGGCTGAGGTAACAAGCTAAGCGTCGAAGTCAAGCGGAACTACTAGCGAGGCCGACGTCTCTCGCAAAACATAGAATAGGCAAGCGTGAGTACAATTGTACTCAGCAAGACTTACATCGAGATCTAACTACATATGCATCATTATCAAAAGGGGTGGTGGAGTTTGACCGCAGCAAGCCAGCTTTGACTCGGTGGCTATCTGAACTACGATTGCAAGTAACTCTTTGAGGTGGCGCACACGAGTCCACATATTCACCATGGCAATACACCACTATGGACCCGCTCCGTCTCCCTACGAGCGCCATCCATAGCACTCACGCTTATCTTGCGCATTTTAGAGTATCCACTTTCACTTGTCTATGAACTGATATAGGCAACCCAAGTCCTTTTCCGTGGACACGGCTATTCAATAGATCATGTTAAACCTGCGGGGTGTACTTCTTCACACGCTCTCACCACTTATAAATCGTTTACGACATGTACTCGGCAACCTTCAGCGGAAGCCCAGCGTGGGTGTCGGCCACGGCCTACCTAAACACTCAAGTCCCTAGTCCGGGTTTATCGCCTATTCGGGTTCCATCCGCAGAGTCGGCCGAGGTTTCCCATACAGCCCGAGCGATGTGTGCAGGGTTCCCGAGATACCAAGCGGGCACTTTCGGTACACGACCCACGGTGCCTACCGCAACACAACCCACCCCTAAGGTCAGCGTTGCGTCGCCCCTGACATGCTACAAACACGAAACTACTTGCAACTCCGGATGAGGACAAGGGTGGTTAAGAAGCCGAGAGGGTCAATTAAGGATCCCAATGCGTGGTAGTAACTGTTTCATGGATCACAAACACGAACTCAGTTCACGAGGGCGGCTGCAATGAGACAACCCACCATGTACTCCTACATGGCCTCTCACCGCTACCTTTACCAAATCGTGTTCATACACTTAGCTCACACACAATAGGACATGTTCATAACAATTCCAATTCATTCCCGATGAATCAGACCCGACTCAACTCTAAGCAGTAGCAGGCATGACAAGCAAGCATAATGAGTAGGCACAACATGGGCTCAAACAACTCCTACTCATGCTAGTGGGTTTCATCTAATTACTGTGGAATGACAGGTCATGCAAAGGATCAAGGGGTTCAGCTACCGCAGCAAGTAACACATGAGTCGTTGTTGTCCTAATGCAATAAAATAGAGCAGGAGCGAGAGAGTGGGATTATATCGGAATGAACAAGGGGGTTTTGCTTGCCTGGCACTTCTGAAGATAATAGTTCTTCATCGGTGTCATCGAACAATCATCGTCGGTACATCGTCTACCGGGAGGGGAAGATTACCGGCAAACAAGAGAGAGCACAATCAATGCAATGCACATATATGATGCATGACCAGGTTAAGGTACTGAATTTACCTAATGCAATAGTAATCCAAGTTAGTTGGAGTGGAATTCAAACAAGGTTGAATTCCAACTCAAAATGCTATTTCTAAGATTACCCTAATCATGATTCATCCTATTCAGTGATGTTAACTTGCTCAAACATGCATGATCATGGCATAAACAGATTCTTCATATTTTTCTGATCATTTTTCATATATAAATTATTTCCATCCGAGTTACGGTTGAATTTATATGATTTTTAGAAGTTTAGGACATTTTCTGAATTTTACTGAATTAAATTAAATCTAGAAAAATATATACTGCGTCAGCCTGACGTCAGTGTGACGTCAGCGGTCAACTGGTCGCTGTCGAGTCAAACCTGACGCTGGGACCCGTGTCGGCGTCTAACTAACTAACCTAACCTAATTAACACTAACCTAATTTAGTTAGCCGGGCGGGGCCCGCATGTCAGTGAGGAGAGGGGGAGGTCAAACCAGGCAGGGGTCAACCCACGCCGGTCATCGGTCAGCGGGCGCCGGCGTTTAGCCGCCGGCGAACCCGACGCGGCGGCGCAAGTGCAGATGGCCATTCCGGCCACCAAAAGGGGCGGGGAAGGTACCTACAGAGAGCTGGGGACGCGCTGAAGTTCTTGGTGGGGTGGTTGGAGCTCGGGGCGGACGGTAGAGGCACCGGCGACGAGCTATGCGGCGGCCGGAGCTCGGGTAGCTGCGGGGTTGGCGCTAGGGGGCACGGTAGGCCGAAAGGGTGGGTGCTACGGGCTCCTACGGGTACGGTGAAGACGACTGCGTGCTCGGAACCGAGCCATCGTGGCTGTGTACACGCCGGCGGCGTCTTGATGGCGGCGGCGAGTTTGATCCACGGGGAAGTGGTAGCTAGAGGGGAGAATGAGCGGAGAAGAGGGGATCGACTCGGGAGCTCACCGTGGTTGCGAGGAGGCGTCGGTGAGCTCGGGCGGGCACCGGAGCCGCTAAATTGGCGGCAGCGGCGGCGGGTCGAGAAGGGGAATGGTGGGGCGGCGCCTGGGTGCTCGGCGTCGAGGAACTTCGGTGAGGAGGGCAGGGCGTCCTGGCGGAGGCCGTGGGCGTGTCGGCGGCGAGGGAGGGCGGTGGCTGCGGCAGGCAGGCGGCGGCGGCAGTGAGCTTCGGTTGCGTGAGGAGAGAGAGAGAGGAGGAAGGGGAGGTTGGGAGAGAGTGAGGAGGGTCGAGGCGGCGTGGCGCTCGGGAGGCGTCGAGGCGTCGAGGGACGCAGGCAGGGAGCTGCTGCGTGGCCTTGCAGGCGCGTCTTGGCGATGTCGGCACGCGCCCCTCCTCTGGCGAGGAGGAAGGCGGCGAGGAGGAGGAGGCGGTGGTGGGCTGGGCTGGCCAGGTGGGCCAGCCAAGCCGCATGATCTTGAGCCAAGGTGGGGAGGTAAGCCCAGGTAAAGGCTTTTATCTATTTTGTTTCCTTTCTATTTTTCTGACATTTGTTTTAATTTATTTAAAATACCAAACTAATTTATTTAATTATGCCAATTTTTGCAGGAGCTTACTATATTATTCCAGAGCTCCCCAACAAAAGGGCACAATTTTGGACAATATTTTATATATATAGTAATATATATCCAAGGCAAATATTTACCGTATTAATTCCAAATGCCCAAAATAAATACTTATGAGATCCTGAAAATATTGGTTAGATTGTTAACTCTGTCCAATATTTTCAGAGGGCCACATGAGCATTTTCTTGGATCTTTTTGGAGCGATTTTTATTTAGGTCATTTCCAAGATGATTCTGAGGGTTTCACAAATCCCCATTTCAATTTTCATGGAAATTAACATGATGACATGAATGCCTTAATGCAACTAATGTCAAGCAATTCTAGGGACGTGACAACTCACCCCCACTAAACGAGAATCTCGCCCCGAGATTCAAGACGTGAGATAAGAGGAAAAGGGAGGTCACAAACTATTACAATCTTCATGATCCAATTGCCTTCTCGAAGATGTTGGTTCACTCCATCTTCTTGATCTTGACGTCTTCGAGATCTTCACCCGACACGACAACAGAAAGAAGGGGAAACCCTACATGATTCGATCTTCACGAAGATTAAGCAAACATGATCGACATTACGGACTGAGATGGTGTCACATCTCGAGTTGAGACACAGAATGCATCGAGTGGGATGGAAGAACAACAACGAAGTTTGATTAGTGGTCAACAATTCCACGCTTTAGGAAGATGGTGGATGGTATCATGGTGGCGAGGAAATATTCACCATGATCCCGTAACGGGACACCTCGAGAAAGGTGGCGCAGGAACTATTCCTTAAGTGGCAAAAGAATTACTTTTGATCCATAGATCATTGGAACTCTTTATGCCAGCCAAAAACAATCTGGCGATCATTTGGTGGAGTGCAAAGGAATGGTACACCGGACTAGAATAGATGATGTGGACTATCTTGTTGAAGACAACGCATAGCGGATGATTTGCTTATCATCGAAGGTGGGGGGACCCATGGTAAGTCCACTTTTAAAGATAAACCTGGACAAGGATTGCTGAGAAGACAGTCTATAGCGAGATAGCACAGGGATGGTGCAAGCTTGGAGCGAAATGCAACTGTTGAAAGTTCCAACCATCATATCCTTTGAGATTCAGATCTGGTTGGTGTTAGGATATTTCAGACTCATCACATGTCGAAAAGGTAGGGTTGCAACACAATTGACGAGATGGCGTTGCGAGATTCTCGGGATATGAACTACGATAGCAAGCTCCAAAACATGAGCTGGTTTTGCTACAAACATGTGAACACGTTGTCCTAGACAAGCATGACCACATGGTAGTCTTATAATAAAACACTACCGAGTTCGGTGGGGAGCCATCATCGAGGGTATCGAAGTCTTTACACAAGTCCATGGATTAGATCCCAAGCATAGACTTCTTTTCCTTGATCAAGTCAATCGGTGGCTTGGTGTGCTATGGAATCCATATGGAATGAAGATGATCGATCTATCGAGACCATAGGATACTTCGCGTGCATGACTGACTTGGGATGATTCCAAAGGAACAAAACAAACCTTTCTCAAATTCATGGCGGCAACTTACACCAGATGCACATGAATTAGAGGAAGTCACTACTTTCATCCAAACATATGCTTCATGATCGAAACACGAAGAATTGCTTACACAAGTTTCCAACACTACGTTGATGCTCAACATGACTCATGGGGGAGACAAAATGCTACTGATGGGCTCAACAGCAACTCATCGGGATTTCCATATCACTGGACTTCCACCATCATGTGAACACGTGATAGTATTGGTCAGACCAAAGATGTAATGGTGTATGCTCGAGGGATCAACCTCGAGTAAGGCAACACTACGAATATCGTTGGTTCTGATTTGACTTGACAATGGCCCATATTCAAATCAAAGAATTGGTAGGACAATAGGTCCAACAACTGATCACGAGGACCAATCGATGAAAATATCATCTTTCTTCAACACACACTACACAAGAATACCCCTTTGGAACGAACTAAGTTGGACAAACTTTTATCTTCCAACTCTCCAAGTTATTGTCTAGCTTAACCGACTAGCTCAGGGGTATCCAACACAGATTCTTGGAGAAGGGATGGTTCACAAGAAACCAACCTGATCACGAGCCCAACATAACAGTCAGGAAACAATCCGGTAACATTTCAAAGAAGATATTTGGAAAGTCACGAACCACTGTATGTTACTAAGCTCGAGAACAATCTTGCTTTTCAGGGCAAGACGAAATGATCAAATGAGTGAGGACTTGGCAAGATCCCAACTCATCAATCGAAGTGTGCACCAGAAATAAGGACTAGGTAGCACGATCAGTCTTAGGACGATGGTTTAATAGCCAACATGCTAAGAATGAGAATATGGTCCATTCACTACCAAGCAACAAGTTGCTCGGGGTATTGATTTCACACATCACAATTCACTTGTCGGCTTTCCGGTTGCATTAACACGGAACCGAGAAATGAACAATGATGATGAGAAGTATCGCTGCATCAAGAATTCCTAGGAGGTTGTGCAATTCCCATGACATTCTTTACATAAGATGGCAATACTTCAAGGTAGAACAGAACAAAAGCTGAATTGGCGTTTTGATCTGCGGGATGCAACTACTTTGACCCAATCCTGGAAATGGATGAGGTACTGGAGTTTGTTTCTCCTAGTCATTCTGGAATAGAATGGCTTGACGGACCACAAGGATAAAATGCATCGATGAACACAAATGCACACATACCCTTGGCTATCAATTGATAGATGAAGGTCAGAAGGCATCTAAGAGAACAACTCAAAGGAACATATAATTTTCTGAGTTGTGGATGCACAGATTAGTATGTCGAGCAAGCTCAACATTTCTTCCGGATAACCCATGCAGAAAGGTAGAATTGGCAGATTCACAATTATGAATGGAGAACTCCTCAAGAGCACTCTTATTGTGATCTTTTGGCTCAAAAGAACTTCTGCCATAAGCGGTTCATGGTATTTGGAAGAAGGAGAATACCACGGACTTCGAGGACTATCACAAAGGGTACTAATATCCTAAAGGCACTAGCAAATACTATCAACATGGAGTAGGATGAATCTCGGGTTCAACAACCCAGGAGTAGAATACCTACTACTAAATGGCATCACGGGATGCTTTCGAAAGTGATGGCCAGAATCATCGCACTGGGGATACAAAAGCATTACTAGATTGCTAGGTGACTTCCTAGACACCTAGGGTCATAATAGTAGTTCCAACATATATGTCGAGGTAACAAAATACCTCAACTCACCGATTAGTGTGCTTATTCTGACCAAAGAGGACATCGGGAACAGAAGGAAAGGATTGCAAATGCATCAGACTATTTAGAGACCTGGGATGACTCGGACAGCATAACGGCTGTAAATGCTCAAAATGATTTGAGACATCCTGCAGAAAATGGTGGCATAACCACTCAACAACATCATAACAAGATTCTGAGATCAACAGTTATCATACAGGAGTAGTAGGAACTGAACTAGGGATTAAAATCAACAATCTTAAAGGTCTATGGATTAGCAACACGTCATCCTAGTAGATAGATGAGAAGCCTAGTTCTTAAACCCCGTAGAAGAGAAGAGGATGACTCAGATCAGAAGGCCATGAGGTATAAGGAGTAAAAAGAGCCTTACGTTCCATTCCACAATCAATTCCCTTATATAACTAAAGCATTTCTAGACTCAACTTCACCAGTTTGGCTTGGTAATCCTCTGAGCAATCAGGGCTCGATACCAGCGCTGTCGGGACCCGATCCTAGGTCACACCGATCTAGCATGTAACACATCATATCACTTTGCGCCTCACGCACGGTATTCCCACGGTGTCGCCTTACCATGGCCGGGACCGTTTATGTCTTTTGGCTCACGTATATGATAGTGTCGCTAGCATCCATATGACGAAGAACCGGGCCGACATGGCTAGTCGTGAACCCAAAGCGGCACTAACCTATGGGGACAGGCATACATGAAACACTTGAGCATGTCGGTCATCAGCGTATGAACTTGGGCTGTAGCACTGGGCTAACAGAGACTCCGGTATCCCGGGCTGTAGCAGCTAGGCAGGACTCCAAGTATCACCGCGTGACATTTCCCGAAGGAACGGACATAGGAACGAAATGAATCACATGCCGCCCGATCAAGTGTCCAAGCAGTAGTCTTTGGGCTAGCGGACTCCGGTGAACCGGCTGTGGCGGACTACTATCGCTCGAAGCACGAGACTACATTTCCCCATATGAGAGGCTGCCAAGGATAAACAACTAGTTTGTCGGATCCCACACATACCAAGCATTTCAAACATACACACAATATGCTCAATATGTGTAAATACGACGTGGCATCACAACATAACTCTCGACTCAGATGTTATACATTAGGCTCAAGAGCGAGATATTACAAACATGGGTCTCATGACCCAACACTTTCGAAACATACAAGTCAAACACAAGCGGAAGCTAATCATGTCCGAAAGTACAGACAACTATAAATGGAAAAAGGTGAGAAGCGACTATCTACCGATCTGCCGAGGCACAAGATCGTGGCTGAGGTAACAAGCTAAGCGTCGAAGTCCAAGCGGAACTACTAGCGAGGCCGCGTCTCTCTGCAAAACATAGAATAGGCAAACGTGAGTACAATTGTACTCAGCAAGACTTACATCGATCTAACTACATATGCATCATTATCAAAAGGGGTGGTGGAGTTTGGTGCAGACAAGCCAGCTTTGACTCGGTGGCTATCCTGAACTACATTGCAAGTAACTCTTTGAGGTGGCGCACGAGTCCACATATTCACCATGGCAATACACCACTATGGACCCGCTCCGTCTCCCTCGAGAACGCCATCCATAGCACTCACGCTTATCTTGCGCATTTTAGAGTATCCACTTTCACTTGTCTATGAACCGATATAGGCAACCCGAAGTCCTTTTCCGTGGACACGGCTATTCAATAGATCATATTAAACCTGCGGGTGTACTTCTTCACACGCTCTCACCACTTATAAATCGTTTACGACATGTACTCGGCAACCTTCAGCGGAAGCCCAGCGTGGGTGTCGGCCACGGCCTACCTAAACACTCAAGTCCCTAGTCCAGGTTTATCGCCTATTCGGGTTCCATCCATGAGAGTCCGGCCGAGGTTTCCCATACAGCCCCGAGCGATGTGTGCAGGGTTCCCGAGATACCAAGCGGGCACTTTCGGTACACGACCCACGGTGCCTACCGCAACACAACCCA
Source organism: Aegilops longissima (assembly GCA_021605205.1). NCBI lineage: Eukaryota > Viridiplantae > Streptophyta > Magnoliopsida > Poales > Poaceae > Aegilops > Aegilops longissima. Next base: position 535,723,570 of record CM038681.1, on the reverse strand, counting down.
CCCCTAAGGTCAGCGTTGCGTGCGGCCCCAACATGCTACAAACACGAAACTACTTGCAACTCCCGGATGAGGACAAGGGTGGTTAAGAAGCCGAGAGGGTCAATTAAGGATCCCAATGCGTGGTAGTAACTGTTTCATGGATCACAAACACAGAACTCAGTTCACGAGGGCGGCTGCAATGAGACAACCCACCATGTACTCCTACATGGCCTCTCACCGCTACCTTTACCAAATCGTGTTCATACACTTAGCTCACACACAATAGGACATGTTCATAACAATTCCAATTCATTCCCGATGAATCAGACCGACTCAACTCTAAGCGAGGCAGGCATGACAAGCAAGCATAATGAGTAGGCACAACATGGGCTCAAACAACTCCTACTCATGCTAGTGGGTTTCATCTAATTCTTGTGGAATGACAGGTCATGCAAAGGATCAAGGGGTTCAGCTACATGCACAAGTAACACATGAGTCGTTGTTGTCCTAATGCAATAAAATAGAGCAGGAGCGAGAGAGTGGGATTATATCGGAATGAACAAGGGGGTTTTGCTTGCCTGGCACTTCTGAAGATAATAGTTCTTCATCGGTGTCATCGAACAATCATCGTCGGTACATCGTCTACCGGAAGGGGAAGATTACCGGCAAACAAGAGAGAGCACAATCAATGCAATGCACATATATGATGCATGACCAGGTTAAGGTACTGAATTTACCTAATGCAATAGTAATCCAAGTTAGTTGGAGTGGAATTCAAACAAGGTTGAATTCCAACTCAAAATACTATTTCTAAGATTACCTAATCATGATTCATCCTATTCAGTGATGTTAACTTGTTCAAACATGCATGATCATGGCATAAACAGATTCTTCATATTTTTCTGATCATTTTCATATATAAATTATTTCCATCCGAGTTACGGTTGAATTTATATGATTTTTAGAAGTTTAGGACATTTTACGAATTTTACTGAATTAAATTAAATCTAGAAAAATATATATGCGTCGACTGACGTCGATGTGGCGTCGCGATCAACTGGGTCGCTGTCCAGGTCAAACCCGACGCTGGGACCCACGTGTCGGCGTCTAACTAACTAACCTAACCTAATTAACACTAACCTAATTTAGTTAGCAGGCGGGGCCCGCATGTCGATGAGGAGAGGGAGGTCAAACCAGGCGGGGTCAACCCACGCCGGTCATCGGTCGTGGCGCGGCGTTTAGCCGCCAGCGAACCAGCCAGCGGCGCAAGTCAGATGGCCATTCCGGCCACCAAAAGGCGGGAAGGTACCTCTGAGAGCCGGGGACGCTGAAGTTCTTGGTGGGGTGGTTGGAGCTCGGGGCGGACGGTAGAGGCACCGGCGACGAGCTATCTTGGCGGCGGAGCTCGGGTAGCTGCGGGTTGGCGCTAGGGGCACAGTAGGCGAAAGGGTGGGTGCTACGGGCTCCTACGGAATGCAGTGAAAACGATCTGCGTGCTCGAACCGAGCCATCGTGGCTGTGGCCACGCCCGGCGGCGTCGGCATGGCGGCGGCGGCGAGTTTGATCACGGGGAAGTGGTAGCTAGAGGGGAGAATGAGCCGGAGAAGAGGGGATCGACTCGGGAGCTCACCGTGGTTGCGAGGGCCGTCGGTGAGCTCGGCGGGCACCGGGCAGCTAAATTGGCGGCAGCGACCGGCGGGTCGAGAAGAAATGGTGGGGCGGCGCCTCGGGGTGCTCCGTCGGGGAACTTCGGTGAGGAGGGCAGGCGTCACGACGGAGGCCGTGGACATGTCGGCGAGGCGAGGAGGGCGGTGGCTGCGGCAGCAGCAGCAGCAGCGGCAGTGAGCTTCGGTTGCGTGAGGAGAGAGAGCGAGAGGAAGGGGAGGTTCGGGAGAGAGTGAGGAGGGTCGAGGCGTGGCGTGGCGCTCGGGAGGCGTCCAGGCGTCGGGGGGAGCGAGGGAGGCTGCTGCGTGCGTGGCCTTGGCGGCGTCTTGGCGTGTCGGCACGCGCCCGTCCTCCTAGCAGAGGAGGAAGGCGACAGGGAGGAGGCGGTGGTGGGCTGGGCTGGCCAGCTGGGCCAGCCAAGCCGCCTGATCTTGAGCCAAGGTGGGGAGGTAAGCCTGTAAAGGCTTTTATCTATTTTGTTTCCTTTCTATTTTTCGACATTTGTTTTAATTTATTTAAAATACCAAACTAATTTATTTAATTATGCCAATTTTGCAGGAGCTTACTATATTATTCCAGAGCTCCCCAACAAAAGGGCACAATTTTGGACAATATTTTATATATATAGTAATATATATCCAAGGCAAATATTTACCGTATTAATTCCAAATGCCCAAAATAAATACTTATGAGATCCTGAAAATATTGGTTAGATTGTTAACTCTGTCCAATATTTTCAGAGGGCCACATGAGCATTTTCTTGGATCTTTTGGGCGATTTTATTTAGGTCATTTCCAAGATGATTCTGAGGGTTTCACAAATCCCCATTTCAATTTTCATGGAAATTAACATGATGACATGAATGCCTTAATGCAACTAATGTCAAGCAATTCTAGGGACGTGACAATGACACTGAGCACAGAGCGCTAGATCCATTCGGGTCTGGTCGCTACTGAGAGAATGGTATCGAGCACACGCGTTGGTATGAGGACCACGACCACTAAGTTAAAGCCATAGATCACTCTCTCTTCTCCCTTTCTAACTCCTCATCTTTTCTACTCTCTTTAGGATGACGGACGCGAAGATCAAGTACACCCAACCGGATGAAGGCACACCTTTTGGATTTCACTTGAAGGAAGTTACTAAGTACCTGAACATTGGACTACCAAGCTTCACCGGGACTTTCAACGCCACTCTGCCTGAAGAGGAGCGCTGGAAGATTCATGCTCACGTTCCAGGAAGGACATTCGCCCCAATCACCAAGCCAATAGATAGTGTTTTCAGTGCACCCACTTGGAGTCTGGGAAAGAGCATGGCAGCTCACATCACCATGGGACGCATTGGAGAAGTCTATCAAGAAGATCTCAAGGACACCATCTACCAGATTTGCGGACGCTTGAGATGACAAGCGGGACGTCGTCAACACCAAGAAGGATAGGTCCATTGCAGCTTCCATCCGAGTTAAACCAGCACATTCGGCGCCAGGAGAATCAAATGTCAATGACATGTTGGAGTTGCGAAGGCGAAGGAAAGGATCATCGAATTGGAAGAAGAACTAAAGACTACACGCAAGGACTACATGGGCGAGATCGTAGCTCGGCAAGACACAATAACGATCTTAAATGCGAGATCGAAGAACTCAAGAAGAAGTCGGGCGCTCAGGAATGAAGACCAGTATGTCGAACACCAAATCGACTACATCAACATCGACGACTCGATTCGGATCCAAGTGAACCCGACTTTGAAGACGAAGTTGGGCGGACATCATGGAGTCTTCCACGGTTCAAACTAGTAGAAGTCCCCACATATTAGTAGTATTCCTCCATGTAAACCTTTATAGTACCGCACTTTTGCGATAGTTAGATCGTTGTAACCCTTGTTTGATTGAATGAAGTGAATTTTGTGTGATTTGCTCATGTGCATTTGGGTAGTGATTTCCCCTTAGACCTCATTCTATTCTACTTTCTCTCCTTTTCTAAACCCTTGAGATGCCTCCGAGACGCGACCACGGATTCGTTTTCCGCCAGAGATCACCCAATTGATCCAGCAGCGAGAATACCCTGATTCAAACATTGGTGCGAGAACAACAACAACAACAACAACCCACCGCCACCACCACCACTGCGGATCATCGACTCGTTTCCTTAGACTGAACCCGCGGTGTATTCCATAGAGCACCGAGCCAATTGTAGCAGATGGTGGCTCCGCAAGATAGGAAGGGAGCTGACCACTGCGGGATGCATGATGGTGAAAGAGTGAAGTTTGCAGCACATCAGCTTGAAGGACCCTTGACATGGTGGGAGAATTTCACAGCCACTTATCCCGTGACACCATCACATGGGACCAGTTTCACAAAGCTTTTCGCACAGCCCATGTTTCAGCAGGAGCCATGGCCATGAAGAAGCGTGAGTTTCGCAACTTACGCCAAGGAGGAAGGACTGTTGGCGAGACGTGGATGACTTTAGCAAACTAGCACGTTATGCCCCGGATAGCGTTACTACGGATGCAGCTAAACAGAGAAGTTTCTAGAAGGACTGAATGATGAGTTCAGCATGCCGTTGATGGTAGCAAGTTTCAATAACTACCAGGAGTTAGTAGACCGAGCTCTCATGATTGAGGAAAGCAGCAGACAAATTGAGAACCATAGCGGAAGTATGGACAAGGGAAGTATAACTCGGGATCCCAGCAGAAGCCTCGTTATACCCTAAATCAGAATTCAGTTTCAGCATACCCATGGAGGAGGTAATTCGCACAACCATAATGGCACCAAGAATGGGAGCAGGAATGGAGGAAGCAGCAGACAGAACCGCACCAACCCGTCTACACCATCCAAGGTAGACCTGAGTCACATTACTTGCTTTAAGTGCCGCAAGGTGGGCATTATGCAAATGACTGTCGAAAGGCGAATGGAAATGGCAATGGAAGCTCGGAAAGAAGCCCAACCCTTTCAACAGGGGACAAGTGAACCACATTGATGTGGAGGAGGTTGAAGATCAGCCCGATCACGATGTCGGTAAGTTTTTGGTTAAGTCTTTTACTGCAATTGTTCTTTTTGATCTTGGTGCATCGCATTCATACATATCAAGGGATTTGTGGATAAGTACAAGTTACCAACCCAAGCCCTTAGGTCACCCATGCTAGTAACCTCACCCGGGCAGAGTACATGGCTAGTAAATGGTGTGATCGATTGCCACTAAGGATCGGACACTATGTTTTCCCCTCGGACCTAATAGTTCGGAATCCCAAGGATTGGATGTGATATTAGGAATGGATTGGTTATCAAAGTATGGAGGAAACATAGATTGTACCACAAGGTCAATTTTGCTCACCACACGGAAGGAAGAAGGATTAAGTATGTATCACGGCACGAGCCGAGGAGAGCACAAGTTAATTGCTTAACAGGAGGTGTACGGAAGAAGTACCGATGGTGAAGGATTATCTGATGTATTTCCGGAAGAGTTGCCGGAATGCCGCGGATAGAGACATTGAGTTTTGATCGAGCTGTTGCGAGAACAGGCCCGATATCGAAGCGACCGTCTGAGGATGCCCGCATAAAGGATTTGGCAGAAATTAAGAAGCGATTAAGGAACTATTGGATAAAGGTTTTATTAGCCCAAGTTCCTCACCTTGGGGATCACCCGTTTTATTGGTGGAGAAGAAGGATGGATCGTTGAGAATGGTTGTTGATTATCGTGGATTGAATGAAGTAACAATCAAGAACAAGTACCCACTACCGATGATAAATGATCTGTTTGATCGCTTGCAAGGAGCCAAAGTGTTTTCTAAGATCGACTTGCGATCAGGGTACCATCAGTTGAAGATTCGGGAGCAAGACATACCCAAGACAGCATTTACCACGAGATATGGACTGTATGAGTATACCGTTATGTCATTTGGATGACTAACGCACCAGCCTATTTCATGAACACGATGAACAAAGTGTTTATGGAGTTTTTGGACAAGTTAAATCGTGGTGTTCATTGATGACATTTTGATTTTCTCGAAGAATGAAGAGGAACACAAGGAACATTTGAGATTGGTTTTGGAGAAGCTAAGAGAACACCAGTTGTATGCCAAGTTCAGCAAATGTGAATTTTGGTTAAAGGAAGTAGGATTTCTCGGACATGTTATTTCTGGAGAAGGGATAGCAGTTGACCCCACAAAAGTTGAGACCGTAACCAAATGGGAAGCACCAACGACAGTTGGAGAGATTCGGAGTTTCCTTGGACTCGCAGGATACTACCGAAGATTCATTGAGAATTTCTCAAGGATTGCAAAGCCTATGACAGAGTTGTTGAAGAAGGAAAACAAATTCATATGGACTGAGGACTGTGAGGCAAGTTTTCAGGAGTTGAAGAAAAGATTGGTTACCTCACCAGTTTGATATTGCGGATCAAACTAAGGATTATGAGGTGTTTTGCGGCCTTCACGTCGAGGACTTGGAGCAGTGCTTATGCAGGAAGGAAGAGTTGTTTTGTATGCTTCCGACAACTTAAGCCCCATGAGTTGAATTATGCCACTCATGATTTGGAGTTAGCAGCCGTTGTGCATGCCTTGAAGGCGTGGAGACATTTTCTCATTGGAAATCATTGTGAAGTATATACTGATCACAAGAGTTTGAAGTACATCTTCACACGAAGAATTGAATCTCGACGGAGGAGATGGTTAGAACTAATCAAGGATTACGATATGAGATTGCATTATCACCGGAAAGGCTAATGTCGTAGCAGGCGCATTGAGCCGTAAGAGCCACGTCAATACCCTAATGATGGGAGGAATACCAAATGAGTTAGCCGAGGACCTTGAGAGCTATGTTTGGAAATAGTTCCAGAGGCTATGTAGCAACATTGGAAATTCAGTCGACACTGATGGACAAAATCAGAGAAGCCCAAAAGGCAGATAAGGAAGTTGCCTCTATAAAGGAGAAAATGAGCAAAGGAAAAGCTAAAGGATTTCGTGAGGATGAGCACGATACCCTATGGTTTGAAGACCGTGTTTATGTGCCCAATGACCCGGAGATCGGGAAGTTGATTTTACAAGAAGCCCATGATTCACCCTATTCGATTCACCGGGGAATACCAAGATGTATTTGGATTTGAAGAATATTTTACGGTGGACCGGAATGAAGAAGGATATTGCGGAGTATGTAGCAGTTTACGGCGTATGTCGAAAAGTAAAGGCGGAACATCGAAGCCCTTGAGATTATTACAACCATTGCCGATACCGAATGGAAGTGGGATAAACTAGGTATGGATTTCATCACAGGTTTGCCAAAGACCCGTTCAGGTTATGACTCGATTTGGGTCATAGTCGACCGTTTGACCAAGGTAGCCCATTTCATTCCGGTCAAGACTACCTATAGCGGTGCTAAGTTGGCAAAGATATACATGACCAGAATTGTGTGTTTACGGAGTTCGAGGAGCATCGTATCGACGGAGGAACCCAATTTACTTGAAATTTTGGAACCGGTTACACGAGACATTGGGAACCCGATTGGAATTCATACAGCTTTCCACCCACAGACCGATGGACAGACCGAGAGAGTCAATCAGATTTTGGAGGACATCTTTGAGAGCTTGTGCACTAGATTATGGATCTAGTTGGGATGATAATTTGCCGTATGCAGAATTTTCCTACAATAACAGTTACCAAACCAGCTTAAAGATGGCACCTTCGAGGCTTTGTATGGAAGAAGGTGCAGGACACCGTTGTCATGGGAATGGCCCGGAGATCGTCGATTGTTTGGACCAGATTTGATTAAGGATGCGAACGAAAGTTAAGTTGATTGAGACAGGCTCAAGGTAGCCCAGTCCGAACGGAAGAGCTATGCCGATTCAAAGCGCAGCGATTGAGTATGAAGTTGGAGCAGTATATCTCGAGTATCCCCGCTTGAGGTAAGCGTTTTGGAGTTAAAGGAAAGTTAGCACCCGTTTGTTGGACCATATAAGATTTTGCAGCGCATGGGAGAAGTTGCGTATAAGTTGGAATTGCGGAAGGACTGTCGGGAGTTCATGATGTATTCCATGTTTCTCGATTGAAGAAATGTCACCCGAGATAGCAGAGGTACCGTTAAGAGACACGGTGCCCTGGAGGCAATTCAGTTGAAGGATGACTTGACATATGAGGAAAAGCCGGTTAAGATTCTCGATTATGCCAGTGAGTTACCCGCACAAGGTTATCAAGTTTTGCAAAGTTCAATGGAGCCACCACACCGAGGATGAAGCCACACAGGAAAGAGAGGAAGTTTTGTAAGGACCACCTCACCTATTTTCTAGCCAACCCGAATCTCGAGGGCGAGATTCATCTTAAGGGGGTAGGTTTGTAACATCCCAAATTTTCAATTTGGAATGTTATACATTAGGTCATCGTGCATATCATATTTTCTCGCATTTTTCCGATCCTAGAAATTTCACGCAACTCAAGGACCCTCGGAGAGAGTTGGAAGTTTCATAATTTTCATATTTGGGATCTCTCAAATTTTGAAAATAGGATCATTGGATTATTTAAATTATCTTCATAAAGTTTTTCCTATAAAAATATCTTGAGAGGAATAATATGACTTTCCCAAACAAATAGGAAAAATGAAGATATTATAAATAAACCAAATTTGGGTTTTGGAGATTTATTTTGCTTAGGCAAAATGAGCATTTAAAATATTTTGCATGTATTTTGTTTTTAAAGTTCATTTTGTTGATTCATTTTAGGAGTCGGAGAAAATTTGTTTTAATTAATTTGGAGTTCATTTGATATTTATTTTATTTGTTTTGTTTTAAATTTTTTTAAAAAAACAGCCTTCTGGACCGAGGCCCAGCCCGGCCAGGCCCAGCCAGCCCAGCCCACCGCCCCGGCCCATCTCCTCGTCTCCCAGCTGGCCTCCCGCCCGAGTCCCGCTCGAGGGCAGCAGCCCCGCCACGGAGTCCGCCCGACCCGACTCCCCGCCCCCTCCCAAGCCACCCGCGCCTCCTCCTCCCCCCCTCTTAAATAGCCCCGGCCCCTCTCTCTCACCTCGCCCCCCGCCCGCCTCTTCCGACCGAGACACGCCGCCGCCTCGCCCTCGCCGAGCACGCCGCCGTCGCGGAACCCGCCGCCCTCGCCTCCCGACCCGCCCAGCCCCGCCGACCCGCCGGACCTCGCCCGGCGAAGAGCCGCCAGTAGCCGCCCGCCCGCCGCCCGATTCGGTTTTCTTCCCGAACCGTCCGGTTTTTAAAAAAAATATGTGTTGGTTTTTAAAAAAACGTAGATTGGTTTTGTTTTTTTTGGTTTTCTTATTTAGCGGACGTTCACCGAACCGTTCGTTTCAGTGAAACGTTCGTTAGATTCGTTCTGTTAATGAGCGTTAAGCTTTTTAACTCGTTCGTCGTTTTTCTTTTAATCGGAATTAATCCGTTATTTTTACGATTTGATTTGAGATCTGATTTTCAAAACTGTTTTATTTCTCGCTCGTTTATCGGAATCGGGTGATTCAAGCGCTGGAGTTTAAGAATGAAACTGCCGTTCGACTACCCTACTTTCACAGAGTTTTGCCACTGTGAAATTTTGACCTAATTTCAGATCGCTAAACCGAGACGTTTCTCTCTCGAGTTTCGACTTTCGGAGTTTGTTTTGATTCGATTCTTTTGCAACCAGGGTTCTTAAGTTAAACTCTCGGTTAGATCTTTTATTCGAGATTTCCACATGCATTAGATGAATACTTATTGTATGCTTGTTGTTTGTCTGCGTTAGATCACCCGGGTCGCCGCTTGTTACTTGAATCTCTAGGACTCGCGGATCATCAAAGGGCAAGTAACACTTTGATCATACCCTTCTCATACCCAGTTTTATGCATTAGATCTATTCCTCAAACACTTGCATGATTAGGATCTAATTAAATTGTGGGTTTTGGGAAGTAGATTGAGGTAGTACCTATTACCTGTTTACTTATGAAACCTTGGGAGTTACTTCTCGTTGCTTGTTCATGCCATGCTATGCTAGTAGGCGTGGATTGGGTGAGTGAATATCCATGACAGATGTGAGATTGTTTAATTAATGGTTTATCTAAGGTGGCAACCTAACACACATCTGGGTGGATTGAGGCACTGGTTTCTATCAGGACTTGCTGTATTTCTTGGACCGCCACCCGTGCTCTAAGGGATCATAAGATTATTCAAACTGGAAACTTCCGTGTGCAGCCACAAGCCAATTATGGGCTCTGGCGTAGTTGACTAAGTCGTCACGAACTCTTACGGGCAGACTAGCTGATGTAGGGGATATAGGTTGGTACGGTCTACCCACATGTAAGGTGCTAAGCGCTTCGAAGACTATGTCTCGGTCATCCGTTTCTCAAACACCATGTAGTCACGAGAACCAAGCGGAGGCGATCGAGTCTTGTGGGGAAAAGTCATAAACCTCTGCGAGTGTATAAACTAGTCATGATTAGCCGTGTCCCCGGTTATGGACAATTTGAGTATCCGGTACTTGATTATCATGTGAATCTCAACATGTTACTTTCTAATAAAAGTTATTGGGATTTGATGAGTACTTTTTAATTGGGATTGAGGATGTTGTCAACCATCTTCAATGTTTAACAACCACCATGATAGTTAAATAAAATTATTTCTTTGATGTAGGGAAAAATCAGCTTTATGCAAATGTAACCGTAGAGCCTTACCACCAGCCAAATATGCATGTAGTATAGGCTTATTCATTCATTGCTCTTTATGTGTTACATTGCGGCATATTCCATGTCTTGACCCGTTTTGAACTGCAACTTTTCACGTTGCAGACTTTTCGAATGACAGTAAGGTGTTAGGTCGTGGTTCTATACTCGGTGATGCCGTTGGAGTTGATGGACTCGCTTATCTTCCAAGTCTTCCGTTGTTATTATTAGATGGCCTTAAGCCATATTTTTATTCAGTTCCTTGTGGACAACGATGTAATAAGTGTGTGATTGCTACTCTGCTATAAATCCTTCGAAGTACTGTGTGGTGTCAGCATTACTGATCCAGGGATGACACTGAGCACAGAGCGCTAGATCCATTCGGGTCTGGTCGCTACATATTGGGAACTCTTGGTAGTTATGTTGACAATGAAAGCATACCTCTCAAAATTATTTTCATCTCTGTTTTTGCTTCGAGCTCTGGCACCTCTGCAAATCCCTGCTTCCCTCTGTGAAGGGTCTATTGATACGTCTCCGTCGTATCTATAATTTTTGATTGTTCCATGCCAATATTATTCAACTTTCATATACTTTTGGCAACTTTTTATATTATTTTTGGGACTAACATATTGATCCAGTGCCTAGTGCCAGTTCCTATTTGTTGCATGTTTTATGTTTCGCAGAAACCCCATATCAAACGGAATCCAAACGGGATAAAAACGGACGGAGAATATTTTTGGAATATTTGGAGAATTCCGGAAGAAAAATCCACACGAGGCGGTGCCGAGGTGGCCCACGAGGCAGAAGCGCGCCCGACCCTCGTGGGCCACCCAGAAAACGATTGATGCCCTTCTTGACCGCAAGAAAGCTAATTTCTGGTAAAAAATCACAGCGAAGGTTTCAGTCCAATCGGAGTTACGGATCTCCATATATATATACGAAACGGTGAAAGGGCAGCAGACCAGAACTCAGAAACAGAGAGACAGAGAGACAGATCCAATCTCGGAGGGGCTCTCGCCCCTCCCATGCCATGGAGGCCAAGGACCAGAGGGGAAACCCTTCTCCCATCTAGGGAGGAGGTCAAGGAAGAAGAGGAAGAAGGGGGGCCCTCTACCCCTCTCCTCCGGTGGCGCCGGAACGCTGCTGTTGCCACCATCATCATCACTGCGATCTTCACCAACACCTTCATCATCTTCACCTACATCTCCATCACCTTCCCCCCCCCCTCTATCTACAGTGGTCCACTCTCCCACAACCTGCTGTACCCTCTACTTGAACATGGTGCTTTATGCTTCATATTATTATCCAATGATGTGTTGCCATCCTATGATGTCTAAGCAGATTTTCGTTGTCCTATCGATGGTTGATGAATTGCTATGATTGATTTAATTTGCTTGTGGTTATGTTGATGTCCTTTGGTGCCCATCATATGAGCGCGTGCGTGGATCACACCATAGGGTTAGTTGTATGTTGATAGGACTATCTATTGGAGGGCAAGGGTGACAGAAGCTTCAGCCTAACATAGAAATTGATGCATACGGGAATGTAGGGGGACCAATATATCTTAATGCTATGGTTGGGTTTTACCTTAATGAACATTAGTAGTTGTGGATGCTTGCTAATAGTTCCAATCATAAGTGCATAGAATTCCAAGTCAGGGATGACATGCTAGCAGTGGCCTCTCCCACATAAAACTTTCTATCGGTCTAGTAAAGTAGTCAATTGCTTAAGGGACAATTTCGCAACTCCTACCACCACTTTTCCACACCGCTATATTTACTTTACTGCTTCTTTACTTACAACAGGCCCTAGCTTTTATATACGCTCTCTTTATATTCTTGCAAACCTATCCAAAAACACCTACAAAGTACTTCTAGTTTCATACTTGTTCTAGGTAAAGCGAACGTTAAGCGTGCGTAGAGTTGTATTCGGTGGTCGATAGAACTTGAGGGAATATTTGTTCTACCTTTAGCTCCTCATTGGGTTCGACACTCTTACTTATCGAAATAGGCTACAATTGATCCCCTATGTACTTGTGGGTTATCAAGACCTTTTTCTAGCACCGTTGCTGGGGAGCAATAGCGTGGGGTGAATATTCTCGTGTGTGCTTGTTTGCTTTATCACTAAGTAATTTTTATTTGCTGTTCTTAGTTGTTCTCTATCTTTAGTTATGGATATGGAACACGAAATACCAAAAAAATTAGTTGTACCTACTGAACCAATGGTTGAAGAACAACTCAAAATCTATCACACTGCTGAAGCTTATTACTTGGATCACCTTCGATCCCTATGTGCTCGTGTCGGCGTTCTGGGAACGGGGGTCCCCAGACTTGCCTGCCTGCGGCCTGCGGTGTGGCTCGAAGGAGGCCCAGCATGACCCATCTTCATCAATGCAAGATCAAGACCCTCGCGAGCGGCCAAGCCTCGTGGGGCGGACGACAAGGAGCTTCCTCAGGCACGGCCTCGTCAGGCTGGCTCATGAGGAAGCGGAGAGTTCAAGCGGGTACCTCGCGAGGTGCCCATGGCATAACCATGACGACCAAGGGCGCCCGATCGGTGCCAGCCAGCGTAGTGTCCTCCTTTCCTATTTGGTGCAAAGGGCAAGCGGCGGCGAGCATCAAGCAAAGGCATCCGTTTGGTGCAACAAGACCAAGACCAGCCCAGCGGCTGGAAGAAGTCATCGTGGAGCCCAAGCGGCGTCATCACGGTAACCTTTGGCGGCGAGGACCAACTTTAGTCGGGATAAGTGTACCCGCTGTTCCCCTTCAAAATGGCCAATTGTTGGCGCCCTTCCGCTCAATATTTGGGAAGAGGCCGGGGCCTTCGCCTATAAATAGGAGTAGCCACCCCAGGCGGAGGATCCGAATCCTCATTAAGAAACCAATAGCTAGAGCGGTGAACCCCACCTAGCAGTTCATCGCACCCGCCAAAACAGACCCTCATGAGGCTGTTCTTCCTTGTATTGTTCCTCATCATCCCAAGAGGCAATCTACCACACCACACACCGGGGTAGGGTATTACACCACAATGGTGCCTGAACTAGTATAAATCTCGTGTCTCTTGTGCTGTTCCGTTTAGTAGTTTAGGTCCCAGCGATTGGCGAGTGCGAGGCGGTGGAGGTTGGATCTCCGTCGCACCCGGTGTTGAACCTCAAGGGTCTCACCAAACCCAAAATCCGACATTTGGCGCGCCCGGTAAAGTCTTGGGAATCTCTTTTAAATCGCCTCGTTCTTCCCGACCACCGCAACCATGTCGCGCCCGTCGGGCCCCGCACGGCCTTGAGCCGCCCTCGCCTCCCATGTCGCCCAGACAGCTCCGTCGTGGGCGCCCTCGTCGTTCCCGTCACCTGCCGTCAACGCCGCAACCCGGCCCGGCGAAACGAGCACCAAGCATCGTCCCAGCACCCGTCCATGAGCGGGGCGGCCGCACCGCCACGCCGCTCGCTCACCCCGCTGGTTCTTAATCACGCGCGCCCAGCGCCATGGAGGCCCGGGCTGCCCTCATCGCGACAAGCGAGCTCCTGCGCTACCGCCCGTCGGCAGCGTCTGAAGAATGGCTCGACCGAGTCGCCGAGCTCGTCCGCGCTGCTGAGGCGCCCAGCACCGTCCGTCTCACGCACCGCGCCCTGCCCGCTGGCGGCGAAACTCCGGGCGCCTCGGCCGCCTCCTCCTCAAGCGCCCAGCCCCAAACCGCGGCCTGGCGGAACCCGCTCCGCCAGCGCCGGTGCGGCAAGCAGAGCTGTCAAAGTTCGCGCCCACGAAGCTGCCCGCGCTCCCGCTCCAGCCGCGTCGGGACCTGCGCCACCCGGCCAGCGGCGCAGGAGGCCTGCAAGACCAAGCTCTCTGTCGTCCGAGGCCCCCAGCAGCCACGGCGGGCTGCCGCGCTTCACCTCCGAGCTGCGCAGCGTCGCGTGGCCCGCCAAGTTCAAGCAGACCTGCCTCCTCGCTCACGAGGGCACAGCTGACCCTCGGAGTTCCTCCAGCTCTGAGCTGGGCATCGAGCTGCCAGGGGATGAAAAGGTCATGGCGAACTGGTTTCCCATGGCGCTCAGGGCGGAGCCCGCACTGGCTCTGAATCTGGCCCGAGCACGATCTCTTCTGGGCGAGATCGCACCCGCTTCATTGCCAACTTCCGGGTACTCGTGACCGGCCACCCGCCGTGGCGACATGCGCCCGAATCAAGCAGCAGCCGGGAAACCCTGCAAAAGTACATCTAAGCGCTTCAACAACGCGCCTCAAGATCCCTGGGTAGCGGAGGAGGCCATCATCTCTGCCTTCTCCGGCGGCGTCTGTGACGTCAAGATGAAGGAAGAGCTGGCGATGCATGAAGATCTGTGCACCTCCTTGGAGCTGTTCAACTTGGCGACCAAGTGCGCCAGGGATGAGGAGGGGCGCCTCTCCCTCCTCGAGCTGCCTGCCGGGGATCCCGAAGAAAAGAAGTCCAAGGCCAAGGGCGTGAAGCGCAAGGGGCTGCCGTACTCATGGCGAACCAGACACCAAGCGAGTGAGATCAGCCCAAGTCCTCCAAGGGCGATCGATGCTGCGTGTACCACGACCTCCACACCCACAACACCAATGAATGCCAAGAGCTCTGGGCGTGCGAAGGAAGGGTCGGCGACGCCTGGCGCAGCGACAGGGCTACGACCGAGGAGGAGGAAGGAATGCGGGGCCTTGGGAAGACCGCGGCCCAGCGCCAAGGTGGCGCGACCAACCTTCGAGACCGTTGGCAAGACCCGCCTCGCGAGGAGGCTGGAGGATCAGCCTCGCGAGATCGCCCAGGAGGCACGAGCCTCCTGCGCTGCCGCCACAGCCAAGGAGGTGAGGACCGTCATCGGGGCGAGGGGCTGGGGCTTCCACGAACCGCGTCGATCGCTTTGCATCTGGGCGGAGCTCAAGCCCCAGCCTCTCAGCGCATCTTCAAGCAGTTCGCCCATGAAGTGAATGCAGTCCTCCCCAAGCTCGAGGCCGCGCCCTCTCAGGTGGTCGGCGTGCGCCATCACGTTCAGCTCAGCGGATCAGCTCAAGTGCGCGGCCACAGCCGGAGTTCTCCCGATGCTTTGTTCCCCAATCATCGACAACGTGCTGGTCACCAAGACCCTCATCGGCGGGCGGGCAGGACTCAACGTCTGTCCGTGGAAACATTCAACAATCTTCAAGTGCCTTACGGTCGGCTTCAGCCAACCAAGCCTTTCTCCGGAGTCATCGCGGCTCCACGGTCCCGATCGGGCAGGTCCGCCTTCTGTCACCTTCGGGCTCGCGACAACTTCCACACCGAGCTCGCCGACTTGGCGTCACCCACATTCGCTTTGCCGTACAGCGCCATCCTCGGGTACCGGCGCTGGCCAAATTCATGGCCGTAACCCACCACGCTACTAGCGTCCTCAAGATGCCAAGAAGCGGCGGGGTCATCACGGTGCCCTGTGAAGAGAGAGACGCAGTGTGCTCCCTGGAGCGAGCCTTTCAGGCCGCATCGCTAGAAGACCCAGACCACAGCAGCAGGAGGCCTCCCGAGGCCGCACCCAAGAAGAAGAAGACATCGACCGGCCCGGCTCCTCAAGAGGCAGGCCCCTCAGGGCCCGCACCGGGCCAGGGGGAGCCTCCTTCCATCGCATAGGAAAGCGCGCCCGGCGCCCTCCTCAGGCCGGGCTCGGGGGCTCTCCCCTGGAGGGCCGCCGACCTCGCCAAGGTCACGAGGGAGGCGCTTGGGCACCACGTGGGCGTGCTTCGAAGCACGTTTCCATAGCGGTGAGCAAGGCAAGGAGGGCCGAACCCTCAGGAGTTCGTCAGCAAGGCCATTCAGGAGCTACAGGAGTCAAGGGTCATGAGGGGCAGCCGCCGCCTACCCGCTGTGGCCCCCCATCCAGGCGAGGATGGTGGGCTGCAGCGTCTGTGTCGACATACCAGGCTCAACCGAGCCAGCGTCTCAAGCGCCTCGGCCCTCGCGAGTGGGGCGTTGCGAGGCCCGCCCAGCTACGTCGCGCATGCCTCACGACCTGCCAAGCGTGGTTGCTGCGCACCAGGCATCTCATGGGGCCATCACGGAGGCTCGAGAGGTCAGCCGCCCGCAGCCACAGGCGGAGATGGAGATGGCCCCGAGGAGCCGCCAGCGCCTCCGGATCCTCCGAGGCCCCCAGGCACAGGGGCTCGTGAGATTGGCTCCGAGCCCATCAGTCTACTACACCAACACCCCTTCGTCTCCAACATCACGGTGACATCTTTAAGTTTTGTTTCCGGTGGGAGGCGCCTTGAGGCCGCATTATTCCCGGCCGCGTGGAGTCCGTCCTGCGGCATGTACCCTTTATTTCATGTCATTAGCCTATCCTGTTGGGCGCCCCTCGGGCTGCATCATCCCCAAGCCGCTCGGGCCTGTCCCGGTGGCATGTATCCTTCTTCGTTTTCCTTAGGATTATGCTCTCGCTCCACCATGCTTGTTATTTGGTGCCTTTTCTGGGTGAGCAGAATCTTGCACGTTAAAGGGGGTGCACGAGCATCGCGACTCAGGGCTCCTACCGGCCCTCGGCCCTCACCCTCTGGTCTTGTCCATGGCATGCGACCTGGCTTGCCGGCTGACAGCCGAGACCAACCCGAGCGCCAGACCGAGGGCGTAGAGTTTCATCATCTAACCCAGCTTGCGCGTTAAAGGGGGTGCACGAGCATCGCGACTCGGGGCTCCTACCGGCTCTCCGCCCTCACCCTCTGGTCTTGTCCATGGCATCGCGACACAGCTTGCCGGCGACAGTGAGACCAGCCGAGAGCCAGGACCCGAGGGCGTAGAGTTGCTGCATCTAACCCGGCTTGCGCGTTAAAGGGGGGGGTGCCTGAGCATCGCGACTCAGGGATCCTACCGACTCTCTGGCCCTCACCCTCTGGTCTTGTCCATGGCATCGCGACCTGGCTTGCCAGCGACGGCTGAGACCAGCCGAGCCGGGACCGGGGCGTGGAGTTTCAGTCATCTAACCCAGCTTGCAGCGTTAAAGGGGTGCTGAGCATCGCGACTCGGGGCTCCTACCGGCTCTCCGGCCCTCACCCTCTGGTCTTGTCCATGGCATCGCGACACAGCTTGCCGTGACGGTGAGACCAGCCGAGAGCGGGACCGAGCGTGAAACACCGCATCGGCCAAATTTGCAGGAACACACTCGAAGATAAGGCCCATAGCCAGGCGCAACCCGCCTTGAGGTAGGGCCCCGTGAGCCCTGCGATGGCTCACGGGTACCCCAACACACCTCACGAGGCCTCTCGCGCCTCTCCCAAGCAACTAATGGCAGAACTAACGATCGCCACGACGAGCTCTTGTTCCTTTTGTGGTGAACCTGCAGGGTCCCTCCAAGGAGCACAAGCTTGACCTCGCCACGCAATCTCGCCCGGCCAAGGCACGGACCTAGCGCCGCACCAGGAAGCATTGTCACGACCCTCGAGATAAGTCACCCTCCGGACACACTAGTTATCGCAACACCATCCCCACACTCAATGCAACCCCGTGTTATAGCGTCGCTCTCCATTCTCACGAATGATGGCTTCTTGGCGCCAAGGGGACCCCCGAGCATCGCGACTCGGGGCTCTTACGGACCTCGGGCCGCTCACCTCCTGGCCTTGACCACGGCACAGCGACACAGCATACCAGCGGCTGAAGCCACCTTGGGACTGGGACCTGTCGGCGCAGAGCATCAGGCCCTCGTGAGGACTGAAAGGAGGAAACTGAGCTAGAACGGAATGAGCATCTCGCACTGCTTCATAAAAAGGATTATATTGACGGATGGAGCTACAAACATCTTACAAGCCCCCGTGGGGTATATTCTTGGCTCCTCGCAGGAACAAAAGGCGGGCATCCTAAGGAATCCTAACTACAGGGGGCATCGCGGCAGATGCCATCATCAACAGTGGGCCACCCGGTCCGGCGCCAACCCCATCGGATCAGGGCGGCGATGACTGGCGAAACCCGCCCTGCTCGGAGGCGCGAGCTCGGAGGCTCAGAGTATCGTCGCTTCGTCTCCGGCGTCCTTGAAGAGCTGGGCGGAGTCGCTGGATCCTCCGGTGCCTTCGTCGCTGAGGAGAGCCAAGGGGCGTCGGCCGGCCTCTGTCTCACCAGCGGGACCCGACCACCTCTCCGGGGCAGCACTCCATCCGGCGACCCTCCGCGTCGAAGACCTTGATGGACACCACGAAGCACCATCGTACTCCAGGTGGATCGTGAGGCGCCCTCGTCTGTTGACCGGGCGACCTCGCCCGAGCCTCGAGTCATGAAGACCTCGCCGGGGCAACTACGCGACCTCTGCCCGATTCGCGAGGTGCCGCGGCCGGCGTGCTGCAGCCAGTCGAGGGTTCCCCCGGACGGCGAGGCAAAGAAAGAAGGAAGACGAATCCAGGATTTAGGAGGCGTGGCGGCGTGAAGCACGAACTCCGGCGAGGAGCCTCGGCGTGGACTCGGGGAAGGCGCACACCGCCGTGACCCACCGGCATCGTCGGCGGCGCCCGCTCGTGGCGCCCGGCGTCGCCTCCTTGAGCCGCCAATGTGCGCGTACAAGGAAGAGGGAACCACAGTGGCGGCCGCTTCGCACCGGGCATGGGCGCCTCTGGCGGCGCTCTTGCCACGACACCAGAGGGCAAGCCGCTTCTTTGGGGAGCAGGTCGGGATCCTCTTGAGGCTTTCCCTTCTCTTCTATGGGGAACCGGCGGATCGGAGCCATGGCAACCAGGCAAACGAGGAGGAGGAGAAGCGAAGGATAGGCCGGAAGGGCACGCGCTGTTCGTGCCTATAATGAAGCCGAAGGCCAACCGTCGGCCTCCACGATCACCGGTAATCATGACCGACTCGCATGCGAGGACTTATCGAATCCGGGTGGTTACGAGGCATCGTGGGGAAGCGATCTTGCGCGCGTCAATCAACCGCCACGCTGGCGCCCAAAACGCGAGCTGTTAGGGCCCATGAGGCTTCGCTTGCCCTTCGCCTCTCTGCTCGGCCAAGTTCGGCGCGCCATGGGCCCGGGCTACTATCGGCGTTACAGGAGCAGGGGTCCCCAGACTTGCTCTGCGGCCTGCGGCGTGGCTCGAAGAGGCCCAGACGGCCCATCTTCATCAACGCAAGGTCAAGACCCTCGCGAGGGCCAAGCCTCATGAGGCGGACGACAAGGAGCTTCCTCGAGCACGGCCTTGTCGGGCTGGCTCATGAGGAGGCGGAGAGTTCAAGGCAGGGTACCTCGCGAGGTGCCCATGGCATAAGCCATGACGACCAAGAGGCGCTAGTCGAGCGCCAGCCCGCAGATGTCCTCCTTTCCTCTTTGGTGCAAAGGGAGCAAGCGCGCGAGAGCATCAAGCAAAGGCATTCGTTTGATGCAACATGACCAAGACCAGCCCAGCGGCTGGAAGAATCATCGTGGAGCCCAAGCGAGCGTCATCACGAGCCTTTGGCGGCGAGGACCAACTTTAGTCGGGATAAGTGTACCGCTGTTCCCCTTCAAAATGGCCAATTGTTGGCGCCCTTCCGCTCAATATTTGGGAAGAGGCCGGGGCCTTCGCCTATAAATAGGAGTAGCCACCCCGAGGCGGAGGATCGAATCCTCATTAAGAAACCAATAGCTAGAGCGATGAACCCCACCTAGAAGTTCATCGCACCCGCCAAGAACAAACCCTCACGAGGCTGTTCGTCCTTGTATTGTTCCTCATCAGCCCAAGAGGCAATCTACCACACCACACCTTTGGGTAGGGTATTACACCACAATGGTGGCCTGAACCAGTATAAATCTCGTGTCTCTTGTGCTGTTCCGTTTAGTAGTTTAGGTCCCAGCAATTCGGCGAGGTGCGAGACGGTGGAGGGTTGGATCTCTGCGCGCACCCCAGTGTTCGAACCTCAAGGGTCTGCCGGAACCCGAAATCCGACAGCTCGTGCTGAAACCCCAACTAGCGTAGTTGAGGGCAAATTCTTAGATGAGCATGCCTGTTATGTGCGACACCGTATATCTGAAAAAGGGGAACTTTTGTTAGATCAAATTCATCGTTTGCAATGCTATGCTTGGAATTTATGTTATATATATGATGTTACTTCTTGTTCTGAAAACCCTAAGAAACACCTTCCCTACCAATGTGAGTTTATTGATAATGGAATCTTATCTTCGTATGCTAAGGGTGTTTATAGTTACTATGATGTTCAACAAATTGAAGAATTTGTTGCTTTTAAGGGTGCTTACGAAATTGCTTTTTTGATTGAAACGTATGATGCTACTCTTTATAAATCTGAAAATTTTGCCATACTTAAATATTGCTATGATAATTATGCTTCTAATGCCTATGTTGAACCATATATTGATGACTACTCCGCTGTCCAAGAAGAGACTAATATTTTGCAGGAGTCTATGGAAGAAGAAATTGGTGAAACTGTGCGCTCATTGGATGAAAAAGATGAGGAGGAGAGTGAAGAACAAAAGGTGGATGAGCGTATTGATCACCCGTGCCCACCTTCTAATGAGAGTAACTCTTCAACTCATACATTGTTTAATTCCCCTTCATGCTTACCGAAGGATGATTGCTATGATCCCTTTGATTCTTTTGAAATATCCCTTTTTGATGATGCTTGCTATGCTTGTGGCCAAGATGCCAATATGAATTATGCTTATGGAGATGAACTTGCTATAATTCCTTATGTTGAACATGAAATTGTTGCTATTGCACCCACGCATGATTGTCCTATTATCTTTTTGAATTCTCCCGAATACACTATATCGGAGAAGTTTGCGCTTATTAAGGATTATATTGATGGGTTGCGTTTTACTACCACACATGATGATTTTGATAGATATAATATGCATGTGCTTGGTGCTCCTACTTGCAATTATTATGAGAGAGTAACTATATCTCCGCCTCTTTATGTTTCCAATATGATAGAATTGCAAGAAACTGTTTATACTATGCATTGGCCTTTACTATGTGTGCATGAATTGTTTTTTTATGACATGCCGATGCATAGGAAGAGAGTTATACTTCGTCATTACATGATATATTTTGCTTTGTGCTCACTACTAAATTACAAATAACTGTTAATTAAAATTGTCTTTGATATACCTTGGGATCCGGGTGGATCCATTACTTGAGCACAATATGCCTAGCTTAATGGCTTTAAAGAAAGCGCTGCCAGGGAGACAACCCAGAAGTTTTAGAGAGTCATTTATTTCTGTTGAGTGCTTTTATATAGCTTAAAAACAAAAAAATAAAGAGGGGAACCCAAAACCTTTTCAAAAAGAAAAGCGAAAGTGAGAAAGACAAGCATTGTTGAAGTGGGAGAGCTCCTTGAACTTTGTTCATGCTCACGGCAACTTTGTGAATCTTGATTACATAATTTTTTCAAAAAAATAATTATCCCCTTGTACAATTATATTTTATTATAAAAATAATGTGCCAAGGTTTGCCTTTAGGACGTTTACAATGCTTGTTGGTTTGTACGGTGCAGGACAGAAACTTTGGCTGTAGTGCACGATTTTTAGTTTTATACTGGAACATCAAATGGTTCTGATTATTTTTGCACTCTCTTTATATACAAATTTTTTATTTTTCCTAATTTTGGCAGAAATTTTCAGGTATCATAAGTATGTTGAATGTTCAGATTATTACAGACCGTTTTAGACAGATTCTGTTTTTGAGGCATAGTTTGCTTGTTTTGATGAAACTAACAATTTATATGAGTGGATGAAGCCATGAAAAAGCTATATTACAGTAGACACAATGCCAATAAAAAATATGAATTGGTTTGCAACAGTACTTAGAGTAGTGATTTGCTTTATTATACTAACGGATTTTACCGAATTTTATGTTGAAGTTTTGTGTGGATGAAGTGTTTGATGGTCGAGAAGGTCTTGATATGAGAAGAAGGAAGAGAGGCAAGAGCTCAAGCTTGGGGATGCCCGAGGCACCCCAAGTAAATATTCAAGGAGACTCAAGCATCTAAGATTGGGGATGCCCCGGAAGGCATCCCCTCTTTCTTCAACAAGTATCGATATGTTTTTGGATTCGTTTCGTTCATGCGATATGTGCAAATCTTGGAGCGTCTTTTGAATTTAGTTTTCATTTTTATTTTATGCACCATGCTGGTATGAGATAGTCCTTGGTTGATTTATAGAATGCTCTTTGCACTTCACTTATATCTTTTGAGTATGGCTTTATAGAATGCTTCATGTGCTTCACTTATATCATTTGAAGTTTGGATTGCCTGTTTCTCTTCACTTAGACAACCGCCATTTGTAGAATGCTCTTTTTCTTCACTTATATTTGTTAGAGAGTGGGCATATCTTTTTTAGATAGAATTAAACTCTCTTGCTTCACTTATATCTATTTAGGGAGATGACAGGAACTGGTCATTCACATGGTTAGTCATAAAATCCTACATAAAACTTGTAGATCGCTGAATATAATATGTTTGATTCCTTGCAATAGTTTCGTGATATAAAGATGGTGATATTAGAGTCATGCTAGTGCTATATCCATGGCTTGTGCTCATGTATTGCGTGAGGTTTGAAAAGGCTGAAGCGTGTTAAAAAGTATGAACCAATTGCTCGGCTTGTCATCAGGGTTGTGCATGATTTGAATGCTTTGTGTGGTGAAGATGGAGCATAGCCAAACTATATAATTTTGTAGGGATGAACTTTCTTTGGCTATGTTATTTCGATAAGACATAATTGCTTGGTTGGTATGCTTGAAGTATTATTGTTTTTATGTCAAATGATAGACTATTGCTTTGAATCACTCGTGTCTTAATATTCATGCCATGATTAGACATATGATCAAGATTATGCTAGGTAGCATTCCACATCCAAAATTATCTTTTTTATCATTTACCTACTCGAGGATGAGCAGGAATTAAGCTTGGGGATGCCGATACGTCTCCGTCGTATCTATAATTTTTTATTGTTCCATGCCAATATTATTCAACTTTCATATACTTTTGGCAACTTTTTATATTATTTCTGGGACTAACATATTGATCCAGTGCCAGTTCCTGATTGTTGCATGTTTTATGTTTCGCAGAAACCCCATACCAAACGGAATCCAAACGGGATAAAAACGGACGGAGAATATTTTTGGAATATTTGGAGAATTCCGGAAGAAAAATCCACGCGAGACGGTGCCCAAGGTGGCCACGAGGCAGGGGGGCGCGCCTGCCTCCTGGGCGCGCCCCTGACCCTCGTGGGCCACCCGTAAGGCGGTTGATGCCCTTCTTCGGCCGCAATAAAGCTAATTTTTGGTAAAAAATCACGGCGAAGGTTTCAGTCCAATCGGAGTTACGGATCTCCATATATATATATACGAAACGGTGAAAGGGCAGCAAACCAGAGCACAGAAACAAAGAGAGACAGAGAGACAGATCCAATCTCGGAGGGGCTCTCGCCCCTCCCATGCCATGGAGGCCATGGACAGAGGGGAAACCCTTCTCCCATCTAGGGAGGAGGTCAAGGAAGAAGAGGAAGAAGGGGGCCCCTCTCCCCCTCTCATCCGGTGGCGCCGGAACGCTGCTGTGGCCACCATCATCATCACCGCGATCTTCACCAACACCTTCATCATCTTCACCAACATCTCCATCACCTTCCCCCCTCTATCTACAGTGGTCCACTCTCCCGCAACCTGCTGTACCCTCTACTTGAACATGGTGCTTTATGCTTCATGTTATTATCCAATGATGTGTTGCCATCCTATGATGTCTGAGTAGATTTTCGTTGTCCTATCGGTGGTTGATGAAATGCTCTGATTGATTTAATTTGCTTGTGGTTATGTTGCTGTCCTTTGGTGCCCATCATATGAGCGCGCGCGTGGATCACACCATAGGGTTAGTTGTATGTTGATAGGACTATGTATTGGAGGACAAGGGTGACAGAAGCTTCAGCCTAGCATAGAAATTGATGCATACGGGATTGAAGGGGGACCAATATATCTTAATACTATGGTTGGGTTTTACCTTAATGAACGTTAGAAGTTGCGGATGCTTGCTAATAGTTCCAATCATAAGTGCATAGAATTCCAAGTCAGGGATGACATGCTAGCAGTGGCCTCTCTCACATAAAACTTGCTATCGGTCTAGTTGAAAGTGCGTTATATCGACTAGAGGGGGGGGGGGTGAATAGGCGATTTTTATAAATTCTTCACTGAGGAATTTGCCGGTGAGGAAATTCCTTAGCGAAGAACTACTTGCAGCGGACTAAGTACTCAGAAGTACGCATAACAGAATACAAGCATGGTCATCATGATGAAATGAAGACAATAACAGAGTACAGAAAGCGTAATCACAGGATAACACAAGGTGAAGACAAACAGACTGAAGAATTTGAACTGAGGAAATTGAGAAAGTCTTCAGTCAAAGTCTTCAAACACAGATATGAACAAACACTCAACACAGTAATGAGGAAATGAAAGAGTTGAGGTAATAGAACAAGTAAGCTTGGTGAAGACAATGATTTGGTAGACCAGTTCCAACAGCTGTCTCAGTTGTACGTCTGGTTGGAGTGGCTGAGTATTTAAACTCGAGGACTCACAGTCCGGACACCCGATCGCTGAGCACGCAGCTCAGACACCAAGTCCTCACCGTATTCTCCTTGAACTAAGGTCACACAGACCTCGTCCAATCACTCGTGGTAAGTCTTCAGGCGACTTCCAAACCTTCACAGACTCGGTCACTCGGCGATCCACAATTCCTCTTGGATGCTCTAGACTATGACGCCTAACCGTCTGGAAGAAGCACAGTCTTCAAAGGTAACAAGCGTCGGATCCACGCATGATCAATATCTTCAGTGATGCTCAATCACTTTGGGTTTGTAGGTGCTTGGGTTTGGGTTTTCCTCACTCGATGATTTTCGCTCAAAGTCCTTAAAACTAGGAAGTCAGAGTTTTTCCATCCAAAAAAGCCTTTCTAGTTTAAGATCTACATTTCTAGATATTATGGTAGTTCGACCATGAATTTTTTGTTTGGTACCTCTGGAATATGAGTGTGTGACTTGTTAGAATTGATCCTATTGATAATACATAGAAAGGGCCTGTTATCTCTATCAAGATGATTCTAATTCGTCAGATATTATTTATTCTAGTATCTGGAACACGAATGGGATGCTCTTAAATGACAAGTGTCAGTTTCTCTCGGAGCAGCCAACCAGCTAGTGGTTGTAGGGGTGGCTATTTATAGCCTAGGGAGCAGCCCGACATGATAAGACATAAATGCCCTTCAATGATATGACCGTTAGGTGGATAAGATATTTTGGGACAGGTGGCAAGCGCACAACAACGGTCGGAAATTTTACCTCAAATTCCCAGGGGCTATCATGTTCCTCCTTGTAGGCAATCCGCCTTTGGCGAATTCCTAACTCCTCGGTCGAACAAATTTCTTAGCGACCGGAAGAACTTCGTCTCATCCTTTGAAGAAATTGACTGAACTGTATGAGATTTCAAAGGCTTCACTTGAAGGGATTGGTAGGTGTAGGATTTTGAGTTGAGCATCACATGGAAATTTTTCCTCGGTATTTCCTCGACCCCTTTAACGATGCGGTGTGTCCTATGACTCAAGAAAGAGAAAAACGAAACTACGAAAACAAAAGTCTTCACGCTTCATGTTCCTCAAATGAATACCAAGTCTTCAAGGTCACACCAATTTCTTCACTTTCAAAGTCTTCAGAATACCAAAGTCTTTAATCGAAGAACTTCATTTTTATGGGTCGGCTTTCTCTGTAAATATCAAACTCCTCATAGACTTATAGACCTGTGTACACTCATAAACACATTAGACCCTTAACCTATAAGTCTTCAATACACCAAAATCACTAAGGGGCACTAGATGCACTTACAATCTCCCCCTTTTTGGTGATTGATGACAATATAGGTTAAGTTTTCAACGAGGATAAACATATGAAGTGTAAATACTGATATTGAGGAATTTGATTGCAAGATATAGAAGAACTCCCCCTGAAGATGTGCATAGTGAGGATTTTGCTTTTGAGGCAATGCACATTTGAAGAGTTGAATTATGGAGATCTCCCCCTATATCTTGTAATTCATACACGCATTTGACATATAATATGAAGAATTTGAAATGCATGATGAAATATGGTGGTGATGTAATTCAGCATCGTGTATTAACATATAATGAGGAAAAAGCATGCAGAGAAAACATCAAAAGTATCAGAGCACCATCGGGTTTAAGATTACAACTCGATCCAATAAAAGTTTCAGAAGAGCGAGAGTTGTAACTTAGCAAAAAAACGCCCATAACGCCCATATAATAGACCCGCTTGAAGACTAACTCAAATTTCTCCCCCTTTGTCATCGAATGACCAAAAGGATCGGCGAGGACTAACGCCTCAAGAATATCAAGTTGATGGAGGAGCGCCAGCGTTGTCGGGGTCGGTTGTCGTAGTAGGGCCTGCCGCAGTGTCGTCCAAGTCTTCATTTTCATCAGTGTCGCGCGATGAAGAACAGGAGCTGGCCACCAAGGAAGGAACCTTGACCTTCTTGTATTTCTTCGGTGGAGGTGCAGACCTGTCAAATTCTTCCTTCAAACCCATTTTCTTCAGATCTTCTTCGCTGTAGACATGAGATAGAACAGCCCAGGTACGGTTGAAGGTTTCATGGAGGTAGTATTGGGTTTTCTTCACTGCATTGTGTGTTGAGGTCATGTTGTGAAGAACTGAACCAAACTGACGCTTGACCCTTTTATGATTGCGATCAACTTTTTGATGAAGACTGAGGAGTAACTCACGATCAGTCATCACCACAGTCTTTGTGGCTTGAGGATTTTGCTTGGCAGAGTTGTTGGCGGCAGAGTCATGTGTGGCTGAGTCATCATTTGTGGAGTAGGATGCAGCCTTGCGGAATTGACCATCTAATGGACGAATGCCTTCATCTATCACAGCAGTTGCCTTGCCTTTGTCATCACCGAGGAAAATGTCCGTTTGAGGACTTCAATCGAGGCAAGTAGCTGCAAGTGGTTGAGTATCAGCCTTGTAATTGAGTGAAGACCTTGTCCCGATGAACCTCATAATCCATGGTGCATAAGGCTTCACTCAAATGGTGACATAGCTATATTAGCGAGTCCTCATGAAGAAATCATGGAAGTTGACGGAACGCCATGAATGATATTGAAAAGCATATTCTTCATGATGCCAACGACTTCTTCATCATTGGAGTCATGGCCTTTGATAGGACTCATTGTCTTCGTCGAAATGCGGTAGACAGTCAAGGCACATCTGATAATTCCTTGACGAGGAATTTGGTTCGAGGGACCTGCCCTGGCTTCAAATGCTTCATCGGCACTTGCATGTAATGATTTGTAAGCTCAGGTTCATTGTAGATGCAACGAGCACCTTCAAGGGGAGGACTGAGTGGGAGGGCACGACAAGGTTGTCAAAATCATGATCCTGAATCGGATCGGAGGTGTTCTCGTAGGATCGCAAATCGTAGAATCGGCATAGAATCTAAGATCCTACCTGATTCTACCAAAAAGTACGTTTTCGTAATTTCCCATTTATTTAAAAGGTTGGATGAGTGTATATGTTACAGTTTACAACCTATTTTGAATAATTAATGCATATCCTTGTACATGAACATGTTTTCAATATAAAATTAACAAAACAAGCCATGAAAAATAAATATCAAAATATTCTGAACCTCAAATTAAAAGTGGCATACTGACATGTCCAAAAGCAAACAAAGGGCGTCCAATCCAAATTTTCGACAAGCACAAAGGTTTTAACCAACTAGAAATAGAAGCCAACTTAATCAGTACAAGTCGTCTAAGTTGATATCATCGTCCTCATTCATAGGTGGTATTATACCACTAGAACTCCCAACACAGTAGGAGGAAGGCCCTGAATTGTTGCCATCAAGAACATTTTGCTCGCTGGTATTGTTGTTTTCACCATCAGCATCCTCATAAGTAGGTGCATCAAGATCTTGATCCACCCCGAGATCACCATCACCTATGAAAAATCCAAAATAATAGTCAGTAACTATGTATAAGGAACATGGAAGAATAATAAACTTGCTTCATCAAAAGAACTTTTCGTACGTGTTTCAGCCAGGCAGTTGACAATATTTTCTACATCATTTTCAATGTCACTTTCATTTTCTTTGTCCATAGCAGCTTCGTTATGAGCAATCCTCTCAAGAGAACGGATCCATTCCTTTTGTGGAGGAAGGACAGGCTCTTCTTTTTCAGTTATCCATTCATCATCAGAAGAGACATCATCAATATCATATTCCACAACCTGTCTTTGCCTTCTGCGTTGTCTGCTCATCAGTTTGGAATTGTACATGAAAAAAACTAAATCATTCATCCTATCATGGTGCAGACGATTTATTTTCTTTGAGTGAACCTACACAAGGTTGAGAAGTTCGCATTAGTATATATTTCATATAATATCGCCTAGACTAGAGAGTGCATTACATTGATTCTTACTTGCTCAAATGTACTCCAGTTCCGCTCACAACCTGACGAACTACAAGTTAAGATCAGTACTCTGATTGCAAACCTCTGCAACTCAGGGCAATCATCTCCATACGAATCCCACCAATCAGCTGGCTTTTTTTTGTTCTTGTCATAATAGCCGATTGCATTCCAAATAGGCCCTCGGCACTCCTAAATGAATCAATCTGCAGATCTATCTTGACCCTTTCATCTAAATCTGGAACCATCTTTTCAAGACAAATGTACAGGCCACGTTTTACTTCAGCCGGCTTGAAATTATCACTATAGTGGTATTGTGGATTCAAATAATATGCAGCAGCATGCAAAGGCCTATGAAGTTGTGTACGCCATCTCTCATCAATTATATTAAATATTGGATTGTAGCTGATCAAGAAAATTGAAATGGTCAAACTTAACTACAATAAGATTAAGATAGCATATCTATAAGCTGCAATTAAGAATTACTAAGTTAGTACAGTAACATACCTTTTCTTCACATTGTTAAAATTTTGCTTTATTTTATCTTTTGCACAATCCATCTCATCATAGATGAACGGCATTGCTGGCTTCTCATCTGAATCCACCAATCGAAGAACTTCTATAATTGGGAGTGCAGCCTTTAGACATGTGGCAACATTAGGCCAAAACCCACGGCTATCCAAAACAATTACTTGAACGACCTTCCCTTCTGCAGAATTAAATCTACTACCCCTCCACTTTGTTGAAGTGAACATATTGATTAATGCGCCCTTGTGCTCATGCAGACAACCCAAAGTCAAATAGGCAGTAGCAAATCTTGTCACTGCTGGCCTAACTAAATCCTTCCCTCCAGTGAACTCTCTCAACCAAGAAAGAACCATTGTTCTAGAATAAATATACGTGGTGATTTTTCTGCCCTTTGTAATGGTTGTCTGATGCATCTTAATTTTCTTTTCAAAATCCTCAAGAATTAAATCAATACAATGAGCTGCACATGGAGTCCAAATATTTTTTTCC
This sequence comes from Aegilops longissima, assembly GCA_021605205.1. Taxonomy (NCBI): domain Eukaryota; kingdom Viridiplantae; phylum Streptophyta; class Magnoliopsida; order Poales; family Poaceae; genus Aegilops; species Aegilops longissima. The sequence goes on along the minus strand of CM038681.1, from coordinate 535,693,872 downwards.
TCTTTTCCGTCAATAGCTCACCAACTGCTTTATAGTTAGCGACATTGTCCGTTACAATTTGAACAACATTATCTTCTCCTACTTGCTCAACAATATCATCTAACATTTCAAACACTTTGTCCGCTGTCTTGGAAATGTCAGAAGTATCGACTGAGGCGAGAAAGACAATACCTTTGGGGCTATTCACTAAAAAGTTGCAGATGGACCTTTTCTTTTTATCTGTCCATCCATCAGACATAATTGTACATCCTGTCTTTTTCCACTCTTCTTTGTATTCAGAGAGCAAATTCATTGTTCTCTTAACTTCCAGCTTGAGAAATTTTACCCTCACTTCATGATATGATGGAGGTTTAAAACCTTTACCAAAGTTTCCAATCATTTCAATCATCTTTATAAATTCTGGGTCCTTGACAACATTAAATGAGATAGAATTGGTATAGAAGACCCGAAAAATTTGAGCACAAACCTCTTCTCTCTCTTCTTTCTTGTAAAACGGATTCACCGTTGTTTGGGCTCTGTGCTTGTTAGAGAAACGATTTGTCGCAGCCTCATCTTCATTGTTATCCCGTCTCCTCCATTTCTGTGTTAAACTTCCTCTTATTTGCATCATTCGTCTCTGCTTGGACCCCCAGAAGTTTGAGAAACTTTTTTTGAACATCATCGGGAACTTCTTCACAAGGCTCGACATTAAACCTTGTCCCAGCCAAGTGATGCTTCAGTCTGTAGACACCTCCACCTTTAACTAGAAGGCAATATTTGCATCTTGTTGTCCTCTTCTCAGCATCAACTTCTTCTCCATGTTCCCAGCTAGGGTCAGTCCAATTCCCACGAGCATTCCTCCTCTTAGGCTTACTACTTTCGGTTGGGACAACAGTTGACATTTTTCCTTGTACAAGTAAAAGATTTACAAGAGTTAGATAACAAGCTAGCTTATTTAATCTTCTACGTAGTTCATCAATTAGTAAATACGTACTAGTAGGTAGTAGCTAACCTGTGCAAGTGTGCCACGAATCAAGGATGTTCCTCAATCTTTGATGGCTGCTGTTTCACTAGTCGTCAATAGTGATTAAGAGGAGTAAGAGGACGAGCTACCTATCTAATCTAATTATTTAATCTTGAACATGCTTCATCAGTATGTACGTACGTACATACCAGTAGTAGTAGTAGTAGCTAAACTGTGCAACGAATGAAAGATGTTACTCGCTCTTTGAGTGTTGCTGCTTCACTCGTCGTCGATGGAGAGCGTGCTGAAGACGATCACACGTGGAACACTGGCAGCCAACACTCGTCGAGGAAGCCATGCGTGTTGCCGACGGCCAGCGGCCGACGGCCTGTAGCCCTAGAAGCCGCCAGAGAGAGAAAATGAGAACAGGAGAGGAATACGAGCAGACGGCCACCACAGATCGGGAAGGAATTTAGGGTAAAATATTGAAGCTGGACCAGACTATCCACCGTTCAACATGGATAGACGGCCAAGATTGAAATAAAAGTTTTAGTCACTCAGGATCTATACTGGCTCGCGATTCCACACGACCCCACGACTTGAAGCGCGATCCAGTAGCGACCCTACTGTATACGATCTTTTAAACGACTTGGGTCGTATTGCCTTGTGTAGAATCTCATAATCGTAAGATTCTAAGACTAAAATCTAGATTTTGACAACCTCGGGGCACGAAGCAATTCAGTTGCTGGTGCCTTGTAGTGAGTATTTTCTGACATCCAGTCCAGCACCCATGAGTTCACATCTTTAGAATCTCCGGTGATGTGCAGCGTCGCATAGAACTAAAGAATGAGTTCTTCATTCCAATCACATATATCAGGCAGAAGTTTAACAATCCAGCATCGTAAAGAACACTGAGGACTGGCTCGAAGCCCGGCAAAGACTCCATGTCCACGTGAGGAATATGTGCATGATCGAAGACTTTGTCTTTGTTGAATAGCACAGAGGAATAAAAATTGGCTTGACTAGCAGTCCAGAAACGCCTCTTCCTTATGCGAGCAGAGTCATATAGGTTGTAGTCAGTGAAGAATACATGCTCGCCGAAGAAATCTTCAGCCTTGAAATTTTGCTTGCTTGAGAATGGATCCTTTGGCTTTGGAAGTGGAGTGTCAGTGAGTTGCATCACGACCTCAGGAATCGCAATCTCAGGTTCTTCAGGCTGAGGAATTTCTGGTTCCTCTTCAGTGGCAGTCTGTGTGTACAAAGGATCAGTAGCAGCAGGTTCTTCAGCACTAGTGGCTGGAATTTCTTCATGCACACACGAGGTGGGGTGAGTTTCTTCAGAGCCCAGTTGAACGGTTGATGCAGGGGACTGCGGTATTTGTTGTAGTGGGGTGAAGAGTGGAGAATTGGGGTGCTTACTTTCCCAAAAGTCATCATTCATCACTGGCGTAGTGCATCCAATATCCACGTCTTCATCTTCAATTTCTTCAACGCCAGCCTCTTCAGCTGTGAACTGAGGCATTGGCAAGGATACAACTGGTGTTGAAGGGATCGCATCCACTTCAATTTCTTCATCAATCTGCTCTGACGAAGCAGCATAATGATTTTCTTCATCAGATCCGTTAGGGATCACATATTCTTCACCAAAAAGAACAAGATCCTTTGATGGCATGGTTGAGATCGAAATATCATCAATGGGATTCTCAAACGAGCTAGTCATAGGCTTCATTTTCTTCGGAGCTGAAGAATCTGAAGCAGCTGATGCTTTCCTTTTCTTCATTGCAGCTCGCTCTGCAGCCTTGGTCTTCTTCACATCTGATGCAGATGGAAGGATAGGAGTTGATGTAGGCACAGGAGGAGCTGAGGAATCTGGTTGATTTGCTTCAGGCGCAACTGATGCAGTTGCCCTGACTTCTTCATTTTCTTTAGGCGCACCACTAGTGGATGCACTGGCAGTTTCTTCAGCGGCTGGAATGGAGTCATCAGCCCTGGAACTAGCATTTTCTTCGGCAGTCTGAAAGTCATCAGCGGTGCTGGCATGTTGTTTAGTAGGCTGAGCAGAAGCATCAGCCTGAGGAACTTCTAGTTGCGTTGGAGCAGCAACATTTGTGAACTTCTCAGTCAGTTTAACAAACCTGACTTTGGCTCCTTGCCAATCAGCATAGTAGGCGTTGAAGTTGTCGCTGAGGGCTTTGATTTCAGACTGAATTTTGATGAGTTCATCAGTTGTCATGTTGACAACGTTTTTCCTCAGGAACTTCTCCTTCCTAAACCGAGCCTTGTTGATCTGCCTGACCTTCTCAAATTTCCATTTTTCTTAAGTGATGAAATGGGACAGCATGTGACTTTGTCCAGGAGTCAAATGGAAATCCGGCATAGGGGTGTCTGGATCGTTGTGCCAGAGATCAATGTAATCGAGGATCACCTTAGGATCCAAAAGCAGTGGCACATGTGTGCCTTTGACTCTAGCGGCCCTTTCTTGCCTGTCTCTGATGATTTCTGCAAGTTCATCATCATCAGCTTCATCGTAAGATGGCACTTGGAAGGCAACCTGTTTCTTCTTCGGAGTTGGCCGAGGACCTCGTCCAGCAGTTGCCTTTGTCTTCAGCAGAGTGGGGACTGATGAAGAATTTGGTGCAGCTGAGGAACTCGCTGAGACACCAGAGGCAATAGAGATGCTCAGTAGTCCTTTGCACGTGGCGGATGCAGTCTTTGAGGACTTTGCCGGAGTAGCTGAGGACTTTGGAGGAGGAGCTGATGATTTTGGAGGAGCAGGAGCAGCATGAGGAACTGGCCGTGAGGGCTTTGAAGATTCTGGCTGAGAGGGCATTGCTGAGGAACTTGGCCGTGAGGGCATAGTTGGTGAAGCACTTGGCTTGTGCGCGGGCTTCTTTGCCATTGATTTCCTAGGCTTGACAGAGGCCTTAGTGGCAGCAGCAGTAGCAGAGTCTTCATTGAATTTCATCACTGCTTCTTTGGCTTGTCTTGCCAACTTGGCTTGGCGCTTGGCCCATTCTTCAGGAAAATCCTCACCACGCTTGATGCTGGTGGGTTCAGCTTCTTGGCCAGGTGCCAATGGAGCTCTTGGGCATGGAGGATTAAGTGTGAATTTCTTCATATACTTTGGAGATACATACCTGTGCTCCCTCCATTCTCTTGCCCATCTCCTTTCAATCCTCTGTATGCGCACCTTGCGCTGATTTTTGTTCTCCTTTCCGAACTTGGCCTCATCAGGTGTGCAATAATCAGCATAGATGTCCTCAGGTATTTCAAAAGCAGTCATGACCTCAGGCCTCTTTCCTCCTATCTGTGGCTTCTTACCATCTGCCATATTCTTCAGTTGAGGAATTTGAACAATCGAATTCTCTGAAGAAGTATGCAACTTTTCTTCGAGGAACGCTGCAAATGAGTTAAGTTGATGAGAACCTAGTGATTCAGCAGCGGACATGAGTACCTGTGAATAGAGTATAGTTGCGAGGAATATGGAGAGGTCATATGTGTTCTCAGAAGGTTTTTCAAAAAGAACAAGTTTGAGGAATTTGACCAGATGAGTCTTGAAGAATTTCACTAAGCGTTCTTTCTCTTAGGTTCCAGAGTTGTATAGATCAAAGATCCACACAATTGAGGAATCTTGAAGAAAAATGATGCTTAGAAAAATGAATCAAGAACAGATGACTAGTGAGGTGTTTTGTGTGTGAGGATTTGAAGAATAAAACACCTTTGAAGATTTTGTAGAGAAAATATGAATCAAAGAGGGCAGTAAAGGTAACTTTTAATTACCCTAGATGAAGAACACGACGAACAGTGAGGAGCAGATGTGAAGTTCGTCAGTTCAGATCTTCCACGCCCTAACTCGGCGGAGGAAGACAGCTACGGCGGCGGCGGAGTGAAGATTTCATGGTGGCGCTGAAAATGATTTAACGACGAGGTCGAGGTAGTGAAGCTCTTCCTCACCGGCGACGATGGAGTAGCGGCGGCGCTAGGGTTTGAGAAGTTCGAGCGGGAGAGAGAGCGGTCGAGCGGAGTAAAGGAATTGAGGAAGGGGAGAGGGGGTATTTATAGTCGCAGTGAAAAACTGTTCGCCCGAAGATTTAGGACGAACGCGCCCCTGACCCTTCTCATTCGCTTGACATGTGTCACCCACGTACTGAAAAGTGGAGATCGTGCTAGATCGTGCGTGAATAGATAAGTCTATCGTGGGAAGCGGAACGGTTTGAGCGGCAAAGCTGAAAATTTGGATAAGATTAGTTTTAAAGTTCCGTTCACAATTTCTTCAGCTGACAAGGACACAGTGAAGATTTTGAACGAGTTTCAAATAGAACGCACATGAAGAATTTGCGAATAGATTGGGTTGAGTATAGCATAGAGGGGGAAGGGTCCAATCACATTCACTTAGCAGAAAATGCAACTTGAAGAAATAGCCATAAGTGAATGCTGTAGAGGACATAAACCCATATATATAGCCAATGAAGAAAAACGACGGAAACAGTGAAGATTTTGCAAAGTTGAAGAATTTGAAAAACTGAAGAATTTCAAAACTGAGGAAAAACTCAAATTGAAGATTTTCAACTTTGGTGGTGGCGTGACCCACCAGATAAGAATGATGATTTCAGACACAGCGCAAATTGTCGTAGGTTACGAGAATCAAATTATTCATTAATTTCTTCACACTTAGAGTGTTGTTCTTCATTTATTGAAGAAAAACGTTTCTTCATGTGTTGCACATCTAAGTCATCAATTTTGCATAAGTGTTAGGATGAGTGTCCTTTTCAAAGAACATTCGAAGATTCTAAGATATTTAGCTCACGCCGCAACTTGCTAAATCTCTTCTCATCCAAGGGCTTTGTGAAGATATCGGCCAGCTGTTCTTCAGTCTTCACATGCTCGATGGATATGTCGCCCTTCAACACATGATCACGAAGAAAATGATGACGAATCTGAACATGCTTTGTCTTCGAGTGCTGAACTGGGTTGTGAGCAATCTTGATGGCACTCTCATTGTCACAGTAGAGAAGCACATTCGTCACGTTGATGCCGTAGTCCTTGAGAGTTTTCTTCATCCAAAACAATTGAGCACAGCAAGAACCAGCAGCAATGTACTCAGCCTCCGCAGTAGACAATGATACGCAGTTCTGTTTCTTCGAGGACCAACAGACCAAAGATCGTTCGAGGAAATGACAAGTACCAGATGTTGACTTGCGGTCCACACGATCACCAGCATAGTCAGAGTCAAAATATCCAATGAGATCAAAAGCAGAGCCCTTGGGGTACCATAATCCTAGTGTTGGTGTGTGAGCTAGATATCAAAGAATATGCTTCACAGCCTTATGGTGTCATTCCTTCGGTGTAGCTTGAAATCGGGCACACATGCAAACACTAAGCATTATATCCGCCTAGATGCACATAAGTACAATAAAGAACCAATCATGGAGCGGTATACCTTGTGATCAAGTCAATACCATTTTCATCGATTGCATAGATGGCCATTTGTGGGCATAGGAATTTTGACGCTTTGCAATCTTGCATGCCAATTTCCTCGTAACATCCTTGAGGTATTTCTCTGAGATATGAATATGCCATTGCGCTGTTGATTTAATTTGAAGACCTAAGAAGAATTTCAACTCTCCCATCATAGACATTTGATATTCTTCACTCATCATATAGGCAAATTCATCACTATAACGTTGGTCAAGATAGCCAAAGATAATATCATCAACGATATTTGGCACACAAATAGTTCACCATCATAAGATTTAGTAAAGAGAGTAGGGTCGAGTGAACCGGGTGTGAAGCCATTCTTCATGAGGAATTCCTTCAAAGTATCATACCACGCCCGAGGGGCCTGCTTGAGGCCATAGAGGGCCTTGTTGAGTCTGAAGACTTTGTCAGGATTCTTTAGATCTTCAAAACCTGTGTGTAGCCTTGAGCTACAAGTCGTGCCTTATTCCTCACCACAAGGCCATTTTCATCTTGTTTGGTGCGGTAGATCCACTTTGTGCCAATGATATTATGCTTGCGAGGATCTGGACGTTTGACCAGTTCCTGACATTGTTGAGCTCGAATCGATGTAATTCTTCTTGCATGGCCTGAATCCACTCGGGCTCGAAATGCTTCATCTACCTTAGTGGGCTCTGTGATAGAGACAAAAGCATAGTGCCCACAAAAGTTAGATAAATGTGAAGCTTTTGAGCGTGTGAGAGGACCTGGTGCTTCAATGTCATCGATGATCTTTTCAACTTGCACTTCTTTTGCAACGCGAGGATGAGCTGGTTGTCATCGAGGAATTTGATCAGCATTTTCTTCAGCACCATTTTCTTCAGCATTTTCTTAGGTGCATCAGCTCGGCGTTCTTCACGTTCTGGAATGAATTCTTCAGCATATTCTTCAGTAGGAATGACATCCTCAGTCGCCTTGAACTTGATAGAATCCTCAGGTGCTGGTTCATCTATCACAGAAGGTAGGTGCTCTCTTTGCGAGCCATTAGTTTCATCGAACCGCACATCTACAGTTTCAACAATCTTGTGAAGAACATTGTTGAAGACTCTATAGGTGTGCGAGTCCTTTCCGTAATCAAGCATAAAACCTTCATGTGCTTTCGGTGCAAATTTAGCATTGTGATGAGGATCTCTAATCCAATATTTAGCACTGAAGACTTTGAAATAACTCACATTCGGTTTCTTGTCAGTGAGGAGTTCATAGGCAATCTTCTTGAATAATTTGTGAAGATATACTCTGTTGATGATGTGGCACGCAGTGTAAATTGCCTCAATCCAGAAGTGACGAGGCGTCTTGTACTCATCAAGCATAGTGCAAGCCATCTCAACAAGAGTTCTGTTCTTGTGCTCCACGACTCCATTTTGCTGAGGAGTATAAGGAGCAAATAACTCATGAGTAATACCAAGTTCATCAAGATAGTCATCAAGACCGGAATTCTTGAACTTAGTTCCATTATCACTCCTGATGTGCTTGATCTTCACACCAAAGTTGGTTGAAGCCCTCGAGGAAAATCGTTTGAAGACTTCCTGCACTTCATGTTTGTAAGTAACAATGTGTACCCATGTGTAACGAGAGTAATCATCAACAATAACAAAGCCATATAGAGATGCATCATTAGTGACTGCTGAGTAATGATTAGGACCAAAGAGGTCCATGTGAAGCAATTCGAATGGTCGAGTAGTGGTCATGATAGTCTTCGCTGGATGCTTGGCCTTGGTCATTTTTCCAGCTTCACAGTCTCCACAAAAGTGATCCTTGAGGAATTTGACATTCTCAATTCCAATGACATGCTTCTTCTTCGCAAGCGTGTGCAAATTCCTCATGCCTGCGTGACCAAGTTGTCGATGCCATAGCTAGCCTTCTGAAGCTTTTGCAAGTAGGCACACGGCTGGTTGCGGTCCTGTAGAGAAATCAACAATATACAAGTCTCCTCTCCTAAAGCCTTCGAAGACTTTGGAATGGTCAGCTTCCATAATCACAACACAACGATACTTACCAAAGATAACAACCATATCAAGATCACAAAGCATTGAGACTGACATGAGGTTGTATCCTAAGGACTCAACAAGCATGACTTTGTCCATGTGTATGTCCTTAGAGATCGCAACCTTACCTAGCCCCAATACCTGACTTTTGCCTTTGTCAGCAAAGATGATATGCTTCAGATGTGATGGTGATAAGGGAGCATCCATCAATAGATTCTTGTCACCAGTCATGTGATTTGTACATCCACTATCGAGGACCCATTCAGAGGCTTTGGGAAGATCATCCTGCAGATGAATTAGTGCAACTTACGATCTCATATACTTCATCAATGAAGAATATGATATCAAATTCATCAGATGAATTTCATCAAGCAGTAAAACAGATATAGCTGTAGGAGGATGTGTGAAATGAAAGTTCATTTCTTCATGATTAGCCTGCGTCCTTTCAGGCAATTTTGTCAGGCCCCCAGCAAATTCTTCAGATGTTAAAGCACGTCTGGAGACCTGACCCTGCAGAAGAGATTAGTTCTTTTTCTTCACCACCCACATCTGAAGGGGTGGCAAAGAGTTCATCACTCTACGAGCTCCATATGAGAATGGTGGCATAGAAGCCAATCCAGTTTGTTTCACATAAGAGGGGTTAGGGTAAGCATATGAATAAGCAGAGAAATTCTTCGAGGACTTATGAACATAATGGTTTGAAGAATAATGCATATATTCATAGCCCTTAGCACTACCCTGCGAAACAGAGTTGTTAGCACGATGATAATCATGTGAGGACTTTGATCCTTTTGAGGAATTTGATCCACGTGAGGAATTTGGTCCGTATGAGGACTTGGATCCATATGAAGAATTTGGTCCATATGAAGAGTTTGATCTGGGGTTCCTATTCTTCACAGGTGGTGTCATGAGAACATTCACCTGAAGATTTTCAAGGTACCTTTTGGGAACCCAAATTTTCTTCATAGGGGAACCATTCCTGCAGTTAGTGCCAACATATCTAGCAAATACTTCACCATTCTGATTTTTGAATAGTTTATAGTTGGAGTAAAATGACTCATCAGAAGAAAGAGGAGATTCACATGTAAAGCCAGATAAATTGGGTGGATCAACTGGAGGTCCCTTTGCAGCAACCCATGAGGTTTTGGGGTACTGCTCAGGCTTCCAATATGTTCCATCAGCATTGAGTTTCCTCTCAAAGGCAATACCCTCTTTCCTAGGGTTCTGTCGAGGATCTGCTTTTAAGCACATCACAAAGAGTCGATGCCCTTTGAGGCTTTTGTACATGCTGTCATGTACAATTCCTTCAACCCTGCATAGTCGGTGATACTAGCAATGTCCTCAGATGAGGAATTAGTGATAGCAGAGGCAGGTGAAGAATTTGTAACAATTGAAGCATTTGAACATTCAGGTGAAGAATTAGCAGATTCACGTTCAATTCACTTTAAGCATGGAGGAACAAATTCTTCCTGAGAAGCGCTGATTTGTTGAGCAAGTAATGAATCGCCCTCCTTCTGAAGATCTTCATAACTCACTCTTAGCTTCTCAAGATCTTGCTTTCTTTGAAGAAATTCATAAGAAAGCTTCTCATGATCAAGACAAGAGAGTGTTTGGATGACCTGGAAGGCTGTCAAACCTAGATGAAGTCTCTGAAGGTTTTCAGTCAGGGCTTTAGTGTGATCCATTTCTTCACCCAACATATCATCACTTTTGTCTAGCATGTTTTGAACCTTTTCAAAAGCCCTTTGTTGTTTCACAGCAATTTTAGCAAGTTTAGAGTAGCTGGGCTTGAGGTCTTCATCAGATTCATTCTCACTAGATTCAGAGGAGGTATATTTGAGTACCTTGGCACCCTTTGCCATGAAGCAATAGGTGGGGCGTAGTCATCATTATCTTCATCAGCCTTGTTGGTGAGGCCGGTTTCTTGAGTTGAAGATAGACTTGTTGATTTATGCAATGAGCGAGAGCAGACTTCGCCACACCAGCACTCGGACTCCTCGGATCGTCCTCTTCCTCATGTTCCTCAGATTCAGCTTCAGAGTCCATTTCCTTGCCAATGAATGCCCGAGCCTTCTTGGAGCTGCTCTTCTTGTGAGATGAAGACTTCGAGGATTTTGATGATGAAGATTTTGACGATTTCTTCTTCTTCTTAGCGTCATCAGAACTGTAATCCTTGTATTTCTTCTTCTTTAACTCCTTTTCCCACTGAGGACAATCTTGAATATAGTGACCAGGTTTCTTGCATTTGTGGCATAGCCTTCTCTTATAGTCACTCGATGAGGAATCACTGCTCCTTGAGGATTTTCCAAAGCGACCACGTTTTGAGAACTTCTGGATCTTCTTCACGGCGAAGCTAGCTCTGGCTCAATTCTTGAGATCACCAAGGCTGCTACCAGAATCTTCAGATTCAGACACTGCCTTGGCCTTCAGGGCACGTGATTTGCCATAGCTCGAACCATAGAGATCTCTCTTTTCAGCAAGCTGGAACTCATGAGTATTTAGCCTCTCGAGGATATCAGCAGGATCAGATGACTTGTAATCAGCACGTTCTTGTATCATCAGTGCCAGAGTATCAAATGAGGAATCAAGCGATCTCAACAATTTCTTCACCACCTCATGGTCGGTGATGTTAGTGGCACGAAGCGCTTGAAGCTTATTTGAGATGTCAGTGAGGCGATCGAAGGTTTGTTGAACATTTTCATTGTCGAGTCTTTTGAATAGGTTGAAGAGATTGCGAAGAACATCAACTCGAGAGTCACGCTGAGTTGAGACTCCTTCATTTACTTTGGACAGCCTATCCCAGATAAGCTTAGCAGTTTCCAAAGCACTCACTCTTCCATACTGTCCTTTGCTCAGATGGCCACATATGATATTCTTCGCTTGAGAATTGAGTTGCTTGAATCTCTTCACATCGGTAGCGTTCAGTGAGGGTGAGACAGTGGGAACACCATTTTCCACAACATACCAGAGATTGTTTTCGATTGCCTCAAGATGCATTCGCATCTTGTTCTTCCAGTAGGGGTAGTCCGTTCCATCAAAGGTAGGACACCCAGCCGAGACCTTGATCATACCTGCGGTCGACATAACTAAAACTCTAGGCGGTTAAACCAAAATCACACAGAACAAGGGAGTACCTTGCTCTGATACCAATTGAAAGTGCGTTATATCGACTAGAGGGGGGGGGTGGTGAATAGGCGATTTTTATGAATTCTTCACTGAGGAATATGCCGGTGGGGAAATTCCTTAGCGAAGAACTACTTGCAGCGGAATAAGTACTCAGAAGTAAGCATAACAGAATACAGGCATGGTCATCATGATGAAATGAAGACAATCACAGAGTACATAAAGCGTAATCACAGGATAACACAAGATGAAGACAAACAGACTGAAGAATTTGAACTGAGGAAATTGAGAAAGTCTTCATACACAGATATGAACAAATACTCAACACAGTAATGAGGAAATGAAAGAGTTGAGGTAATAGAACTAGTAAGCTTGGTGAAGACAATGATTTGGTAGACCAGTTCCAACAGCTGTCTCAGTTGTACGTCTGGTTGGAGCGGCTGGGTAATTAAATTCGAGGACACACAGTCCCGGACACCCAGTCGTTGAGAACGCAGCTCAGGACACCAAGTCCTCACCGTATTCTCCTTGAACTAAGGTCACACAGACCTCGTCGAATCACTCGTGGTAAGTCTTCAGGCAACTTCCAAACCTTCACAGACTCGGTCACTCAGCGATCCACAATTCCTCTTGGATTCTCTAGACCATGACGCCTAACCGTCTGGAAGAAGCACAGTCTTCAAAGGTAACAAGCGTCGGATCCATGCAGGATCAATCTCTTCAGCGATGCTCAATCACTTTGGGTTTGTAGGTGTTTGGGTTTGGGTTTTCCTTACTCGATGATTTTTGCTCAAAGTCCTCGGAGGATAGGATGCTCTCAAATGACAAGTGTAAGTTTCTCTCGGAGCATCCAACCATCTAGTGGTTGTAGGGGGCGGCTATTTATAACCTAGGGAGCAGCCCGACATGATAAGACATAAATGCCCTTCAATGATATGACCGTTATGTGGATAAGATATTTTGGGACAGCTGGCGCGCATCACAACAACGGTCGGAAATTTTACTCTCAAATTCCTCGGGCTATCATGTTCCTCATTTGTAGGCAATCCAAGATGGCGAATTCCTAACTCCTCGGTCGAACAAATTCCTTAGCGACCGTAAGAACTTCGTCTCATCATCAAGAAATTGACTGAATCTGTATGAGATTTCCAAAGGCTTCACTCAAAGGGATTGGTAGGTGTAGGATTTTGAGTTGAGCATCCCATGGCAATTTTTCCTTAGTATTTCCTCGACCCCCTTTAACAGTACGGTGTTTCCTATGACTCAAGAAAGAGAAAAACGAAACTACGAAAACAAAAGTATTCACGCTTCATGTTCCTCAAATGAATACCAAGTCTTCAAGGTCACACCAATTTCTTCACTTTCAAAGTCTTCAGAATACCAAAGTCTTCAATCGAAGAACTTCATTTTTAGGTGTCGACTTTCTCTGTAAATATCAAACTCCTCATAGACTTATAGACCTATGTACACTCATAAACACATTAGACCCTTAACCTATAAGTCTTCAATACACCAAAATAACTAAGGGGCACTACATGCACTTACACTAGTAAAGTAGTCAATTGCTTAAGGGACAATTTCGCAACTCCTACCACCACTTTTCCACACTCGCTATATATACTTTATTGCTTATTTACTTACAACAGCCCCTAGCTTTTATTTACGATCTCTTTATATTCTTGCAAACCTATCCAAAAACACCTACAAATTACTTCTAGCTTCATACTTGTTCTAGGTAAAGCGAACGTTAAGCGTGCGTAGAGTTCTATCGGTGGTCGATAGAACTTGAGGGAACATTTGTTCTACCTTTAGCTCCTCATTGGGTTCGACACTCTTACTTATCGAAAGAGGCTACAATTGATCCCCTATACTTGTGGCTTATCACCTATATTTTACTATTATGCAAGAGTCAGTAGTATTCCTTCTCATTCCAACCTACTCTTTAGTTGGCAAGCATCATGTGATGGAAAGATCTGAGCATATATGGCCATTCAAATATATTTGATCATGAACTATTGTTGACAATAATTTATATGATAAATGAGTTGGGAGGCGAAACATTAAGCCCCTATCTTTCTCTGTGTTCGATGGATGCTATTTGTTCTAAAAATATGCTTTGAGTGGTAGCAATCATGGAAGACTAAAAGATAGTTGAGTATGTGAAGTTTGCTGAATCAAAGCTCTGACATAGACTCTTCCTGAAAATAAGATGAATTGTAATTGTTTGATGAGTAATAACACGGTTTGTTAGTTTTCAAGAAAGTTTATGATCTATACTTTAACATGTGAATAGCTCGTTACTTGACCATGAAAAGTTCTATGAGTTGAACTACTGTTATGACATATAATGATGCTAGAAAAGGTGATTGAAATTATCATTGATCAAACTTATGCACCTGCTAGCATTCAGACTTCATAAATTCTTTCTTTTATCATTTACCTACTCGAGGACGAGCAGGAATTAAGCTTGGGGATGCTGATACGTCTCCAACGTATCTATAATTTATGAATTATTCATGCTATTATATTATCCGTCTTGGATGTTTATGGGCTTTATTATGCACTTTTATCTTACTTTTGGGACTAACCTATTGACCCAGAGCCCAGTGCCAGTTTCTGTTTTTCCCCTTGTTTCAGTGTTTCGAAGAAAAGGAATATCAAATTGAGTCCAAATGAAATGAAACCTTCGGGAAAGTTATTTTTGGAAAGAAAGCAATCCGGGAGACTTGGAGTACACGTCAGGGGATCAACGAGGAAGGCACGAGGCAGGGGGCGCGCCCACCCCCTGGGCGCGCCCTCCACCCTCGTGGCTCCCCTGACGTATTTCTTCCTCCTATATATACCAATATACCCAAAACCATTGGGGAACAGAAGAGATCGGGAGTTCTGCCATCGCAAGCCTCTGTAGCCACCAAAAACCAATCGGGACCCTGTTTCGGCACCCTGCCGGAGGGGGATCCCTCACCGGTGGCCATCTTCATCATCCCGGCGCTCTCCATGACGAGGAGGGAGTAGTTCACCCTCGGGACTGAGGGTATGTACGAGTAGATATGTGTTTGATCTCTCTCTCTCTCTCTCTCTCTCTCTCTCTCTCTCTCTCTCTCTCGTTTCTTGAGGTGATACGATCATGATGTATCGCGAGCTTTGCTATTATAGTTGGATTTTATGATGTTTCTCCCCCTCAACTCTCTTGTAATGGATTGAGTTTTCCCTTTGAAGTTATCTTATTGGATTGAGTCTTTAATGATTTGAGAACACTTGATGTATGTCTTGCGTGGGATAACCGTGGTGACAATGGGTTATTCTATTGATTCACTTGATGTACGCTTTGGTGATCAACTTATGGGTTCCGCCATGAACCTATGCATAGGGGTTGGCTTTGCGTTTTCGTCTTGACTCTCCGGTAGAAACTTTGGGGCACTCTTTGAGGTTCTATGTGTTGGTTGAATAGATGAATCTGAGATTGTGTGATGCATATCGTATAATCATACCCACGGATACTTGAGGTGACATTGGAGTATCTAGGTGACATTAGGGTTTTGGTTGATGTGTGTGACACTCCAAAAATTTTTCCTTTGGTTTTCTTCAAAATTTTGTTGGATTTGAAGGAGGTCTCCAAAACCCTTCCAAAAATCTCTCTCAAAGCTTTTTCCCTTCAGCAAATATTTTATTTTTGCATCTCCTTCAACTCTAGTGTTTGGTTTTAAATTTTCTTCTGATTGCCCTCTTCTCAAAATTTCAAGAAAAATCTTTGGAGTTTATTCTCTTTCAAAGGGAAACTCTAGGAGTTTTTCATCCTCTCCCATATTTGAGACCATTCATGATTCTTCCATGCACCACATGGTAAAACCTTCCCAAAAATCTCTCCTTCCACTTTGGTACAACTCAAACATTCTGTCCAAACTAATAAAATCCATTTTTGGGTTTTATTCCAATTATTTCTCCTCCCAAAATAATTCTGTCTTTTCTTTTGAGCCTAGATGATTTGCAAAGCAAGTACCCTAATGCTTTTGATTTTTGACCTCAACTCCACACCCCTGGATAGTCCTTGGTATCCACAACCCAGAACCATCTTGATCCACTCTTCTTCTTTTCAAATATTTCAAATTTCACTCATCGCAAGTTTGGACCAGATTTGCCAAATTTGGTGAAATTCATATCTACACTTCTCCAAAAATTCCACCAAAATTCAGGCAACCTCTAGTTGCAATGAGAGACCACTCCACCAAAAATCAGCTCAAGGAAAAATCCTGGATACCAGAATCATTTTGTCGAACACCGGCATGCACTTTGTTTTGTTCATATTCAGAAATTCAGAAAGTTTAGTGTCGTTTCTCCGACAGAACTTCAGTCACATGCCCACTGTGCGTTTGGCTCGATGCTCGTAGGCTGGCCTGCTTGTCCGGAGCTCCACACGCGCGCTTGGCGCCTTCCCGGCATCGGTGGTGCCTCGCTCAGCAAGGGCCGGCGTGCTTTGCGGCGGCCGAAACACCGTAACGGCGACAGGGGGCAAAACTGCGGCGCAACGCCGTTCGGCACCGCCCAAGCGTCCTGGTGGCTCCGCGTGGCCACCTCCTTGCCAGCGCACGCATGCGGCACCGTCGCCGTGGCTTGGCACGCGCAGAGCACACTCTCTGCCGCCGACGGGCCGTGCGGCCGTTCCGTTGAGGGCAAGCCGTAAACCTTCCTCCCGTGCTGAGCTGGACCTTAAAATGGCACCACTACTCCACCTAGGCGATGCTCAAGCTCCTAAGCCGACCGTCCAGCCATAGCGCCGCCGTAATCAACTCGCCGGACTTATCCGTTCACGGCAACCGACTCGGGCCGGCTATATATAGCACCCCCGAGCCTGCTCCCGCCTCCGCACGACTCCACCACCTCACTAGACCCCGCCTAGCCACCGGGAGAGCCTCGAGGGCCCTTCTTCCCGACTCCGCCGCCCGTTCCGCCTCGGCCTCCACCTCGATTTGCTCTGGTGAGGCTGTCTCCGACGCCTCTAACCGTCACAAGAACCCTCTCGAGCAACTAGGAGACTAAACCCCACTCCTATTTGACCCCCGCAGCTCCCTCCGGCGAGATCCATGACTGCCCGAACCGCCGTCCGCCGGAGCAAGGG
This sequence comes from Aegilops longissima, assembly GCA_021605205.1. Lineage (NCBI taxonomy): Eukaryota > Viridiplantae > Streptophyta > Magnoliopsida > Poales > Poaceae > Aegilops > Aegilops longissima. Next base: position 535,677,209 of record CM038681.1, on the reverse strand, counting down.
CCGCCGTCGACACAGTGCTCGCCGGCGATCACCACCACCACCCACAGACGCGGAACGGTGCACTGATCTCGAAGGTAACCCCCGATCACCTTGCCTCGCCGTGGATGGTCGCCGGCGACCACCGCACCTCTCGGGCGCCGTCGCGCTCTGTTTTCTCGTTTGAAATTTCAAACCCGACAGGTGGAGCCCGCCTGTCAGCCTCACAGCCGTCTCTTTTAAACGAAACGTTATCCTGGACTTTTCTGAGAGCCCTCGAAACTTTCTCGTTTCATTACAGATGGGTCCTTGGACCAAAACTCTTATAACTTTTAAACAGAAAATGATTTTGATTGATTCCTTTTCTGTCATCTTTATTTTCTGTCTAGTTTTTGTCATACTTATTTGAAAAATATTTGGATAAACTTTCTGTACCCCACGGTATTTACGTTAGCGCGTATTTTTGTTTCATCAGAGATACCGAAGGAGGTGACGAAACCGCGAACTTCGCTGAGCTAGACCCCGACTACTCCGAACCAGGCAAGCAAAGTTTGAACTTTTGATATGATGAGTGTCTGGGCATGTTTGCGTTATTTTTGTATCATGGCACGTTCATGAGCATTTTCGATGATAGTTTATCTCGTGAGCATTGAGGCAAATGAGCTCGGTAAATCCGTGAGTTGCTGGAAACTTGTTGCATGGCCATGAGTTGGCATGAGTATGGGTAAGATGGCAGTGTTGTAGCATGCCAGGCTTATGCCATATCGTTGACCAGTGTCAACATAAATCGGTCGATTCCGTCCGTCTTCCTTTCCGTACTACCACCTGTTTCCGCAAGGAATCGACCTAATAGGTTGCAAACCACTTCTGGTACACACCAAATCGAGAGGCCGGCATGAAGGTTCCATGGCCCTGGATTAAAGCCTTTCATCCGGTCAGGGGGCATGGGTGTTTCCGGTTGGGACCGAGAGGGGGGCACCCCTCAGAGCGCGTGTATATAAATTTGATCCCATGCTATTCGAGATTGTGATCTCCCCGTCTCAAAGTTTTTCTTAAATGCCGTCTAGGGTGATTCCTGGCAACGTGAGGTATGATGGGTGTGTACTAGCTAGTTGTGTTTCCTCTGAAATACCGTAAACGAAACTAGTCCTTCGTGACTACGGAAATCCGTTGGCTGTGGACAATTTTGGTACAAACTCTGCAGAGTCAAAATTCTTGAATTCATCTTATTCATGTCCAAGTACTGTGATCATCTCATCTTGTCAAGTGTCAGTCTCAAAGGATGTAAACTCCGAGAACCATTTGAGTATTAAATGTTTACTTTCCCGTGAACGGACTAACCCGCTTATTGTCTTGTGATGAATATTTTCCGTGAGCACTATATCTTGTCAGTTATAAATAATGAATTATAAGCCCTTTCTGCGATGTCGCTCAGACGTCCGACTGCGGCAATGTTGTTATTTATTTTCATTATAAGCCCTTTCTGCGATGTCGCTCGGGACGTCCATTGCGGCATTGTTGTTATTTATTTTCATTATAAGCCCTTTCTGCGATGTCGCTCGAGACGTCCATCATGGCATTGTTGTTATTTATTTTCATTATAAGCCCTTTCTGCGATGTCGCTCAGACGTTCGACTGCGGCATTGTTGTTATTTATTTTTAGTATAAGCCCTTTCTGCGATGTCGCTCAGACGTCCAACTGCGGCATTGTTGTTATTTATTTTCATTATAAGCCCTTTCTGTGATGTCGCTCCGACGTCCGACTGCGGCACGCATGTATTTTTATTTCAATAAAAGCCCTTTATGAGGTGTCGCCCAGACGCCTGACTGTGGCATGTTTTATTTATTTTCACCCTTCGAGGCGTCACTTCAGACACTTGATCGGTTTTGAGTTTATCCTTCTTTGGGTTTTCGAGCGGACTACCGCCGATTCCCTTCTTATTTTATTTTTTGCTATACTGATTTATTTGAGCATTGTTAAAATTAATCATGACTCATTCATGCATTCATTTGTTATATCTTTTGTCCGAACTGTCTTGCGAGTACTTTCAAAGTACTCACCTGGCTTGTTGATTTGGCGGATCTTGTGAAGGCGATCTCATGGATGAAGATTTCGATAGCGAGTCCGACATCTAGAGGAATCCCAGTCAGTCTCGTGCGACCCCTGGATTAGTCATTGTGATATATCCGCTTCCGCTACCCAAATAAATTCATCGAGCCTCACCTCGACGCTCGATGAGCCGCCAGTGCAGTAGACTTATTAACCACCCCGCTGTGTTATTCCACCAACCACTCATATCTCGAGTCAATGGTATTTCCACCCCACACCTTTGAGTCATATCCGCCACTATGTATAGTTATCGGCGTGTTTGTAGTAATTGGTTGGGTATCTTCAGTCCGACCCATGTAATATTGTAATGCTACTCGCTTATTGTATCAAAGTTTTGTCTACCGGTATGAAGGATTTTTCCTCATATTGGACTTCATAGGTCGGTTGTTCAATAAATATTTTTATTGAAAAACCGGTCGTGACAATGTGTGTCTTAAGGTGTTATTTTACTACGAACTCTAGGGCTGTTTGTGACACTTATAGGAATAGCCCAATGGATTGATCGGAAAGAATAACTTTGAGGTGCTTTCGTACCCTACCATAATATCTTTGTTTGTTCTCCGCTATTAGTGACTTTGGAGTGACTCTTTGTTGCATGTTGAGGGATAGTTATATGATCCAGTTATGTTATTATTGTTGAGAGAACTTGCACTAGTGAAAGTATGAACCCTAGGCCTTGTTTCAACGCATTGCAATACCGTTTACGCTCACTTTTATCATTAGTTACCTTGCTGTTTTTATATTTTCAGATTACAAAAACCTATATCTACCATCCATATTGCACTTGTATCACCATCTCTTCGCCGAACTAGTGCACCTATACAATTTACCATTGTATTGGGTGTGTTGGGGACACAAGAGACTCTTTGTTATTTGGTTGCAGGGTTGTTTGAGAGAGACCATCTTCATCCTACGCCTCCCACGGATTGATAAACCTTAGGTCATCCACTTGAGGGAAACTTGCTACTGTCCTACAAACCTCTGCACTTGGAGGCCCAACAACGTCTACAAGAAGAAGGTTGCGTAGTAGACATCAATCTCCGATAATATCCCGCGAGTCCAAGAAAACTGCGGATCTCTCCAACTGAGGTGGGTGCCAACCACTCAGTGACTGACTGGACCTTGGTGGGATCCACTGCTATACCTTCTCCTGATATAACATGTCCAAGAAATACAACTTCCTTCAACCAAAACTCACATTTGCTGAACTTGGCATACAATTGATGTTCCCTGAGCTTCTCGAGAACTAAACACAAATGCTCCTTGTGTTCCTCTTCATTCTTCGAGTACACCAAGATATCATCAATGAACACCACGGCAAACTTATCCAAGAACTCCATGAACACCTTGTTCATCATACTCATGAAATAGGCAGGGGCGTTAGTTAGTCCAAATGACATAACCGTGTACTCGTATAACCCGTACCTTGTGGTGAAAGCTGTTTTAGGTATATCTTTTTTCCTAATCTTTAGCTAGTGATATCCTGATCGCAGGTTGATCTTCAAGAACACTTTATCTCCTTGCAACTGGTCAAACAAATCATTGATCATCAACAGTGGGTACTTATTCTTGATTGTTACTTCATTCAACGCACGATAATCAACCACCATCTTTAACGATCCATCCTTCTTCTCGACCAAGAGCACTGGGGCTCCCCATGGTGATGAACTTCGTCGAATGTACCCTTTTTCCAACAACTCCTTAATCTGCTTCTTAATCTCCTCCAGATCATTTGCGGGCATCTAGTATTGTCTCTTTGATATATGCCCGGTGCCTGGCAACAACTCTATCAAAAACTCGATGTCTCGATCTGGCGGCATTCCTGGTAACTCCTCTGGAAATACATCCGGGTAATCCTTTACTACCAGCACTTCCTCCTGAACAACTCCTGTGAGAGAATTTACTTGAGTCCTCCTCTGCGCATGCCGGGATACATACTTGATCCTTTTTCCCTCTGGGGTGGTGAGCAAAATTGACTTACTGGCGCAATCGTGTTTCCCCCATACATCGATAGCCAATCCATTCCTAGTATCACATCCAATCCTTGTGACTCCAAAATTATCAGGTCTGAGGGGAAACCATGGCTTCCAATGGTCAATGGCATCTGAAAACATCCTTGTCTTGCCATATATTCCGCTCCTGGCGAACTTACTAACATAGGTGTCCTAATTACCTTAGTGGGCAACTTATACTTATCCACGAATCCCCTTGATATGTATGAACGCGATGCACCAGTATCAAAAAGAACGATTGCAGTAAAATACTTAACCAAAAACTTACCGATAACTGCATCTGGCTGCTCCTCAACTTCCTCCACGTTCACGTGGTTCACTTGTCCCCTGTTGAAAGGGTTGGGCTTCTTCCCAGCGCTTCCATTGCCATTTCCGTTCTTCAATTCCGGACAATCATTGGTGTAGTACCTAGTCTTCCCACACTTGAAACAGGTAATGTGACTTTGATCCTTCTTGGCGGGTGTGGCTGGGTTAGAGCGGTTCTGATTGCTGCCTGCTCCATTCCCGTTTCCATTCTTGGGGCCATTTTGGTTGTGAGAACTTCCTCCATTGTGGGTGTGGCCTCCATGGTTATGGACAAGTCCTCCCGAGTTCGGGGTGAAACGAGGCTTCTGCTGAGATCCTGAATTGTACTTCTCCTGTCCATACTTCCTCTCGCGGCTCTCAATCTGCTTCTGCTTTCCCTCCATCATAAGAGCCTTGTCTACCAACTCCTGGCAGTTATTTAAATGTTGCCACCATCAACTGCATGCTCATCTCATCATTCAGCCCTTCCATAAACTTCTCCTGCTTCGCGGCATCTGTGGCCACATCATCAGGGGCATAGCGAGACAGCTTACTAAACTCATCTACGTACTGAGCCACAGTACGATTCCCCTGGCATAAGTTGCGAAACCCGCGCTTCTTCATGCTCATAGCTCCAGTTGAGACATAGGCTGTGCGAAAAGCTTGCTGAAACTGATCCCAAGTGATATTGGCTATTGGGAAAGTGGCGGTGTAATTCTCCCACCATGACGCTGTTGGTCCATCCAATTGGTGTGCGGCAAAACGCACCTTCTCAGCATCTGTGCAACCTATGGTGGTCAACTCCCTTCCAATCTTGCGTAACCAGTCATCCGCAACTATGGGCTCGGTGCTATTGGAAAACACCGGCGGCTGTAACCTCAGAAAACCGGCTAAGTTGTCAACTGGTGGAGTGTTGTTGTTGTTGTTGTTGTTGTTGTTGTTGTTGTTGTTGTTGTTGTTGTTGTTGTTGTTGTTGTTGTTGTTGTTGTTGTTGTTGTTGTTGTTGTTGTTGCTGGTGTTGTTGTTGCTGTTGTTGTTGTTCTTTGCCGTTGTTGTTGTTCTTCTTGTTGTTCTTTCTTCTTGTTGTTCTTCTTCTTTGTTGTTCTTCTTGTTGTTGCTGCTGCTGTTGTTGTTGCTGTTGTTGTTGTTGTTGTTGTTGTTGTTGTTGTTGTTGTTGTTGCTGTTGTTGTTGTTGCTTCTGTTGTTGTTGCTTTCTTGCTGCTGTTCTTCTTGCTTCTTCTTCTTCTGCTATTCTTCTTCTTCTTTATTCTTGTTCTTTATTCTTTATTCTTTGTTCTTGTTGCTCTTGTTGTTGCCTTGGTTCTGCACTAATATCTGCATCAAGGCATTCTGCTGCTGGATCAACTGGGTGATCTCCGGTGGGAAGACAAATCCGGTGTCACGTCTCGGAGGCATCTGATGGGTTTAGAGGGGAGAGATTAGAATAGAATGAGGTCTAGTGATAAAGCACTACCCATATGCATATGAGACAAACACAATCATATCATATCACTCAATCAATCAAGCAAGGGCATATAACTATCGTTACAGTGCTCGGACTACTACTATATACAGGGGGAATACTACTAGTCATATGGTGGTCTACTAGAAATTTTGATCGGTAGAAGACCCCATGATATCTGCTCCAACTTCGTCTTCATAATAATCATCACTACCATCAGGGTGGAGTCGGTGTCGTCGATGATGATGTAGTCTTCAGAACGTATTTCCTTGGGTTTGTTGTCTTCTCCTCCTGGCACGGGGTCTCCCAGAAATACTCCAATCTTCCTTGTCAGGTCGTCATTCTTCTCCAATAGTATTACGATTTCCTCCTCATATCCATCGCGTGTAGACTTGAGTTCCTCTTCTAGCTCTGTGATCCTGGTCATTGCCTTCTTCAAATCTATCATGCCTGCTGATACGTCTCCAACGTATCTATAATTTTTGATTGCTCCATGCTATATTATCTACTGTTTTGGACATTATTGGGCTTTATTATCCACTTTTATATTATTTTTGGGACTAACCTATTAACCGGATGCCCAGCCCAGAATTGCTGTTTTTTTGCCTATTTCAGAGTTTGGAAGAAAAGGAATATCAAACGGAGTCCAAACGGAATGAAACCTTCGGGAACGTGATTTTCTCACCGAACATGATCCATGAGACTTGGACCCTATGTCAAGGAAGCTTCCAGGAGGCCACGAGGTAGGGGGGCACACCCTCCCCCCCAGGCGAGCCCTCCACCCTCGTGGGCCCCCTGTTGCTCCACCGACGTACTCCTTCCTCCTATATATACCTACGTACCCCCAAACATCAGATATAGAGCCAAAACCCTAATTCCACCGCCGCAACCTTCTGTACCCACGAGATCCCATCTTGGGGCCTGTTCCGGAGCTCTGCCGGAGAGGGCATCCATCACGGAGGGCTTATACATCAACACCATAGCCTCTCCGATGAAGTGTGAGTAGTTTACTTCAGACCTTCGGGTCCATAGTTAGTAGCTAGATGGCTCCTTCTCTCTTTTTGGATCTCAATACAATGTTCTCCCCCTCTCTCGCGGAGATCTATTCGATGTAATCTTCTTTTTGTGGTGTAATTGTTGAGACCGATGAATTGTGGGTTTATGATCAAGATTATCTATGAACAATATTTGAATCTTCTTTGAATTCTTTTATGTATGATTGGTTATCTTTGCAAGTCTCTTCGAATTATCAGTTTGGTTTGGCCTACTAGATTGGTTTTTCTTGCAATGGGAGAAGTGCTTAGCTTTGGGTTCAATCTTGCGGTGTCCTTTCCCAGTGACATTAAGGGCAGCAAGGCACGTATTTTATTGTTGCCATTGAGGATAACAAGATGGGGTTTTTATCATATTGCATGAATTTATCCCTTTACACCATGTCATCTTGCTTAAGGTGTTACTCTGTTTTCATGAACTTAATACTCTAGATGCATGCTGGATAGCGGTCGATGAGTGGAGTAATAGTAGTAGATGCAGGCAGGAGTCGGTCTACTTGTCTCGGACGTGATGCCTATATACATGATCATACCTAGATATTCTCATAACTATGCTCAATTCTGTCAATTTCACAACAGTAATTCATTCACCCACCGTAAAATACTTATGCTCGTGAGAGAAGCCACTAGTGAAATCTATGGCCCCCGGGTCTATCTCCATCATATTAATCATCCAACAGTTAGTTATTTCCTTTGCTTTTTTACTTTGATTTTTTTTTTAGTTTACATCTTTATCATAAAAAATACCAAAAATATTATCCTATCATATTTATCAGATCTCACTCTCGTAAGTGGCCGTGAAGGGATTGACAACCCCTTATCGCGTTGGTTGCGAGGATTTATTTGTATTGTGCAGGCGCGAGGGACTCGCGCGTAGCCTCCTACTGGATTGATACCTTGGTTCTAAAAAACTGAGAGAAATACGTACGCTACTGTGCTGCATCACCCTTTCCTCTTCAAGGGATAACCAACGCAGTGCTCAAGAGGTAGCAAGAAGGATTTCCGGTGCCGTTGCCGGGGAGTCTACGCAAAAGTCAACATACCAAGTACCCATCACAATCCCTTATCTCCCGCATTACATTATTTTCCATATGCCTCTCGTTTTCCTCTCCCCCACTTCACCCTTGCCGTTTTATTAGCCCTCTCATTCCATTCGCCCCTTTTTTTGCTTGCTTTTTGTTTGCTCGTGTGTTGGATTGCTTGCTTGTCACGATGGCTCAAGATAATACCAAATTGTGTGACTTTACCAATACCAATAATAATGATTTCCTTAGCACTCCGATTGCTCCTCTTACCGATACTGAATCTTGTGAAATCAATGCTGCTTTGTTGAATCTTGTCATGAAAGATCAAATCGCCGGCCTTCCTAGTGAAGATGCCGCTACTCATCTAAATAGCTTCGTTGATTTGTGTGATATGCAAAAGAAGAAAGATGTTGACAATGATATTGATAAATTGAAGCTATTTCCTTTTTCGCTTAGAGATCGTGCTAAAGCTTGGTTTTCGTCTTTGCCTAAAAATAGTATTGATTCTTGGAACAATTGCAAAGACGCTTTTATCTCTAAGTATTTTCCTCCCGCTAAAATCATCTCTCTTAGAAACGATATTATGAATTTTAAGCAACTTGATCATGAACATGTTGCACAAGCTTGGGAGAGGGTGAAATTAATGATACGTAATTGCCCTACTCATGGTTTGAATTTGTGGATGATTATACAAATTTTTTATGCCGGATTGAATTTTGCTTCTAGAAATCTTTTAGATTCGGCCGCGGGAGGCACTTTTATGGAAATCACTTTAGGAGAGCTACTAAACTCCTAGATAATATTATGATTAATTATTCTCATGGCACACTGAAAGATCTACTAATAAAACAGTGCATGCGATAGAAGGAATTAATGTTTTGAGTGGAAAGATGGATGAACTTATGAAATTATTTGCTAGTAAGAGTGTTTCTTCCGATCCTAATGATATGCCTTTGTCTACCTTGATTGAGAATAATAATGAATCTATGGATGTGAATTTTGTTGGTAGGAATAATTTTGGTAACAACGCATATAGAGGAAACTTTAATCCTAGGCCTTATCCTAGTAATTCCTCTAATAATTATGGAAATTCCTACAACAACTCTTATGGAAATTTTAATAAGATGCCCTCTGAATTTGAGACTAGTGTTAAAGAGTTCATGAATTCACAAAAGAATTTCAATGCTTTGCTTGAAGAGAAATTGCTTAAAGTTGATGAATTGGCTAGGAACGTTGATAGAATTTCTCTTGATGTTGATTCTTTAAAGCTTAGATCTATTCCTCCTAAGAATGCTATCAATGAGTCTCTAAAAGCCATGAGAATTTCCATTGATGAGTGCAAAGAAAGAACCGCTAGGATGCGTGCTAAGAAAGATTGCTTTATAAAAGCGTATTCTTCCAATTTCTATGAAAATAAAGATGAAGCTCTAAAAGTTATTGATGCGTCCCCTATTAAATATTTGTTTTGCAATATGAATCTTGATAATGATGGGACTGAATATGATCCACTTTTACCTAGAAGGCGTTCCAAAAATTCGGACTTTTTGGATCTTGATGCTAAAATTGATAAAAGTGGGATCAAAGAAATCAAAACCCTAGATGTTGCTAAACCCACTATTTTGGATTTCAAGGAATTTAATTATGAAAGCTGCTCTTTGATTGATTGTATTTCCTTGTTGCAATCCGTGCTAAATTCTCCTCATGCTTATAATCAAAATAAAGCATTTACTAAACATATTGTTGATGCCTTGATGCAATCTTATGAAGAAAAGCTTGAGTTGGAAGTTTCTATCCCTAGAAAACTTTATGATGAGTGGGAATCAACTATTAAAATTAAGATTAAGGATCATGAGTTTAATGCTTTATGTGATTTGGGTGCTAGTGTTTCCACTATTCCCAAAACTTTGTGTGATTTGCTAGATTTCCGTGATTTTGATGATTGTTCTCTAAACTTGCACCTTACGGATTCCACTATTAAGAAACCCCGTAGATTTTATCGTTCTTGATATAGATTGCAATCCTTCATGTCCTATTATTCTTGGTAGACATTTCCTTAGAACGATTGGTGCAATTATTGATATGAAGGAATGGAATATTAGATTCCAATTTCCGTTAAAGAAAGGCATGGAACACTTCCCTAGGAAGAAAATAAAATTACCATGTGAATCTATCATGAGAGACACTTATGGATTGCCTACCAAAGATGGCAATACCTAGATCTATCCTTGCTTTCATGCCTAGCTAGGGGCGTTAAACGATAGCGCTTGTTGGGAGGCAACCCAATTTCATTTTTAGTTTTTTGCTTTTTGCTTCTGTTTAGGAATAAACCTTTGATCTAGCCTCTGGGTAGATGTGTTTTTATTTTCTAATTAGTGTTTGTGCCAAGTTAAACCTATAGGATCTTCTTGGATGATAGTTATTTGATCTTGCAGAAATTTCCAGAAACTTTCTGTTCACGAAAACAATTGTTAGAAATCATCAGAACGTGATAAAATAGTGATTCCAATTGCTTCTGATCAATAAACAAATTTCCTAGGTCTCCCTATTATGGCTGAATTTTTGGAGTTCCATAAGTTTGCGTTAGTTACAGATTACTACACACTGTTATGTTTTTGACAGATTCTGTTTTTCGTGTGTTGTTTGCTTATTTTGATGAATCTATGGCTAGTAAAATAGTTTATAAACCATAGAGAAGTTGGAATACAGTAGGTTTAACACCAATATAAATAAAGAATGAGTTCATTACAGTACCTTGAAGTGGTCTTTTGTTTTCTTTCGCTAACAGAGCTCACGAGATTTCTGTTGAGTTTTGTGTTGTGAAGTTTTCAAGTTTTGGGTGAAAGATTTTGATGGATTATGGAACAAGGATTGGCAAGAGCCTAAGATTGGGGATGCCCATGGAACCCCCAAGATAATCTAAGGACACCAAAAAGCCAAAGCTTGGGGATGCCCCGGAAGGCATCCCCTCTTTCGTCTACTTCCATCGGTAACTTTACTTGGAGCTATATTTTTATTCACCACATGATATGTGTTTTGCTTGGAGTGTCTTGTATGATTTGAGTCTTTGCTTTTTAGTTCACCACAATCATCCTTTCTGTACACACCTTTTGAGAGAGCCGTACATGATTTGGAAATTATTAGAATACTCTTTGTGCTTCACTTATATCTTTTGAGTTATATAGTTTTGCTCTAGTACTTCACTTATATCTTTTAGAGCACGGTGGTGGATATGTTTTACAGAAACTATTGATATCTCATGATTCACTTAGATTATTTTGAGAGTCTTAAATTGCATGGTAATTTGCTTAAATAATCTTAAAATGCTAGGTATTCTAGACTAGTAAAAACTTTCTTATGAGTGTGTTGAATACTAAGAGAAGTTTGATGCTTGATGATTGTTTTGATATATGGAGGTAATAATATCAAAGTCATGCTAGTTGAGTAGTTGTGAATTTGAGAAATATTTGTGTTGAAGTTTGCAAGTCTCGTAGCATGCATGTATGGTAAACATTATGTAACAAATTTGAAACATGAGGTGTTGTTTGATAGTCCTCCTTATGAGTGGCGGTCGGGGACGAGCCATGGTCTTTTCCTACCAATCTATCCCCCTAGGAGCATGCGCGTAGTGCTTGGTTTTTGATGACTTTTAGATTTTTGCAATAAGTATGTGAGTTCTTTATGATTAATGTTGAGTCCATGGATTATACGCACTCTCACCCTTCCATCATTGCTAGCCTCTTCGGTACCGTGCATTGTCCTTTCTCACATTGAGAGTTGGTGCAAACTTCGCCCGTGCATCCAAACCCCGTGATATGATACGCTCTTTCACACATAAACCTCCTTATATATTCCTCAAAACACCCACCATACCTACCTATTATGGCATTTTCATAGCCATTCCGAGATATATTGCCATGCAACTTTCCACCATTCCGTTTATCATGACACATTCATCATTGTCATATTGCTAGCATGATCATGTAGTTGACATAGTATTTGTGGCAAAGCCACCGTTCATAATTCCTTCATACATGTCACTCTTGGTTCATTGCATATCCCGGTACACTGCCGGAGGCATTCATATAGAGTCATACTTTGTTCTAGTATCGAGTTGTAATCATTGAGTTGTAAATAAATAGAAGTGTGATGATCATCATTTTCTAGAGCATTGTCCCAAGTGAGGAATAAAAAAAAGAGAAGGGCCACAAAAAAAGAGAAGGCCCAAAAAATGAGAGAAAAAGAGAGAAGGGACAATGCTACTATCCTTTGCCACACTTGTGCTTCAAAGTAGCACCATAATCTTCATGATAGAGAGTCTCTTGTTTTGTCACTTTCATATACTAGTGGGAATTTTTCATTATAGAACTTGGCTTGCATATTCCAACAATGGGCCTCCTCAAGTGCCCTAGGTCTTTGTGAGCAAGCAAGTTGGAAGCACACCCACTTAGTTTCTTTTGTTGAGCTTTCATACATTTATAGCTCTAGTGCATCCGTTGCATGGCAATCCCTACTCCTTGCATTAACATCAATCGATGGGCATCTCCATAGCCCATTGATTAGCCTCGTTGATGTGAGACTTTCTCCTTTTTTGTCTTCTCCACATAACCCCCATCATCATATTCTATTGCACCCATAGTGCTATGTCCATGGCTCGCACTCGTATATTGCGTGAAAGTTTATAGGTTTGAGATTACTAAAGTATGAAACAATTGCTTGGCTTGTCATCGGGGTTGTGCATGATGAGAGCATTCTTGTGTGACGAAAATGGAGCATGACTAAACTATATGATTTTGTAGGGATGAACTTTCTTTGGCCATGTTATTTTGAGAAGACATAATTGCTTAGTTAGTATGCTTGAAGTATTATCATTTTTATTTCAATATGAACTTTTGTCTTGAATCTTTCGGATCTGAATATTCATACCACAATTAAGAAGAACTACATTGAAATTATGCCAAGTAGCACTCCGCATCAAAAATTATCTTTTTTATCTTTTACCTACTCGAGGACGAGCATGAATTAAGCTTGGGGATGCTTGATACGTCTCCAACGTATCTATAATTTTTGATTTCTCCATGCTATATTATCTACTGTTTTGGACATTATTGGGCTTTATTATCCACTTTAATATTATTTTTGGGACTAACCTATTAACCGAAGGCCCAACCCAGAATTGCTGTTTTTTTTGCCTATTTCAGAGTTTCGAAGAAAAGGAATATCAAACGGAGTCCAAACGGAATGAAACCTTCGGCAACGTCATTTTCTCACCGAACATGATCCAGGAGACTTGGACCCTACGTCAAGGAAGCTTCCAGGAGGTCACGAGGTAGGGGGGGCGCACCCTCCCCCCAGGCGCACCCTCCACCCTCATGGGCCCCTGTTGCTCCATCGACGTACTCCTTCCTCCTATATATACCTATGTACCCCCAAACGATCAGATACGGAGCCAAAAACCTAATTCCACCGCCGCAACCTTCTGTACCCACGAGATCCCATCTTGGGGCCTGTTTCGGAGCTCCGCCGGAGAGGGCATCCATCACGGAGGGCTTCTACATCAACACCATAGCCTCTCCGATGAAGTGCGAGTAGTTTACTTCAGACCTTCGGGTCCATAGTTAGTAGCTAGATGGCTTCTTCTCTCTTTTTGGATCTCAATACAATGTTCTCCCCCTCTCTCGTGGAGATCGATTCGATGTAATCTTCGTTTCGCGGTGTGTTTGTCGAGACCGATGAATTGTGGGTTTATGATCAAGATTATCTATGAACAATATTTGAATCTTCTCTGAATTCTTTTATGTATGATTGGTTATCTTTGCAAGTCTCTTCGAATTATCAGTTTGGTTTGGGCTACTAGATTGGTTTTTCTTGCAATGGGAGAAGTGCTTAACTTTAGGTTCAATCTTGCGGTGTCCTTTCCAAGTGACAGTAGGGGCAGCAAGGCACGTATTGTTTTGTTGCCATCGAGGATAACAAGATGGGGTTTTTATCATATTGCATGAATTTATTCCTCTACATCATGTCATCTTGCTTAAGGCATTACTCTGTTTTCATGAACTTAATACTCTAGATGCATGCTGGATAGCGGTCGATGAGTGGAGTAATAGTAGTAGATGCAGGCAGGAGTCGGTCTACTTGTCTCGGACGTGATGCCTATATACATGATCATACCTAGATATTCTCATAACTATGCTCAATTCTGCCAATTGCTCAATAGTAATTCGTTCACCCACCATAAAATACTTATGCTCTTGAGAGAAGCCACTAGTGAAATCTATGGGCCCCGGGTCTATCTTCATCATATTAATCATCCAACACTTTGTTATTTCCTTTGCTTTTTTACTTTGCTTTTATTTTACTTTGCGTCTTTAACATAAAAAATACCAAAAATATTATCCTATCATATCTATCAGATCTCACTCTCGTAAGTGACCGTGTAGGGATTGACAACCCCTTATCGCGTTGGTTGCAAGGATTTATTTGTATTGTGCAAAACGAGGGACTCGTGCGTAGCCTCCTACTGGATTGAAACCTTGGTTCTCAAAAACTGAGGGAAATACTTACGCTACTGTGCTGCATCACCCTTTCCTCTTCAAGGGAAAACCAACGCAATGCTCAAGAGGTAGCACCTGCGCACATCTGGTTCTCCTAGCGTCGAATGTGCTGGTTTAACTCCTGGATGAAAGCTGCAATGGACCTGTCCTTCTTGGTGCTGATCATCTCCCATTGCTCATCTCGGCGTCCACATATCTGGTAGATGGTGTCCTTAAGATCCTTGTGATAAACTTCGTCGATGCGTCCCATGGCGATGTGGGCTGCCATGCTATTTCCTAGACTCCAGGTTGGTGCATCAAAGGAAAATTCTATGGGCTCAGTGACTGGCATGAATGTCCTTCCTGGAACTTGAACTCGAATCATCCAACGCTCCTCTTCTTGTAAAGTGGCGGTGTAGGTTCCGGTGAATCTTGGTATTCCAATGTTCAGGTACCTAGTGACTTCCTTCAAGTGTCGTCCAAAGGGGGTGTCTTCATCCGGTTGTGCAAACTTGTTCCTTGAGTCCGCCATCCTAAAGAGTAGAAAATGGAGAGGAGTCAGAAATGAGTAGAGAAGAGTGACCTATGGCTCATCTTAGTGGTCGTGTCCTACATTCAGCGTGTGCTCTGATACCATCTTGTAGCGACCCGACCTCTGGCGGTCAAGTCTCTGTGCTTCAGTGTCATCCCTGGATCGGTAATGCTGACACACACAGTACTCGAAGGATTTATAACAGGGTAGCAATCACACACTTATTACATCAAATGTCTCCAAAGAGAACTCATTACAATAAATATGGCTTAAGGCCATCTAAATAAGATAACAGCGGAAGACTTGGTAGATAAAGTGAGTCTATCAACTCCAACGACATAGCTGAGTGCACGACAACGACCTAGCGAACCTTAATCCTTGTCTGAAAAGTCTGCAACGTAATATTTTGCAGCCCGAAAATGGGTCAGCACATGGAATATGCTGGCAATATAACACAGTAGAGCAATGAACAGATAAATGCTATCACTACATTCATATATGGCTGGTGGAGCCTCTATGGTTATATAGTTTTGCGATAAGCCAATTTTTCCCTACAACAAAAGGAATAAATTTTATTTAACTATCATGGTGGTTGAAACATTGAGAATGGTACCCCCATCTCAATCCCAATTAAGGTAATCATTAACAACCCAACAATATATTTAGAGTGATGAGATCAAATCAATAATTCAAGTACCAGATACTCAAGATGTCCATAACCGGGGACACGACTAACCATGATTAGTTTATACACTCTGCAGAGGATTGCGCACTTTTCCCCACAAGAATCGATCTCCTCCGTTGGATTTCTCGCACTACATGGTGTTTGAGAAACGGATGACCGAGATATAGTCTTTTAGAAGTATTAACTCTTTAATCTGGGTGGACAGTTACACCTACTTCCCTCTACATCTGCTAGCCCACCACTGAAAGAGGTCACACAACATACTCAACTATGCCAGAGCCCATAATGGCTTGTGGCTGCACACGGAAGTTTCTAGCATGAATAATCTTATGATCCTTTTGAGCCTGGGTGGCGGACCATTGGAGGATCACACGGTATATCCCCGCGATCTTCTAGGACAACACTGGATTCCCCAGGTGCCCAAAACAAACAATCCACCCAGATGTGTATTAAAGTTGCCTAAGTTGAACCAGTAATTAACAACTCACATCTGTCATGGATACACTCAAACCCAATTCACATCTACGAGCATAGCATGGCAATATAAGCATAACGTAGAAGTAACTCCCAGGGTTTGATAATAAACAGGGCAACAGGTTCTACCTCATCAACTACTTCCCAATACCCACAAGTAAAACACATTCTAACCATGCAGTGTTTGAGGATTGTAACTAATGCATAAAAACTGGGTATGAAAAGAGTATGATCAATGTGTTACTTGCCTTGCTGACGATCCTCAAAACCTAGTGACTCGTAGCAGCATGCTTCGCACTCCAGGAATTCTAACGCAAACAAACAATAGCATACATAAGCACTCAAGAAAAGATGCACGGGTAAAACTCAAATAAGAAGATCTAACCATAAATTTCAACTAACTCTGGTTCGCAAAAAGAATCAAATCAAACGAAGCAACAAAACTCAAACTGCGAAAGAAACAAGATCCGATAACTAGTCTGGACTAAAGTCAAATTTTACAGTACCAAAATCTTGTTCAAGTTGGTTAAACAGAAGAGGGATTCGAGATGAAGATCTAGGCACTTGAATCGCCTGATTCTGATAAACGAGCGAAAAGATAAACTAAAACAAAAATCAGGGCAGAAATCACGATCAAAAATGATCGCGGAAAAACCCTGGAAAAAGAAAATTGACGAACAGGCTAACGAATGAACGTTCACTGTTTGCGGCTAACGGGTGAACGGCGTCCGTTAAAACGAACGTACGGACAAACGTCCGCTAAATAACTAAACCGGAAAAAAATAAAGCCGATCTAGAATAAAATAACCGCGGGTTGACAAAAAAACCAAACGGTTTTCTGGCGAAAACCATCGACTACCTCGGGATGGGCGGCGGCGGCGGAATTACGGCGGGGCGGCGGGGTCGGCGGCGAGGCGGCGGGCGGTGACGACGGCGTCCGACGGCGGCGGCGGCGTCGGCAAGGCGTCGGCGCGGATCAATCGGATCGGGCGGATCGGATCGGGCGGGCGGGGCTAGGGTTTGGGGGCGGCTCGGGCCTCCTCTTAAAAATGCCTGCCGGGCGAAGTCCGAGTCGGGCATGACCCGGCTAGGTCGGTTGACTTTTTTTTAAATAATTCCGTGCAGAAAAACAGAGAAAATAAATACTAAACGGACTCCAAAAATCCTGAAATAAATTTTCGCCGTCCTCTAAAAATATACCGGACAAGGTGAAAATTTATTTAGGACTCTAATGCAATTTTGAAAAACGCGTATTTCTCCTAATTCAAACAAAATAGCGATAAAATACAAATAAAATTATTTATTTGATTTTAATATTTTTCCTCCAATATATCATCTATTTTGGAGAAGTCATATTATCTCCTCTCATATATTTTAAATTTGAAATATTTTCGGAGAGAAAAATCATTAAAACCAAAATGATCCTCGTTTCAATATTTGATAAAATTCAGATATGAAAATCGTGAAATCCCCAACTCTCTCAGCGGGTTCTTGAGTTGCTTAGAATTTAGAGGATCGCAAACGAAAATGCAATAAAATATGATATGCATGAATGACCTATGTATAACATTCCAAATTGAAAATTTGGGATGTTACAGGTGTATGACTTCAGAAGGTTTTATTCATGTAAACAGAATAACAATTATTCTTTGACTTAAATGAATAACCGTATTGCAATAAACCTGATCCAATCATATTATGCTCAATGCAAACACCAAATAACATTTCTTTTAGGTTCAACACTAATCCCGAAGGTAAAGGGAGTGTGTGATGGTGATCTTATCACCCTTGGAATCACTTCCAACTCATGTCATCACCTCGCCCTTAACTAGTCTCTGTTTATTTTGCAACTCTCGTTTCGAGTTACTACTCTTAGCAACTGAACAAGTATCAAATACTGATGGGTTGTGTCGGTGTCAAAGCTGGCGGATCTCGGGTAGGGGGTCCCGAACTGTGCGTCTAAGGCAGATGGTAACAGGAGGCGGGGGAACACGATGTTTACCCATGTTCGGGCCCTCTCGATGGAGGTAATACCCTACTTCCTGCTTGATTGATCTTGATGATATGAGTATTACAAGAGTTGATCTACCACGATATCGTAGAGGCTAAACCCTAGAAGCTAGCCTATGGTATGATTGTTGTTGTCCTACGGACTAAACCCTCCAATTTATATAGACACCGGAGGGGGCTAGGGTTACACAGAGTCGGTTACAAGGGGGAGATCTACATATCTGTATTGCCAAGCTTGCCTTCCACGCCAAGGAGAGTCCCATCCGGACATGGGACAAAGTCTTCAATCTTGTATCTTCATAGTCCAACAGTCCGGCCAAAGGATATAGTCAGGCTGTCCGAGGACCCCCTAATCAAGGACTCCCTCAGTAGCCCCTGAACCAGGCTTCAATGACGATGAGTCCGGCGTGCAGATTGTCTTCGGCATTGCAAGGCGGGTTCCTCCTCCGAATACTCCATAGAAGATTTTGAACACGAGGATAGTGTCCTGCTCTGCAAAACAAATTCCACATACCACCGTAGAGAGAATAATGTTTCCACAAATCTAATCTGCTGACAGCTTTTCATAACGTGACATACTGCCGTGGCCTGGTCATGACAAACCGTTTTTTCAAGCCTGCCACTACACGTGTTGCGAGGCTGTATTATTGGCATGTCCTGTCGAAGCAGAGATCGTGTCCCCTTATCATGGGATTCTCATCAATACGGGTGTGGGTAACCCAACCGCGCCATCAATTATGGTGCTCAGGGGATAAGCGGTTTTACCGGGCAAGTGGGGAGGCGCGGAGTACCTGCTGCCTTTCTAAAGGGATAAGAACACCCATCCGCACCCATGCTTTCTTCTTCCTGATCCGTTCCCCTCCGCCCGAGCTCCAGCGCCCAAGCGTTCATCTTTTCTGCCCACAAAGGTCTTCCGAAAATGTCCGGATCCGGAGCAGGAGGCAAATGGATGGCCTCTACCGTCCGGGAGAAGGATATCAAAAAGCTTCGGGAGGCCGGGTAACTGTCCAAGAAAATCAGCCACCTTCTCCCGATGGCGGGACAGATCATCCCTACTCCGGAACCCCACGAGAGGGTTGTATTCCTCCCTCACTTTGTCCGCGGGCTAGGGCTTCCCATCCACCCGTTCGTTCGCGGCATCATGTATTACTATGGGATCGATCTTCACTATCTGTCCCCTAATTCCTTCCTCAACATCTCGACATTCATTGTCGTGTGTGAGGCTTTTCTCCGCATCTTGCCTCATTTCAGCTTATGGCTGAAGATTTTTAATGTGAAGCCCAAAGTAGTGGGCGGCGAGCACGCCGAGTGCAAGGGCGCTATGGTGAGCAAGATGCCCAATGTTATATGGCCAACAGGCACTTTTAACGATTCTGTCAAGGAGTGGCAACAACAGTGGTTTTATATCACTGAGCCGCGTGACACGGAATGGGCCGCTACTCCCGAGTTTCGATCTGGTGCCCCCCTGCGGCTTACATCCTGGGTCAAGAAGGGCTTGAACTGGTCCTTGTCCGATGAACTATCGGTGCTCCAGACGTGCGTTAAAGATATGGGAGACAAGAACATTGAACTTGTTAATGTAGTCCAGGTGATGTTAGTTCGCCGGATCCTGCCTTGTCAACACCGGACTTGCAATCTATGGGAATTCGATCCGGCCAGGCACCAGACCTTACGAGAGCTTTTCGGCTCCTCGCACAAGGATATCTGGAGGGTGCTTTTCAAGTCCAGCAAATCATGGCCGGACTCTGCAGAGGACCGCGGGTACCAACTGTCCCGCCCTGCAAGTTCGGTAAGTTATCATACTTTTTATCCGCATAACCCAAAGGAAACGCTTAACGTGTTTTCTACAACTCTCCCAGGGCTGGACGAAGAAGGCGGAGCGGATCCATTGTCCGTCCCCGCTGCCCGAAGAACTGGCCGTTCCACTTCTGACGAAGATGATGGTCCCGGCGCCTTACAAGATGCCGAAGAAAACGGCCGAGAAGGAGGCCAAAAAGACCCGGGACGGGCTTCATCACCAAGGCACTTCGGACACAATATCCGAAGGCTCTGATGCCCGTTCCGCCTTCGAAGAGGACGAGGAGGAGGAGGAGGATGAATCCCCTGCGGGAGGAAGAAAGAAGACGACGACCTCTGTACACTTGGAGGCCGAGCCGCTCAAAAGGGGAAAGGCTCCTCTTCCGGAGGAGTCCACTGCCGCCGCCGATAGTGTCCCGGCGTGGGATCCCAGGGCCCAGCCCCTGGTGAACTCATGAGTATATGAAATCTGAGTACGTTTATGCGTCCACACTTATCATGGCATAGTATTTTAACCTGAGCCATATTTTTTGTAGTCCGGCGAGGTCCCGTACCAAACAATCCTCATCAGAGGATTCGCTGAACTCGGATGCTATGGAGAGCGGGACGCCCCCAAAGGCCCCTTCCTCCGAACAGGTGGATAACACCAAGGCTTCGTCCCAGAAGGACCCCGGCCAAGGAGGAGAGGAAAAGACCGTGAAGGCGGTGCCTGGAGGTCAAACTTCAGGGGCCGGACATATGGGGGAGAAAATTCCCATGGGAGCTGACAGCGGGGGCCATCTGGAATTCGGCTCCCAGCCGGATACAGCTCCGGAGACCAATACGGCTCCGGAATCAGGCAGGCAACCTCTCTCAGCTAGAGGGGACAAGCCTGTTCCACCGACAACCTCTGTCCAACCAGAGGTGTCAGATGCTTTGTTGGTGGCATCGTCAATGAACACCGTGCCCTTATGGGTGCGGTGATTGAGAAGATTTAGTCTGCTGAGAGTGGACTGAATGGAGCCTGTATCAGCCTTATAAAAGGTTTTGAGGTATGTTTTATGAGGCTTCGAAGAGTGTCATGGTATGGTTAGTAGCCCCTGATACACTGTTCGGAGAAAGAAAGAACCGGACAAATGATCAAATTTTATGTTCGCAGGAAGACTCAATGAATGACATCTATTTCTCTTCTGTTATAAGTAGGCGTCTGTAGCGGCTGCTGCCTCTCATACTACAGAGATCTCTGGACTGAATCAAAGTCTGGAGCGGGCCAAAGAAGAACTTGGCCAATTGAAAATGTAGTTGGGAGATAAACAAGGTATGCACAAGTCTTGTTCGCGTTTATTGTGAATGAATTTTCAGTATGATGAAATAAGCTTCATGATTTGCGCTAGGGATGGTGACCGAAGTCGAGGATCTTAAAAAGGTTGTGGCCGAGGCCGAGAAAAAGGCATACACAGAGCAGGCTCTTTGTGAGAAGCACGAGGCCAGGGTTATTAAAGCTGAGCAGGAGCTGCAAGAGGCCGTGAGGAAATGCGAGACCTTGGAGTAGAGTTTAACGGAGAAAGAATCCGAACTCACCAAGGCGCATCAGGCCACGAGCGATGCCCAGGGGGAGACCCAAAGCACCCTGCAGGGGATCCAAGAGGCGAGAAAGATCGCAGCGGGTAAGGCTTTTTCCATGTAAAGCAACTATTTGAGGGGAAAATTATGTTTCTAATTTTGAATTTGAATTTCTCAGGGGTATTTGCCGAGCTGCGCCGCAGCGTATCAGATGCCGCCCAATTCTACCAAGCCGAAGAAAAGTACACTGCGGATAAGATCTTCTGGTCGCAGTATTTGGCACCGAATTATCCGGTGCCCTTTGTCGATCAACTGAAACAGCTGATTGAACTGCATAAGGCGGCGGAACTGGCCATGAAGGATATGATTATCCGGCTATGGCCCGCCGAGCCGATTCCAAGAAGCTACTTCGGGCTCGTGAAGCGGCTTGTGAGTGCCTGCCCTCGACTTGATGTCATCAAGCGGTCGGTCTGTATAGAAGGTGCGTGAATGGCCTTCGCCCGTGCAAAGGTGCACTGGGGGAAGATGGATGCTGAAAAGCTGATCACCGAAGGACCGCCAGAGGGGAAGGAGCACCGCAAGCCCGAATTATATTATGAGAGTGTCCGAAAAGGATCCTACCTTGCAGCGGAGCTATGTACCAAGGACATTATATTTCCATGAATGCAAATCATGTTGTCCTTTGTAACGTTCGAACAAGGTCATTTATATTATTTATTGCTTGTTATATAAAACTTTATCCTCCTGCGCGGCCGTTTTATATATTGATCCTGAGAGTTGGCCAGTCGTCGGCTTCTGCCCCCATGTAAGAAGTACGGGGGTGTTCGGGATAAACCTGATCACTCTTTATCCCAGTTTTGGGTCCTTCGAAGGAGGTGTTCAGCACAACGAACCAGGCAACCAGACTATAAGGCTTTATCACTCTCACTTAGCCATAGGAGCTTTAGGAAGGTAGGCGCAGCCCCTGGTGTTTGGAAGAACGCACGGGGGGCTCTATAAGCACCTGACCGGAAGAAAAACTGATCCATCGCATGCTGCATTGGTTATGGCATTATGCGGGAGAAATCCTTAAAGATTTTGTAACCTCTCGAACAGCTAACTAGCTCTCGCCGTATCATGACAGTCAGTTTTCGGCTTTCTCTACTGAGGTGCTCGTCCGGAAGAACCGAGACACAATCACAGTAGTTCTCCCAGTGCTACCTTAGCCGATATAGCGGAACGTAAGGTACCAAGACATGGGAGCCGGGCAAACCCAACTATTGACCCAAGACATGATTCAGAGCTGATGCATGTAATGCTATAGGCTCGGGGTGCCGAACTTCCGTGAAGGCGCTTGTGGTTCTTGCGTCGTGGTTTGCCGTTGCTATCCCTGGCCTCTGATGTGCCAGGTTTGCTTGTTGTATTGTTACTACGAGCCAACCAGCTATCTTCGCCCGTGCAAAAGCGGGTCATAAGTGTCGTGAGAGCTGCCATGGATTTTGGCTTCTCTTGGCCGAGGTGCCGGGCGAGCCATTCGTCACGGATATTATGCTTAAATGCCGCTAAGGCCTCTGCATCCGGACAGTCGACAATTTGGTTCTTCTTAGTTAGGAATCGGGTCCAGAATTTCCTGGCCGATTCCCTTGGCTGCTGAGTTATATGACTTAAATCGTCAGCATCCAGCGGTCGCACATAAGTTCCCTGGAAATTGTCCAGGAATGCATCTGCCAGGCTCTCCCAACTTCTGATGGAGTTTGCCGGCAAGCTATTGAGCCAATGCCGAGCTGGCCCTTTGAGTTTTAGCGAGAGATACTTGATGGCATGTAAATCATCCCCGCGGGCCATGTGAATGTGGAGGAAGAAGTCTTCTATCCATACCGCGGGGTCTGTAGTACCATCATATGATTCAATGTTTACGGGTTTAAACCCTTTTGGGAATTCGTGATCCATTACTTCATCAGTGAAGCATAGGGGTGTGCGGCGCCTCTGTGCCGGGCTATATCACGACGCAGTTCATACGAGTCTTGTCTGCTGTATTCAGCCCGGCTGGATTTGCTTTTAGTATATCCGGCGTGACGGTCATCATCCCGCGTTGGGGCGCGCTCCCGTGATCCGTAGATCAATCTTGCATGTCCTGCTTTGTTTTCCAATGCGTCTCGCAGGTCCCGCGTGTTGCCCCAGGCCTTGGTATTTTTGTTTGAATGGCGGCGGGGTGCGGGCTAGACTTTGGGCTGGTATGCCCCTCTGTCTGGGCCACGAGGTGGCCGATCAGCCGCAACATACGCTGGTGATGTAGGTATCAATGCTTCCTCCTAGAGTTGGGGTAGCAACCTGCGCTTTGGGTAACTCTTGGTTGGGTGCTCGAGTTCGTATTCCTCGGCCGCCAGGACTTCAGTCCATCTATCCGCTAGCAGATCTTGATCAGCTCGAAGCTGTTGTTGCTTTTTCTTCAGGCTGTTTGTTGTGGCTATAAGCCGGCGCTTGAAGCGCTCCTGCTCGACGGGATCCTCAGGCACGATAAATTCTTCGTCGCGGAGGCTCACTTCATCTTCGGAGAGAGGCATGTAATTGTCATCCTCTGATTCTCCGTCTGCTGCCTGTTCTGGAGGGCTAGCTTGTTCATCCTCCCGCTCGAGGTCTGGCTGGAGGGGATTGTCGTCGTCCTCGGCACTATCCGGAGCGTTATTGTCTCTTGTGCCGGTATCGCTGCTTTTGTTAACGTGGGACTTAGAGCGGCGTCGCTGACGTCGGTGCTTGGATTGCTTCTTGGAGGGATTATCCTCCATTGTCTTATCGCCATCGCCTTCTTTGGGGGTGTCCACCATGTATATATCATATGATGATGTGGCAGTCCAGCGCCCTGCGGGCGGTGGTTCCTGTTCGTCTCCTGCATCGTCGTCCATACCGTTGATGTCTTAGGAGTCGAAATCGAGCATGTCGGTTAAATCGTCGACAGTGGTGGGTGGGGAGCGAATTTCTTCGTCGTCCGCATCCCATTCTAGCCGGACATAGTTCGGCCAAGGTTCTCCTGACAAGAAGAGAGACCTTAATGAATTTAGCACATCGCCAAAAGGCGAGTGTTGAAAGATATCCGCGGAGGTAAACTCCATGATCGACGCCCAATCAAATTCGATAGGCATGGACGCAGGCGGTTCGGGGCCTGTGGCCGGGGATGAATCCGAGGATCCAGCGACACATGTCTCAGAGGAGGCGAAGTTAGTATTCGGCTCTATCGCCACTGAGTGTGTGGCCTCCGAGCCGGGGTCCATCCACCTGTCCTCGGACGGCGTAATTGACTCCGGAGCTAGGGACGGAGTAGGCATAGGTGTCATCTCCCGAACACCGTCCAGCGGCAGAGCTAAGTCGTGCTCATCGTGAATGTGCGGCGCACAAGACATGTGCTCGAATCCGTCAAAGATCAAGTCTCCGCGGATATCGGCATTTTAGTTCAAGTTTCCAAACCTGACCTGATGGCCAGGGGCATAGCTCTCGATCTGCTCCAGATGGCCAAGCGAGTTGGCCCACAGTGCGAAGCTGCCGAACACGAAGATCTATTTGGGGAGGAAAACCTCACCCTGTATCGCATCGTTGCCGATGATTGAAGGGGCCATCAAACCTTGTCGTGACGGCAGAGTGGAACTCTCAATGAAAGCAC
This sequence comes from Aegilops longissima, assembly GCA_021605205.1. Lineage (NCBI taxonomy): Eukaryota > Viridiplantae > Streptophyta > Magnoliopsida > Poales > Poaceae > Aegilops > Aegilops longissima. Next base: position 535,652,083 of record CM038681.1, on the reverse strand, counting down.
CGACGTCGGTGTCAAAACCGGCGGATCTCGGGTAGTGGGCCCTGAACTGTGCGTCTAAGGCGGATGGTAACAGGAGGCGGGGGAACACGATGTTTACCCAGGTTCGGGCCCTCTCGATGGAGGTAATACCCTACTTCCTGCTTGATTGATCTTGATGATATAAGTATTACAAGAGTTGATCTACCACGAGATCGTAGAGGCTAAACCCTAGAAGCTAGACTATGGTATGATTGTTGTTGTCCTACGGACTAAACCCTCCGGTTTATATAGACACCGGAGGGGGCTAGAGTTACACAGAGTCGGTTACAAGGGGGGAGATATACATATCCGTATTGCCAAGCTTGCCTTCCATGCCAAGGAGAGTCCCATCCGGACACGGGACGAAGTCTTCAATCTTGTACCTTCATAGTCCAACAGTCCGGCCAAAGGATATAGTCCGGCTGTCCGAGGACCCCCTAATCCAGGACTCCCTCAGGTTGCTATAAACCCTAGTAAAGTACACATCAATAACATGTATATCAAATATACTTTTGTTTATTTTGCCATCCTTCTTATCCTCCAAGTATCTAGGCCAGTTCCACTTTCAGTGATCATTTCCTTTGCAGTTAGAAGCACTTAGTTTCAGGCTTGGGTCTAGCTTTGGGCTTCTTCATGGGAGTGGCAACTTGCTTGTCATTCGTCTTGAAGTTCCCTTTCTTCCCTTGCCCTTTTACTTGAAACTAGTGGTCTTGTCAACCATCAACACTTGATGCTTTTCTTGATTTCAACCTTCTCCGATTTCAGCATCGCGAAGAGCTCGGGAATCGTTTCCATTATCCCTTGCATATTATAGTTCATCACGAAGTTCTAGTAACCTGGTGATAGTGACTAGAGAACTCTGTCAATCACTATCTTCTCTGGAAGATTAACTCCCACTTGATTCAAGTGATTGTAGAAATCAGACATTCTGAGTACATGCTCACTAGCTGAGCTATTCTCCTCCATCTTGTAGGAAAAGTACTTTGTCAGAGGTCTCATACCTCTTAACACGGGCATGAGTCTGAAATACCAATTTCAACTCTTGGAACATCTCATATGCTCCGTGGCGTTCAAACGTTTTTGAAGTCCCGGTTCTAAGCCGTAAAGCATGGTGCACTAAACTATCAAGTAGTCATCATAATGAGCTTTGTTAAACGTTCATAATGTCTGCATCTGCTCCTGCAATAGATCTGTCACCTAGCGGTGCATCAAGGACATAATTCTTCTGTTCAGCAATGAGGATAATCCTCAGATCACGGACCAAGTCCGCATCATTGCTACTATCATCTTTCAACTTATTTTTCTCTAGGAGCATATAAAAAATAAACGAGGAGTTACATCGCAAGCTATTGATCTACAACTAAGCAAATACTATCAGGACTAAGTTCATGATAAATTAAAGTTCAATTAATCATATTACTTAAGAACTCCCACTTAGATAGACATCCCTCTAATCATCTAAGTGATCACGTGATCCATATCAACTAAACCATGTCCGATCATCACGTGAGATGGAGTAGTTTTCAATGGTGAACATCACTATGTTGATCATATCTACTATATGGCTCACGCTCGACCTTTCGGTCTCAATGTTCCGAGGCCATATCTGCATATGCTAGGCTCGTCAATTTAACCCGCGTATTCTGTGTGTGCAAAACTGGCTTGCACCCGTTGTATGTGAACATAGAGCTTATCACACCCGATCATCACGTGGTGTCTCAGCACGATGAACTTTCGCAACGGTGCATACTCAGGGAGAACACTTGTACCTTGAAATTTAGTGAGAGATCATCTTATAAAGCTACCGCCGAGCCAAGCAAAATAAGATGTATAAAAGATAAACATCACATGCAATCAAAATATGTGACATTATATGGCCATGATCATATTGGGCCTTTGATCTCCATCTCCAAAGTACCGTCATGATCTCTATCATCACCGGCATGACACCATGATCTCCATCATCTTGATCTCTATCAATGTGTCGTCACATGGTCGTCTCGCCAACTATTGCTTTTGCAACTATTGCTATCGCATAGCAAGAAAGTAAAGCAATTATTTGGTGCTTGCATCTTATGCAATAAAGAGACAACCATAAGGCTTCTGCTAGTTGCCGATAACTTCAACAAAACATGATCATCTCATACAACAACTTATATCTCATCTTGACCATATCACATCACAACAAGCCCTGCAAAAACAAGTTAGTCGTCCTCTACTTTGTTGTTGCAGGTTTTATGTGGCTGCGACGGGCTGAGCAAGAACCATTCTTACCTACGCATCAAAACCACAACGATTTTTCGTCAAGTATGTGTTGTTTTAACCTTCAACAAGGACCGGGCGTAGCCATACTCGATTCAACTAAAGTTGGAGAAACAGATACCCGCCAGCCACCTGTGTGTGAATCACGTCGGTAGAACCAGTCTCACGTAAGCGTATGCGTAATGTCGGTCCGGGCCGCTTCATCCAACAATACCGCCGAATCAAAGTATGACATGCTGGTAAGCAGTATGACTATTATCGCCCACAACTCACTTGTGTTCTACTCGTGCATATAACATCTACGCATAGACTTGGCTCGAATGCCACTTTTGGGGAACGCAGTAATTTCAAAAATTTCCTACGCACATGTAAGATCATGGTGATGCATAGCAACGAGAGGGGAGAGTGTTGTCCATGTACCCTCATAGACCGAAAGCGGAAGCGTTTAGTAACGCGTTTGATGTAGTCGAACGTCTTCACGATCCAACCGATCCAAGTACCGAACGTACGGCACCTTGATACGTCCATTTTGCATCATGCTTTTATATCGATATTTATTGCATTAGGGGCTGTTATCACACATTATGTCACAATACTTATGCCTATTCTCTCTTATTTTACAAGGTTTATATAAGGAGGGAGAATGCCGGCACCTGGAATTCTGGGCTGGAAAAGGAGCAAATATTAGAGACCTATTCTGCACAACTCCAAAAGTCCTGAAACTCCACGAAAGTTAATTTTGGAAATAATAAAAAATATTGAGCGGAAGAAATACATCAGGGGGGCCTCCACCTGTCCACGAGGGTGGGGGGCGCGCCCTACCCCCTGGGCGCGCCCCCTGCCTCGTGGGCCCCCTGTTGGCTCTCCGATGCCCATCTTCTGGTATATGAAGTCTTTCGTCCGAAGAAAAATGACAAGCAAGCTTTCGGGACAAGACTCCACCACCACGAGGCAGAACCTTGGAGGAACCAATCTAGGGCTCCGGCAGAGCTGTTCTGCCGGGGTAACTTCCCTCCGGGAGGGGGAAATCATTGCCATCGTCATCACCAACGCTCCTCTCATCGGGAGAGGGCAATCTCCATCAACATCTTCACCAGCACCATCTCATCTCAAACCCTAGTTCATCTCTTGTATCCAATTCTTGTCTCATAGTCTGGGATTGGTACCTGTAGGTTGCTAGTAGTGTTGATTACTCCTTGTACTTGATGCTAGTTGGTTTATTTGGTGGAAGATCATATGTTCAGATCCATTATGCATATTAATACCCCTCTGATTATCAACATGAATATGCTTTGTGAGTAGTTACGTTTGTTCCTGAGGACATGGGAAAAGTCTTTGCTATTAGTAGTCATGTGAATTTGGTATTCGTTCGATATTTTGATGAGATGTATGTTGTCTATCCTCTAGTGGTGTTATGTGAACGTCGACTACATAACACTTCACCATTATTTGGGCCTAGAGGAAGGCATTGGGAAGTAATAAGTAGATGATGGGTTGCTAGAGTGACAGAAGCTTAAACCCTAGTTTATGCGTTGCTTCGTAAGGGGCTGATTTGGATCCATATGTTTCATGCTATGGTTAGGTTTACCTTAATACTTTTGTTGTAGTTGCGGATGCTTACAATAGAGGTTAATCATAAGTGGGATGCTTGTTCAATTAAGAACAGCACACAAGCACCGGTCCACCCACATATCAAATTATCAAAGTACCGAACGCGAATCATATGAACGTGATGAAAACTAGCTTGACGATAATTTCCATGTGTCCTCGGGAGTGCTTTTCTCCATATAAGAGTTTGTCCAGGCTTGTACTTTGCTACAAAAAGTATTGGGCCACCTTGCTGCACTTTATTTACTTTTGTTTCCCTTTGCTCGTTACCAATTATCTTATCACAAAACTATCTGTTACCTATAATTTCAGTGCTTGCAGAGAATACCTTGCTGAAAACCGCTTATCATTTCCTTCTGCTCCTCGTTGGGTTCGACACTCTTACTTATCGAAAGGAGTACGATAGTTCCCCTATACTTGTGGGTCATCAAGACTCTTTTCTTGCGCCGTTGCCAGGGAGTGAAGCGCCTTTGGTAGGTGGAATTTGGTAAGGAAAAATTTATATAGTGTGCTGAAATTTACTGTCACTTGTTACTATGGAAAGTAATCCTCTGAGGGGCTTGTTCGGGGTATCCTCACCCAGACCAGTAGAGCAAAGAGTTGCTCCTCAACCTACTGAACCTACTGAAAATTAAAATGAAAATGTCTGCTTTGAAATTCCTTCGGGTATGTTGGAAAAACTGCTAGCTAATCCTTTTGCAGGAGATGGAACAAAGAATCCTGATGAGCACTGAATATATGTGGATGAAGTTTGTGGATTATTTAAGCTTGCAGGTGTACCCGATGATGTTATTAAGAAGAAGGTCTTCCCTTTATCTTTGAAGGGAGATGCATCGACATGGTATAGGCTATGTGATGATACAGGGTCATGGAACTACAAACGATTGAAATTGGAATTTCATCAGAAGTTTTATCCTATGCATCTTGTTCATCGTGATCGCAATTACATATGTAATTTTTGGCCTTGCGAAGGAGAAAGCATCGCTCAATCTTGGGGGAGGCTTAAATCAATGTTATATTCATGCCCCAATCATGAGCTTCCAAGAGAAATAATTATTCAAAGTTTTTATGCTAGGATTTCTGATAACAATCGCACCATGCTCGATACTTCTTGCGCTGGCTCTTTTATGATGAAGACTATTGAATTAAAATGGAACCTATTGGATAGAATTAGACGCAACTCTGAAGATTGGGATCTCGATGAGGGTAAGGAGTCAGGTATGACACCTAAGTTTGATTGTGTTAAATCTTTTATGGATACCGATGTTTTCCGTAAATTTAGCACTAAATATGGACTTGACTCTGAGATAGTAGCTTCTTTCTGTGAATCTTTTGCTGCTTATGTTGATCTCCCTAAGGAGAAGTGGTTTAAATATCATCTCCGATAGAAGTAAAAGTAGCTGCACCTATTAAAGTTGAAGAAAAGACTATCACTTATAATAATCCTATTGTTCCTACTTCTTATGTTGAGAAACCACCTTTCCTTGTTAGGATAAAGGATCATGCTAAAGCTTCAATTGTGGTCCATAAAAGCAATATTTGAACTTATACACCTCCTGAGCAAATTAAAGTTGAACCTAATTTTGCTATTGTTAAAGATCTCTTGTCTGATAATATTGATGGGCATGTTATTTATTTTTGTGAGGAAACTGCTAGAATTGCCAAACCTTGTGTTAATGATAAACATAGACCTATGGTAGGCATGCCTGTTATTTCTGTTAAAATAGGAGATCATTGTTATCATGGCTTATGTGACATGGGTGCTACTGCTAGTGCTATACCTATTGACTTATACAAAGAAATTAAGCATGATATTGCACCTACTGAGTTAGAAGATATTGATGTCACAATTAAACTTGCCAATAGAGATACTATATCACCAATGGGAATTGTTAGAGATGTTGAAGTCTTGTGTGGGAAAACTAAATATCCTGCTGATTTTCTTGTTCTTGGTTCCCCACAAGATAGCTTTTGTCCTATTATATTTGGTAGACCCTTCTTAAACACTGTTAATGCTAGGATAGACTGCGAAAAGGATGTTGTTACTATTGGCTTGGGTGATATGTCTCATGAGTTTAATTTCTCTAAATTTAGTAGACAACACCGTGAAGAGGAATTTCCTAGTAAGGATGAAATTATTGGTCTTGCTTCTATTGCCGTACCTCCTAGTGATCCTTTAGAACAATATTTGCTAGACCATGAAAATGATATGTTTATGAATGAAAGAAGGGAAATAGATGAAGTATTCTTTAAACAGGAACCTATACTGAAACACAATTTTCCTGTTGAAATCCTAGGGGATCCTCCTCCACCCAAGGGTGATCCCGTGTTTGAGCTTAAACCATTGCCTGATACTCTTAAATATGCTTATCTTGATGAAAAGAAGATATATCCTGTTATTATTAGTGCTAACCTTTCAGAGCATGAAGAAGAGAGATTATTGAAAACTCTGAAGAAGCACCGTGCTGCTATTGGATATACTCTTGATGATCTTAAGGGCATTAGTCCCACTCTATGTCAACATAAAATAAATTTGGAGGAAGATGCCAAACCAGTTCGAGATCATCAACGACGGCTGAATCCTAAAATGAAAGAAGTGGTAAGGAAAGAAATACTAAAGCTCCTTGAGGCAGGTATAATTTATCCCGTTGCTGATAGTCAGTGGGTAAGTCATGTCCATTGTGTCCCTAAGAAGGGAGGCATTACTGTCGTTCCTAATGATAAAGATGAATTGATCCCACAAAGAATTATTACAAGTTATAGGATGGTAATTGATTTCCGCAAATTAAATAAAGATACTAAAAAGGACCATTACCCCTTACCTTTTATCGATCAAATGCTATAAAGATTATCTAAACATACACATTTTTGCTTTCTAGATTATTATTCTGGTTTCTCTCAAATACCTGTGTCAGCCAATGATCAATCAAAGACTACTTTTACTTGCCCTTTTGGTACTTTTGCTTATAGACGTATGCCTTTTGGTTTATGTAATGCACCTGCCACGTTTCAAAGATGCATGATGGCTATATTCTCTGACTTTTCTGAAAAGATTTGTGAGGTTTTCATGGACGACTTCTCCGTCTATGGATCCTCTTTTGATGATTGCTTGAGCAACCTTGATCGAGTTTTGCAGAGATGTGAAGAAACTAATCTTGTCTTGAATTGGGAAAAGTGCCACTTTATGGTTAATGAAGGTATTGTCTTGGGGCATAAAGTTTCTGAAAGAGGTATTGAGGTTGACAAAGCCAAGGTTGATGCTATTGAAAAGATGCCATGTCCCAAGGACATCAAAGGTATAAGAAGTTTCCTTGGTCATGCCGGTTTTTATAGGAGGTTCATTAAGGACTTCTCAAAAATTTCTCGGCCTCTGACTAATTTATTACAAAAAGATATTCCATTTGTCTTTGATGATGATTGTGTAGAAGCATTTGAAATACTTAAGAAAGCATTGATCTCTGCACCTATTGTTCGGCCACCTGATTGGAATTTACCCTTTGAAATCATGTGTGATGCTAGTGATTATGCTGTAGGTGCTGTTCTAGGGCAAAGAGTTGATAAGAAATTAAATGTTATTCAATGTGCTAGTAAAACTCTAGACAATGCTCAGAGAAATTATGCTACTACTGAAAAAGAAGTTTTAGCAGTTGTATTTGCTTGTGATAAGTTCAGACCTTATATTGTTGATTGTAAAGTAACTATTCACACTGATCATGCTGCTATTAAATATCTTATGGAAAAGAAAGATGCTAAACCTAGACTTATTAGATGGGTTCTCCTGCTACAAGAATTTGATTAGCATATTATCGATAGAAAGGGAGCTGAGAACCCCGTTGCAGACAACTTGTCTAGGTTAGAAAATGTTCTTAATGACCCACTACCTATCGATGATAGCTTTCCTGATGAGCAATTAAATATCATATATACTTCTCGTACTGCTCCATGGTATGCTGATTATGCTAATTACATCGTTGCTAAATTTATACCACCTAGTTTCACATACCAGCAAAAGAAAACATTCTTCTATGATTTGAGACATTACTTTTGGGATGACCCACATCTTTATAAAGAAGGAGTAGATGGTGTTATTAGACGTTGTGTACCTGAGCATGAACAGGAACAAATCCTACGCAAGTGTCAATCCGAAGCTTATGGAGGACACCACATTGGAGATAGAACTGCACATAAGGTATTGCAATCTGGTTTTTATTGGCCTACTCTCTTCAAGGATGCCCGTAAGTTTGTCCTATCTTTTGATGAATGTCAAAGAATTGGTAATATTAGTAGACGTCAAGAAATGCCTATGAATTATTCACTTGTTATTGAACCATTTGATGTTGTGGGCTTTGATAATATAGGACCTTTTCCTGCCTCTAATGGATATACACATATTTTAGTTGCAGTTTATTACGTTACTAAGTGGGTAGAAGCTATTCCAACTAGTAGTGCTGATCATAACACATCTATTAAAATGCTTAAAGAAGTTATTTTTTCCGATGTTTGGAGTCCCTAGATATTTAATGACTGATGGTGGTTCACATTTTATTCATGGTGCTTTCCGTAAAATGCTTGCTAAGTATGACGTTAATCATAGAATTGCATCTCCTTATCACCCGCAGTCTAATGGTAAAGTAGAATTGAGTAATAGAGAGCTCAAATTAATTTTGCAAAAGACTATCAATATATCTAGAAAGAATTGGTCCAAGAAACTTTATGATGCATTATGGGCCTATAGAACGGCATACAAAAATCCTATGGGTATGTCTCCGTATAAAATGGTTTATGGAAAAGCATGTCACTTACCTCTTGAACTAGAAAATAAGGCTTATTGGGCTATCAAGGAGCTCAATTATGATTTCAAACTTGCCGGTGAGAAGAGGTTATTTGACATTAGCTCACTAGATGAATGGAGAACACAAGCCTATGAGAATGCCAAATTGTTTAAAGAAAAAGTTAAAAGATGGCATGACAAAAGGATACAAAAGTGTGAGTTTAATGTAGGTGATTATGTATTGCTATACAACTCTCATTTAAGATTTTTTGCAAGAAAACTTCTCTCTAAATGGGAAGGCCCTTACGTTATCGAGGAGGTCTATCATTCCGGTGCCATAAAAATCAACAACTTCGAAGGCACAAATCCGAAGGCGGTGAACGGTCAAAGAATCAAACATTATATCTCAGGTAATCGTATAAATGTTGAAACCAATGTTATTGAAACCGTAACCCCGGAGGAATACATAAGGGACACTTTCCGGAACATTTCAGACTCCGAAAAGGAATAGGTATGTGGTACGGTAAGTAAACCGACTCCAAAACAGTTTTTATGGCAATATTTCTCTGTTTTGGAATATTTAGAAAAACAGAAAAATAAGAAGCAGTCTGGGAAGGACACGAGGCTTCCACGAGGGTGGAGGGCGCGCCCTACCCTACTGGGCGCACCCCCCTGCCTCGTGGGCACCTCGTGCGCTCTCCGGACTCCGTTTTCTTGCAGGATACATATTTTGGTCAGTAAAAATTCATTATATAATCTCCCGAAGGTTTTGACTCCCGTATCACGCAATTGTCTTCTGTTCTTGTTTCGAGTTGTTGCTGCTGCAGATTAGAGCAAGATGTCTTCTCAAGAGTCAGCCGGGGAGAGCCGGGTGTCTCATCCGGCATCGAGACCAAGGACAAACAGCGATGCTGACCACTTTGGGCCAACAACAGAAGAAGAGATGGAGGCTGATTTGATGAGGATAGATGCCATGGAGGAGGATCAAGAAGTCACCTCTCACTTCCGGGCTGGAGTTACAATGGGGAACTATAGAGCTCAGCTATTCCAAACCTGGTTATCCCTTCCAATGTTAGAATTCTTTCTTATGAAAATATGAAGAAGAGTGTCACTTGTTCTCCCGCATCTATGCAACACCCTTGGGTGCAAGGAGCTTTAGCCGTTACAGGAAAGCTTCGTAAGGAGATAATGGATCTCAAGCGGCAACTCAATAAGCTCGAGGAAGAGAATCATATCCTGAGGGGCATTATCGCCAAGAATATCACATCATCACCCCCTAAGAAGGAGACATAATCACATGGGTATGGGCACTCCCCTTGGCAACTGCCAAGCTTGGGGGAGGTGCCCCGGTATCGTATCACAACCACATCTTCTATCTTTACCGTTTTTCTTAGTTCGATCCTTTTAGTAGTATCTTGATCTAGTAGAATAAAGTTTTGGTATGATCTAGATTTGAGTTTTGCTTTATGATCTCTCTATGTAATCGAGTCCCTGAGCTATATAATAAAGATTAGTGTTAATTCAAGGGCTTGATTATTTTGCCATGATCTTGAGTGAATAAAAGAAAAGAGAAAAGAATAAAAAGAAATAAAAATATCATATTGATCTTATGGATAGTAATGACTTCACATAGAAAGAGTATGATGATTAAAAGTTGTTGAGAGTTGACAAACATAGCTTTGGTCATCGTTGCAATTAATAGGAAATAATAAAGAAAGAGAGGTTTCACATATAAATATACTATCTTGGACATCTTTTATGATTGGGAGCACTCATTAAAATATGACATGCTAAAGAGTTGATGTTGGACAAGGAAGACAAGATAATGGGTTATGTTTTCTTATATCTGAGATAAAGTATATTGTCATGGATCATCCAACATGTTGAGCTTGCCTTTCCCCCTCATGCCAGCCAAATTCTTTGCACCAAGTAGAGATACTACTTGTGCTTCCAAAAACCCTTAAACCAGTTTTGCCATGAGAGTCCATCATATCTACCTATGGATTTAGTAAGATCCTTCAAGTAAGTTGTCATCGGTGCAAGAAATAAAAATTGCTCTCTAAATATGTATGATTGATTGGTGTGGAGGAAATAATCTTTATACAATCTTGTGATGTGGAAGAAATAAAAGCGACAGACTGCATAATAAAGGTACATATCACAAGTGGCAATATAAAGTGACGTTCTTTCGCATTAAGCTTTTGTGCATCCAACCCTGAAAGCGCATGGCAACCTCTACTTCCCTCTGTTAAGGGCCTATCTGTTACTATTATTACCTTCTACCTTATGCAAGAGTCATGGCAATCTTCACCTTTCCCTTTTTATATTTTATCCTTTGGCAAGCACAGGATGTTGGAAAGATCCTGATGGATATATCTAATTGGATGTAAGTTAGCATGAGTTATTATTGTTGACATTACCCTTGAGGTAAAAGGTTGGGAGGCGAAACTATAAGCCCCTATCTTTCTCTGTGTCCGATTAAAACTCCGTAACCACAAGTATTGCGTGAGTGTTCGCAATTATGAAAGACTAAATGATAGTTGAGTATGTGGACTTGCTAGAAAGCTCCGACATAGACTCTTTCTGATGTTATGATAAATTGCAATTGCTTCAATGACTGAGATTATAGTTTTTTAGTTCTCAATAAAGTTTCTGATTCATACTTTGCATTGTGAATAGATTGTTACTTGAGCATAAGAAACCATATGACAATATCCATATATGTTGTTGTTATGAGAATAATCATGATGCCCTCATGTCCGTATTTTATTTTATCGACACCTCTACCTCTAAACATGTGGACATATTTATCGTTATCGGCTTCCGCTTGAGGACAGGCGAGGTCTAAGCTTGGGGGAGTTGATACGTCCATTTTGCATCATGCTTTTATATCGATATTTATTGCATTATGGGCTGTTATTACACATTGTGTCACAATACTTGTGCCTATTCTCTCTTATTTTACAAGGTATACGTAAGGAGGGAGAATGCCGGCAGCTGGAATTCTGGGCTGGAAAAGGAGCAAATATTAGAGACCTATTCTGCACAACTCCAAAAGTCCTGAAACTCCACGAAAGGTATTTTTGGAAATAATAACAAATATGAGCGGAAGAAATACATCAGGGGGCCTCCACTTGTCCACGAGGGTGGGGGCGTGCCCTACCCCGTGGGCACGCCCTCTGCCTCGTGGGCCCCCTGTTGGCCCTCCGATGCCCATCTTCTGGTATATGAAGTCCTTCGTCCGAAGAAAAATCATAAGCAAGCTTTCGGGACGAGACTCCGCCACCACGAGGCGAACCCTTGGCGGAACCAATCTAGGGCTCCGACAGAGCTGTTCTGCCGGGGACACTTCCCTCCGGGAGGGGGAAATCATCGCCATCGTCATCACCAACGCTCCTCTCGTCGGGAGAGGGCAATCTCCATCAACATCTTCACCAGCACCATCTCATCTCAAACCCTAGTTCATCTCTTGCATCCAATTCTTGTCTCATAGTCTGGGATTGGTACCTGTAGGTTGCTAGAAGTGTTGATTACTCCTTGTAGTTGATGCTAGTTGGTTTATTTGGTGGAAGATCATATGTTCAGATCCATTATGCATATTAATACCCCTCTGATTATGAACATGTATATGTTTTGTGAGTAGTTACGTTTGTTCCTGAGGACATGGGAGACGTCTTGCTATTAGTAGTCATGTGAATTTGGTATTCGTTCGATATTTTGATGAGATGTATGTTGTCTATCCTCTAGTGGTGTTATGTGAACGTCGACTACATAACACTTCACCATTATTTGGGACTAGAGGAAGGCATTGGGAAGTAATAAGTAGATGATGGGTTGCTAGAGTGACAGAAGCTTAAACCCTAGTTTATGCGTTGCTTCGTAAGGGGCTGATTTGAATCCATATGTTTCATGCTATGGTTAGGTTTACCTTAATACTTTTGTTGTAGTTGCGGATGCTTGCAACAGAGGTTAATCATAAGTGGGATGCTTGTTCAAGTAAGAACAACACCCAAGCACCGGTCCACCCACATATAAAATTATCAAAGTACCGAACGTGAATCATATGGACGTGATGAAAACTAGCTTGACGACAATTCCCATGTGTCCTCGGGAGCGCTTTTCTCCATATAAGAGTTTTTCCAGGCTTGTCCTTTGCTACAAAAAGGATTGGGCCACCTTGCTGCACTTTATTTACTTTTGTTACTTGTTCCTCGTTACCAATTATCTTATCACAAAACTATCTATTACCTATGATTTCAGTGCTTGCAGAGAATACCTTGCTGAAAACCGCTTATCATTTCCTTCTGCTCCTCGTTGGGTTCGACACTCTTACTTATCGAAAGGACTACGATAGATCCCCTATACTTGTGGGTCATCACACCTCCTTGATATGCACATGTTCAACTTGGTGACGTCCCTCGAACTCTTGTTCCAGTTGAGGCCGAGGGAGAGTTCCGCCAGCACGACGTCGTGGTGACGGTGATGATGAAGTTACCGGCGCGGGGCTTCGCCTAAGCACTACGACGATATGACCGAGGTGTGTAACTTTGGAGGGGGGCACCGCACATGGCTAAGAAAAATCTTGGAGTGCCTTTGGGGTGCCCCCTGCCCACGTATATAAAGGAGGGAGGAGGAGGAGGCCGACCCTAGAGGGGGCGCGCCAAGTGTGGGGAGTCCTACTAGGACTCCCAAGTCCTAGTAGGATTCCCCCTTTCCTTTCCGGAGTAGGAGAGAAGAAAGAGGGAAAGAGAGAGGGAGTAGGAAAGGGAAAGGGGGGCGCCGCCCCCTTTCCCCTAGTCCAATTCGGATCCATGGGGGGGGCACCTCCTTCCCTTGGGCCTGCCTCCTCTATTCCCGTATGGCCCAATAAGGCCCAATACTTCTCCCAGCGAATTCCCGTAACTCTCCGGTACTCCGAAAAATACCCGAATCACTAGGAACCTTTATGATGTCCGAATATAGCCTTCCAATATATCGATCTTTATGTCTCGACCATTTTGAGACTCCTCGTCATGTCCGTGATCTCATCCGGGACTCCGAACAACCTTCGGTACATCAAATCACATAACTCATAATACAAATCATCATTGAACATTAAGCGTGCGGACCCTACGGGTTCGAGAACTATGTAGACATGACTGAGACACATCTCCGGTCAATAACCAATAGCGGAACCCGGATGCTCATATTGGCTCCTACATATTCTACGAAGATCTTTATCGGTCAAACCGCATAACAACATACGTTGTTCCCTTTGTCATCGGTATGTTATTTACCCGAGATTCGATCGTCGGTATCACCATACCTATTTCAATCTTGTTACCGGCAAGTCTCTTTACTCGTTTCGTAATGCATCATCCCACAATTAACTCATTAGTTACAATGCTTGCAAGGCTTATAGTGATGTGCATTACCGAGAGGGCCCAGAGATACCTCTCCGATAATCGGAGTGACAAATCCTAATCTCAATCTATGCCAACTCAACAAACACCATCGGAGACACCTGTAGAGCACCTTTATAATCACCCAGTTACGTTGTGATGTTTGGTAGCACACAAAGTGTTCCTCCGGTATTCGGGAGTTGCATAATCTCATAGTCATAGGAACATGTATAAGTCATGAAGAAAGCAATTGCAACATACTAAACGATCAAGTGCTAAGCTAACGGAATCGGTCAAGTCAATCACATCATTCTCTAATGATGTGATCCCATTAATCAAATGACATCTCATGTCTATGGCTAGGAAACTTAACCATCTTTGATTCAACGAGCTAGTCAAGTAGAGGAATACTAGTGACACTCTGTTTGTGTATTCACACATGTACTAAGTTTCCGGTTAATACAATTCTAGCATGAATAATAAACATTCATCATGATATAAGGAAATAAATAATAACTTTATTATTGCCTCTAGGGCATATTTCCTTCATCACGTTCGCCACTTTGATAATTTGATATGTGGGTGGACCGGTGCTTGGGTGATGTTCTTACTTGAAGGAGCCCCCACTTATGATTACCCCCTCTCGCAAGCATCCGCAACTACGAAAGAGGAATTAAGATAAATCTAACCATGGCATGAACATATGAATCCAAATCGCCCCCTTACAGAATAACACATAAACTAGGGTGTAAGCTTCTGTCACTCTAGCAACTCAGCATCTACTTATTACTCCACAATGCTTTCCCTTAGGCCCAAGTATGGTTGAAAGTGCATGTTGAAAGTCTATCTCAGGATATTGGTTCCATGAAGATTCCATTGGACTTGTATGACCCCCCCAAATTCAAAAAGGTAAGGCACAGTTTACCGACGACTTGAAGGTTTTCGTTTGGTTCGTTTTGAGTCATAGAAAAAACCGCACTCTCAAGAAGGGTCATTGTGGAATAAATGTCATGTGGGAATGCCTCCTATATTCATACACCTACATCATTATTCCTCGTTGAGTTGTGCTTTGTTGCGGGGTCCTATGAGGTTCTTAAGTAAGTTTCTGGACACCCCGTGTGCACGGGATCTCTGACCCCCGTGTGTAGGGGGTGCCACGAAAGTTACTGGACACCCCATGCGCACGGGGTGGTTGGAATTCCACTGGACACCCCGTGCGCGCGGGGCTAACTTGGCCCGTGCGCACGGGGTCCAACGTGCAAAAATCCCCACCCGACCAAGAACACTTAGCCCCCTTCTTCCACCTCCAACCCCCAACCCTAATGTCTTGTTAAGCTCCACCATTTCTACACATCCATTTTCTCATTACTCTCAATCCCTCCACCCAAACTTGTTGAAACTTTGGGGATTGGGAGAGCAAGACCCGATCTACACTTTGACCAAACCAAATCATGTTACCCACAATATTTGTCCACCATTGACTCGTTACTCTTGGAGCTTGGGCTCCTAGGAGGTTAGAGGTTCCTCATGAAGCTTCCTTTCTTGTGGTGTGCTCCGGAGAATTTTGTAAAGGTGTGGTGGTTGCCTTCAAGTCCAACCCTGAGTGATTCGAGGCTCATCCGTTGGGGGTGACTCGAAGGAGATTACAGTGAGCCTTCGGTGGCGTTCCGTAAGCTTTGGCTCCGGCACCGCTCCAAATGGAGAGTAGCTCTTCCCCAAGGAAGAGTGAACTTCGGGATAAAATCCGCGTCCTCGTCTCACTTGTGGTCAATCCTTTCCCACACTTTACTTTGCTTTGTATGATTGTTGGCTTGCTACTTAGATTGTTGCCTAGCATATTTAGCTTGGAGCTTGCTTGTCATATAGGTTGCATTCACCTAGTTGCATATCTTGTGAACCCTATTTATCCGCTAAGCCTTAAAATTGACAAGAAATATTAAAAATTGTAGTCTCCTATTCACCCCCTCTAGTCGATGATATGCCCATTTTGCATCATGCTTTTATATTGATATTTATTGCATTATGGGCTGTTATTACATATTATATCACAATATTTATGCCTACCCTCTCTTATTTTATAAGGTTTACATGAAGAGGGAGAATGCCGACAACTGGAATTCTGGACTGGAAAAGGAGCAAATATTAGAGACCTATTCTGCACAACTCCAAAAGTCCGGAAACTTCACGGAGCATGTTTTTGGAATATATAAAAAATATTGGGCGAAGAAAGTACCAGAGGGGGGCCACAAGCCCTACCCCCCTGGGCGTGCCCCCCGACCTTGTGGGCCCCTGACAGGCCTCCGGTGCCCATCTTTGGCTATATGGTGTCTTTCACCCTGGAAAAAATCAGAGAGAAGCATTCGGGACGAAGCACCGCCGTCTCGAGGCGGAACCTGGGCAGAACCAATCTAGGGCTCCGGTGGAGCTGTTCTGCCGGGGAAATGTCCCTCTGGGAGGGGGAAATCGTCGCCATCGTCATCACCATCGATCCTCGCATCGAGAGGGGTTCAATCTCCATCAACATCTTTACCAGCACCATCTCCTCTCAAACCCTAGTTAATCTCTTGTATTCGATCTTGGTCCCAAAACCTCAGATTGGTACCTATGGGTTGCTAGTAGTGTTGATTACTCCTTGTAGTTGATGCTAGTTGGTTTATCTGGTGGAAGATTATATTTCCAGATCCTTAATAATAATTAACACTCTTCTAATTATGATTATGAATATGCTTTGTGATTAGTTACGTTTGTTCATGAGGACATGGGAGAAGTCTTGTTATAAGTAATCATGTGAATTTGGTATTCGTTTGATATTTTGATGAGATGTATGTTGTCTCTCCTCTAGTGGTGTTATGTGAATGTTGACTACATGACACTTCACCATTATTTGGGCCTAGGGGAAGGCATTGGGAAGTAATAAGTAGATGATGGGTTGCTAGAGTGACAGAAGCTTAAACCCTAGTTTATGCGTTGGTTCGTAAGGGGCTGATTTGGATCCATATGTTTCATGCTATGGTTAGGTTTACCTTAATTCTTCTTTCGTAGTTGCGGATGCTTGTGAGAGGGGTTAATTATAAGTGGGAGGCTTGTCCAAGGAAGGGCAGCACCCAAGCACCTGTCCACCCACATATCAAATTATCAAAGTAACGAACACGAATCATATGAGCATGATGAAAACTAACTTGACAATAATTCCCATGTGTCCTCGGGAGCAGTTTGCTTTATATAAGAGTTTGTCCAGGCTTGTCCTTTGCTACAAAAAGGATTGGTCCACCTTGCTGCACCTTATTTACTTTATTTACTTGTTACCCGTTACGAATTATCTTATCACAAAACTATCTGTTATCGATAATTTCAGTGCTTGCAGAGAATACCTTGTTGAAAACCACTTGTCATTTCCTTCTGCTCCTCGTTGGGTTCGACACTTTTACTTATCAGAAGGACTACGATAGACCCCCTATACTTGTGGATCATCAGTCGACCGTATCAATCCTTTCAATGGTGAAGCGTCATGTAGTCGATGTTCACATGACACCACTAAAGGAAGCAACAACATACATTTCATCAAAATATCGAACGAATACCAAATTCACATGATTACTTATAACAAGACTTCTCCCATGTCCTCAAGAACAAAAGTAACTACTCACAAATCATATTCATGTTCAAGATCAGAGGAGTATTGAATATCACTAAGGATCTGAACATATAATATTCTACCAAATAAACTAACTAGCATCAACTACAAGATGTAATGAACACTACTAGAAGCCCATAGGTACCAATATGAGGTTTTGAGACAAAGATTGAATACAAAAGATGAACTAGGGTTTGAGGTGAGATGGTGCTGGTGAATATGTTGATGAAAATTGGTCCTCCCATGATGAGAGGATCGTTGTTGATGTAGATGGCTTCGATGTCTCCCTCCCGGAAGGAAGTATCCCTGGCGGAATCGCTCCGCCAGAGAGCAAAAGTGCTCCTGCCCAGGTTCTGTCGGATTCCGAGCTCCGCAGACCCCGGATAGATTCGAACTCTGGGGTGCGTGTGAAGAACTCAACCTCCCCAGCCTGCCTACTTGTCGCTCTCACGGCCTAGATCGATGAACTGGAAATAAATGGGACAAGGCAGTTTACCCAGGTTCAGGCCACCTTGCAGTGTAAAACGCTACTCCTGCTTTGTGGTGGATTAGCCTCGAGGTGGGCTAAGGATGAACTAGTACAGTGGGAGAACAACCTCAGGAGGTGTGTTCTTGTGTGGGTGTGAGCTGATGAGGGAGGAGTGGATCCGATCGCCCTCTATGGTGGTGGCTAGGCTGTATTTATAGTGGCCTTGGTCCTATTCCCCCAAAATGAACGCGGGAAGGGATCCCACAATGGCCAAATTCGAAGGGAGACAACTAGTACATCTTATCCTGACGAAAGGTGGTCTTCACCTACAAAGCCTCTGGTCGTGACGCTGATGCAACTTGAAGCTACGTCGGTATTTCCCCAAAGAGGAAGGGATGATGCAGCACAACGGCGGTAGGTATTTCCGTCAGTTATGAGACCAAGGTTATCGAACCAGTAGGAGAACAAAGCAACACAACGTAAATAGCACCTGCACACAAATAACAACTACTCGCAACCCGAGGTGTAAAAGGGGCTGTCAATCCCTTCCGGGTAGCGGCGCCTCAAGATAGGCAAACGAACATGAATAAAATTATAGTAGATTGATAGATCAAACACCAAAATAAATAAATAAGAATAAAACGCAGCAAGGTATTTTTGTATTTTTAGTTTAGTTGATCTGAAAATAAAAGCAAATAAAAATAGATCGCAAAGGCAAATAATATGAGAAAGAGACCCGGGGTGCGTAGATTTCACTAGTGGCTTCTCTCGAGAAAAATAGCAAACAGTGGGCAAACAAATTACTGTTGGGCAATTGATAGAACTTCAAATACTCCTAACGATATCGAGGCAATAATCATTACATAGGCATCACGTTCAAGATTAGTAGACCGACTCCTGCCTGCATCTACTACTATTACTCCACACATCGACCGCTATCTAGCATGCATCTAGTGTATTAAGTTCATGGAGAAACGGAGTAATGCAATTAGAACAATGACATGATGTAGACAAGATCTATCTATGTAGAGATAGACCCCATCGTTTTATCCTTAGTAGCAACAATACATACGTGTCGGTTCCCCTTCTGTCACTGGGATCAAGCACCGTAAGATCGAACCCACTACAGAGCACCTCTTCCCATTGCAAGATAAATATATCAAGTTGGCCAAACAAACCCAAATATCGGAGAAGAAATACGCGGCTATAAGCAATCAAGCATAAAAGAGATCAAAGAAACTCAAATACTTTCATGGATATAAAAAGATAGATTTGATCATAAACTCAAAGTTCATCCGATTCCAACAAACACATCGCAAAAATAGTTACATCATATGGATCTCCAAGAGACCATTGTATTGAGATTTCAGCGAGAGAGAGGAAGCCATCTAGCTACTAACTACGGACCCGAAGGTCTACAAAGAACTACTCACGCATCCTTGGAGAGGCACCAATGGAGGTGGTGAACCCCATCTGTGATGGTGTCTAGATTGTATCTGGTGGTTCTCGACTCTGCGGCGGCAGGAATTGATTTTCGTTGACTCCCCTAGGGTTTCTGGAATATTGGGGTATTTATAGAGCAAAGAGGCGGTCTGGGGGGCACCCGAGGTGGGCACAATCCACCAGGGTGCGCATGGGCCTCCTGGCACGCCCTGGCGGGTTGTGCACTCCTCGAAGCACCCCCCAGACGAAGCCTTGGCCCATTAGGTGTCTTCTGGTCCAAAAAAAATCTCCGTAAAGTTTTGTTGCATTTGGACTCCGTTTGGTATTGATTTCCTGCGATGTAAAAAACATGCAGAAAACAGCAATTGGCACTTGGCACTATGTCAATAGGTTAGTACCAAAAAATGATATAAAATGATTAGAAAACATCCAAGATTGATAATATAACAGCATGGGGCAATCAAAAATTATAGATACGTTGGAGATGTACCAGATGCCGTGGTGGGCTCGGCGATGACCTCTATCCTACTGTCCTGGCGGTCTTGGTCTTGTTGCACGAAAATGGAAACCATTTTCTGATTCCTCGGGACTTCGCGCCTGCGCTTGCCTCCTTAACACCAAAGAGGAAACTGCTGTATTGCGCCCATTGGCGCTCGCCTGGCCTTGGTCGTCATGGCTTGCATCACCCTAGCCTCATGAGGTGATGGCTTGCATAGAGATCTCCGCTCCTCAGGAGCCAGCCTGAGGAGGCCGCTCGTTCTGGAGGTCTTGGTGTCGTCCGCCTCGCGAGGGTCTTGTGTTGTTGATGCTAAAGGTGGGCCGTACCAGGCTGTCAATGGGGCCATGCCGTGAGCCACAGGCAGGCAAGTCTGGGTACCCCCGTTCCCAGAACGCCGACAGGTTCCATCTCGAGACGAAGGCGCTTCGTCTCAAAATTCCTCTCCTTATTTTTTTTCTAGGTCAAAACCCTTGATATAGCAGAAGATGGGGGCCGGAGGCTAGCTGTGGGCCCCACAAGGCATCAGGGCGCCCCCAGGGGTGGGGTTTTCTGGGGACGGAGTGGGGTCATGGTGGGCCAGCAAGGGTTGGGCTGATGTGGCGGACGCACCCAAGCCTCCCCATATCCTCCCCAGATTTGGGATGGATATGAGTGGCGTCGGATAGCCCTGGCATTTGGGGCCAGTTTGAGGCACCTGACTTTTTTTGACCGGTCCATCCGCCCAGGCATTTGTGACCAGTTTGAGGCGCTCGTCTGTAGATGCTCTAAATCCCCTAAATGTTCGTCTTTGTGTTTTAAGTCCATGAGCTCAAAATGATAGCATATCAAATCTTTGATGGGTGAAAAATATTCAAATGCGAGATCAATTCTAATTTAAATATTAAAATCCAACTAAGTTTTCAAGTAAAATAGTTCAAACTTGAACTCAACTCGCACGTATGTTCTAGTTGTCCCATTTAATCGTCCATAGATGCATAATCAAACCTTCCTCCAGCTTCTTATGAGTTGCTCGGCGCCAATTTTGATGACGCGTTTGAACAAACTCATCAAGCATAGATATTTTCTTGTGTGGAAGTTGGATACGATCACCCATGTTCTCAAATTCCAGATCTCTCACAACATCTTCACCCTCACCCTACACGATCATGTTGTGCATGATCACACACACCATCATGTCATCACCTCCCACAAGGTCTCTGAATCCCATAGTTTAGCAGGTTCATCAACAACTGCAAAATGGGATTGGAGCACTCCAAAAGCCCTCTCCACATCCCTTCTAGCTCCTTCTTGTCTTTGGGTAAAGTGATTTCTTTTTTGACCAACTGACTCAGAGATGGTCTTGACTAATGTAGCCCACGGAGGATAGATATCGTGTACAGATAGTGGCCCATGTTGTAATGATGTCCATTGCTAGTGTAGTTGGAAGGAGGAGCTTGTCCTTCGGTCAACCTAGCAAACCATGGAGATCGCTGTAGCATATTGATGTCACTGTAAGACCCGATCATGCCAAAGAAAGCGTGACAAATCCAGAGGTCATGCAATACAACTGTGTCGAGAATGATGGTGGGCTTCTTAAAATGGCCTTGATATTGCCCTTCCATAGCTTTTGGGCAGTTCTTACATCTCCAGTGCATGCAATCAAAATATCCGATCAAAGCTAGCCACCCTCTTGCATCGGACATTGCCAAGAGCCTTTTGGTTTCCGCAGCAATTGGTTCTCTCAAGTATCGAGGTCCAAACACCTTGAAAGTGAGGGACACTTGAGACGACCTCATCACTGACATGAATCTTAAAGATATGCTTTTTCTGCTTACGATGAGACACATAGATCTCGAAAAAAGCATAGTTATAGTGTCCCTGCACCCCACCCCCCGTGCGGAGCCAGTAGAAGTGCACCCGTTGCCGAGCGATGGAATACTCGAGGGAGGCTAGCCCCAAATAAGCCATCTTCAGTTTGCACCGTAGCCATGCCTCCTCAAGCGAGAGGGGCCTCTTGTCTTGCGCCCCATCAAGATCGAGCGATGAGCTCCTGCGCAAGCAGCAGGTGAAGAGAGATATTGTTGATGGAGCGCGTGCTCCAACTTTGGAGACATCATGCCATGAACTTGAGGCGCAAGTAGATACAACGAAAGGGGTCCGGATCCGGCTCCTCGGAATCCCAAGCAGCAGCAACTAACTCAAGGAAGCTGTCCATCTTATGACAGAAACGCTCAAAAGGAAAACGTGTCGGGTGTCTAGAACAGAGCACACAATCCACAAGGAGGGGGCAATGATCGACGGTGGTCGAGGCCAAGCTGCGCAGCTGATAGTATGGGTGCGAGACCTCTCAACTTGGCATACAGAAAACATGATCATTGTGCATGAGGGAGGGTTGTCCTACTCCTTGGACTGAGTATGAGGTAAATATCTCGCAGCACCATGTCATCCACGAAGCGGCGAAACTGACTCATGAAACGGGGATGTAGCCGACCATTATTCGACCATTATTTGAGACTACTACCTTGTACTTGTATACATGGACGGACGGCTTAAACATGATGGAGATTGTACCACATATGTCTATGACACTTATTTTTTTGGGAGCTAATATAAGCTAAATGGGTTTGCCTGGCCCGCTGCATGAGCCCCCGTCGCTGCCGGACTGGTCCGACGGGGCCTTCCTAATGGATCTGAGGCGGCACTTATTTTCCATCTCTATGTCTTTCTCGATGTACATCTCCCTGCACTCCTTGGTGCAGAATGCAAACTCACTCCTGCAGACAAAGGAATTGGACCATCATGTCAGAGACATCTCCAACTAATAAATTTAACCTTCTGTTATTGCAGTGAAGAAACCATGGATTTTTTTAGTATTTATTTATTTCTCTCTGGTTGATGGCAGATTGTGGCAATCAAAGAAATACGAGCGTCAGATGGTAACGAGTGACAATTTTATGGTATGATAATCAAACAACAACTCATATGATTGGCTGATTAATATTCTTTATTTATTGCGTTGGGGAGTATATATGTAGTCTTGACTCTTGGCTAGAAAACTAAATCTAAATGCAACCCCCCTAAAAAAAATCAAAATGCATCCCAATAATTTTATATTTTGAGACAGGCAGTTCGAGCATAATTCAGCGACCAAAATTAAAAGAGGAAAAATTATCAGGTTATGAGCACCCCATGCATCAATAGTACATATCTGATTACTAAATACATACGGAGTATTAATAATTAATTAGCATGGCAGATCAAACCAAAAATATATCGGCAACAAATAACATGCTGAGGAAAAAGGTTTGCATCTAACATTCCTCTAGAATATGGGAGAGCATAAGATTCATGCTATGAACTGCTTATACTAGTAGCATCGATTGACTGCTTATACTAGCATCGAATCAGCATTACCTTTCTAATGAACGAGGTTCGTCAAATTAGTACGGAGTACTTGTCGAGATTAAACAGAGAGGATCGCTAAATTTTCATAAATGAAAACGGATCCTGAATAACCCCTTCACATAACCGAGGGGAACCACGAAACCATCACAAAATCGTAGGATGCTAGCAACATCATAGGTAGATTCGATCAGTTGCAACCTCGACGTGGAAAACGAACGAACGGCGCGGAATTCACATCAGAAAGTATCATGAGAGAGTGATCGGATCCTAGCCAAAAATCACAAGGAAGCTACCGAAAAAGACAAAACTGAAACACAAGGCCGGAACATGAGAATTCCGCCGGACATTTCCACGCTACGACGAACAGAGAACGGGGAAACAGTGACTAGTACCTGTAGATATATGCATCCTTGTCGGCGAGGGATTTGCCGCAGATGCCGCAGGCCGCCAGGAACGCCGCCGTCATCCACAGCCCGGTAAATGCGTCCCTCTTCAGAGAGTGGTGGCCGCCGCCTCCGGCGCCCATCTCCTCGGCGCAAGGCGACACAAAAAAGATCGGCCTCGCGCGTGCCTGCTTATCGTCGCTCCTCACCTGGCGCACCCGCCTCTGCACCGACGGCATGGACGCCACGCTCACCTTCCGGCGCATCACCATGCTCCTCGGCCGCTTCTGGAGCATCCCGTCGGACCGGGTTCCTGCCGAGCTCGCTCGCTCGCTGGTTCCCGCCCCGCCTCTGTCAATCTAGGAGTATATTTCAGTTCGGTGCCTTTCTGTCCCAAGATTTGGAGAGAGACTGGATGGTGGGGAGAGGGGTTTTGGGGAGGAGGAACGGGGAAGGGGCAGGGGCATAAAAAGAGGAGGAGGGCCGGGCACGTGAGCCGTCCACACCCCACTCTAGACACCTGGATGCTTTTGATCTCGTGATTTATGATATGGAATTATAGCGATTAAGGCAGTTTGTTAGAGTTACCCTCGCGCCGCTTAGATATATGTGTGCGGTAAAACCATCCGGTGTCTATTATTCCATATCGAGCAATGGTTACTCTACGCTACACGCATGATGATTTGGTTTTGCTCAGGTAGAGGAAAAAATCAACCTTTTTTAGATAGAAAAAAACCAACCATTGTGTGATATTTGGTGTCAACATAATAAGGAAACACATTATTACGACCCGCATTGCTTTTTTTGTTTAGTCAAGTTGTTTTATGGTGGCATGAAAGTTTCGCGGCACCACATTATGATGCGAGATATGAGGGCTGCACAAGCCGTCGCTACGCGTGACTGGCCGAGATCAAGGAAACGGCAACGGGCTTTTGACAGATATGTCGGGCTGTGGAAACCGTCGCTCCGTGTGACTGGCCTAGATCAAGGAAACGACAGTGGACTTTTCACAGATGTAGGCTACAGAAACCGTCACTGTCCGCTGGCCTAGATCAAGGAAACGGCAGTGGACTTTTGACAGATATGTGGGCTGCGGAAACCGCCGCTATGCACTGGCCTAGATCAAGGAACCCGTAGTGGAGTTTCGTTTATGTTCACTCGAATCTATTTTTCGGAGCACTTTTAATATAGGGGTGTAATGTAGCTCGATAGATCACTGTGGACTTGTGTCTCACTTTTCCGCTGGAGCACTTATCCGACACGCCATACATCTGGCTTCGAGCTAGAGTACGACTTTTGATTTGTCTTTTGTATGCGTTAAGATAGATATCATAGCGACAAACAAGGTTTACGTTACACCGACAGTCAAAATTATGTGTCCTTTAAAATTTGCAACATTAAAATAACTTTTAGTCTCAACATGAGACTATTTACACGATAATGTTTATTCAAATATGTGGGCTGCGGAAACCGTCACTATGCACTGGCCTTGATCAAGGAAACCGTAGCGGAGTTTCGGTTGTGTTCACTCGAATCTTTTTCAGGAGCACTTTTAATATAGGGGTGTAATGTGGTTCGATAGATCAACATCAACTTGTGTCTCACTTTTTCGCTGGAGCACTTATCCGACACGTCATACATCTGGCTTCGAGCTAGAGTACGACTTTTGTTTTGTCTTTTGTATGCGTTAAGATAGATATCATGGCGACAAACAAGGTTTACATTACGGTTTACGTTACACCGAAAGTCAAAATAAGTGCCCTTTAAGATTTACAACATCAAAATAATCTGTAGTCTCAACATGAAATAATTTATACGATTATGTTTGTTCGTATTTCAACAATACAACAAACAGTATCTAGTACACAAACTATGCCTAAACACTTAGGCGGTTGTTGCTTTATGCTCACTCTGAATGATGTGGAATTTTAGCATTGCAATTAAATCATAGCGTCCAAACTAAAGCGATGGCAATTCTACAAAAGTTGACACAGAGGGAAGTCACTCGGTACCTTTAGATTGTTGTACTTGTAGTGTCTTGTATGTATTCTCATCTGGTGCATTAATACCTTTTCCCTCATATATAGAAATGCACAGTGTTCTCACCTAGATTAGTTATTGTTAATAATATAAAAAGTATCATTAAGATAGTAAATTACTTTAGCTTTTCCCTTATTATTTACGGACTAGGTGAGGTTCCAAAAATAACCCCCTTCCATCCCTATACACACCCCACCGTGGTAGATCACCAAAATCCAACACAAGGTCACATTATCATGACCAAATATACTGTTATTTAGTTAGTTTGTTTTCGTTTTCATTAATGTTTGTTGCGTATGTATATGGTGGCAAAGTATGAAAGTGCTCTTGTTAGCTCGAGCTCACATGCACCTTGTGCTACTGTAAAATTCAAAAGATATTTAAGAAGTAAAAAAAAATCTGTTTTTTTCCAACAAACATTGATGTCTTTTTTCACATGCGTGCAAAATTTCGTGACAAAATGACATTCTTGCAGGTCATGGTGAAAAAACAAAAGCGATGCTCCAAAATGCTTCCAAAAACAGTTTTTTTGGAGCATGTTTTTGGTTTTTGTTGAGACCACCACAAATGTCATTTCATCACGAAAATTGGCATGCTTGTGAAACACACATCTATGTTTGTTGCCAAAAAAAATCAGAATTTTTGTATTTTGTAAAAAAATTGATTTTACTCTAGCAGAGGGTGCATGTGAGCTCGAGCTCACATACTCCATGTCCTGGCAAAGTATTGTAATTAATAGATCAATGGTATCATACTTTCATACCGCACTATAGTGTTAGGCATGTTGTCGGTGTCAAAACCGGCGGATCTCGGGTAGGGGGTCCCGAACTGTGCGTCTAGGCGGATGGTAACAGGAGACAAGGGACACGATGTTTTTACCCAGGTTCGGGCCCTCTCGATGGAGGTAATACCCTACTCCTGCTTGATTAATATTGATGATATGGGTAGTACAAGAGTAGATCTACCATGAGATCAGAGAGGCTAAACCCTAGAAGCTAGCCTATGGTATGATTGTTGTTCTGTCCTACGGACTAAAACCCTTCGGCTTATATAGACACCGAATAGGGTTAGGGTTACAGAGAGTCGGTTACAATGGTAGGAGATCTACATATCCGTATCTCCAAGCTTGCCTTCCACGCCAAGGAAAGTCCCATCCGGACACGGGACGAAGTCTTCAATCTTGTATCTTCATAGTCTAGGAGTCCGGCCAAAGATGATAGTTCGGCTATCCTGACACCCCCTAGTCCAGGACTTCCTCAGTAGCCCCTGAACCAGGCTTCAATGACGACGAGTCCGGCGCACATATTGTCTTCGACATTGCAAGGCGGGTTCCTCCTCCGAATACTTCATAGAAGGTTTTGAACGCAAGGATAGTGTCCAGCTCTGCAAAACAAGTTCCACCTACTACCGTAGAGAGAATAATTTTTACACAGATCTGCTGACGTATTCCGCGGCGTGACATCACACCACGGCCAGGCCTTTATTCGAATCATTGTTTACTGTCCCACCTCAGCGCGTTTAGCGAGGCGGTTTCCTTGGCACGTCTTATCAAAGCGTAGATCGTGCCCCCTTATTCCGGGATTCTCATCAATACGGACGTGGGTAACCCAACCGCGCCATTGATTGCGGCGCTTGGGAGATAAGCGAGTTTTATCAGGCTGGTGGGGGACGCATAACCTCGTCCGTCCATATAAGGGGATAAGGATCCACCTTTTCACCTACGCCTTCTTCCTCCTTTGCTCATCCATTTCCGCGCACTCTGAGCTCCAGCGCCCAAGTCCGCACATCCTTCCTCAACCATCTCCAGTCATGTCCGGAGCGGGAGGCAGGTGGATGGTCTCCTCCGTCATGGAGGGCCAAGTAAAAAAGCTGCGGAAGGCCGGATACTTGTCCGGCGACGTCGCACATCGGCTGCCCGACGAAGGGCAGCTCATCCCCACCCCCAGGCCCCATGAGAGGGTGGTGTTCCTCCCCCACTTCCTCCGCGGACTAGGTTTTCCACTTCACCCATTTGTCCGGGGGCTCATGTTCTACTACGGCCTGGATTTCCACGATCTGGCCCCAACTTCATCCTCAAAGATCTCGACGCTTATCGTCAGGTAAGCGAGGCCTTCCTCTGCATCCAGCCCCACTTCGGCTTATGGCTGAAGATCTTCAATGTCAAGCCGAAGGTAGTGGGCGGCCGCCAAGCGGAGTGCGGAGGCGCCATGGTTAGCAAGATGGCCAAAGTCCTATGGCTCGAGGGTTCCTTTGTGGAGACCATAAAGGGGTGGCAATCGGGGTGGTTCTACATCACCGAGCCGCGTGACTCTCAATGGGCGGCGGCCCCCGAATTCTGATCTGGCTACCCCACGCGGCTCACATCATGGAAAGAGACGGGCCTGACGTGGGGGGATTCGGATGAACTGTCCGGACTCCAAACCTGCGTCCGAAACCTGGTGGACAAGAATCTCAGGCTTGTCAACGTAATCCAGGTGATGCTCATCCGCCGGATTCTCCCATGCCAACAACGGGCCTTCAAATTGTGGGAGTTCTATCCGGCACAGCACCCAACTCTAAAAAGGCTCTTCGACACTACGTACGAAGACGCCTGGAAGGTGCTGTTCAAGGGCGCCGAGGCTCCCACATCCGCTACCGAAGATCGCGGATTCAGCTCGCAGCGTCAAGCCAGCGAGGTAAGTTATTTTTCCCTTTATGGGACTCTTTTTTCATAGTTTGACTCTATGCGGGATCTAAAACTCCCTAACCTTTGACAGGACTGGCTGAAGACGTCCGGACAGATTAACTGTCCGGCCCCCTTGCTAGAAGACCCTGCGGACGCCTGATTGACGAGGCTGCTGGCTCCGGCACCTCACGTGGTGCCGGAGAAGAAGGCCAAGAAGGAGGCCACGGGGACTCGAAGGAGTGCCCGGCGCCAGGAGTCCGACGACTCGGAGGCGGACTCCTCCCGTGAAAACGAGGAGGAGGAAACAGCAGCCTCTCCCCCAGCGGGGGGAGAGAAGAAAAGAAAGGCCGCCCCGACTGGGGTGGCCGGAGGGTCCAAGAAAGGAAAGACCCTTCCTCCGGACTTCTCCACCAACGCCGACAACGATGAGGAGGAGTGGCCTTCAAGGGCCAAGCCCCTGGCGAGATCGTAAGTGTCCGGACTCCGGAACAGTTCATGACTTTTTATTTGTCGCATAGTGTCTTCTAACGCCGAATATGACCATGTAGCCCACCCAAGGACGAGCTTGCCGCTTCGTCGAGCGGCTCCCTGTGCTCGTCGGATGTGAATAGTACTTCACTTCCGGCCGCCTCCTCTCCTCGTGTCGCCGACGACACCGCGGTGGAGTTCCAAAAGGGGCCGAGCCAGGAGGAGGTGGTCCTGGAGGCGCCGCAAGGCGACCTCCCGGACTCCGGGCGAGACCCCAGAGGGCTCTGAGTCTGGCCCTGTGCCGGACTCCGTACCGGAACCTTCAGTGGTTCCGAAGTCCGGCAAGCGGCCCCTTCGTAAGAAGGGTAATACTCTGACGCCGGTGACCTCCGTCCCATCCGGAGGCACGGATAGCTTGCCGGAGGCGCTTAAAGGCGCCCATCGACAAGGAGCACCGCACTGTTATGAGTGTGGTGATCCAGAAGTTCATCCGCCAAGAGCGGGCTGATCAAGCTCGTACCAGCCTTCTAAGAGGCTTTGAGGTAAGTTTAGAATATGTAAAAATAGTACCGCATAGACAGTAGCCTCGATGCTTAGTTCGTGTTCGGAAAGAAAAGCCGGACTAAGGATCTAAAAAGATATACGCAGGAGTCTAACATAAGTATGTCAATATGGGAATGCAGGCTGCGCTGCTGACCTCTGTCGCACTGACTGCGGAGGTCAATGCATTAAAGCAGAGCCTCGAGCGGTCCGAGAACGAACTCGGCCTTGCCAATAAGCAGCTTGAGGACAAGGAAGGTAAGTAATACCTTATTAAAGAAATACCTTATAGAAAGGATTTGGTTGCAAAAATGACAGGAGTAACATGGGTATTGTAGGGGCCACGAACGAGGTGGCGACCCTGAAGGAAGCGGTGTCTGCGGCCGAAAGCAAAGCGGCCGCGGAGCGTACCGAGTGAGAGAAGCAGGAGGCGCGGGTGGCGGAGGTGCGGTAAGAGCTCCAGGCTCTCGTGGAAAAACACGAGAGTTTGGAGCATGACTCGAGGACTCGGGATTCCGAGCTCGCCTCGGCTCTTGAGAGTGCCAAAGCCGCTAAGGCCGAAGCCCAAAAAGCCCTCCAAGAGATTGAATCATTAAAGAAGATAGCGGCGGGTAAGGCATTCTTTATGCAAAGCAAGCATGTGAAAGTGAATTACCTATTACTTACCCGAATCCGAGCTCTCGGGGAGCATTCGCAGATCTGCCTCAGAGTGTGTCCGATGCTGCCGCGTTCTACCGCGCCAAGGAGGGGAGCTCAACGGAGAAGGTGTTCGGTCTCGTGATGCCGAGGCCGAACGTCCGGTGCCCCTGAGCGACCAACTGAAGCAGCTGGTCGAGCTCCACAAGGTCGCCGAACAGGCCATGAAGGGCCTCATAGTTCGGCTGTGGCCATTAGAAGCCATGCCTGGGAGCTACTTCGGGCTAGTGCAGCGGCTGGTGGACGCCTGTCCATGGATTGAAGTCATCAAGCGCTCCGTCTGCATTGAAGATGCCCGTCGGGCCGTTGCCCATGCTAAAGTGCACTGGGGCAAGCTGGATGCGGAGAAGCTTGTGACGGACGGGCCACCGAAGGGCAAGGATCATCGCAAGCCCGAAATGTACTATGAGGGCGTCCTGAAGGGTGCCCGCCGTATAGCGGGTGAATGCTCCAAAGATGTAATTTTTTAATAGACTCGCATTTGTTATCCTGTACGCTGAAAACTTGTTCATATCGCTAAGCAACGCCAGAATTTAAAATATTACCTTCATGCGGCCGCTTTATCAAATTTGAGAGATGGCAAGTCGTTGGCTTCAGCCCCCATGCCACGAGTGCTGGGGTGTTCATGATAAACTTGAGCGCTCTTGTTCCCATTCTTGGGTCCTTCGAGGGAGGCGCTCAACGCAACGAACAAGGCAACCGGACTTATAGTGCTTGAACACTCTCACTTAGCCATAGAATTCTATAATTTTAAATTTTGGTGAAGCCCCTAGTATTCGGAAGACCGATTTCGGGGCGCTATCCATGCCTTGGCCGGACAATGCCGACTCCTCACTCTAAGCAGCATAAGTCTTTAGGGACCCGAAAAAACCTCTCGAACAGCGACCGGCTCTCGCCCTATCATGACGGTCAGTTTTAGCTTTCTCCACTAAGGTGCTCAACCCAGCTCAACCGGGGCACAATCGCAGTGGTTCTCCCAGCGCTACCTTAGCCGATATAATAGAACGTAAGATACCAAAACATGGGAGCCGGGCAAACCCAACTATTGACCCAAGACATGATTCGGAGCCGATGCATATAATGCTATAAGTTCGGGGTGCCGCACTTGTGAAAGTGTTCGGACTTATCACACCATACTTTTGGGGTACTTAAGCCCCTAGTGTATTGGCCGTACCAAAGTGTACGGGTGCAACATGTCATGAAATGAACATATATATAGATAAAGAAAGGAGTGCAATAATAGGCAAGAGCTATATATTGGTTATTCAAAAGAAACTGCAAATAAAAGCAGAACGATACAAATTGTGCGATAAGCAAGGTACGGGACTTTTGACATGTCCCCCTTCCAGGGGTAAGTTTGCGGTGTGGTATGTAAAACAGGTATACTGCTCGTAATAGAGACCACCTGGACACTCGACGCAGTTTTCTGCTTCCCTGGCTGTTGCATCGTGTATTCGGCGTGAATGCCGGACAGGGCTTCTGGAGAACAGAGTCCTGAAAGTAAAAGGAAGAAAAGAAAAATAAGGAATGGCACAAACGGGAGCCCCTAGTGCGGTCTAGCCGCATTCTGGGCGTGCCGTGGTCGTGCCCCTCCCCTTAGGCCCGTGGTATCTCCAGAGCGTAGTTATGTACGCGTAGTACTGGCTTCGCAGTTTCGCAAGGGCTGGGGTTGGGGCCGGATTCCTACGCGTGCTCTGATCATGCTAGGCGGTCTTGTTGTAGGTTACTCCGGGCGCGCTTGACGGTGGCCGGACGTCTAATAGCCGGACTCGAGAATTGCTGTGAGAGGCTGCTTTGCACCTCCGCCATGAGGGTCGCCGTGTGCTCCTCCGCTCGGAGAGCGCGCTCGTGTTTCGCTGACTGTTATTACTCCTCGAGGGCCTGGCATCTTGAGCTTGAGGTATGCGTAGTGCGGCACCGCATTGAACTTTGCAAATGCAGTTCGTCCAAGCAGTGCGTGATAGCCGCTGCGGAACGGGACTATGTCGAAGATTAACTCTTCGCTTCGGATGTTATCCGGGGACCCGAAGACCACTTCGAGTGTAATTGAGCCTGTACAATTGGCCTCTACACCTGGTATGACGCCTTTAAAGGTCGCCTTTGTGGGTTTAATCCTTGAGGGTCTATGCCCATTTTGCGCGACTGTATCCCGATAAAGCAGGTTCAGGCTGCTACCGCCGTCCATTAGGACTCGTGAGGTGAAATCTGTCAATAATTGGGTCAAGAACCAATGCGCGAAACCGCCGTGGCGGATGCTAGTGGGTGGTCCTTTGATCAAAGGTGATCGGGCAGGAAGACCATGGGTTGAACTTCGCGATCGGCTCTATCGCAGATACGCCCTTTAGTGCGCGCTTCCGCTCCCTTTTGGGTATGTGGGTTGCGTATATCATGTTCACCGTCCGCACTTGTGTGGGAAAGCCCTTCTGTCCTCTATTGTTCGACGGCCGGGGCTCTTCCTCGTCATCGCTATGCAGCCCCTTGTCGTTGTTTTCGGCGCTTAGCTTGCCTGCTTGCTTGAACACCCAACAATCCCTGTTGGTGTGGTTGGCTGGTTTTTCGGGGGTGCCATGTATCTGGAACAAGCGATCGAGTATTTGGTCCAAGTTGGACAGGCCCTGGCTATTTCTTTTGAATGGCTTCTTCCGCTGACCGGGTTTAGAGCCTCTGAATCCGGCATTTACTGTCGTATCTTCAGTATTATCACCGTTAATTCGGCGTTTGCTTGTTGCGACGTGACCTGCCATTGCTGTCCTTGGTATCCGAACTACCAGGGTGTTTGGCCAAGTTGTTGCTTCTATGTCACGCCCAATATGCGACCCTATCCAAAAGGAACTCGACGGCCCCACCAAGGATAGACCCGCATATTGAAACGCTTTTGCAAGGTGGATATCATTACATCAACATTACATAATAGTGGGGATACATGCATAAGGCACAAATGCCACAAGAATACATCAACATCATATACAAGAGATCAACATCCGACTACGGATGGAACATAAACAGAAACTCAAACGACATCCACCCTGCTAGCCCAGGCTGCCGACCTGGAACCTATCCCCTGATCGAAGAAGAAGCAGAAGAAGAACTCCAACACAAGCAAACATCGCTCTCACGTCATGATCATCGCAAACCTGTACCTGCAACTGGTGGTGTAGTAACTCATGAGCCACGAGGACTCAAAGAATCCCATTACCATGGGTATCAAGACTAGCAAAGCTTAATGGGAAAGGAAGGGGTAAAGTGGTGAGGTTGCAGCAGCGACTAAGCATGTATGGTGGCTAACATACGCAAATGAGAGCGAGAAGAGGAACAAAGGAACGGTCGTCAACTAGTAATGATCAAGAAGTGATCCTGAACTCCTACTTACGCCAAACATAACCCGAAACCGTGTTCTCCTTTCGATCACCCCGAAAAGAGACACTCACGATTCGCACACGGTTGGTGTATTTTAATTAAGATCAACTTCGGTTTTCTACAACCGACATTAACAAATTCCCATCTGCCACATAACCGCTGGCACGGCTTTGAAAGTTCAAACCCTGCAGGGTGTCCCAACTTAGCCCATGATAAGCTCTCGCGATCAACGAAGGATAATCCTTCTCCCGGAAGACCCGATCAGTCTCGGAATCCCGCTACAAGACATTTCACAGCAATAAAACAAGTCCAGAAGACCTCCCGGCGCGTCGACACCCGATAGTAGCCACAGATCTCGCCTCGGCCACGACCGGATGAGCAGTACGTCTGGCAACCGACGATACCCCAAGTTGCCTCGGGCGGCACCGCAGTGGCTCTAGTTTGGACCAACACTTAGACAAGCACCGCCCGGGGTAAATAAAGATGACCCTCGGGATCGCGACTCCCAAGGGAAAAAGGCTAGGTGATGCAAATGTAAAACCAATGTTGGGCCTTGCTGGAAAAGTCTTATTCAAAGCGAATTGTCAAGGGGGTCCCATAAATCACCCGACCGCGTTAGGGACGCAAAATCCGGGAACATAATACCGATATGACGGAAACTAGGGCGGCAAGAGTGGAACAAAACACCAGGCATAAGGCCGAGCCTTCCACCCTTTACCAAGTATATAGATGCATTAATTAAATAAGATATATTGTGATATCCCCACAAGTAAACATGTTCCAACAAGGAACAACATCTCTATGTTCCAACAAGGAACAAACTTCATCTTCACCTGCAACTAACAACGCTATAAGAGGGGCTGAGCAACGCGGTAACATAGCCAAACAACGGTTAGCTAGGAAGGGTGCAAAAGGTTAGAGGCTGACAAGGCAATTTGGGATGGCTTGAGCAGCAAGTGATAGGTAGCGCAGCATAGCGAAAGAACGAAGCAACTAGCATAGCAATGATAGTAGTGAGATCCAGGGTAGCGGTCATCTTGCCTGAAATCCCGCAAGGAAGAAGAACGAATCCATGAAGAAGATGAACGGATGAAGCCGAACCAAGCGTAGCGAACGAATCCTCACGATCGCAACGAAACGGGAACTAACAAGAAGAAGCACACGACATAGTAAACACACCACACATGAACAAGACATGATGCACAACAAGCATGATGCATGGCAAAGCTAGATGGGGCTACTCATGGCAAGAGATGATGCAAAACAAGAACAACACATCAAAGCAAGTTTAAATGAGGCCGGGAACAACATATAACAATTCCGGTAAGTCCTCATATGCAAATTTCGAAATTGGTCCAGATCTGGATAACTTTAGATTCAAGTTGTTAAACAGCAAGTTAAGATGCACCACGATGATCTACACGAAATTCTAGTCAAGTTACATATAAAGTTCATTAGATTCGGAGCTACGGCCTAGAAGATATGAGCAAAACAAGATGAACATGGCATTGATGCAAAATGCATACAAACATCAAGCAAACACCTCAAAACAAGGATCCAACATGATAATATGAAACTACATGCAAAATCAAGCAAGTTTCATATAGAGCACACTCAAAACGGAGCAACGGTTCAACACATACACCCTATACAAGTTTAAAGGACAAGCTGTCCAAAACTGCAAGTAGGCATATTGCAAGCATCAAAATAACATGCTACAGCACCTCAATATGAAAACAAAAGGCATGGGCATGATGTACAGGTAAAGCATTACAAAACATGAGCACTGAGCTATCTCCAGAAACAACTAGAACATGCTCAAAATGACATGGCAAGATTGCAAGTAATAACAGTTTCAGACTTAGCAGAAATTAACATCAGGTTGCAATGTTTAGAGCTATGAAACAACATGCTACAGGAACTTAACATGGCAAACAAAGGCATGGAATGAATCTACTCAAAGCATAGAACAAAAGTCCCTTACTGATCATAAGCCAAAAAGGATCAGAAAATATAGTAACACCCATGTCAAAATCGAAAGTTTCGTTAACAGATTCAGCAACATGGCATGTCAAAAACTTATAACAAGTAGGCATGTTTACAAGCTCAATGCACTCACTACAGAGTCTTATATGAAAAACTAAGCATACATACATCAAGAAGACATGGCATAGACGACATACATGGCAAGAACAATAACATAGCATACATGGATCAACCACAACAACCTTGGCAAAATTGAATAACATGTAAACAATCTGCCAGGAAACATTTGACAGCAAAAGTAGAGCTCGATTGAGTCAAGCTATGGCACTCCATAATTGCAAACAAGGGCATGGATAGATAGAGCAAGACATGCTTAACAAAACATCCTTACTGAAGTATCTCAAAATATGCATGGATATCTTGGTAGCATCAAGTTAACATGGCATCAAAATATCAGTAAAACAGGGCTGAAATCAGCAACAACAAGACACCTAGTTTTCATGCTTGTGCTAGTCACGACATAGATCACAAAAATACATGGAATATACCCCTGGAAAGATGGCATGGCATATTGCAAAACACATGTAGGACTCAAGTCCATAGGATGCACACATCAATCATGGCAAAAATGACAAAAGTGCAAGTTCCGATAAAAATCAGAAACTAACATCACATAGCACTCTACCAACAGCATTTCGGGCACCAAGGTGAGCTCAAATGAAAATGATGCAATGAGATGAAATGATCTACTCTTCGAGGCGAACATTTTGACATATTACACACGCAAAACGGAGCAACAATGACAGAGATATGATGCAACGAAAATGCAACAAAATTACTGCAGATTTCGGGACTTAGAGGAAAAATTGGACCTCGAGGAGAAAGTCAACGCGGGCACGCGAACCGAGGCTCGCCGGAGTTCGGCGCCGGAGTCGGGGGAGAGGCCGGGGAGGGCCGGAGAAGGCCGGGGAGAGGCGGATCCGGCCGCCTGGCCACCGGATCCGGCCGGAGCGGGACCGGACGGCGGCGAGGTCGGCCATGGCGGGGCCGGGCAGAG
Source organism: Aegilops longissima (assembly GCA_021605205.1). Lineage (NCBI taxonomy): Eukaryota > Viridiplantae > Streptophyta > Magnoliopsida > Poales > Poaceae > Aegilops > Aegilops longissima. Next base: position 535,615,422 of record CM038681.1, on the reverse strand, counting down.
CGGCGGCTCGGGCGGCGAGGGAGGCCGAGGCCGGCGGCGAGCAGGGCGGCGAGGCCGGGCGACGGAGCTCGCCCGCGGCGGGAGGCGCGGGCGCCACAAAGGCGGCCGGGATGGTCGGCGCGGGCGGGCGCGGGCGGTGCGGCGGCGGCGGCGCGGCGCGGAGGCGGCGGCGGGCGCGCGTTCGGCGAGGCGCGGAGCCCGCGGAGGCGGCGGGCGGCGACCTGGCGGGCGGGCGGCCGTGGGCCCGCAGGCCAGCGGCGGGAGAGAGAGCGAGGCGGCGATGGCGGCGCGAGTGGAGGAGGGGGGCGGCGGCGCTGAGGTGGCGGCCTCCGATTCGCCGGAGCGACGTGGCGGCGGCGGCTGGACACGTCCGGCGAGGTGCGGACGCGTCCGTGGCTGCGGAGGAGCTAGACTAGGGTTTGACCGCGAATTTTGGGAGGAGCACATATATATAGGTAGAGGGAGCTAGGAGAGTCCAAATGAGGTGCGGTTTTCGCCACGCGATCGTGATCGAACGACCGAGAGCATGGAGGGAGTTTGCTGGGTTTTGGGCCATTTAGAAAGGGTGTTGGGCTGCAAACAAAGAGGGCTCATGGTTACCCTGTTAACTGTTGGAGTACCAAACGACCTCCAAATGATCCGAAACTTGACAGGCGGTTCACGGTGCTATACCAAGGCCGCTTGACAAACCTCGTCCATTCCGAGACCGCTTAACACCCGCACATGAAAAGAGGTAAAAGGGGCGCCGGAGACATAGGAGTGCGGATTGCAAAAGCGGACAACGGGAAAATGCTCGGATGCATGAGATGAACACGTATGCGAAATGAGATGCACATGATGACATGATATGAAATGCAAATGATGACATGGCAAAGTGCAACACGCAAGCAAATGACAAGGCAACAATGACGAATAACTGACGGACACCTGGCGCATCGAATCCGGGGCGTTACAACACTCCTCCACTAACAAGAGATCTCGTCCCGAGATCTTAGGACCGAGACGGAAGGGAAAAATGGATGAGGTGAAACAAGAACTCAAAGAAGAAGCAAGGAATCGAGAGCACTCGAGAATAAGAGAGGAACGACGAGAATGAGGAGAATCGAAAGCTCACGGAATCAGATAGACTATGAAACAACTCCAGTTAGAATGAGATAAGAAACGAATAAGACTGAAAGGATTTAGGTATCGCTCCGGCTGAAAATGGATGGAAAAGAACATGAACTTCACAAGATGGAATGACACTTGACGAGATGAACAACAGAATGCCTCCGGAAGAATTGGAAGAATTGAAAAGAACTTGGAAGGAAGGATTTAATGGAGTTGTTGAAAAAATCAACAACGAAAGAATAAACTTGATGTGGACTTATGGATAACCTCTCGAAATTATAAGGTGATAACCAATCACAAGCGGAAAAGATTGAATAGCTGAGAAGAACGAAGAAATTCAAAACTCCACTTCAAAAGAATATGGAGAATTAATTACTCATCAAGATCCTAGGAGAAAAGATACTTGAACTCCACCAACAAAATCTTGATGAACTCTTGAAGAAAGAATTTAATCATGAAAAACCACCATGAAGAACTCCGGTGACAAAAAGGATGATGAGATAGAATGAAGGAAGAAAGAATAAGATGAGCCTCGCGATTATTTAGATGGAGGTTCCGACGAAATGGCTGAGGAAATTGAACTCCGGAAAAGAAAAGATGAAAAGACTAGGAACTAGAATTTATTCCTCAAGAACAAACTCCGAAGAAAAGGATTAAACACTTGGATGAAATAAGAATAAGATTTATTGTATGCTTATCCTTCATCAAATTAAATTGATGACCAACAATGGATTTGGCATACTACTTATTCTTCTTGAAAAAGGATTGAGAAGTGACATACCGCAAATTTGAGAAGGGCTTCATGAACCACCGGTAGGATTGAAAAGAACGAATGGATTAGTGTGATAAACAAGGAAAATAATCTTGAACGAACCACCGTAAGAATTCGAAAATGACTGCTGAAGGAGTATGAATCACCGGGAAGAATTAGAAGAACCAAAAGCTAGAGGGGAATTAGATGCAAAAGGACGAAGAGATCATGAGCTGAATAAAGAATACTTGAACGAAGCACCGGAAGAATATTGAGACGAACGAAGGGGCACGAATAGGAATAATTGGAGAACGAATTTGAAAACTTGGAACGAAGAAATCTTCCGAAAAGATGGCCTTCGGATGATTGAGACGGAAAGTAACTCCTGAAATACTCCGGATGGATGAAAAGAATTGCACAACTGGAAACAACTAGATAGGATAACATCGAGCTAGCACCATGAATCTCCGGGAGAACGGACAAAATTTAGGGAAACCTCTACTTCGGTCTTCAAATGACGACGATAAACATCACCAAAAATTAAAGAGATACTCCGAGAGAATGAAAAGCGAAGAGGTTGAGCCAATAATGAAAAGAATTTGAAATCGATCTTGAAAAGGCATGTGACTGATGGAATCCATTCTTACGTCACCCTTTGAGAAGAATTTGAGAATAACTCCGGGGAAATTAGAAGAGTCAGGTAAGATCCTGGGAAAAGACCTGTGGGTTAGGGCCCACTAAAAGAAAACACCGTTGGAAAGGGATGTTGAACAGATAGATGATGCACCGGAACAATTGAAATATTTAAATGAGGTGACAACCTCGAATTAATTGGAACACAGACGAATCTCCTGATATGTCTTGAACACTCCGGAAGGATAAACTGGCGAGAGGCGAACAAGCAAGGAGAAATTTTTGAGCTGAGGGAAAGAATACGATCGACAACGAAAAATTTGAATTGGATTCACCGGAAAAAGAAAAAGGGATGAAGAATGACGAACTAGACGAGAAATCACCGGTTGAAATAATTGAGGGAAGACTGAAGAGGCTCCATGAAAGAAATTGATGGTCAGAAGAAACTCGAACTCCGGGAAGAAGAGGGGGAAAAACAAAGACAACTTGGGAGGGGAAACCGACGAATAACTTGAAGAGAGAATACCAGTTGAAATCATTGAGGAAAGAAAGCAAAGACTTCACACGAGTAGAATGGATACTCGATTATGGACTCCGGTTCCGAGACGAAGAAGGGAGGGCGGGTGGGAAAAACAAGGACAAGGAAAAACAACGATGTCAGAGGAAGAACTGAGGATTGATCTCGCGAAAGACAAAGAGGTTCGAGTCGACTTGACGAGAGATGCACCAGATGAAAAGAGCAGAGGAACAACGATCGGAAAACCAACTGCGTGATCCTAAAGAAAATTTTTGAAGGGGAAGAGGAGTAGTTCAAAACACCTACGTCAAGATTCCTTACCAGAGCGACGAAGGGCCAGAGGAGTAAAAAGAATTCCTACTCTCCGATATAACTAGACTCCGAAAACAGTTTTATTCTAGACTCGACAACGGCCAAACTACACGATCAATCAAGGGGGCTCCTAGGGTCGGTCGAGGCTCTGATACCAACTTGTCACGCCCAATATGCGACCCTATCCAAAAGGAACTCGACGGCCCCACCAAGGATAGACCCGCATATTGAAACGCTTTTGCAAGGTGGATATCATTACATCAACATTACATAATAGTGGGGATACATGCATAAGGCACAAATGCCACAAGAATACATCAACATCATATAAAAGAGATCAACATCCGACTACGGATGGAACATAACCAGAAACTCAAACGATATCCACCCTGCTAGCCCAGGCTGCCGACCTGGAACCTATCCCCTGATCGAAGAAGAAGCAGAAGAAGAACTCCAACACAAGCAAACATCGCTCTCACGTCATGATCATCGCAAACCTGTACCTGCAACTGGTGGTGTAGTAACCTGTGAGCCACGAGGACTCAGCAATCCCATTACCATGGGTATCAAGACTAGCAAAGCTTAATGGGAAAGGAAGGGGTAAAGTGGTGAGGTTGCAGCAGCGACTAAGCATGTATGGTGGCTAACATACGCAAATGAGAGCGAGAAGAGGAACAAAGGAACGGTCGTCAACTAGTAATGATCAAGAAGTGATCCTGAACTCCTACTTACGTCAAACATAACCCAGAAACTGTGTTCTCCTTTCGATCACCCCTGAAAAGAGACACTCACGGTTACGCACACGGTTGGTGTATTTTAATTAAGATCAACTTCGGGTTTTCTACAACCGGACATTAACAAATTCCCATCTGCCACATAACCGTGGGCACGGCTTTCGAAAGTTCAAACCCTGCAGGGGTGTCCCAACTTAGCCCATGATAAGCTCTCGCGATCAACGAAGGATAATCCTTCTCCCCGGAAGACCCGATCAGTCTCGGAATCCCGGCTACAAGACATTTCACAGCAATAAAACAAGTCCAGCAAGACCTCCCGGCGTGCGGACACCCTGATAGTAGCCGCGCGTATCTCGTCTCAGGCCACGACCGGATGAGCAGTACGTACGGCAACCGACGATACCCCAAGTTGCCTCGGGCGGCACCGCAAGTGGCTCTAGTTTGGACCAACACTTAGACAAGCACCGCCCGGGGGTAATAAAGATGACCCTCGGGATGCGCGACTCCCAAGGAAAAAGGCTAGGTGATGCAAATGTAAAACCAATGTTGGGCCTTGCTGAAAAGTCTTATTCAAAGCGAACTGTCAAGGGGTCCCATAAATCACCCGACCGCGTTAGGGACGCAAAATCCGGGAACATAATACCGATATGACGGAAACTAGGGCGGCAAGAGTGGAACAAAACACCAGGCATAAGGCCGAGCCTTCCACCCTTTACCAAGTATATAGATGCATTAATTAAATAAGATATATTGTGATATCCCCACAAGTAAACATGTTCCAACAAGGAACAACATCTCCATGTTCCAACAAGGAACAAACTTCATCTTCACCTGCAACTAACAACGCTATAAGAGGGGCTGAGCAACGCGGTAACATAGCCAAACAACGGTTTGCTAGGAAGGGTGCAAAAGGTTAGAGGCTGACAAGGCAATTTGGGATGGCTTGAGCAGCAAGTGATAGGTAGCGCAGCATAGCGAAAGAACGAAGCAACTAGCATAGCAATGATAGTAGTGAGATCCAGGGTAGCGGTCATCTTGCCTGAAATCCCGCAAGGAAGAAGAACGAATCCATGAAGAAGATGAACGGATGAAGCCGAACCAAGCGTAGACGAACAAATCCTCACGATCGCAACGAAACAGGAACTAACAAGAAGAAGCACACGACATAGTAAACACACCACACATGAACAAGACATGATGCACAACAAGCATGATGCATGGCAAAGCTAGATGGGGCTACTCATGGCAAGAGATGATGCAAAACAAGAACAACACATCAAAGCAAGTTTAAATGAGGCCGGGAACAACATATAACAATTCCGGTAAGTCCTCATATGCAAATTTCGAAATTGGTCCAGATCTGGATAACTTTAGATTCAAGTTGTTAAACAGCAAGTTAAGATGCACCACGATGATCTACACGAAATTCTAGTCAAGTTACATATAAAGTTCATTAGATTCGGAGCTACGGCCTAGAAGATATGAGCAAAACAAGATGAACATGGCATTGATGCAAAATGCATACAAACATCAAGCAAACACCTCAAAACAAGGATCCAACATGATAATATTAAACTACATGAAAAATCAAGCAAGTTTCATATAGAGCACACTCAAAACGGAGCAACGGTTCAACACATACACCCTATACAAGTTTAAAGGACAAGCTGTCCAAAACTGCAAGTAGGCATATTGCAAGCATCAAAATAACATGCTACATCACCTCAATATGAAAACAAAAGGCATGGGCATGATGTACAGGTAAAGCATTACAAAACATGAGCACTGAGCTATCTCCAGAAACAACTAGAACATGCTCAAAATGACATGGCAAGATTGCAAGTAATAACAGTTTCAGACTTAGCAGAAATTAACATCAGGTTGCAATGTTTAGAGCTATGAAACAACATGCTACAGGAACTTAACATGGCAAACAAAGGCATGGCATGAATCCACTCAAAGCATAGAACAAAAGTCCCTTACTGACCATAAGCCAAAAAGGATCAGAAAATATAGTAACACCCATGTCAAAATCGAAAGTTTCGTTAACAGATTCAGCAACATGGCATGTCAAAAACTGATAACAAGTAGGCTTGTTTACAAGCTCAATGCACTCACTACAGAGTCTTATATGAAAAACTAAGCATACATACATCAATAAGACATGGCATAGAAGACATACATGGCAAGAACAATCACATAGCATACATGGATCAAACACAACAACCTTGGCAAAATTGAATAACATGTAAACAATCTGCCAGGAAACATTTGATAGCAAAAGTAGAGCTCGATTGACTCAAGCTATGGCACTCCATAATTGCAAACAAGGGCATGGATGTATAGAGCAATACATGCTTAACAAAACATCCTTACTGAAGTATCTCAAAATATGCATGGATATCTTGGTAGCATCAAGTTAACATGGCATCAAAATATCAGCAAAACAGGGCTGAAATCAGCAACAACAAGACACCTAGTTTGCATGCTTGTGCTAGTCACCACATAGATCACAAAAATACATGGCATATACCCCTGGAAAGATGGCATGGCATATTGCAAAACACATGTAGGACTCAAGTCCATAGGATGCACACATCAATCATGGCAAAAATGAAAAAAGTGCAAGTTCCGATAAAAATCAGAAACTAACATCACATAGCACTCTACCAACAGCATTTCGGGCACCAATATGAGCTCAAATGAAAATGATGCAATGAGATGAAATGAGCTACTCTTCGAGGCGAACATTTTGACATATTACACGCGCAAAACGGAGCAACGATGACAGAGATGTGATGCAACGAAAATGCAACAAAATTACTGCAGATTTCGGGACTTAGAGGAAAAATTGGACCTTGAGGAGAAAGTCAACGCGGGCACGCGAACCGAGGCTCGCCGGAGTTCGGCGCCGGAGTCGGGGGAGAGGCCGGGGAGGGCCGGAGAAGGCCGGGGAGAGGCGGATCCGGCCGCCTGGCCACCGGATCCGCCGGAGCGGGACCGACGGCGGCGAGGTCGGCCATGGCGGGCTGGCCGAGCGCGGCTCCGGGCGGCGAGGCGAGGCCGAGGCCGGCGGCGAGCAGGCGGCGGCGAGGGGCGGCCGGGCGACAGAGCTCTGCCCGGCGGGCGGGAGGCGCGGGCGGGGGCGGGCGGCCGGGATGGCTGGCGCGGCGCCGCGGGCGGAGGCGGCGGGCGCGCGGCTCCGGCGAGGCGCGGAGCCCGCGGAGGCGGGCGGGCGGCGACCGGGCAGCGAGCGGGCCGCCGGGGCCCGCAGGCCGCGGCGGGGAGAGAGAGAGGGGGCGACGTGGCGGCGCGCGAGTGGAGAAGGGGGGCGGCGGCGCTGAGGTGGCGGCCTCCGATTCGTCGGAGCGACGTGGCGGCGGCGGCCGGACACGTCCGTGAGGTGCGGACGCGTCCGGTGGCTGCGGGAGGAGCTAGACTAGGGTTTGGACTGCGAATTTTCGGGAGGAGCACATATATATAGGTAGAGGGAGCTAGGAGAGTCCAAATGAGGTGCGGTTTTCGGCCACGCGATCGTGATCGAACGACCGAGAGCATGGAGGGGAGTTTGCTGGGTTTTGGGCCATTTAGAAAGGGGTGTTGGGCTGCAAACAAAAGAGGGCTCTGCGGTTACCCGGTTAACCGTTGGAGTACCAAACGACCACCAAATGATCCGAAACTTGACAGGCGGTCTACCGGTGCTATACCAAGGCCGCTTGACAAACCTCGGTCCATTCCGAGACCGTTTAACACCCGCACATGAAAAGAGGTAAAAGGGGGCGCCGGGAGACATAGGAGTGCCGGATTGCAAAACGGACAACGGGGAAAATGCTCGGATGCATGAGATGAACACGTATGCGAAATGAGATGCACATGATGACATGATATGAAATGCAAATGATGACATGGCAAAGTGCAACACGCAAGCAAATGACAAGGCAACAACGACGAATAACTGACGGACACCTGGCGCATCGAATCCGGGGCGTTACAACACTCCTCCACTAACAAGAGATCTCGTCCCGAGATCTTAGGACCGAGACGGAAGGGAAAAATGGATGAGGTGAAACAAGAACTCAAAGAAGAAGCAAGGAATCGAGAGCACTCGAGAATAAGAGAGGAACGACGAGAATGAGGAGAATCGAAAGCTCACGGAATCAGATAGACTATGAAACAACTCTAGTTAGAATGAGATAAGAAACGAATAAGACTGAAAGGATTTAGGTATCGCTCCGGCTGAAAATGGACGGAAAAGAACATGAACTTCACAAGATGGAATGACACTTGACGAGATGAACAACAGAATGCCTCCGGAAGAATTGGAAGAATTGAAAAGAACTTAGAAGGAAGGATTTAATGGTGTCATGAGTGTGGTAAGGGCAGCCATGGATTTCGGCTTTTCCTGTCCTAGGTGCCGGGCTAGCCACTCGTCGCGGATGTTGTGTTTAAAGGCTGCTAGCGCCTCTGCATCCGGACAGTCGATGATCTGATTTTTCTTTGTTAGGAACCGCGTCCGAATTGTCCGCCGATTCTTCCGCTGCTGAATTATATGGCTAAGGTCATCGGCGTCGGTGGTCGCATATATGTGCCCCGGAAGTTATCAAGGAATGCAGCTTCGTGTCCTCCCAACAACCGATTGACTCTGGCTGGCAAGCTGTTGAGCCAATGCCGAGCTGGTCCTTTAAGCTTGAGTGGGAGGTATTTGATGGCATGTAGATCATCACCGCGGGCCATGTGGATATGGAGGAGATAGTCCTCGATCCAGATCGTAGGATCTGTGGTACAATGTATGATTCGATGTTTACGGGTTTGAAGCCCTCAGGGATTTGATGATCCATTACTTCATCTGTGAAGCATAGTGGGTGTGCGGCGCCTCTGTATTGGGCTATATCACGACGTAGCTCATATGAGCTTTGTCTACTGTGTTCGGCCCGGCCGGGTTTGCTGTATCCGGCGTGACGGTAATCATCCCGAGTCGTTGGGCACCCACGCGATCTGTAGATCGATCTTGTATGCTTTGCCTTATCCTCCAATATATCTCGCAAGTCCGGCGCGTTTTCCCGTGCCTTGGTACTTTTTGAGCGGCGTCGGGGCATGGCTTGAGCGGAGGGCCGAGAGGCTTCTCCGTCATGCCCACGGGTGGCCGGTCTGCCATGTCGTCTTGCTGGTGACGTGGGTGCTTCCTCCTCTGATCGAGGCAACGGCCTGCGTTTGGGTTAGCTTTTGGAGGGCGTTCGAGTTCATACTCTTCGCTGCAAGGACTTCATCCATCCGTCGCCTAGCAGTGTCTTGGTCAGCTCTAAGCTGTTGCTGCTTTTTCTTGAGGCTGCTTGCCGTGGCCATGAGCCTGCGTTTAAAACACTCTTGTTCAACAGGGTCCTCTGCCACGACGAATTCGTCGTCGTCGAGGCTTGCCTCGTCTTCGGAGGGGGCGCATAATTATCATCCTCTACCTCTCTTTCTGCCGCACTGTCGTGCGGACTTGCTTCTCCCTCCTCCTGCACTGAGTCCTGCTGGAGGGGGTCATCTTCGGCACTGTCCGGGGTATTATTGTCCCCCGTGCCGGAATCGCTGTTTTTACTGTGGCAGGATTTAGATCGGCGTCGCTGACGTCGGCGCTTGGGTTGTTTCTTGGAGGGGTCATCCTCCGCCGCTCCATCGCCATTCCCATCTTTTGGGATGTCCACCATGTATATGTCATATGACGAGGTGGCCTTCCAGTGCCCTGTGGGCGCTGGCTCTTGATCGTCTCTGGCACCGTCGTCCATACCGTCGATGTCTTCGGAGTCGAAGTCGAGCATGTCGGTTAAATCATCGATAGTGGCTACAAAGTGGGTGGTGGGTGGGCGTTGAATTTCTTCGTCATCCGAATCCCAACCTTCCTGACCATAGTTCGGCCAGGGCTCCCCTGACAAAGAGAGAGACTTTAATGAGTTCAGGATATCGCCAAAGGGCGAGTGCTCAAAGATGTCCGCGGCGGTGAACTCCATAACCGGCGCCCAGTCGGATTCGACTGGCAGGGGCGCGGGAGGTTCGGAGTCCGGAAAGGAGTCCGGCACCTGGGAGTCACGAGCTTCGCGACGTACAAGGATTGTGTTCGGCTCGATCCCCGTGGTGATTTCAACCAACCATCCTCGATCGGCGAGATCGGCTCCGAATCAATGGTCGGAGCGACACTAATCGACCTCCGTGACACTTGTCGGCGGCGAGTTAGATCATGCCCATCGAGATAGTGCGGCACGCCGGCTGCGGCTCGAATCCGTCAAGATCAAGTCTCCGCGATGTCAGCCGTGTAGTTTAAACTTCCAAACCTGACCTGATGGCCAGGGGCGTAGCTTTGATCTGCTCCGGATGGCCAGCTTAATTGGCCCGCATGCAAAGCCGCCAATCTGAAGATCTGTCCAGGGAGAAAGGTCTCACCCTGGATTGCGTTGTTGCTGATGATTGAAGGAGCCATCGGGCCTATAGGTGACGACACAGAGGAACTCTCAATGAAAGCACCAATGTCGGTGTCAAAACCAGCGGATCTCGGGTAGGGGGTCCCGAACTGTGCGTCTAGGCGGATGGTAACAGGAGACAAGGGACACGATGTTTTTACCCAGGTTTGGGCCCTCTCGATGGAGGTAATACCCTACTCCTGCTTGATTAATATTGATGATATGGGTAGTACAAGAGTAGATCTACCACGAGATCAGAGAGGCTAAACCCTAGAAGCTAGCCTATGGTATGATTGTTGTTCTGTCCTACGGACTAAAACCCTTCGGCTTATATAGACACCAAATAGGGTTAGGGTTACACAGAGTCGGTTAAAATGGTAGGAGATCTACATATCCGTATCGCCAAGCTTGCCTTCCACGCCAAGGAAAGTCCCATCCGGACACGGGACAAAGTCTTCAATCTTGTATCTTCATAGTCTAGGAGTCCGGCCAAAGATGATAGTTCAGCTATCCGGACACCCCCTAGTCCAGGACTCCCTCACATGTGGGCTGCACAAATTTTCTTGAGCAATGAAACCACGACCAAGTGTTGTCTATGTTGGCCCATACATGAAAGCACCTTACTTTTTTGTTTGAATTCACCCATATATTTTTTGGGAACACTTTTAATGGGAGTGTGTTATGTGGCTTGATAGATAGACGTTTGTGCCTCACTACTTTGTTGGACCACTTATCAGGCATGTCACACATCTGACTTTGTGCTAAATTATGACCCCCGCTGTCAGTGTCAAAACTGGCAGATCTCGGGTAGGGGGTCCCAAACTGTGCGTCTAAGGATGATGGTAACAGGAGACTGGGGACACAATGTTTACCCAGGTTCGGGCCCTCTGTATGGAGGTAATACCCTACTTCCTTCTTGATTGATCTTGATGAATATGAGTATTACAATAGTTGATCTACCACGAGATCGTAGTGGCTAAACCCGAAAAGTCTAGCCTGTATGACTATGGTTATGAGTCCCGCCTCCGGACTAAGTCCTCCGGTTTATATAGACACCAGGAGGACCTAGGGTTACACAAGGTCGGTTACAAAGAAAGGAATCTACATATTTGATCGCCAAGCTTGCCTTCCACGCCAAGGAGAGTCCCATCTGGACACGAGTAAAGCTTTCGGTCTTTGTATCTTCACAGCCCATCAGTCCGGCCCATGGCTAACAGGCCGGACGCCTGAGGACCCCTTAGTCCAGGACTCCCTCAGTTGCCCCCAAACCAGTCTTCAATGACGAGGTGTTCGGCTCATAGCTTGACTTCGGCATTGCAAGGCGGGTTCCTCCACCGATGACTTCCAAGTAGTGTATTCGGCCTTCCATTTAATGTCGTACCCCTCGGTTTCTGTGTATTAACAACTTCAGCTTCCACGTGTCGAGCGAATGCGAGAGGTCAGGGTATTTTTGCACATAACACCCCGTCCACGCTAGGGATAGCGTCTATTTAAAGAGATTGGATCTCAGATCCATTTGACATTTCGCGGAAGAAAAATCCTCAAAGATCGCCAGGAAAGAACACTCCAACATGTCTAGCATTCCCAGCTCCTCCTCCCGTCCCTACGGCCCAGAAAAAGGCGAGTGGGAGAAGTGCTCTGTATCCCATAGTCAGCTGGAGAAGCTGCAAATACATGGGTTTCTCCCCCTGCGGATTTGGTCCCTGTTTGAGCAGGGTTGGCCTCCTTCAACGGCAAAATCCAGGCGGAGGATTTCCCCAATCCATCCGGGGGGGAACGAGTGTGTTTCGTCCCCTATCTGCTAAGGGGCGTGGGATTTCCAATTCATCCATTCCTCCGAGGGCTTCTGGAATATTATGGCCTCCAGCTGCACAACTTTACTCCTGCCTCCATCCTGCATATTGCGGGTTATGTCGCTTTATGCAAACTATTCCTAGGTTGTGAGGCCCATTTTGAACTGCGGAGAAAGTTATTCTGCCTTGTCCCGCGTAACCACGAGGGATCAATATTTGAAGTGGGCGGAGCAGAAATATGGCGCATTGCCGAGACGGGATACCTATCCGGCACACCGAAGAAGGCATCTGAAGAGTGGACTTCCGAGTGGTTCTACATCGAGGACGTCCTACTTCCTGACCCAGTCCGGAGGGGTCTTCCCGAGTTCACAAGTGTTCCTTTGAAGAAACGCCACAGCTGGTGCCCTCAAAGCCTCGAGGAGGAAGATAGTGCGGAAGTCCGCCAACTCTTGAGCAAGATAAAGATGCTCGCCCAGTCCCGATATACGATAGTCGATGTAATGGCGACCTCCATAGTGCGGGGGGTCCAGCCACTCCAATACAGAGGACTTCCTATGTGGAACTACAATGGGGAAGATGACACCTCCCGCTGCGGTAGGAAGGGTCCAGACACTCCTGCCGCCCTAGCCAAAATATTGGCCGAACTGTTCAAAGGGGAGGAAGAGGAGTTCCTGCGCATCAAGCACAGGGAATGATATTCTATGTATAGTCCTCCTAGCTGGGTAAGCCCCCAACTCCTCTGCTCTACTCATTCCACTCCACGAGCTATGTTTAATGAACATTAACCTGTCCATTTACAACAGCACTGGCGAAAGATTTCCGAGGGGCTTTACAGCCCGGCCCAGCAGCCCGAGGGCCACAATCGGGACCTTGACCCCGTATTCGAAGAGGATCCGGATATATTCGTGCTGCTTGAGAATGGGGTGTTTTACCAAACGAGCTACGACGGCACAGAAGGAGCCATCATCGCTGATTATCCCGGTCTTCTCCCGACTTCACACGTAAGTCATCAGGAGACACCTTGTCCAAAAGAGTTCTCTCATTCTACCTCACCCACCGCATCGTCCTGTGCTTCAAAGGGGAGGCGCTCGACGCGCCATGCTACTCCAAGTGATTCCGAAGAGAGCTGCTCCCGTACCGGGCAAGCCTTCAAAGAGGAAGGCGAACGAAGACACGGTCGGGCCCTCATCAAAGAGGTATGAGTTCACAAGTATGTTTTTGTTTAATAGTCGCATCCAACTGTGACTTTCATGTTCGTCCCGTATCAGGAAAAGAGTTCGTCGGACTGTGTCCGGGGATCCGGCCCGTTATACTCCTGACAGCCGGGATCCGGCCCCAGCCGAGGAGCCGGGGGCCGATGTGGGAGTGACACCGGACTGTCCTTCAGCTGAAAGCTCGGAAGATATGTCCGTCACCAACTCGGAGGTGGAGAGTGCCATGAATCACCGGCGCCGGAGGGCCATTTTACAGGACCCCCGCTTCTCGGAAGAGGCTTTTAATGCCTTCAGCTCGGCTGATGCCTACATCCGAGCTGCTCGAGTTGGGCTTAACAGGGTCACAAAGCAGCATTTAAAATATGCGCAGGTAAATTTATTGTGTCCGAATATGATAATCATATGCCACTAGCCCCCGAGACTTAAAGTAGTTGGTACAACTGATTTAAGGATCACTGTATAAGCAGGTTCTTTCTGAGAAGAACGACCTGCTAGCCCAAGAGCTAGACAAGTGCCGGACACAGTTAACTGCAGTTACCGCCGAACTGGAAAAATCCAAAAGGGGTCTGCAGGTAATATTTCCCTCCATCGAGAAATAGTAATTGTATAGCAGCTGTTTTAACACTGCGGCTTATCAAGATCGTTAGATCAACTGGAGGAGAAAGAGTCGAAAAGACTACATGCCGCAGGCGAGCGGGTGCTGGCCCGAGTCAGATAGGAGAAAAACAAACTTCAGGATTCAAACATCCAGCTGGGCGAAGAACTGAAAGATGTGCATGCCTAGTTGGCCGACTCCGTAAAGGAGAACAAAAGGTTGCGAGGCGGCATATTCAATATGTGGCCAAACTATATCTTAATGTAATTCCGACATAACAGGGACTGACAGAGTTATGTCTGCAGGTATACTGACCGTTTGTCCCGAAGAAGGAGATGTCCGGATTCTCGGGCGATTGATAACCCACAAGTATAGGGGATCAATTGTAGCCTCTTTCGATAAGTAAGAGTGTCGAACCCAACGAGGAGCTAAAGGTAGAACACATATTCCCTCAAGTTCTATCGACCACCGATACAACTCTACGCACGCTTAACGTTCGCTTTACCTAGAACAAGTATGAAACTAGAAGTATTGTAGGTGTTTTTGGATAGGTTTGCAAGAATATAAAGAGAGCGTAAATAAAAGCTAGGGGTTGTTGTAAGTAAAGAAGCAATAAAGTAAATATAGCGAGTGTGGAAAAGTGGTGGTAGGAGTTGCAAAATTGTCCCTTAAGCAATTGACTACTTTACTAGACCGATAGCAAGTTTTATGTGGGAGAGGCCACTGCTAGCATGTTATCCCTTACTTGGAATTCTATGCACTTATGCTTGGAACTATTAGCAAGCATCCGCAACTACTAACGTTCATTAAGGTAAAACCCAACCATAGCATTAAGATATATTGGTCCCCCTTCAATCCCATATGCATCAATTTCTATGCTAGGTTGAAGCTTCTGTCACTCTTTCCCTCCAATACATAGTCTTATCAACATACAACTAACCCTATGGTGTGATCCACGCGCGCGCTCATATGATGGGCACCAAAGGACAACAACATAACCACAAGAAAATTAATCAATCATAGTAGTTCATTAACCACCGATAGGACAACGAAAATCTACTCAGACATCATAGGATGGCAACACATCATTGGATAATAATATGAAGCATAAAGCACCATGTTCAAGTAGAGGGTACAACGGGTTGCGGGAGAGTGGACCACAGTAGATAGAGGGGGGAAGGTGATGGAGATGTTGGTGAAGATGACAGAGGTGTTGGTGAAGATCGTGGTGATGACGATGATGGCCACGACAGCGTTCCGGCGCCACCAGAAGAGAAGGGGAGAGGGGGCCTGAGGGAGACCTGGATTAGGGGGTCTCCGGATACCCGGACTATATCCTTTGGCCGGACTGTTGGACTATGAAGATACAAGATTGCAGACTTCGTCTCGTGTCCAGATGGGACTCTCCTTGGCGTGGAAGGCAAGCTTGGAAATACGGATATGTAGATCTCCTCCCTTGTAACCGACTCTGTGTAACCCTAGCCCCCTTCGGTGTCTATATAAACCGGAGGGTTTAGTCCGAAGGACAAGAACAATCATACCATAGGCTAGCTTCTAGGGTTTAGCCTCTACGATCTCGTGGTAGATCAACTCTTCTAATACTCATATCATCAAGATCAATCAAGCAGGAAGTAGGGTATTACCTCCATCGAGAGGGCCCGAACCTGGGTAAACATCGTGTCCCCCGCCTCCTGTTACCATCCGGCTTAGACGCACAGTTCGGGACCCCCTACCCGAGATCCGCCGGTTTTGACACCGATATTGGTGCTTTCATTGAGAGTTCCACTGTGCCGTGATCATAAGGAAGGATGGCTCGTCTCGTTGTCAGGGATAACATCACCTCTGGGGGAGCCCTGGCTGTAGGCCAAACTCTCTGACTAGGCGTCTTCGTCATGACCGCCCATTCGGCCGTTGCGCCGACGATGACTTCTCGGGTCATCGAAAACAGCCTTCACATCGGCTCGGAGTTTACCTAGCGGATGAACCCAATAGAGCTCTCCTCTTTGAAGGAGCTCTTGGATCGCATCGCCGCTTTGGGAGTCACTACGGACTATGATCGGATTGGGCTTAAACCCGACCTAAGGGGGATTAACTCTCCGCCGGTCACCCATCAGATAGCGGAGGTGGAGGAGCATTGCGGCGATTCTTCCTCTATCTTGAGGACAAACTATGTCCGGATTCCCGAGCTCTCCAAGCCGGATACCCGTCTACGGGAGGACATCGCCCAAACCCTGAACCTAGAATCAGGCAGTGGGCCGGACCTACTGGGCAATATCCCGGAGCCCGAACTTCCAAGATTGGATACTCCTCCGCCCCTGGGTCCCAGATCGGGTCAAGGTTCGGACTTAAATCCACCCACCCACCCAGATACAAACGATCTTTCCCACATTAGGCAAGAGCCCCAGGAGATAGTACATCACTATTGGGCCAGATTCCTCCTTGTAATGAACAAGGTCAAGGACTGTCGCGAGGAAGACGCAATTTCATTCTTTTGCAATAATTGCACGGACAAGGGAATCCTCAACGCCATAAGTCACCGTGACATAACACGCTTCGCAGACTTGGCGGCCATAGTATGGAAGTATTGTGTGATGGAAAGCGCCTGGAAAACCCAAACAAAATTTTGGGATAATCCGGCTCTGACTAAACACCCAGTCCGAATTAAAAGGGTGCACTCTCATAAGTCACCCGACTCGATTACAAAGAAGCAAAAGCCCACTACAGGGCGTGGAACTGTATTGGAGGGATGGCTTAACGAGCCCTGCAAAATTCACAGTACAGCGGATACCATACCAACACACAACCTTAGAGCATGTTGGGTACTCCGGCAGGTGGCCAAGAGCGGTGAGGATCTCCTCATTCAAAACACCGCAGAGCACCATCCCGTCGATAACAATACATTATTAACAGTCTTCGAGACCTTCGCCTCAAATAACAGGCGTAAGCGAGCACTCCGCAGCCTTGCCGGAGTCTGCCACGTGGCAGCAATAAATCCATGGAGCTACACGGCTATCACCTTCAATGCCAGTGACGAACCTAAATTCCGAACAGCCCGAGCACCAGCCGCCTTGGTCCTCAGTCCAATTGTGGACGACTTTCGGCTTACTAAAGTACTCATGAACGGCGGCAGCGGATTAAACCTCATTTATGAAGAGACTCTTCAAAAAAATGGAAATAGACAGAAACCGCATTGAGCAAAGCAGCACGACCTTCAGAGGAATCATCCCCAGTCAGGAGGCACGTTGCGCTGGGAAAATCACACTAGACATGATATTCGGCACTCCGGAGAATTACAGGTCCGAAGAAATTACATTCCAAGTGGTCTCGTTCGGTAGCGGATACCACGCCCTTCTAGGGCGGGAGGCATTCACGATCTTCCAAGCCATACCCCATTACGGGTACATGTAGCTCAAAATGCCCGGGCCCAATGGAATCATCACTCTCGCTAGTTATCCGGACATAGCACTCCGCGCCGAAAACAAAATAGCCGCACTGGCCCTCGAGGCATTATCTGAAGCCCTTGCAGCGGAGGAATTAACTGTGCTGCGCTCCACAGTGGACAGGGACGACGTGATACTCGAGAAAAGATCCAAGTCCACCTCTTTCAAACCAGCGGATGAAATAGTCAAATTCCAAGTCCACCCAACGGACCCTACAAAAACAGCATCCATCGGGGCTCAGTTAAACCCCGTTGTAGACGCCGCACTACGGGAGTTCCTGCGCGAGAATTGGGACATATTCGCCTGGCATCCTTCAAACTTGCCAGGAATCCCATGCAGGCTGGCCGAGCATAGACTTAACATTCTAAAGGGATTCAAGCCGGTCAGGCAAACTCTTCGGCGTTTCTATGAACCTAAGCGACAAGCCATGGGAGAGGAGCTAGCCAAGTTACTGGAGGTCGGATTCATTAGAGAAATAAAACATCTGGACTGGCTAGCAAACCTGGTGATGGTACCAAAGAAGGATAAATCCTGGCGCCTATGTGTCGATTTTAAGGACCTTAACAAGGCTTGTCCCAAGGATCCCTTCCCCCTCCCCCGCATCTATCAAATTATCGACGCTACTGCAGGACACGACTCGCTGTGTTTCCTCGAAGCATACTCTGGCTACCACCAAATTAAGATGGCGGAGTCTGATCAAGCCGCAACAGCATTTATTACTCCGTACGACCCCTTCTATTTCAACACAATGCCCTTCGGGCTCAAAAACGCTGGTGCGACGTATCAGCGCATGATTCAGACATGTCTGGAAAAACAGATCGGCAAAACAGTGGAGGCATACGTAGACGATGTGGTCGTTAAAACCAGACACGTCGAATCCTTAATAGAAGACTTGAGGCTCACGTTCGACAATCTCCGAACATACGACATCAAGCTCAATCCGGGAAAATGCGTTTCGGTGTTCCCGCTGGAAAACTCCTGGGCTTCATTATCTCCAGCAGAGGGATTGAAGCAAACCCGGCTAAAATCCGAGCTCTGTTACAGTTGGCTATCCCAACTGACCTCAAGAAAATCCAGAAGCTAACTGGATACATGGCGGCATTAAGCCGCTTTATCTCCCGATTAGGAGAAAAGGCATTACCCCTTTATCGCCTTCTTCGGCGCACCAAACACGTCGAGTGGACGGACGCGGCCACGGCCGAATTGAAAGAAATAAAAGCCATCTTGGCCACCAGCCCAATCTTGGCCGCGCCAAGTGTCGGCGAACCAATGCTGTTATATATAGCGGCAACGCACCAAGTTGTAAGTGCAGTGCTCGTCGTCGAACGAAAGACGGATGGACATAAATTTCCACTTCAAAAGCCGGTATATTATGTATCCACTGTCCTCACTCCATGCAAATCACGGTACCCACATTATCAAAAGATAGCATACACGGTATTTATGGCATCCCGGAAACTACGACAGTACTTTCAAGAGTGTTCAATCACGGTGGCCTTGGAAGTACCACTCAACGACATAATAAACAACCGTGATGCCACGGGCCGGATTACCAAATGGGCCATCGAGCTCCTCCCGTTCGACATAACATATAGACCTCAGCGAGCCATTAAGTCACAAGTATTGGCCGATTTTGTTGCCGAATGGACAGAAGCCGAACTCCATAATGAGTACAGCGCGTACTCCAATTGGATCATGCACTTCGACGGCTCCAAAATGCTGGCTGGTCTGGGGGCTGGCATCGTCCTGACGTCCCCCACCGGAGATACAGTCCAATACGTACTCCAAATACTATACACAGATTCCAACAACGCAGCCAAATACGAGGCCCTTTTACATGGTCTTCGCATGGCAGTTTCCATGGGCATTCGACGCCTGGAGGTGCGTGGGGACTCAAACCTCGCGATATCTCAAATAAATGGAGACTTCAACGCCAAGGATCCAAAAATGGCGGCTTATCGCAATGCCGTCCTCAAAATGTCAGCTCGGTTCGAGGGGCTTGAATTCCACCATGTGGCTCGGGAAAACAATCAGGCGGCGGATATTCTCACCCGTATCGGCGCTTAAGCGCGACCACCCCACCTAACATCTTCTTGGAAAGGCTGTTTAAGCCATCCGTGGTATGGGAAGGGGACACCGGTAACAATAGTCCAGACCAGGCCACAACACCAGATACCGAACACTCTGACACAATCGGAGGCTCTGCCACCGAAATAACACCTTCAGCCCACGTGATAATGGCCGTTATCGCCCCGTGGACAGAACCATTCCTGGCCTACCTAACCAGGCAGGAATTACCCGAGGACCAAAATGAGGCACGCTGCATAGTGCGGCGATCTAAAGCCTACAAGGTCCACGAGGGAGAGCTTTATAAGAAAAGCACTACCGGAGTCCTTTAAAGGTGCATCTCCTAAGAGGAAGGGCGCAAGCTTTTGGCAGAAATCCATGCTGGACTCGGCGGCCACCACGCCGCAGCCCGGGCCCTTGTAAGCAAGACCTTCCGTATAGGTTTCTATTGGCCAACGGCCCGGGCAGATGCACAGGATCTGGTCCAACATTGCGTCGGTTGCCAGCTCTTTGCGAACCAAAGCCATATGCCGCCTACCGCTCTCCAAACAATCCCCATTACTTGGCCCTTTGCGGTCTGGGGGCTTGATATGGTCGGACCCCTGAAAGGGGGAACCCATAAGAAAAAATACTTACTGGTCATGGTGGATAAATTCACCAAATGGATAGAAGCCAAACCCGTTAAAACGGCGGAATCCGGACCGGTGATAGACTTCATATATGGGGTTGTACACCGTTATGGTATCCCCCACAGCATCATCACTGACAACAGCACGAACTTTATAGCCGACAAGGTAAAACTTTGGTGCAGCAACATGGGCATCAAGCTCAATTATGCTTCTGTCTATCACCCGCAAACTAACGGTCAAGTCGAGTGAGCGAATGGTCTTATCATGAGCGGCATCAAACCCATATTAGTGTGGTCCTTAAAGGATTCAAACACGCACTGGGTAGAGGAGCTCGACTCTGTACTATGGGGGCTGCGGACCACGCCGAATCGCACTACCGGATACACACCGTTTTTCATGGTGTACGGCGCGCAGGCGGTTCTCCCCTACGACATAATTCATGACTCACCTCGAGTGCGCATGTATGAAGAAAAACAGGCCGAGCTCGATCGGCAGGACAGTTTGGACGCCCTGGAGGAGGAGCGTGACATGGCAAAAGCCTGTTCCACACTCTATCAGCAACAGGCTCGAAGGTATCAAAGCAGAGAAGTATGGGCCAAAACCTATAACGTTGGCGAACTAGTTCTATGCATGCCGGAGAAGAAAAAGAACAAGCTCAAGCCCAAATGGGAAGGTCCCTTCATTATTGACCAGGTTCTGACCGGCGGAGCGTACCGTCTGCGGGATACATCGGACAATCGACTCGAGCCAAACCCATGGAATGCAGCCAGACTTCGAAGATTCTACGCCTAGTGCCGGACTCTATGTTCGTCTCCTTACCCTCGTCCATTTTTTGCATATACGTTATCTTTCTTTTCTCTCTTTCTTTCTTCTTTTTCCTTCTCCTCAAGGCCTTAAAAGGCTAACTTGTGTTTTGATTACACAATCTTGACGCGCTAACTACGCTCATTATACCTGGGGGCTTCTTATACAGAAGCTTGATATAACTATTCTCTGGGCTTTATGCCCCGCACATGTGTTATTCTTCCACATGTACCTTTTTTCGCCATTATATGCATCGATATGACTTAAGTTTTGGCCAAGCTGGGTTGCCTGGCTCTGGTGTTTATGCCCTACGTTCCCGTTATTCGGCTAGGGCATAAGGGGAGCACCTCTGCGATTGTTACTGTCGGGTCAGCCGGATGTGTACCTCAGACTGGGTGAAGCCGAAAGCTAGCGTTCTTAAGGGAATATTCAGTCGGTGAACAAAAGATGACTTTTCTTTATTTTTTATACACGCCCCCAGATGTTTATAGCCTACGCCTCTTTTCGCAGTTCGGACATGCACATTAGGGCATGCGTACCCAGGGAAAGGAACCCTTAATGGAACTATTCTCCCTGGAAGATGTTTCTTACTATCCATGTAATATAACATAGCTAGTTGGGTACTTGCCTGTTCAAGCACTTATGACCCCTACACCTGGTTTCCATGCATACCCCGGTTTTTACATAACCGAGCGGGTATTCGGATACACTCCGGACTATCGGATCCATAGGTCGAAGCGAAAAGGTCCGCCATGACAAATGATTTACAATCCGGCTAGGGACATTATATATGTCACTTAAATTACACAGTCACTTAGACTGACTAAATTCTTCTTCTATACCATCCAACGGGCTGTCTAGCATACAATCCTGTTGGGAATACTTTGCGGCTAATTCTACTTGGTCATACACCAAACTGACGGGATCTCTTTCCCATCAGGCCCCACAGGTCCGACCTCGGCCATGTGGTTTGGGTGAGCTTTGGTATATCGCGTCTTCACCATAGCCCAGGCTTCCCTTGCACCTTGTCGGCATGCTAATACCTTCCATAATCGGAAGCGCGGCCGCGCTCCCTTGATCTTCTCTATAAGCTCCCCCATGCCTCCTGGCGGGGTGGCGGATGGCCACAAGGCTTGGGCAATGCCCTGCATCACCTGTCGAACTTGTTCCTGCAGTTGTGAGAGCTCTGGTAGAAGATCACCCGCAGACCCGGGCATCTCCTCCGCGGGATGACCCGTCAGCATGCCTACAGACATAACTCTGTTAGCCGGCTTCTTCGCCGAACTCTTTCAAAAGTTCGTTCGAGCACTTACTGAAAATGCCGCGTTGAAGCCGCTTATTCTCCTTCACGGAGTCCGCAAGCTGGGCTCGAACATCTTTTAGTTCCACGTCCAGCTGAATATTGGCGTCTTGGAGATCATTTCTCTCCTGAATGACGCGCATAAGCACGCGCTCGCCAGCATTTAGCTGCCGATTAGCACGTTGCGCATCCCCTGGCACGGCCTCTGGATTCACTCCAGAGTGATCTGCAACATCTATTGTTAGATTTTCATGCATGCCGCACATTATCTGGTACCTGTCATTCTTTACAATGGAAACCAATGTTACCAGAGGGGGCCTTCTCGGACTCCTTCAATGCGGCAACCGCAGCCCGTAGCTGGGCTTTGCACTCTTCCAACTCTTGAGACAATTGGGTATTCTTCTCTGTAAGAACCTGCACAAATAATGATCCTTAAATCAGTTGTGTCAACTGTTTCAAGTCTCAGGGGCTACTGATACATATAATCATCAGATTTTCTTACCCGTATATCCTTTACATACTTGGTCGGTGGCTCTGCAAGACCATTTTGAGCAACATGACATATCGCTGCCTCCGAGTTGAAGGCATCAAACGCCTCTTGGGAGAAACAAGCATCACGGAGTACGGCCCGGCAACGCCTGTGATTCATGGCGCTCTCTACTTCAGAATTTGTAGCGGATAGTCTATCTGCATCCTCTGTAGGAGGAGCATCCAGCGTGTTAGCTTCCGACTCTGTGTCCGGCCCTGGAGCCCGACTGGTGGAGGCGTGATCGGCAACCTCTCCGGATATAGTCCGGCGAGCGTTTTTCCTACTAGGAAACATGGCTATTATTATATTTTAAAAGACGACAACCATTGAGCGAGGTTCTGTATCATACCTCTGCGCCGGCGTCTCAGTCCTAACCGCCTTCCTTTTTAGCCTACCCGGCTTCAGTGCCCCTTGTTGGCGAGTGCTACGTCTTGAGCTTGCGTTGGTTTTCTTTGAAGAGGAGAGGGTGATGCAGCAAGTGTAGCGTAAGTATTTCCCTCAGTTTTGAGAACCAAGGTATCAATCCGGTAGGAGGCTCCTCAAAAGTCCCACGCACCTACACAAACAAACTGAGAACTCGCAACCAACGCAATAAAGGGGTTGTCAATCCCTTCACGGCCACTTGCGAAAGTGAGATCTAATAATGATAGTATGATAAGATAAATATATATTTGGTATTTTATAATATAGATGCAAAAAGTAAAGATGCAAATAAAAGTAGATTGAAAGCAAATATGATAAGAGATAGACCCCGGGGCCATAGGTTTCACTAGTGGCTTCTCTCAAGATAGCATAAGTATTACGCTGGGTGAACAAATTACCATCGAGCAATTGATAGAAAAGCGCATAGTTATGAGATTATCTAGGCATGATCATGTATATAGGCATCACGTCCATAACAAGTAGACTGACTACTGCCAGCATGTACTACTATTACTCCACATATCGACCGACTCCTGCCTGCATCTAGTGTATTAAGTTCATAAGAACAGAGCAACGCATTAAGCAAGATGACATGATGTAGAGGGATAAACTCATGCAATATGATAGAAACCCCATCTTGTTATCCTCGATGGCAACAATACAATACGTGCCTTGCAACCCTTTATGTCACTGGGTAAGGACACCGCAAGATTGAACCCAAAGCTAAGCACTTCTCCCATGGCAAGGAAGACCAATCTAGTAGGCCGAACCAAACTGATGATTCGAAGAGACTTGTAAAGATAACTTAATCATACATAAAAGAATTCAGAGAAGATTCAAATATTATTCATAGATAAACTTGATCATAAAACCACAATTCATCGGATCTCGACAAACACATTGCAAAAAGAGTTTACATCGAATAGATATCCACAAGAGAGGGGGAGAACATTGTATTGAGATCCAAAAAGAGAGAAGAAGCCATCTAGCTAATAACTATGGACCCGTGAGGTCTGTGGTAAACTACTCACAACTCATCGGAGGGCAAGGATGTTGATGTAGAGGCCCTCCGTGGTTGATTCCCCCCGGCAGAAAGTGCGGCGAAGGCTCAAGATGGGATCTCGCGGATCTGAGATGGTTCTGGCGGTGGAAATTGTGTTTCGTGGTGCCCCTGGATGTTTTCGGGGTACGTAGGTATATATAGGAAGAAGAAGTACGTCGGTGGCCGCCCGAGGGGCCGACGAGACAGGGGGCGCGCCCTACAGGGGGGGGCCCTCCTATCTCGTGGGGTCCTCGGAAGCTTCTTGACTTGCACTCCAAGCTCTCCGGATCACGTTCGTTCCAAAAATCACGCTCCCGAAAGTTTCATTTCGTTTGGACTCCGTTTGATATTCCTTTTCTTCGAAATACTGTAATAGGAAAAAAAACTTCTTTTTAGGCAAACACGAAAACCAAAGTTTAGAACGATCTCTAAGTGAAAACGGAAATAACTTCAATTTGAAAATGTTGTTATCCCTAACTTTCTTCTTTCGCATATCACACAAATCAACAAAATTGTTTAGATGAGTAGCGGCATCTTCACTAGGAAGGCCGGCGAATTGATCTTTCATAACAAGATTCAGCAAAGCGGTATTGATTTCACAAGACTCAACATCATTAAGAGGAGCAATCGGAGTACTAAGGAAATCATTATTATTGGTATTCGAGAAATCACACAATTTGGTATTATCTTGCGTCATGGCAACAAGTAATCCAACACACAAGCAAACAGAAAAACGGCAAGCAAAAAAGAGAGGATGAGACTGGGAAAGAGAGGGCGAATAAAACGGCGAGGGTGAAGTGGGGGAGAGGAAAACGAGAGGCAAATGGCAATTAATGTAAATGCGAGGGAGATGGGTTTGTGATGGGTACTTGGTATGTCTTGACTTGAGCGAAGACCTCCCCGGCAACGGCGCCAGAAATCCTTCTTGCTACGTCTTGAGCTTGCGTTGGTTTTCCTCGAAGAGGAGAGGGTGATGCAGCAAGTGTAGCGTAAGTATTTCCCTCAGTTTTTAGAACCAAGGTATCAATCCAAAGAGGAGGCTCCTCAAAAGTCCCACGCACCTACACAAACAAACGAGAACTCGCAACCAACGCAATAAAGGGGTTGTCAATCCTTCACGGCCACTTCGCAAAGTAAGATCTAATAAAGATAGTATGATAAGATAAATATATTTTGGTATTTTATAATATAGATGCAAAAAGTAAAGATGCAAATAAAAGTAGATTGAAAGAAAATATGATAAGAGATAGACCCGGGGGCCATAGGTTTCACTAGTGGCTTCTCTCAAGATAGCATAAGTATTACGGTGGGTGAAAAAATTACTGTCGAGCAATTGATAGAAAAAGCGCATAGTTATGAGATTATCTAGGCATGATCATGTATATAGGCATCACGTCCATAACAAGTAGACCGACTCCTGCCTGCATCTACTACTATTACTCCACACATCGACCGACTCCTGCCTACATCTAGTGTATTAAGTTCATAAGAACAGAGCAACGCATTAAGCAAGATGACATGCTGTAGAGGGATAAACTCATGCAATATGATATAAACCCCATCTTGTTATCCTCGATGGCAACAATACAATACGTGCCTTGCAACCCTTTACATCCTTTGGATAAGGACACCGCAAGATTGAACCCAAAGCTAAGCACTTCTCCCATGGCAAGAAAGACCAATCTAGTAGGCCAAACCAAACTGATAATTCGAAGAGACTTGCAAAGATAACTTAATTATACATAAAAGAATTCAGAGAAGATTCAAACATTATTCATAGATAAACTTGATCATAAACCCACAATTCATCGGATCTCGACAAACACACCGCAAAAAGAGTTTACATCGAATAGATCTCCACAAGAGAGGGGGAGAACATTGTATTGAGATCCAAAAAGAGAGAAGAAGCCATCTAGCTAATAACTATGGACCCGTAGGTCTGTGGTAAACTACTCACAACTACTCACGTACTTCTTCTTCCTATATATGCGAAGGCTCCAAGATGGGATCTCGCGGATACAGAAGGTTACGGCGGTGGAAATTGTGTTTCGTGGTGCCCCTGGATGTTTTCGGGGTACGTAGGTATATATAGGAAGAAGAAGTACGTCGGTGGCCGCCCGAGGGGCCCACGAGACAGGGGGCGCGCCCTATAGAAGGGGGCACGGCCTCCTATCTCGTGGGGTCCTCGGAAGCTTCTTGACTTGCACTCCAAGCTCTTCGGATCACGTTCGTTCCAAAAATCACGCTCCCGAATGTTTCATTCCGTTTGGACTCCGTTTGATATTCCTTTTCTTCGAAATACTGAAATAGGCAAAAAAACAACAATATGGGCTGGGCCTCCGGTTAGTAGGTTAGCCCCAAAAATGATATAAATGTGTAAAATAAAGCACATAAACATCCTAAAGGGGTAATATAATAGCATGGAACAATCAAAAATTATAGATACGTTGGAGACGTATCAGCGAGTCGCTGCGGGTTCGGCATGGCGTCCCGAGTGCCTTCCCTGTAAAAACACCATATGTGTACGGTAGGTGAAGTGCATAAAACGGGATCCTTCTCGGAAGTTGGGGCTCTTGTTTTTCTTACATGCGATGCAGGGAGTAGCCCCGGATAGTCGGCTATGATGGCCGCCATGGCATCATCGCAGATCAATTGATAGAATGTCATGTCGATCAGCTCCACAAATATGTCCGGATCCTCTTCAAGTCCGGGATCGAGGGCCCAGTCAGGGTCCTCCGGTTGTGGAGCTGGACTGTTGACCTCCCTTACAACTTTTCGCAGTTCTTGCCATTAAACGACAATGTAAATACTTATGACGATGAATGCGGGAAGGCTGGGAGTAAAAAGTGACAGCTCACCCAGCTTGGAGGGTTGTACATGGAGAATCCATCCCGTGGCTTAATGCGGATGAACTCCTCCTCCTCTCCCTTGTACAAATCGGACAGAATTTTTGCTAGAGCAGCAACTGAGTCCGGTCAGAATAGCCTCTTCCACAGCTTGAAATGAGCTTCGCAGCCCAGAAACAGCTCACAAAGGGCAACATAACCAGCGATGTGTAATATGGAAGCAGGGGTGAGATTATGCAACTGGAGGCCATAAAACTCCAGGAGCCCATGGAGGAACGGATGGATTGGAAATCCAAGTCCCCTTAATAAATAAGGGACAAGGCATACCCGCTCCCCCTTGGAGGGATTGGGAAAGCTCTCCGCTTGCTCCCCGCCATTATAGGTGGCGAGCCCGGCTCGAACGGGGACCATATACGCTAGAGGGAGAAAACCCTGGGTCTGGAACTCTACTAATTGGCTGTGCGGGACGGAACACTTCTTCCAATCACTGGGCTTAGGGCTACGGGAGCGAGAGGAGGAGCTGCGATGGCCGGCCATGTTGGAATGGATTTTTCCGAGCGCGCTCCGATGGATACTCACCGTGGGAGGATGGTGTGATCTAGATCTACGAATCCCCGTCTCTTTAATAGACAGTTTACTCACATGGCTAGGGTGGCAAATGTAAAAATGCCCTGGCTTCTCGCATTCGCTCGACACGTGGAAGATAGCCATTATTGGGCTCGGAAGCCAAGAAGTGCAACATTTATGGGAGGCGGACACTACTCAGCAGGTATTCAGAATCTGGAGAAGAACCCGCCTTGCAATGCCGAAGACAATCTGCGCGCCGGACTCATCGTCATTGAAGCCTGGTTCGGGGGCTATTGAGGGAGTCCTGGATTAGGGGGTCTCCGGGCAGCCGGACTATATCCTTTGGCCGGACTATTGGACTATGAAGATACAAGATTGAAGACTTCGTCTCGTTTCCGGATGTGACTCTCCTTGGCGTGGAAGGAAAGCTTGGCAATACGGATATGTAGATCTCCTCCCTTGTAACCGACTCTGTGTAACCCTAGCCCCCTCCGGTGTCTATATAAACCGGAGGGTTTAGTCCGTAGGACGAGAACAATCATACCATAGGCTAGCTTCTAGGGTTTAGCCTCTATGATCTCGTGGTAGATCAACTCTTGTAATACTCATATCATCAAGATCAATCAAGCATTAAGTAGGGTATTACCTCCATCGAGAGGGCCCGAACCTGGGTAAACATCGTGTCCCCCGCCTCCTGTTACCACCCACCTTAGACGCCCAGTTCGGGACCCCCTACCCGAGATCCGCCGATTTTGACACCGACAGGGCCCCTTCGTCTTCTTCTTCCTTGACCTCCTCCCTAGATGGGAGAAGGGTTTCCCCTCTGGTCCTTGGCCTCCATGGCGTGGGAGGGGCGAGAGCCCCTCCGAGATTGGATCTGTCTCTCTGTCTCTCTCTGTTTCTGCGTTCTGGTCTGCTGCCTTTTCACCGTTTCATATATATATATGGAGATCCGTAACTCCGATTGGACTGAAACCTTCACCGTCATTTTTTTACCAAAAATTAGCTTTCTTGCGGCCGAAGAAGGGCATCAACAGCCTTACGGGTGGCCCACGAGGGTCAGGGGCGCCCCCCGCCTCATGGCCACCTCGGGCACCGTCTCGCGTTGATTTTTCTTCTGGAATTATCCAAATATTCCAAAAATATTCTCCGTCTGTTTTTATCCCGTTTGGATTCTGTTTGATATGGGGTTTCTGCAAAACATAAAATATGCAACAAACATGAACTAGCACTGGGCACTGGATCAATATTTTAGTCCCAAAAATAATATGAAAAGTTGCCAAAAGTATATGAAAGTTGTAGCATATTGGCATGGAACAATCAAAAATTATAGATATGACGAAGACGTATCAGCATCCCCAAGCTTAATTCTGCTCGTCCTCGAGTTGGTAAATGATAAAAAAGATAATTTTTGATGTGGAATGCTACCTAGCATAATCTTGATCATATGTCTAATCATGGCATGAATATTAAGACACGAGTGATTCAAAGTAATAGTATATCATTTGACATAAAAACAATAATAATTCAAGCATACCAACCAAGCAATTATGTCTTATCAAAATAACATAGCCAAAGAAAGCTCATCCCTACAAAATCATACAGTCTGGCTATGCTCCATCTTCACCACACAAAGCATTCAAATCATGCACAACCCCAATGACAAGCCGAGCAATTGGTTCATACTCCCTCAGTTCCTTGATATAAGGTGTATAGATTTTTGAGAAAAAATCCGAAATATAAGGTGCATTGAGTTGCACCACTCGTTTGAATATATTTTTTAGGAATTTGATTACATTTCTTTATATCAGGCAAGCTCCTCTATTTACTCATGTCAATTAGTCAGGTGTAATCTCACCCAAAACTTGTGAAATTTTCCCTCCATGTGCGTTCTTTAATTTCCGTGCCAAAAACTATACACCCTATATCTAGGAATGGAGGGAGTACTTTTTAATGCACTTCAGCCTTTTCAACCCTCATGCACTACATGAGCGCAAGCCATGGATATAGCACTATAGGTGGAATAGAATATGATGATGGAGGTTGTGTGGAGAAGACAAAAAGGAGAAAGTCTCACATCGACGCGGCTAATCAACGGGCTATGGAGATGCCCATCAATTGATGTCAATGTGAGGAGTAGGGATTGCCATGCAACAGATGCACTAAGAGCTATAAGTGTATGAAAGCTCAAACTGGAAACTAAGTGGGTGTGCATCCAACTTGCTTGCTCATGAAGACCTCGGGCATTTGAGGAAGCCCACCATCGGAATATACAAGCAAAGTTCTATAATGAAAATTCCCACTAGTATATGAAAGTGATAACTCAAGAGACTCTCTATAGGAAGAACATGGTGCTACTCTGAAGCACAAGTGTGGTAAAGGGATAGTAACATTGCCCCTTCTCTCTTTTTCTCTCATTTTTTTCATATTTTTTTTGTGGGCTTCTTTGGCCTCTTTTTTGGGGCTTCTTTGGCCTTTTTTATTTTTTGTAAAGTCCGGAGTCTCGTCCCGACTTGTGGGGGAATCATGGTCTCCATCATCCTTTCCTCACTGGGGCAATGCTCTAATAATGATGATCATCACACTTTTATTTACTTACAACTCAATATTACAACTCGATACTAGAACAAAGATATGACTCTATATGAATGCCACCGGCGGTGTATCAGGATGTGCAATAATCTAGCCTAGCAATGACATCAAAAATCGGACAAGCCATGAAAACATCATGCTAGCTATCATACGATCATGCAAAGCAATATGACAATGAATGCTCAAGTCATGTATATGATGATGATGGAAGTTGCATGGCAATATATCTCGGAATGGCTATGGAAATGCCATGATACTTAGGTATGGTGGCTGTTTTGAGGAAGATATAATGAGGCTTATGTGTGATAGAGCGTATCGTATCACGGGTTTGGATGCACCGCTAAGTTTGCACCAACTCTCGAGGTGAGAAAGGGCAATGCACGGTACCGAAGAGGCTAGCTATGATGGAAGGGTGAGAGTGCGTATAATCCATGGACTCACATTAGTCATAAAGAACTCATATACTTATTGCAAAATTTTATTAGCCCTCGAAGCAAAGTACTACTACGCCTGCCCCTAGGGGGATAGATTGGTAGGAAAAGACCATCGCTCGTCCCCGGCCGCCACTCATAAGGAAAGCAATGAAAGAACACCTCATGCTCCGACTTTGTTACATAACGGTTCACCATATGTGCATGCTACGGGACTTGCAAACCTCAACACAAGTATTCCTCAATTTCACAATTACTCAACTAGCACGACTCTAATATCACACCTTTATATCGCAAAACTATTGCAAGGAATCAAACATATCATATTCAATGATCTACAAGTTTATGTAGGATTTTATGACTAACCATGTGAATGACCAATTCCTGTCATCTCTCTAAATAGATATAAGTGAAGCAAGAGAGTTTAATTCTTTCTACAAAAGATATGCCCACGGTCTAACAAATATAAGTGAAGCAAAAGAGCATTCTATAAATGGCGGTTGTCTAAGTGAAGAGAAACAGGTAATCCAAACTTCAAATGATATAAGTGAAGCACATGAAGCATTCTATAAATCCATACTCAAAAGATATAAGTGAAATGCAAAGAGCATTCTATAAATCAACCAAGGACTATCTCATACCAGCATGGTGCATAAAAGAAAAGTGAAAACTAAATGCAAAAGACGCTCCAAGATTGCACATATCACATGAACGAAACGAATCCGGAAACATACGGATACTTGTTGAAGAAAGAGGGGATGCCTTCCGGGGCATCCCCAAGCTTAGACGCTTGAGTCTCCTTAAATATTTACTTGGGGTGCCTTGGGAATCCCCAAGCTTGAGCTCTTGCCTCTCTTCCTTCTTCTCAAATCGAGACCTTCTCGATCATCGAACACTTCATCCACACAAAACTTCAATAGAAAACTCGGTAAGATCCGTTAGTATAATAAAACAAATCACTACTCTAAGTACTATTGCAAACCAATTCATATTTTGTTTTGTCATTGTGTCTACTGTAATATAGCTTTTTCATGGCTTAATCCACTGATATAAATTGTTAGTCTCATCAAAACAAGCAAACTATGCCTCAAAAATAGAATCTGTCTAAAACAGAATAGTCTGTAATAATATGAACATTCACCATACTTCTGATACTTGAAAAATTCTGCCAAAATTATGAAAAATAAACAATTTTTATAGAAAGACAGTGCAAAAAGAATCAGAACCATTTGATGTTCTAGTAAAAAAATTAAAAAATTGCACACTATAGCCAAAGTTTCTGTCCTGCACCGCACAAACCAACAAGCATTGTAAATATATTAAAGGCAAACCTTGGCACATTATTTTTATAATAAAATGGAATTGTACAAGGGGATAATTATATTTATTGAAAGGTTTCTATAATAAGATTCACAAAGTTTCCGTGAGCATGAACAAAGTTCAAGGAGCTCTCCCACTTCAACAATGCTTGTCTTTCTCACTTTCACTTTTCTTTTTGAAAAGTTTTAGGTTCCCCTCTTTATCTTTTTGTTTTTAAACTATATAAAAGCACACAACAGAAATAAATGACTCTCTAAAACTTCTGGGTTGTCTCCCAGGCAGCGCTTTCTTTAAAGCCATTAAGCTAGGCATATTGTGCTCAAGTAATGGATCCACCCGGATCCCAAGGTTTATCAAAGCCAATTTTAATTAACAATGATTTGTAATTTAGTAGTGAGAACAAAGTAACATATATCATGCAATGACAAAGTCTAACTCTCTTCCTATGCATCGGCATGTCATAAAAGAACAATTCATGCACACCTAGTAAAGGCCAATGCATAGTATAAACAGTTTCTTGCAATTTTATCATGTTGGAAACATAGAGAGGTGGAGATATAGTTCCTCTCTCATAATAATTGCAAGTAGGAGCAGCAAGCACATGCATATTATATCTATCAAAATCATCAGTTGTAGAAGTAAGGCGCAACCCATCAATATGATCCTTAATAAGTGCAAACTTCTCCGATATAGTATAATCGGGAGAATTCAAGAAGATAATAGGACTATCATGAGTGGGTGCAATAGCAACAATTTCATTCATAACATAAGGAGCTATAGCAAGTTCATCTCCATAAGCATAATTCATATTGGCATCTTGGCGGCAAGCATAGCAGGCATCATCAAAAAGGGATATTTCAAAACAATCAACGGGATCATAACAGTCATCATAGCAATCATCCTTCGGTAAGCATGAAGGGAAATTAAACAATGTATGAGTTGAAGAGTTACTCTCATTAGAAGGTGGGCACGGGTGATCAATCCGCTCTTCCTCCTGTTGTTCTTCGCTCTCCTCCTCATCTTTTTCATCCAATGAGCTCACAGTTTCATCAACTTCTTCTTCCATAGATTCCTGCAAAATATTAGTCTCTTCTTGGACAGCGAAGACTTTCTCAATAAGTGCATTAATATCGGAATTGTATTCATAATTCTCATAGCAATATTTGAGGATAGCTAAATTTTCAGGTCTATAACCAGCATCATCAAAATCTTCAAACTCTTTAAACATAGATTCAATTTCATAAGCACCCATAAAAGCAACAAATTGTTCTATTTGTTCCACATCATAGTAATCATATATACCATTAGCATAAGAAGATAAGGTTTTATTATCATTAAATTTGCATGAAAAGGGAAGGTGTGGAGCCTTCATCCTAGAGCAACAAGTATAATCATAACTCAAGCATAGTTGCCTAACATACCACTTCAATATACGAATTTGATCCCGTAATAGTTTCCCTTTTTCAGATATACAGTGTCGCACATAACAGGCATGCTCATCTAAAGATTTTCCCTCAACTAGGCTAGTTGGGGTTTCAGCACGAGCACATAGGGATCGAAGATGATCCAAGTAGTAAGCTTCAGTAGTGTGATAGATTTTGAGTGGTTCTTCAACCATTGGTTCAGTAGGTACAACTAATTTTTTTGGTATTTTGCGTTTCCTACCCATAACTAAAGATAGAAAACAACTAAGAACAACAAATAAAAATTACTTAGTGATAAGGCAAACAAGCACACACAAGAATATTCACCCCACGCTATTGCTCCCCGGCAACGGCGCCAGAAAAATGTCTTGATAACCCACAAGTATAGGGGATCAATTGTAGCCTCTTTCGATAAGTAAGAGTGTCGAACCGAACGAGGAGCTAATGGTAGAACAAATATTCCCTCAAGTTCTATCGACCACCGATACAACTCTACGCACGCTTAACGTTCGCTTTACCTAGAACAAGTATGAAGTACTTTGTAGGTGTTTTTGGATAGGTTTGCAAGAATATAAAGAGAGCGTAAATAAAAGATAGGGGCTGTTGTAAGTAAATAAGCAATAAAGTAAATATAGCGAGTATGGAAAAGTGGTGGTAGGAGTTGCGAAATTTTCCCTTAAGCAATTGACTACTTTACTAGACCGATAGCAAGTTTTATGTGGGAGAGGCCACTACTAGCATGTTATCCCTTACTTGGGATTCTATGCACTTATGATTGGAACTATTAGCAAGCATCCGCAACTACTAACGTTCATTAAGGTAAAAACCAACCATAGCATTAAGATATATTGGTCCCCCTTCAATCCCGTATGCATCAATTTCTATGCTAG
The DNA here is from genome assembly GCA_021605205.1 of Aegilops longissima. Lineage (NCBI taxonomy): Eukaryota > Viridiplantae > Streptophyta > Magnoliopsida > Poales > Poaceae > Aegilops > Aegilops longissima. The sequence continues at coordinate 535,581,022 of CM038681.1, read as the reverse complement.
GTTGAAGCTTCTGTCACTCTTGCCCTCCAATACATAGTCCTATCAACATACAACTAACCCTATGGTGTGATCCACGCGCATGCTCATATGATGGGCACCAAAGGACAGCAAGATAACCGCAAGCAAATTAAATCAATCATAGAAATTCATCAACCAATGATAGGACAACGAAAATCTACTCAGACATCATAGGATGGCAACACTTCATTGGATAATAATATGAAGCATAAAGCACCATGTTCAAGTAGAGGGTACAGAGGGTTGCGTGAGAGTGGACAGCTGTAGATAGAGGGGGGAAGGTGATGGAGATGTTGGTGAAGATGGCGGAGGTGTTGGTGAAGATCGTGGTGATGATGATGATGGCCACGACAGCGTTCCGGCGCCACCGAAAGAGAGGGGAGAGGGGGCCCCTTCGTCTTCTTCTTCCTTGACCTCCTCCCTAGATGGGAGAAGGGTTTCCCCTCTGGTCCTTGGCCTCCATGGAGTGGGAGGGGCGAGAGCCCCCCCCCCCCAGATTGGATCTGTCTCTCTGTCTCTCTCTGTTTCTGCGTTCTGGTCTGCTACCCTTTCACCATTTCGTATATATATGGATATCCGTAACTCCGGTTGGACTGAAACCTTCGCCGGGCTTTTTTACCAAAAATTAGCTCTCTTGCGGCTGAAGAAGGGCATCAACCGCCTTACGGGTGGCCCACGAGGGTCAGGGGCGCGCCCAGGGGGCAGGGGCGCCCCCTGCCTCGTGGCCACCTCGGGCACCGTCTCACGTGGATTTCTACCGGAATTCTCCAAATATTCCAAAAATATTCTCCATCCATTTTTATCCTGTTTGGATTCCTTTTATATGGTGTTTCTACGAAACATAGAACATGCAACAAACAGGAACTGGCACTGGATCAATATGTTAGTCCCAAAAATAATATAAAAATTTGCCAAAAGTATATGAAAGTTGTAGCATATTGGCATGGAACAATCAAAAATTATAGACACGACGGAGACGTATCAGCAATCTGCTACAAGAGCTGTCGCGCATGCATGAGCCAGCTCGGCAGGCGATGCGAAGGATTGCCTAGGCCTTGTGGCCATCTGCCTCTCCTCCAGGAAAGATATAGGAGCTCCTAGAGCTATTCAAGGGAGCACGACGGCGCTTTCGATTGTGGAAAATATCGACCTGCCGGGAAGGTGCGTGAGAGGCCTGGGCCATGGTGAAAACATGGTACACCAAGCTTGATCCGAATCATATGGCTCGGGTCGGACCTCTAGGGTCAGATGGGAAAGAAGTTCCCATTAGTTTGGTATATGACCAAGTAAAAGTAGTCGCCAAGTATTCCTAGCAGGATTGTAAGTTAGGTAGCCTGCTGGACAGTATAGAGGAGGAAATGTTTGAGTCCAAGTGACTGTGTATTTTCCTTCTAGCTGAATTGTAAAATGATTGTCATGGCAGACCTTTTCGCTTCGACCTCTAGACCCGAAGGTGCGGAGTGTTTTCGAATACTATTGCGGCCGAATAGACCGGTGTATGCTTGGAAATCAGGCGTAGGGGTCATAGTTGCTTGAATAGACAAGTTGTATCTGACTAGTTATGCTATATTCCATTAAGATTGTAAGAAACATCTTCCAGAGAGAATAGTTCCGTTAAGGGTTCCTTTCCCTGGGTATGCATGCGTTAATGCGCATGTCCGAACTGTGATTGAAAAATCGCAGTATGTTTTAACTTCTGGGGGTTCACAATGTAGTAAATGCAAAAATCATCTTTAATCCACCGACCGAATATTCCCTTAAGAAATATAGCTTTTGGCTTCACCCAGTCTGAGCTACACATTCGGATGACCCGGCAGTAACAATCGCAGAGGTGCTCCCTTTATGCCCTAGCCGAACTAACGGGAATGTAGGGCATAAGCACAGGAGCCAGGCAACCCAGCTTGGCCAAGACTTAAGTCATATCGAAGCATATAATGGTGAAGAAAAGGGACATATGGAAAAACACATATGTGATGAGCTTGATGCTCGGAAAATTATAACAAGCTTCTGTCCAAGAAGCCCCCAGGTATGATGGACGCACATATTTAAGTATGTGTATGTTACCAGTGCGCGGTTGAGCTGCACGAAAAGCTTTAAGGCTAAAAAAGGGGGGAAAGTGAAAAGAGAGGAAAAAACAAAGGGAATAGTAGGGAGAAGGAGACAAACAAAGAGTTCGGTGCTAAGCATAGAATCTTCGGAGTCTGGCTGCGTTCCAAGGGTTCGGCTCTAAGCGATTATCTGATGCATCACGCGGGCGGTACGCTCCTCCAGTGAGAACTTCGTCAATGATGAAGGGACCTTCCCATTTGGGCTTGAGTTTGTCCTTTTTCTTCTCCGGCAAGCGTAGAACGAGTTCGCCAACATTGTAAGTCTTGGCCCGTACTTCCCTGCTTTGATATCTGCGGGCATGTTTTTGATAAAATGCGGAACGGGCTTTTGCAACGTCGCGCTCCTCCTCCAGGGCGTCTAGGCTGTCCTGCCGATCGAGCTTGACTTCTCTCTCTTCGTACATGCGCACTCGAGGTGAGTCATGAATAATGTCGCAGGGCAACACCGCCTCTGCACCGTACACAATGAAGAAAGGTGTGTATCTGGTTATGCGATTGGGCGTGGTCCACAGCCCCCAGAGTACGGAGTCGAGGTCCTCAACCCAGTGCTTGTCTGATTCCTTCAAAGATCGCACTAGCCTGGGTTTGATGCTGCTCATAATAAGACCATTGGCCCGTTCGACTTGACCGTTTGTTTGCGGGTGATAGACGGAGGCGTAATCGAGCTTAATGCCCAGATTAGCGCACCAATTTTTCACCTCATCGGCTATAAAGTTGGAGCCGTTATCAGTGATGATGCTGTGTGGAACACTATAACGGTGTACAATGCCGGATATAAAGTCTACCACTGGTCCGGCCTCGGCAGTTTTAACTGGTTTGGCCTCTATCCACTTAGTGAATTTATCCACCATGACCAACAGATATTTTTTCTTATGGCTTCCTCCTTTAAGGGGTCCGACCATATCAAGCCCCCAGACCGCGAAAGGCCAAGTGATGAGGATTGTTTGCAGAGCGGTGGGTGGCATATGGCTCTGGTTAGCAAAAAGCTGGCATCCGACGCAACGCTGGACAAGGTCCTGCGCGTCTGCTCGGGCCGTCGGCTAATAAAAACCTGTACGGAAGGCCTTGCTAACAAGGACCCGAGCTGCGGCATGGTGGCCGCCGAGACCAGCATAAATTTCAGCCAGGAGCTGCCGCCCCTCCTCCTCGGAGATACATCTTTGAAGGACTCCGGTAGCACTTTTCCTGTAGATCTCTCCGTTGTGAACCTTATAGGCCTTCGAACGCCGGACAATGCGGCGGGCCTCGTTTTGATCCTCAGGGAGTTCCTTCCTATTAAGGTAGGCCAAGTCCATGGGGCAATTACTGCCATAATGAGATGGGCCGATGGTGTTATTTCGGTGGCTGAGCCCCCGATGATAGCGGTGTGTTTGGAATCTGGGCTTGTGTTCGGGTCTGGACTAGTGTTGCCGCTCTCCCCTTGCCACACCACCGATGGCTTAAAAAGTCTTTCCAGAAAGATGTTAGGTGGGACGGGGTCGTGTTTGGCGCCGATGCGAGCGAGGACGTCCGCCGCTTGATTACTTTCTCGACCAACGTGATGAAACTTGAGCCCCTCGAACCGAGCCGACATTTTTAGGACGGCATTGCGATAAGCCGCCATCTTCGGATCTTTGGCGTCACAATCTCGGTTTATTTGAGATATTACGAGGTTTGAGTCCCACACACTTCTAGGCTTTGTATGCCCATGGAGATGGCAATCCGAAGACCATGCAATAAGGCCTCGTATTCGGCTGCGTTGTTGGAGTCTGTATATAATATCTGGAGTACTGATAACCCACAAGTATAGGGGATCGCAACAGTTTTCGAGGGTAGAGTATTCAACCCAAATTTATTGATTCGACACAAGGGGAGCCAAAGAATATTCTCAAGTATTAGCAGTTGAGTTGTCAATTCAACCACACCTGGATAACTTAATATCTGCAGCAAAGTATTTAGTAGCAAAGTAATATGGTAGTAGTGGTAACGGTAACAAAAGTAACGGAAGCAAAAGTAATATTTTTGGTGTTTTGTAGTGATTGTAACAGCAGCAACGGAAAAGTAAATAAATGAAGAACACTATGTGAAAAGCTCGTAGGCATTGGATCGGTGATGGAGAATTATGCCAGATGCGGTTCATCATGTAACAGTCATAACATAGGGTGACACAGAACTAGCTCAAATTCATCAATGTAATGTAGGCATGTATTCCGAATATAGTCATACGTGCTTATGGAAAAGTACTTGCATGACATCTTTTGTCCTACCCTCCCGTGGCAGCGGGGTCCTAATGGAAACTAAGGGATATTAAGGCCTCCTTTTAATAGAGTACCGGAACAAAGCATTAGCATCATGAAATTGGTGATGGAGGATGGTTGATGATGACGACCGCGATGAATCCCCCTCTCCGGAGCCCCGAACGGACTCCAGTTCAGCCCTCCCAAGAGGTTTTAGGGCTTGGCGGCGGCTCCGTATCGTAAAACGTGATGAATTCTTCTCTCTGAATTTTTTCTCCCCGAAAGCAAATATATAGAGTTGGAGTTGAGGTCGGAGGAGCTCCAGGGGGCCCATGAGGTAGGAGGGCGCGCCCTAGGGGGGAGGGCGCGCCCTCCACCCTCGTGGCCAGGGTGTGGGCCCCCTGGTCTTCATCTTTTGCAAGGATTTTTTATTATTTCCAAATAGACGTTCCGTGGAGTTTCAGGTCATTCCGAGAACTTTTGTTTCTGCACATAAGTAACACCATGGAAAGTCTGCTGAAAACAGCGTCAGTCCGGGTTAGTTCCATTCAAATCATGCAAGTTAGAGTCCAAAACTAGGGCAAAAGTGTTTGGAAAAGTAGATACGACGGAGACGTATCAACTCCCCCAAGCTTAAACGTTTGCTTGTCCTCAAGCAATTCAGTTGATAAACTGAAAGTGATAAAGAAAAAAATTTACAAACTCTGTTTGCTCTTCTTGTTGTAAATATGTAAAGCCAGCATTCAAGTTTTCAACAAAGATTATGACTAACCACATTTGCAATAACTCTCAGGTCTCATGTTTACTCATATCAATGGCATAATCAACTAGCGAGCGATAATAATAAATCTCGGATGACAACACTTTCTCAAAACAATCATAATATTATATAATAAGATGGTATCTCGCTAGCCCTTTCTGAGAGCGCAAAACATAAATGCAGAGCAGCTTTAAAGATCAAGGACTGACTAGACATTGTAATTCATGGTAAAAGAGATTCAGTCATAGTCATACCCAATATAAATTAATAGTAATGAATGCAAATGACAGCTGCGCTATCCAGCTAGTGCTTTTTAATAAGAGGGTGATGACTCAACATAAAAGTAAATAGATAGGCCCTTCGCAGAGGGAAGCAGGGATTTGTAGAGGTGCCAGAGATCGGTTTTGAAATAGAGATAAATAATATTTTGAGCGGCATACTTTCATTGTCAACATAACAACCAAGAGATGGCGATATCTTCCATGTTACACACATTATAGGCAGTTCTCAAACAGAATGGTAAAGTTTATACTCCCCCTCCACCAACAAGCATCAATCCATGACTTGCTCGAAACAACGAGTGTCTCCAACTAGCAACAGTCCCAGGGGGAGTTTTGTTTGCAATTATTTTGATTTAGTTTGCATAAAGCATGGGACTGGGCATCCCGGTGACCAGCCATTTTCTCGTGAATGAGGAGCGAAGTCCACTCCTCTTGAGAATAACCCGCCTAGCATGGAAGATACGGACAGCCCTAGTTGATACATGAGCTATTCGAGCATACAAAACAGAATGTTTATTTGAAGGTTTAGAGTTTGGCACATACAAATTTACTTGGAACGGCAGGTAAATACCGCATATAGGAAGGTATGGTGGACTCATATGGAATAACTTTGGGGTTTAAGGGATTGGGTGCACAAGCAGTATTCCCGCGTAGTACAAGTTAAGGCTAGCAAAAGACTGAGAAGCGACCAACTAGAGAGCGACAACAGTCATGAACATGCATTAAAATTAATAAACATTGGATGCAAGCATGATTAGGATATAATCCACCATGAACATAAATATCGTGAAGGGTATGTTGATTTGTTTCAACTACATGTGCGAACATGTGCCAAGTCGAGTCACTTTAATCATTCAAAGGAGGATACCACCCCACTATACCACATCACAACCATTTTAATAGCATGTTGGCACGCAAGGTAAACCATTGTAACTCATAGCTAATCAAGCATGGCACGAGCAACTATGATCTCTAATTGTCATTGCAAACATGTTTATTCATAATAGGCTGAATCAAGAACGATGAACTAATCATATTTACAAAAAAAAGAGAGGTCGAGTTCATACCGGCTTTTCTCATCTCAGTCAGTCCATCTTATATCGTCATAATTGCCTTTCACTTGCACGACCGAACAAAGTGAATAATAATAGGAGTGCACGTGCATTGGACTAAGCTGGAATCTGCGAGCATTCAATAAATAAGAGAAGACAAGGCAATATGTTCTCTTGGTTAAATCAACAATAATGCATATAAGAGCCACTTCAACAATTTAATCATGGTCTTCCCCTATCGACCCCCAAAGAAAAGAGAAGAAATAAAATTATTTACACAGGAAATCTCCCAACAAGCAAAAGAAGAACGAGAAATCTTTTTCGGTTTTCTTTTTCATTATCAGCAAGAAAAGTAAACTAGCTAAAGCTACACTAATTTTTTTGTTTTTTCTGAAGGTTTAACAAACACACAAGAAGAAAGCAGGAAAAAGGAAAATAAACTAGCATGGATATTACAGTGAAAAAGTATGAGCACCGACATCTAGCAATGAGTGTGTGTGGACATAAATGTAATGTCGGTGGGAAATACGTACTCCCCCAAGCTTAGGCTTTTGGCCTAAGTTGGTTCATTGCCACAGATGGCCTGGCGGATACCCGTAGGTGTAGCTGGGGTCGTACTGCGATGCAGTGGTTAATGCCTCCTGAGCTGCAGCGTGGCGGCGAGCTGCCTCCGCCCTCCTCTCGTACTCTTCTGCCTCCTCTCTGGTGATAAAATGTCTTCCCTTTTGCCTGATAATCAAAGAAGGCAGGAACATGAAGAGTAATACGAAAAGCATGATGACTGTCAAAGATTAAGAGATATCGCAGAGGTGATTCATTCCTCTCGACAAACTGGTGATAGACCATAGAATTGTAGTCTAAATAAGTAGGAGGCAACTCAATGTCATCCTCACGGACGTCCACACCAAGAAAATCAGCTAAGCGGGTTGCATAAATTCCACAGAAGAAATCTCCATTAAATCCATTATTATGCAACCTACGTGCAACAATGGCTCCCAAATTATAAGATTTGTTTCCTAACACAACACTCCTAAGAATACTGAGGTCAGGCACACACACATGACATGCTTCATCTTTACCATTTATGCACCTACCTATGAAGAGAGCAAAATAATGTATAGCATGGAAACGAATGCTCCCTATAGTACCTTGTGCTATATCTCTAGATTCCCCCACGGTTATACTAGCAAGAAAGTTTCTAAATTCAGATTTAAGGGGTTCACTAACACTACCCCATTGTGGAAGTTTGCAAGTAGAAGTAAAATCCTCTAAGTCCATGGTATAAGATTTTTCATAAAGATCAAACAGGACAATTGGAGAATTACATGAAGATGAAAATTCAAACCTCCTCACAAATGTACTAGTGAGATAGTGGTACTGGCGGCATTTGTCTGAATCGAAGCTCACAAGATCAGCGTTACGCAAATATGCGTTAAATTCTTCCTTGATTCCCACTCGATCCATAAAATTTTCTGAAGGCCATTCACAGGGCCGCACTGGAGCGTCCCTTGGTGGCTCCTCGTCAGCATCACACATTGCAAGCCTGGTTCCTTGCTTCCTTGAAGAACCACCTTGGAAGATTTTCCTAACCATATTTTTCCTCTGAAAAATTTCTCAAATTTTTAGTAAATTCAAACAAAAGTGAACCAACCACAATAAAATTAATAGCAACTACTCCTACAAGTGCTTAGAGACTATATCAAGCATTAGAACTACTTGGAACCATATAAATTTGACATGCAAGCTCAAGAACATGGTCACCTATGTAGCACAAATTTGCAATGAATAAAGCACTAGAACAAAAACTAATTGGACCAATGGAGGAGTCACATACCAAGGAACAATCTCCCCAAGCAGTTTTGTGAGAGGTGCTTCGAGTAAGGAGATCGAAAATCGCAGCAAAATGAGCTAGACGTTGTGCTTGAGCTAGATATTGGTGTTTGTGGGAGGAAGAAGGAGTGTATGGGTGCAGGAATAAGTGGTGGAGGGCCACGGTGGGCCCACGAGCCAGGGGGCGCGCCCTCCACCCTCGTGGCCAGGTGCTTGCCCCTCCTGTGTGTTCTCAGTGCCAGAAATTCTCAAATATTCTAGAAAAAAATCATATTCCATTTTCAGGGCATTTGGAGAACTTTTTTTGGGGGTATTTTTATATTGCACGGATAAATCAAAAAACAGACAAAAAAAATACCATTTTTACTTTATTTCAACTAAATAACAGAAAGTAGAAGGAAAGGACAGAAGGTTGTGCCTTCTAGTTTCATCCATCTCATGCTCATCAAAAGGAATCCACTAACAAGGTTGATCAGGTCTTGTTAACAAACTCATTCCGACTAACATGGAACCAGAGAAATTTCGAATAACACTATGTTACCTCAACGATGATATGCACATCCCCAATAATAAGAATATCGTATTTCTTCTTTACAGTAGGAAGAGGAAATTCAAAACCTCAAAAAATAATCGATGGGATTTTCCAATTGAATTTATACTATGAACTTGAGGTTGTTTCCTCGGAAAGTGTACCGTATGCTCATTGCCATTAACATGAAAAGTGACATTGCCTTTGTTGCAATCAATAACAGCCCCTAAAGTATTCAGAAAAGGTCTTCCAAGAATAATAGACATACTATCGTCCTCGGGAATATCAAGAATAACAAAGTCCGTTAAAATATTAACGTTTGCAACCACAACAGGCACATCCTCACAAATACCGACAGGTATAGCAGTTGATTTATCAGCCATTTGCAAAGATATTTCAGTAGGTGTCAACTTATTCAAGTCAAGTCTCGATATAAAGAGAGGCATAACACTAACACGGCTCCAAGATCACATAAAGCAGTTTTAACATAGTTTCTTTTAATGGAGCATGGTATAGTAGGTACTCCTGGATCTCCAAGTTTCTTTGGTATTCCACCCTTAAAAGTATAATTAGCAAGCATGGTGGAAATTTCAGCTTCCGGTATCTTTCTTTTATTTGTAACAATATCTTTCATATACTTAGCATGAGGATTCATTTTGAGCATATCAGTTAATCGCATACGCAAAAAGATAGGTCTAATCATTTCAGCAAAGCGCTCAAAATCATCATCATCCTTTTTACTTGGATGGTTTGGGAGGAAAAGGCATGGGTTTCTGAACCCATGGTTCTCTTTCTTTACCATGTTTCCTAGCAACAAAGTCTCTCTTATCATAACGTTGATTCTTTGATTGTGGGTTATCAAGATCAACAACAGGTTCAATTTCTACATTATTATCATTACTAGGTTGAGCATCATCATGAACCTCATCATTAACATTTTCACTAGGTTCATGTTCATTACCAGATTGTGTTTCAGCATCAGAAAGAGAAATATCATTTGGATTCTCAGGTGGTTCAGCAATAGGTTCACTAGAAGCATGCAAAGTCATATCATTTTTCTTTTACTTATTTTTAGAAGAACTATGTGCATCAATATTATTTCTCTGAGAATCTTGCTCAATTCTCTTAGGATGGCCTTCAGGATACAAAGGTTCCTGAGTCATTCTACTAGTTCTAGTAGCCACTCTAACAGCATAATAATTTTGTTACTATTCATTTCATTGAGCAAATCATTTTGAGCTTTCAGTACTTTTTCTGCTTGAGTGGTAACCATAGAAGCATGTTTAGTAATGAGTTTAAGTTCACCTTTAACTCTAGACATATAATCACCCAAGTGATCAAGCATATCGGAATTGTATTTCAATTGTATACCAAATAAGCATTCAAGTTTTCTTGTTTGACAATAAAATTATCAAACTCTTCTAAGCATTGTCTAGAAGACTTATAGTGAGGAATATCACCTTCATCAAATCTATAGAGAGAATTTACCTTTACTACCTGTGTCAGGTTATCAAGACCATGTATTTCTTCAATAGGAGGTAAACTCTTAACATATTCATCTTTAATACCCTTTTCTTTCATAGATTTATTTGCCTTTTGCATATCTTTAGGACTGAGAAATAGAACACCTCTCTTCTTCGGAGTTGGTTTAGGAATAGGCTCAGGAATTGGCTCAGGAAGTGTCCAATTATTTTCATTTGTTAACATATTATTCAATAGAATTTCAGCTTCATCCGGTGTTCTTTCCCTGAAATAGAACCAACACAACTATCCAGGTAATCTCTGGAAGCATCGGTTAGTCCATTATAAAAGATATCAAGTATTTCATTTTTCTTAAGAGGATGATCAGGCAAAGCATTAAGTAACTTGAGAAGCCTCCCCCAAGCTTGTGGGAGACTCTCTTCTTCAATTTGCACAAAATTGTATATTTCCCTCAGAGCAGCTTGTTTCTTATGAGTAGGGAAATATTTAGTAGAGAAGTAATAAATCATATCCTGGGGACTACGCACACAACCAGGATCAAGGGAATTAAACCATATCTTAGCTTCACCCTTTAATGAGAACGGAAATATTTTAAGGATATAAAAATAGCAAGATTTCTCATCATTAGTGAACAGGGTGGCTATATCATTTAATTTAGTAAGATGTGCCACAACAGTTTCAGATTCGTAACCATGAAAAGGATCAGATTCAACCAAAGTAATTATATCAGGATCAACATAGAATTCATAATCCTTATCGGTAACACAGATAGGTGAAGTAGCAAAAGCAGGGTCAGGTTTCATTCTATCAATAAGAGATTGCTGATTCCATTTAGCTAATAACCTCTTGATCTCATATCTATCTTTGCAAGCTAAAATAGCTAAAGAAGCTTCTTTATCAAAAACATAACCCTCAGGAATAACAGGCAAATCTTCATCATCACTTTCATCAATATAATCAGTTTCAATAATTTCTTTCTCTCTAGCCCTAGCAACTTGTTCATCAAGAAATTCACTAAGTGGCACAGTAGTATCAAGCATAGAAGTAGTTTCATCATAAGTATCATGCATAGTAGAAGTGGCATCATCAATAACATGCGACATATCAGAACGAATAGCACAAGCAGGTTTAGGTGTCGCAAGCTTACTCAAAACAGAAGGTGAATCAAGTGCAGAGCTAGATGGCAGTTCCTTACCTCCCCTCGTAGTTTAGGGATAAATTGTTGTCTTAGCGTCTTTCAAGTTCTTCATAGTGACCAGCAGATATAAATCCCAAGTGACTCAAAGATAGAGCTATGCTCCCCGGCAACGGCGCTAGAAAATAGTCTTGATAACCCACAAGTATAGGGGATCGCAACAGTTTTCGAGGGTAGAGTATTCAACCCAAATTTATTGATTCGAAACAAGGGGAGCCAAAGAATATTCTCAAGTATTAGCAGTTGAGTTGTCAATTCAACCACACCTGGATAACTTAATATCTTCAGCAAAGTATTTAGTAGCAAAGTAACACTACTAGGGAAAACTTTATACATAGAACTTTAGCAGTAGTGAGGGTAAAAAAAGCACGCTGGTGCTAATTAACAGTAGCGCGCCTGAGGAAACTGCGCTGCAGATAAAGTTCTAGCAGTAGCGCGTCTTGCTCTAAACACGTTACTACTAAAATCCCCACGGCTTAACCGATAGGCTACACATAGTAGTAGCGACCTATAACGAACCGCGCTACCGCTACTTTCTTTGTAGCAGCGCGTTTTAATCTAAACTCGCTACTGCTAAAGGGTATAAAATTAAATGGAAAGCAAATAGAAAGGTAATTGAAAATGAAACAAATAGAATAAGGTGAAAGGAAAAAAAATAAAATGTGAAGAAAACTAAATGAAAAAGGGGGGAAAAGAGAAAGGAGTAGCAGTAGCGTGTATCCCAGAACGCGTTGTAGCTAACGTAGCAGTAGCGCGCTCCGTGGAACGCGCTACTGCTACTTCTGACTTAACCACGGGGTTCGTCCTTCCCCACGGCCACTTCCCCCAAATCCAACTTTCCACTCTCGCCGCCGCCGTCGCCCGTCGGCTGCCGCGCGCTCTCCGCACACCCTCTATGCCGCCCCGACCCCAGATTCAACGCGGCCCCGCCCCCGACCTCAACGCCGCCCCAGACGCCGCCCCCGACCCCGACCTCGACGCCGCCATCTGCCGCGTGCCCGAGCCTCAACCCTAACCTCGACGCCGCCTGCCCCTCCCTCGTCGCAGGCACCCGAGGTGAGCACGCCTGCTCCTCCCTCTCCCCTACATCTGCCTAGGGTTTCTTTATATTTTAGTTGCATCAAATTAGTCAGGGTTCATGTAAGAGTGGAAACAAATCGGATGTGGATGCGGCTCAAATGAGTTAGGGTTCATGTAAGGGTGGAAACGAATCAAATTTCTAAGATGAATCATAAAACGAGTAAAATTTGACCACTTATTTCACTTTATAGTTGGATAATTGGAATATCCGCTACCACTTTCCACCCCTATACGTTCATCAAATTAGATGGTAATTAGGGCAGTAGTTCCTAGGTACTAATTAGTTAGTAAGAACTAGGTACTAATTATGTACTAGAATATTTTTATTTATTGTAAGTTTATTTTTAGTAAGAACTAGTTGAATTAATAGAACTAGTTAGTAAGAACTTGTTGCTATTTTTTAGTTAAAGCAATTTTTCCCGCATCGACGTGGACGATGCCTATCCCGCATCCTCTCGTTGAGTCGGCGGAGGACGACACCTGCTTGACCATATGGGCCATGTCCAGGACTGGGCTCCGCCGGGGTGGTACTGGGAGGCGCTACCTACAGGGGGGCGCAGGTTGGTGAGGAGCCAGCCTGTCGTTGACCCGAACCTTCTTTGGTGGCGGTCGCGTGGGCCAGTGATGGTCCAGAGGCTCGAGGACTCCGCGGAGGTGGTGCGTCACCGTGTCAGTGAGGAGGACGCGCACGTCCGTCGCTACTTGTTTGCGTTGGAGCACAGGTTCTCCAATACCTGGCAGGTTCTCCAGGGATGTCACTGGAGCTATGATCCCATGATGGTTCCTTCTCTGTGGGTGTCCACCGCCCGCGCCGATACCCGTCGTGTGCTAGGGTTTTAGTTGTATTAGTGATGTTATATGTATGACACCATTCGTGATGTATTAGTGATAATGTTCGACGATGTACGGACGCATGAGATGATTTACTTTTTCTTATTGAATGCATGCTAATTTGAGTCCTATAAGATATTTTGAAATATATATCTTGTGTTGCTCAATATCCAAGTGGCCGGTCATGTTTGCAGGTTACACCTCCGAGTGGCCTATGTTTTGCCAGAGTGTTGATTCATTTCCGTTCCGGCAAATTTCAGGCGCCGATATTGTCCTATTTTAGCAAAGGTCATGCGGATTTTTCCGTGAATTTTGGCATGACTTGTGCCGAATATGTAGGAAATATCGAGTGCCCGGATTTGTGTGTTGAGTATCCTGGTAGTTGTCTTTGATCGATTTTCAATTAATGTTTTAACTATGAACATAGGAAATGTCGGCGATGAAAAGGATTTCGGTATTTGCAAATACTGCGAAGACGAAGCGGACTGTGCGACGGAATCTTCCTAGATGATGATAGGCGCTTCAGCATCAAGCTGTCGAGAACTTGAAGTGGATCTGATGAAGTCACAATGACAAGTCTTTTTTCGTAATTAAGCATGACATCTGCTTCATTTGCTTCAACTTATATTTTTTTACTATTCTACTAGCGTATCCCCTGCCATGCAAGAGTTTTTGTATTGGATAAGATAGGTTTTAGTCATACTACGGAGGTAAAGAAAGTTTACTTGAAGACCGAGCATGGTTATATTTTCCACGCAAAATTATACAATTCAGACGACTACACCTATTTTGGATGCAAAACATGGCGAGCACTATGCAAGACTTATGCATTTGAGCCTGATATGGTTATCACCTTTGATATTCGTTCGGAAGATGATATTGAAGGTAATACCGACATCTGGGTCGATGTGCAGACGCCTCCAGTTATACCATTATGTAAGTTTCTCAACCATATTTATGTCTTTGATATTGTTTATTCAAAATAGTTGACAACTAATTTGTATTGTCAGCTTATTTCGGTGCAAACAAACATGTCCAGCGCTTGGTAGACAGGACCTACTACTGTCCCGGGCTGAACTAAACGGTGAGGAGCTAAGTCATTATGTTTCATGGCTTGAGGATCTTGATACTGTCAAGACAAATTTTCTTCCTGGATTTAGAAATGCTAGTACTGAAAACGTGCGACCAATAGTGTTCGTAATGAACTACGGTCACATCTATTTAGGAAGGATGGTAAGATTTTTACTATTTGTCCTCAGTGCATCTTTTCCATACATTATTTTTCAAGCTAAACTTCATTGCTAAGTATGTTACCATACGATGTTCTTCAACAGGGACTCTCGATGAATGTTGTGCCTTATGGGATCGAGACTAAAGGTACCATGAGTATTATTAGCTTACGGCCAAGATATCATACAGATTACTTTAGTGCATTTAAGATTAGCGACGGATGCTTAATAGTGCAAGACTGGACCAAATATGTGATGGGGGAGTGCAGAGAAGTACTAGGGGCAGCAAGCAGGCGCTACCCACGATTAGGAGACAGGTTCATCTGCATGCTCCAACTTGATCAAGGAGGAGAGCTACACATGTTTTATGTTATTTTACCTAAGAGAGAGCAGCAGGAGTGATTAGCTAGCTAGAAATGAGTTTGAGGATGATGATGTGCTACACTATTACTATGATGATAAAATAGCTAGTGTTGGTGGTAATGACTATGATGATTATTATTAGCTAGTGTTAGTGGTGATTAAATAAATACTATTGGTGGTAATAACCATGATGATGATTCAATATCTTGTGCTGGCGGATTAGATTCAAGTGGAGGCAACATGTGGTGCACATCGAAAGTACTACTAGTCCAAACTAGATCAAGTTTGGATTAGTAGTATACTTTTGACATGCACCACATATTGCCTCCACTTGAACCTAATCCACCTTCATTGGACACACTGTTATGGACATAATGATGTAAACCTCATAACTGGTATTGTACCAATATTTGTACGATGGCTCATAAATACACTAAAAATAAAAAAATAAAAAAAGAATACTAGTAGCAATGGAGAGAAAACACGCTGCCAGTAGTTACATTAGCAGTAGCGTGGGAGTGAACAAACGCTGCAGCTATTCATCCTAGCGATGGCGGCGTGCGAACTGCGTTCTTGCTAAGCAATAGCTGTAGCGCATTATTAGTAGCGCGCCTACCCGCGCTACTAGTGAGCACAAAACCAGCGCTACTGCTAGGGTTTTCCCTAGTAGTGTAATATGATAGTAGTGGTAACGGTAACAAGAGTAACGGAAGCAAAAGTAATATTTTTGGCGTTTTGTAGTGACTGTAACAGCAGCAACAGAAAAGTAAATAAATGAAGAACAATATGTGAAAAGCTCGTAGGCATTGGATCGGTGATGGAGAATTATGCCGGATGCGGTTCATCATGTAACAGTCATAACATAGGGTGACACATAACTAGCTCCAATTCATCAATGTAATGTAGGCATGTATTCCGAATATAGTCATACGTGCTTATGGAAAAGAACTTGCATGACATCTTTTGTCCTACCCTCTCGTGGCAGCGGGGTCCTAACGGAAACTAAGGGATATTAAGGCCTCCATTTAATAGAGTACCGGAACAAAGCATTAGCACATAGTGAATACATGAACTCCTCAAACTATGGTCATCACCGGAGTGGTCCCGATTATTGTCACTTGGGGTTGCGGATCATAACACATAGTAGGTGACTATAGACTTGCAAGATAGGATCAAGAACTCACATATATTCATGAAAACATAATAGGTTCAGATTGAAATCATGGCACTCGGGCCCTAGTGACAAGCATTAAGCATAGCAAAGTCATAGCAACATCAATCTCAGAACATAGTGGATACTAGGGATCAAACCCTAACAAAACTAACTCAATTACATGATAGATCTCATCCAACCCAGCACCATCCAGCAAGCCTACGATGGAATTACTCACGCACAGCGGTGAGCATCATGAAATTGGTGATGGAGGATGGTTGATGATGATGACGGCGACGAATCCCCATCCCCGGAGCCCCGAACGGACTCCAGATCAGCCCTCCCGAGAGGTTTTAGGGCTTGGCGGCGGCTCCGTATCGTAAAACGCGATGAATTCTTCTCTCTAATTTTTTTCTCCCTAAAAGCAAATATATAGAGTTGGAGTTGAGGTCGGAGGAGCTCCAGGGGGCCCACGAGGTAGGGGGGCGCGCCCTCCACCCTCGTGGCCAGGGTGTGGCCCCCCTGGTCTTCATCTTTTGCAAGGATTTTTTATTATTTCCAAATAGACGTTCCGTGGAGTTTCAGGTCATTCCGAGAACTTTTGTTTCTGCACATAAATAACACCATGGAAAGTCTGCTGAAAACAGCGTCAATCCGGGTTAGTTCCATTCAAATCATGCAAGTTAGAGTCCAAAACAAGGGCAAACGTGTTTGGAAAAGTAGATACGACGGAGACGTATCAACTACGTACTGGACTACATATCTAGTGGGGGACGTTAAAACGACACCCGCTCCTAATCCTGCCAGCATTTTGGATCCATCGAAATACATGACCCAATTGGAATATGTGCCGTACTCCTTAGGGAGTTCGGCCTCTGTCCATTCGGCGATTAAGTCCGCCAATACTTGGGATTTAATGGCTCGACGTGGTTTGTATGTTATGTCGAATGGAAGGAGCTCAATGGCCCATTTGGCAATCCGGCCCGTAGCATCGCGGTTGTTTATTATATCATTGAGTGGTACTTCGGAAGCCACCGTGATCGAACACTTTTGAAAATAGTGTCTTAGCTTCCGGTATGCCATAAAGACCGTGTATGATATCTTTCGATAATGAGGGTACCGGGATTTGCATGGTGTGAGAACAGTGGATACGTAATATACAGGCTTCTGAAGCGGGAACTTGTGTCCGACCTGCTCTCGCTCAACAACGAGCACGGCGCTCACCACCTGATGTGTTGCTGATATGTATAGTAGCATGCGTTCACCGACATTTGGCGCGGCCAGGATTGGGTTGCTCGCCAGGAGGGCTTTTATTTCTTCCAGTCCGGCCGTTGCCGCATCCGTCCACTCGAAGTGATCGGTGCGCCAGAGTAAGCGGTACAGTGGCAATGCCTTTTCTCCCAATCTGGAGATAAAGCGGCTTATTAACGCGGTCACACATCCGGCCAGTTTTTGGACCTGTTTAAGGTCTGTTGGTGTAGCCAATTGCGACAAAGCTCGGATTTTGGCTGGATTTGCTTCGATTCCTCTGCTGGAAACAATGAAGCCCAGCAGTTTTCCGGCGGGGACGCCGAAAAACATATTTCTGGATTGAGCTTAATGTCGTATGTACAGAGGTTGTCGAATGTGAGACGTAAATCGTCTATTAGCGACTCAACGTGCCTAGTCTTAATGACGACATCGTCCACATATGCTTCTACTGTCTTGCCGATCTACTTTTCTAGGCATGTTTGAATCATGCGTTGGTAAGTGGCGCCCGCGCTTTTTGAGCCCGAAAGGCATAGTGTTGAAGCAGAAAGGCCCATATGGGGCAATGAATGCCGTTGCGGCTTGATCGGACTCCTTCATCTTGATCTGATGGTATCCAGAGTATGCATCGAGAAAACACAGTGAGTCAAGTCCTACGGTTGCATCGATGATCTGGTCGATCCGGGGGAGGGGGAAGGGATCCTTAGGGCAAGCCTTGTTGAGGTCTTTGAAATCAACACATAGGCGCCAGGATTTATCCTTCTTTGGTACCATCACCAGGTTTGCTAGCCAGTCCGGGTTTTTTATTTCTCTGATGAATCCGGCTTCGAGTAACTTGGCTAGCTCATCTCCCATAGCTTGTCGTTTGGGTTTGGAAAAACGTCGTAGTGTTTGTTTGACCGGTTTATATCCCTTATGGATATTGAGGCTGTGTTCGGTTAGCCTTCTTGGGATTCCTGGCATGTCAGAAGGGTGCCAGGCGAATATGTCCTAATTCTCGTAAAGGAACTTTCGTAGCGCGGCATCGACCGTTCGGTCGAGTTGTGCCCCAATAGATGTTGTGTTGTTGGGGTCCGTTGGATGGACTTGGAATTTGACTATTTCTTCTGCTGGTTTGAAGGAGGTGGATTTGGGTCGTTTGTCTAGGATCACATCGTCCCTATCCACTGTAGAGCGCACTGTGGTAAGTTCTTCGGCCGCGAGGTGTCGGTGTGGAACGACACCTATGCGGTCACAAGAATCCCTACTACAGTTGCCGGGGCGCAGGGTTGCAAGAAGAGCAGGATCAATAGTCAGCAGAAGGATCGTTTACCCAGGTTTGGGCCGCGAGGATGCGAAAAACCCTAGTCCTGCTTTGGTGGATGTATTGAGTGTTCTTGAGCTCTTGGACTAGCTACCGTAGCTGAATGGTTCGAAAGAGCCGAATCCTTCTCCAGTACGCCATGGGCCTCCTTTTATAGTCGGAAGGGGCTGCCACAGTAGCATACAGGAGGTGGAAAGGCGTACAGTACTTCGAGCTTATCGCTCGTATTACAGGACAAGGCGCATTTAATGCGTCGCTGAGGTGTCCCCTTGCTTTATTGGGGATGGGAACAAGGCCCGTCCCGTCCATCACCGCTCCTCCTCGCTTCGACGCGCGCCTAGGCCAGCGGTGCATGCGGTGCCATGTAGGCAGGCAGGCAGCTGAGGTGGCACGGTGGTGGGGTCTTCATGAAGATCTGCATGCCGCCACACAGGTGCCTTCTGAGTTGGCTTGGGAGCTGCATGTTGCCAAGCAGGTGTCTGCCCAGCTGGTTGGGCTGGCAGCTGCATGCGAACGGCGGTGGAGACTTGGCTAGTGCGGACCTGGAGGTGGCCCTGCTGGCGCCCTTGGCGGGGGCCTTGCCGGGTGGCCCGGCAAGGATCTTGCCGTGGCGCGCTGTTGTCCCCGGCAAGGATCTTGCCAGGGGTCTTGTGGTTCCCCTCGGCAAGGATCTTGTCGAGGATCGCTGCCGTCTAATCCTCATTTGATCTCGATTATTCCTTTCCTTCACAAAGATCTGCATGCCACCACAGAGGTGCCTCCCGAGCCCTGGCCCAACGTGGTTGATGGTGTTGGAGACCGCGGGCTTAAGGGCGGCTCGCTCTATTGGTGTTTGGGCGTGCTGCCCCGGCAAGGGTGTTGCCAGGGGCTGCTGAGGCCGTCCCCGGCAAGGGTCTTGCAGGGGGAAACTGCTCCGCCCCTCTGCTTCCTTGTGTTCTTGGCCTTGGGTTGTCTTGATCGTCTTGGGCTTCTGTTTTACCTTGGTTCACCTCCCCTGTTCTGCTTGGTGCGGCCGTGGGCGCGGCTCCGGCTGTCCATGCACAAGTAAAGGGGTACAAAGGTGCGCCCCTTCTGTTGTACACCGACAGGAGCCCCCGGGCCTGGGCCACACATAAGCGCGACACGTTGTTGGGCCAGGCCCAAAGCGGTGCACGGGCAGGCGGGGCGGTTTTTACCGCGGTAAAACTTTTCTCGCGCAGTGCTTCCCACGACCTGCGCGCGACATTGCGGGGTACGCGTGACGTGGGCGACATGCGTGGGGCGGTTCCCGCACGCATGCGTCACATCGTAGTAAATGGGTAGCCGCGACCCGCACCTTCCCCATAAAAAGGGATAACCGCGAGCACACTGTTCCTTTACCCTCTGCGCAATCCCAATCTCGGAAGCCTCTGCTCGTCTTCTCTTCTTCCCTAAGCTTTGCTCTCGCTCGCTGCCGTCGCGTCCCCACCGTCCTCTGTTTCTTGCCCCCTCCCCCAGCCGCTATGGCGCCCAAATCCACCAAGGGCAAGGGAGTGGCCAAGGATGCCAGAGTGACGGAGCAGCCGGAGAGTGCACTGGCGGTGCAGCGGACGCAGTCCGCCTTCTTCCCCTCGACAGTTGACGTGTTCGAGCTCCGGGAGGACTTCAAGCCCTTTTGGGGGGTGAGGACGGGGGGACAGAAGTCGGGGCACCCAGCCACGCGCGTCATCCCCGCCAACTGCGCCGAGGCTGCCCCGAATCGGTACCCTTTCTTTGTCAACTATTTTTCTTGCGGGCTTTGTCCTTCGTTCTCCGATTTCTTTAGCGACATCATGCACACCTTTGGCTTTCGCCTCTTGGATTTTACCCCAAATTCTGTGGCGTGCATGGCCCTTTTCGCTCACCTCTGCGAGGGTTTCGCCGGGGTGCACCCCAACACGGCACTCTTCCGCCATTACTTCTTCCCTCGAATCCAAATGGGAGGCGCCATCTCTGGTTGCATCAACTGGATCCCATGGTGCCAGGGAGCGTACCCGGATGTCGCCATGAAGGAGAGGTGGGAAGAATGGCGGGGCCGGTGGTGCTGGATCGAAGAGAAGGACCCGCCGGCGTTCTGCGTAGTTCACCGGGCGCCGCCGGTCCGCAGAAGCGATTGGAGCGACGTTGATGCCGACGACGAGAAGCTCACGATTGCCTCCACCAGGATCCTTCGGCTCACCGAGGCCTGGCTCACACTCGAGATGCTCGGGGCGGACTTCATCCACTGCCGGATCGCTCCATTGGATAACAAGGGGAGGCCGGCCTGGCTTTTCATGAACCCCGCCCACATAATGCGGCTTTGCCCCGGCTTCGACCACAATTTCATAGTGATGGGGCACGCCCATTTCTGCCAGTGAATCTTCCAGCTCGATGTGGGCCATGACGGCGAGGTCGAGCGAACCGGCAAGGCCGCGAGGGCCGTCGCGAAGGCCGTCAAGGTTTTCAAGGGGCCCTTGTTCAAGTTGCCGGCGGGAGTGGTCCCGCTGTGCAACAATTCACGCCGGACCAACATCATTGCCATGATGCCGGACTGCAACGCGCATGGCCCTGACCTAAGCTGGACGAGCCGGAGGACGCCGAGGTGCAGCAGTTCTTCGACACCCTGCACGAGGGATACATCAACGCCGACGCTGAGCGGCTACTCGTCCTGGACACCACCCAAGCGGAGCTGGACTACATCGCCGCCAGGGCGATGGAGGCGACGCTTGCTGAGGAGGCCGACAGCGCTGGTGGTGTGGAGGACAAGGACGCGACCGCCGCGGAGGAGGAGGAGCTCGCCAGGTGGGCAGAGGCCGCTGGGGAGGCCAGAAACACCGGCACCGAGGCTCCTCTGGTTGAGGATGCGACCGATGAGTCGTCGTCGGAGGAGGCCAGGGCTGTTGACCCTCCAGCCACGGGGAGAAGGCGAGTCCTGCGGTGGGCCACTTCTGGCGAGCCAGTGCGGCCCGTGAAGGTGGCGCGGCGGCCGAAGTCCCTGAAGGAGTCCATGCGTCAGACGAGGGCCGCGGCGGCGAAGAAAGTGGTGAAGGCTGCGGCGGCGATGAAGAGAGCATCTGCCTCCTCTTTGCCCAAGCGCGCCGAGACTCCGCCTTCCTCCCCTCCTCCGGCGGACGCCGACGTGGGGGTCACCTTCGACTTTGGATCCCTCAGCCCGAGGCGGAAGAGGAAAACAACAGAGGAGGAGGTGGACGACGAGTGAGTATCTGGCTCTTCCCCGTCATCTCTGCCTCCTTAATCTGTGTCACTTGTCTTGACTTGTCTTCGTCTTTGCAGGGACGTGGAGACGCTGGCCCCGAGAGTGAAGAGGGCCAAGGTCTCAGCGGGTGGCCAGCCCCCGGCTGGTACTTCGAGGGCACCACTGGTGGTGTTGAGCAGCCCGGACAGCAGCCCCCGGCACAGCCCCCAGTGTAAGTTCATAACTCTCCCCTCGTCGACATGTGTCAGGGGTTCGACACTTTGGTGCTGACCTTGCCAGGTACGCAGGAGGAGAGCAGCAGCAGGAGGAGCCGCAGAGGGCTACTCCCAATACGCTGCCCCCATCGACCACGCCACCCCGAGGGGCGTCCCCGGCAAGGGCGCCAAACGTCGAGCCCACGCACACGGAGGAGGAGGAGGAGAACTTGGGCGCTGGTGCTTCGCCTCGGCGCCAGATGTTGGCGGGGAGGGGACTTCTGCCTCTCAGCCTGGCACTAGTAAGTCTCTGGCTTTTCGTCCCATCTTTCTCTCTTCTTTTTGAATCTTTAATCTTGGCTCTACCCCACCCTCTTCTTGATACCCAGATCCTCTCTCGGCGGATCGGGAGGACCTGGACACCGTCATCGAGGACGTGGCCAAGGATGCCACGGCGGAGGCCGAGAAGATCGCTGCCAAGGAAAACACCAACGGTGTTGCGGAGGACGCCGACGAAGGTCCTGCCGGGGAGCCCGGCAGGGCTACTGCCGAGGAGGCCGGCAAGGAGCCTGCCGGAGTGACCGACGGGGCTGCTACCGAGGAGGAGGTGGTCGATGACCAGCCTTCCTCCTATGCCGCCTCTGGCTCCGGCAAGTACCTGAAGGTGGGCGACGATCTCTTCGTCCACCTCCCAGGCGCGTCGAGCACCAGGGCTCCCATCTAGGGGCAGGTGTTTGACGACGAGGTGCTTGCCGCCACCGGGCTTGAGATCGTTGATGAGCCGAGCGTCGGTGGCGACGGCTCCCAGGAAGAGCGGCTCCTCCACGCCATGGGCGCCAGCTTTTGAAAGCTCCTGGCGCTCCACCGCGCCCGCCTGGACAAGGCTAAGTCCAGGATGGCGGTGGCGGAGAAGGCGGAGGCGGACCTCCAGAAGCGTGTCACCGAGACGCAAGACTGGTTCCGCCAGGCTCACGAGCAGCTGAGAACCGCCCAGGGCGAGCTGGCCAAGCGTGATGTGGAGCTCACAATGAAGTTGGCCAACGTCGAGAAGGCCCAAGAGACGGCGAAGAACTTGGCCGCCGCCGCCGAAGCCGCCCGGACCCAGCACAAGGATGCACTGAACTCCTAGGAGGAGGACCTTGCCGCGCGGGAGGCGAGGCTTGCCGCCACGCTCCGCGGCAAGGATGAAGAGGTGGGGAAGCTTGTCTTGCAGTGGACTAGTGAGATGGAGCGGAGGCACAAAGAGGCGCTCGACCCAGGCCCAGGTTCACGCCGACAGGGTGAAGGAGCTGGAGGTGGAGCGCGACGGGCTGAAGGAGCAGGCCCTGAAGCTGTCCCAGGAGAAGGACACGCTTAACAGCACCCTGACGGAGGCGTAGGGCGCGGCCGTCAGCAAGGCCGGGGAGCTCTCTGAGGCCAACAACTCCATCAAAGACCTCAAGCTGAAGCTGGAGGGTCTCGAGAAGATGTTGTCGGAGGCGAGGGCCCGGGAGGGGACCCTGACCAACAACCTGGAGGCCGAGAAGCAGCTGCGGAAGAACGAGGCCCTCAACTTCATGGATCATGTGGAGGGTGAGAACTGCTGGCTCGATTGCCTCGCCACCGTCGCCAACTAGGCCACCGCACAGCTGGCCATCATGGGGATGCCGGACGTGAGGTACGCCCCGGAGCGGAATGTGAGCGCCAACTGCAGCCTGACCCTGTTCTTTGAGAAGGTCGTCGGTGCTTTGGAGCGGCTTCGCGCCAACCGGGCGGCCTCGCTAGCCGACGAGGCTCGGAGGCTTTGCCAGGGCGCCATAACCAAGGTTCTCACCAAGTTGGCATACTGGTACCCCGACCTCGACTTCGACGCCGCGCTGGAGAGCTTGCCAGAGGGTACTGACCTCGCACCGCTCAGGGAGCGCATCATGCCCATCATCAGCGATGTCGCCGGAATTCAGAGGGTGGAGGGCCAGCGTCGGGATTAGGCTCCCCGTCTTTTATCGCCGCTGCAGGTTCATGGCCAAGACAATTTCTATCTTTAGTTAGAACCGCGGTGGCAATTGATGTAATATAACTCTGCAGTACTTCTGGTGTTATGCATGTTATTTCCCTGTTTGATTTCCCTTTGTATGTCCACCCTACGTTAACTGGGTAGGTTTCTCGGTGCATAAATCCAGGGCGGTGTCTTGGGGACGGATCCCCATTGGCCTGCCGGGTGTCTGTGCTGCCGAGTGAACCACCTTACCGCCCTTGGCGCGGCCACCCAAACTGTCGACCTTGACTCGATTCAGAATCGAGAGTGTTGCCAGGTGCGGAAGGCTACCCCACCACTCTCGACGCGGCCGCTTGAGCTATTCAGCGGACTCGAAACAGAACAAATGTGTTGCCGATCGCGGGAGGGCCCCTTTGCGTGCAGGTTTTTCATAGATAGGCAAGATCTCTGAGAATGATAACTTTGTATATAAAAGGGAATAGCTCAAGGCTTTGAACAACTTAGCTTTTTTGTTGCCGCGCTAGCGTCCTTCGCGCTTGCGGGCGGCGCCGTTTTCTCCTAGCCATCTTCTTCTTCAGAAGCCACGGCGACGAAGAACATGCTAGGCTAACTGCTAGACCAGATTCTCACAATTGTGCCCCCTACCTGGCGCGCCAAAGATGTCGGTGTGGAACGACACCTATGGGATCACAAGAATCCCTACTACGGTTGCCGGGGCGCAGGGTTGCAAGAAGAGCAGGATCAGTAGTCAGCACAAGGATCGTTTACCCAGGTTCGGGCCGCGAGGATGCGTAAAACCCTAGTCTTGCTTTCGTGGATGTATTGAGTGTTCTTGAGCTCTTGAACTAGCTACCGTAGCTGAATGGTTCGAAAGAGCCGAATCCTTCTCCAGTACGCCATGGGCCTCCTTTTATAGTCGAAAGGGGCTGCCACAGTGGCATACAGGAGGTGGAAAGGCGTACGGTGCTACGAGCTTATCGCTCGTATTACAGGACAAGGTGCATTCAATGCGCTACTGAGGTGTCCCCTTGCTTTATTGCGGACGGGAATGAGGCCCGTCCCGTCCGTCGCCGCTCCTCCTCACTTCAACACGCGCCCAGGCCAGCGGTGCATGCGGTGCCATGTAGGCAGGCAAGAAGCTGAGGTGGCGCAGTGGTGGGGTCTTCATGAAGATCTGCATGCCGCCACGCAGGTGCCTGCTGAGTTGGCCTGGGAGCTGCATGTTGCCACTCAGGGTCTGCCCAGCTGGTTGGGCTGGCAGCTCCATGCAAACGGTGGTGGAGACTTGGCTGGTGCGGACCCGGAGGTGGCCCTGCTGGCGCCCTTGGCGGGGGCCTTGCCGGGTGGCCCGGCAAGGATCTTGCCGTGGCGCGCTGTTGTCCCCGGCAAGGATCTTACCGGGGGTCTTGTGGTTCCCCTCGGCAAGGATCTTGTCGAGGATCGCTGCCGTCTAATCCTCATTTGATCTTGAGTATTCCTTGTCTTCACAAAGATCTGCATGCCACCACAGAGGTGCCTCCCGAGCCCTGGCCCAACGTGGTTGATGGTGTTGGAGACCGCGGGCTTAAGGGCGGCTCACTCTGTTGGTGTTGGGGGTGCTGCCCTGGCAAGGGTGTTGCCAGGGGCTGCTGAGGCCGTCCCCGGCAAGGGTCTTGCCGGGGGAAACTGCTCCGCCCCTCTGCTTCTTTGTGTTCTTGGCCTTGGCGTTGTCTTGATCGTCTTGGGGTTTGGTTTTACCTTGGTTCACCTTCCCTATTCTGCTTGGTGAGGCCGTGGGTGCGACTCCTACTGTCCGTGCACAAGTAAAGGGGTACAAAGGTGCGCCCCTTCTTTTGTACACCGACACGAGGGCTTCAGATAATTCCTCGAGGGCCAGGGATGCGGTTTTGTTTTCGGTGTGGAGTGCTATTTCCGGATCACTGATAAGAGTGATTATGCCGTTGGGCTAGGGCATATTGAGCTTCATGTACCCATAATGAGGTATAGCTTGGAAGCGTGTAAAAGCGTCTCGCCCCAGCAGGGCGTGATATCCGCTGTTGAAAGGTGCCACTTGGAAGGTTATTTCTTCGGACCGATAGTTCTCCGGTGTGCCGAATACCACGTCAAGTGTGATTTTTCCCGCACACCGCGCCTCCCGACTGGGGATGATTCCTCAGAAGGATGTGCTGCTTTGCTTGATGTGGCTCCTGCCTATTTCCATCTTGTGGAGTGTATCCTCGTAGATGAGGTTTAGTCTGCTGCCGCCGTCCATGAGAACCTTGGCGAGCCGAAAGCCGTCCACAATTGGACTGAGAACCAAGGCGGCTGGTACTCGGACTGCTCTGTGTTTTGGTTCGTCACTGGCATTAAAAGTTATAGCCGTGTCGTTCCAAGGGTTTATTACTGCGATTTGGCAGACTTCGGCGAGTTCGCGGAGTGCCCTTTTGCGCCTATTGTTTGAAGCGAATGTCTCGAAGACCGTCAGTACTTTGGGGTCGTCGTCTTCTAGGGGGTGTTGTTCTGGTGATTCTTGGTGAGGATATCTTCGCCGCTCTTGGCCACTTGCCAGAGTATCCAACATGCTCTAAGGCCGTGGGTTGGTATGTTATCCTATGTTGCATGTATTTTGCATGGCCCATCGAGCCATCCTTCCAGAACGGTTCCGCGCCCCATAGTGGATTTGTATTTCTTTACTATTGGGCCGGGCGTGCCACGAGGGTGCACCCTTTTCCCCTGAATGAGGGGTTGAGTGTGGACCGATGGTTCCCAATGGGCTGCCTGAGTTTTCCAGGTGCTTTCATTTGTGTTGTACTTCTGTACGATAGTTGCTAGGTCAGCAAAGTGTAATATGCGATGGCGGTTTATGGCATTGAGGATTCCTTCGTCCATGCAATTGTTTCGGAACACTGAGATTGCTTCCTCGTCGCAGCAATCTTTAATCTTGTCTTTGACAAGAAGGAATCTGGCCAAGAAGTGGTGGACTGTTTCCTGAGACTGCTATTGTATGCTCATGAGAGCGCTTATATGTGGGTGGGTGGGTGGTTTTAAATCCAAACCCTGACCCAATTTTGGATCCAGAATCTGAAGGTCGTCCGAATTTAACAGATCGGGCTCCGGTATATCCACTGATTTCCTGGGCCCGCCGTCCGATTCTATGTTCGGAGGGCGGGATGCATCTCCTCGCAGATGGGTGTCCGGTTCTTTGAGATCGGAGATCTGGACATAGTTTGTCCTTAGTATGGAGGAAGAGTTGTCGTCTCGCTCCTCGACTACCGCTATCTGGTGGGTGATCGGCGGAGATTTGATTTCTCTCTGATTGGGTTTAAGCCCAATTCGATCGTAGTCTGTAGTGACCCCCAGGGCGGCGATGCGGTCGAGGAGTTTGTTTAAAGACGAAAGCTCCGCTGGATCTATCTGCTTGGAGTGTCCGGAGTCGATGCGAAGGGGATTTTCAATGACCCGGGAGGTCACCATTGGCTCAATGGCCGAACGGGCCATCATGGTAAATATGCCCAGCCGGAGGGTTTGGCCTAGGGCCAGTGCTCCTCCGGAGGTGATATTGTCCTTGGGAACAAGGCGGGCCATCGATCCTGTCTTCGACGCCACAGTGGAACTCTCAATGAAAGCACAAATGTCGGTGTCAAAACCGGCGGATCTCGGGTAGGGGGTCCCAAACTGTGCGTCTAAGGATGATGGTAATAGGAGACGGGGGACACAATGTTTACCCAGGTTTGAGCCCTCTCTATGGAGGTAATACCCTACTTCCTGCTTGATTGATCTTGATGAATATGAGTATTACAAGAGTTGATCTACCACGAGATCGTAGTGGCTAAACCCTAAAAGTCTAGCATGTATGACTATGGTTATGAGTCCCGCCTCCGAACTAAGTCCTCCAGTTTATATAGACACCGGGAGGACCTAGGGTTACACAACATCGGTTACAAAGAAAGGAATCTAAATATTTGATCACCAGGCTTGCCTTCCACGCCAAGGAGAGTCCCATCCGGACACGGGTAAAGTCTTCGGTCTTTGTATCTTCACAGCCCATCAGTTCGGCCCATGGCTAACAGGCCGGACGCCCGAGGACCCCTTAGTCCAGGACTCCCTCACCCGCCCCCTCTTTTGTAGATATCATGGCCGTGAACAATGTTTCAGTTACACTGAAAAGTTAAATAATTTGCTATCTAAGATTCACCACGTCATAATTGAATATATTGAGTCTCAACATGAAACAGTTATCATCTTATGCTCTATTGATTTTAGTTTCAAGAATGCAACAATCTATCATTTAGAACACAAACTACGCATAAACACTAAATCAGTTGTTCCACAAACACTAAAAAATTTGCTCTATTTTGCGACGTTTCACTTGTGTCACATATAACCCTTTTTTGTCGCTGAAAATACGCCCATGACATTTTCCGGCCGTCGCTCCCACCGTCACCGAAGCGCCGTCATGGAAATAAAATCTTGATGGTACCACTTTTTTCGTCTCGTAAGATCATATCTCAGGCGACGAACCCAAAAACATCGCCGAACCTGTCTTTTGGGACGAGCAAAAAATGTCACTAGAAATGTCACCGTATACTAACAACCTCCCCTCATCGTAGTTTTCAGTGACGATACGTTCGAAATTAATCACCGAACAACCATGTTTGACCAGTCAACGTTTCTGACATAGGGGCCCATAATCTACTGATGGGGCATCTTATAGCTGGGCCTGTCGAGGTTTATCACCGTTGGTGCCCATCAGTAATAAGTCGGGTGTCAGTTTTGACAGGTTAACAACGCTGACTTATGGGCCCATAAATTGTTGATGTGGCTGCATACATGTGGGACCAGAGGTGGGCGATATGGCTGGTTACAAGTGGGTCCATACACTAGTGACGGTATCCATATCTGTCATAGTTTGGTAGACTCAGACAATTTGTTTTTTATTTAAATTTGCTGCCAAAATGGACTAAGGGGTCCTCGGGCGTCTGACCTGTTATACCTAGGCCGGACTGATGGGCTAAGAAGGTACAAAGACCGAAGACTCTACCCGTGCCCGGATGGGACTCTCCTTGGCGTGGAAGGCAAGCTTGGCAACCAAATATGAAGATTCATTTCTCTGTAACCAACCTTGTGTAACCCTAGATCCCTCCGGTGTCTATATAAACCGGAGGGCTTAGTTCGGAAAGAGATACAATCATAGTCAAATAGGCTAGACTTCTAGGTTTTAGCCATTATGATCTCGTGGTAGATCAACTCTTTTCATACTCATATTCATCAAGATCAATCAAGCAGGAAGTAGGGTATTACCTCCATAGAGAGGGCCCGAACATGGGTAAACATTGTGTCCCCCGTCTCCTGTTACCATCGACCTTAGACGCACAGTTCAGGACCCCCTACCCAAGATCCGCCGGTTTTGACACCGACATTGGTGCTTTCATTGAGAGTTCCACTATGCCGTCCTCAAAAGGTTTGATGGCTCCTTCAATCGTTAACAACAATGATGTCCAGGGGGAAACCTTCCTCCCCGGACAGATCTTCGTGTTCGGCGGCTTCGCACTGCAGGCCAACTCGCTTGGCCATCTGGAGCAGATTGATAGCTACGCCCCTGTCCATCAGGTCAGATTTGGGATCTTGAATTACGTCGCGGATATCCGTGGAGACTTGATCTTCGACGGTTTTGAGACCACGGCAGCCACTCCTTGTCCCTACAGTGAACATGACTTAAATCTGTCACCGGTCCATACTCTGGAAATTGCACTTATAACTACTCTGGCCGTAGATCCGGAGTAGATTGCGCCATCCGAGGATGGGAAGCTCAACCCCACCACGGAGGCCGCGGATTCCGCGGTGTTGGAGCCGCACACAGACCTAGCCTCATGTGATATCTGTGTCGCCGGAACTCCGGACTCGTCTCCGGTTATAAGCTCCAAACCATGCGCGCCCGCGGATGCCGAGCTTGATCAGTTATCGATCTTCGAATTCGGCGCCGCAGACGTCTTCCGACACTCGCCTTTTGGTGACGTGCTGAAATCATTAAAGAATCTATCCCTAGCAGAGGACTCTCAGCCGAATTATATCCGGTTTGAACTGGAGGCTCATGATGGAGAATTTCGTTTCCCACCCATCGCCCACTTCATAGCCACTGTTGAAGACTTAACCGACACGCTTGACTACGACTCCGAAGACATCGACGGTATGGACGACGATGCCGGAGAAGAAGAGGCCCAAAACCCTCCGTTCACCGGACGATGGACGTCCACTTCGTCATACTACGTATACATGGTGGATGCACCAAAAGATAATAGCAGCGACGACAAGGAGAACCCAGCAAAGGATGACCCTCCTAAGACACAACCAAAGCACCGTCGTCAGCAGCGCCGCTTTAAATCGGGCCTCAACAAGGACAGCAACACCAGCACAGGAGATGATAACACTCCGGACGGTGCCGAAGACACTGAATACCTTGACGAACAGACTGCCGAACAAGACAATCGGGAAGATGGGCAAGTTAGCCTTGATGAACAGGCCATAGAAGAGGACTCGGAGGACGGTAGTTATCACCGGCTCTCCGAGGAGGAGGTGAGCCTCGGCAACGAAGATTTTATCGTGCCTGAGGAACCTCTCGAGCAGGAGAGCTTTAAGCTTCAGCTAATAGCCACTACGAGGAGCCTGAAAAAGAAGTAGCAGCAGCTTCAAGCTGATCAAGACCTGCTCAACGACAGATGGACCGATGTCCTGGTAGCCGAGGAATATGGCTTTAAACGCCCAGCCAAAAGTTACCTGAAGTGCAAATTGCTACCCCGGTTCGATGACGAGGCACCAGAGCCAGCACTAGCATCACGCAATGCGGTTGACCGACCACCGCGCGGTCGGGATAAAATGACAACTCGAGCCGAAAATCAGACTGTCCCACCTCACCGTAAAGGCAGGGATAAGATAGCTCGGGGTTATACATATGACCTTCGTCAAGACCTGGACAGTAGAACAAGACATACAAGATCGATCTACGGATCACGAGGACGTGCCTCGACACGCGAGGACGGCTATCTATTTGGACGTGACAAACCTAGTCACGCCCGGGCCGAAAACCGCAGACGGACTCCATGGGAGCTACGTCGCGATGCGGCCCGATATAGAGGCGCCGCACACCCTCTTTGCTTCACTTACAAAGTAATGGATCATGAATTCCCAGAAGGGTTCAAACCCGTAAACATCGAGTCAAACAATGGAACAACCGATCCCGCGGTATGGATCAAGGATTTTATTCTCCACATCCACATGACCTGCGGGGATGATCTTCATGCCATCAAATACCTCCCACTGAAACTCAAAGGGCCAACTTGGCACTGGCTAAACAGTCTGCCTGAAAATTCTATTGGCAGCTGGGAGGACTTGGAAGAAGCTTTCCATGACAACTTCCAAGGTACTTATGTCCGGCCACCAGACGCCGGTGACTTAAGTCACATAGTCCAACAGCCCAGAGAGCCAGCCAGGAAATTCTGGACCAGGTTTCTAACTAAAAAGAACCAGATCGTCGACTGTCCGGATGCCGAAGCCCTAGCGGCCTTTAAATATAGCATCTGTGACGAATGGCTCGCCCGCCACCTCGGCCAGGAAAAGCCAAAATCCATGGCGGCCCTCACAGCACTCATGACCCGCTTCTGTGCGGGAGAGGATAGTTGGCTGGCCCATAGCAAAAATACAGCAAGTGACACGGGCACCTCCGAGGTCAAAAATAGCAACGTCAAGCTCCGACGCAGCAGACACAAACGCCAAAGTAATGGCGACAATACCGATGACACGATAGTCAATGCCGGATTCAGTGGTTCCAAGTCCGGTCAGCAGAAGAAGCCATATAAGAGAAACAATCAGGGACCATCCAGCTTCGACCGCATACTTGATCGTCCATGCCAAATCCATGGCCCCCCTGATAAACCAGCCAATCATACCAACAGAGATGGTTGGTTTTTTAAATAGGCTGGAAGTTAAATGTCGAGAACAAAGAAAAGGGATCGCAAAGCGAGGATGATGACGAGGAGCCCCGACAACCGAACACAGGGGGACAAAAGAAGTTCCCCCCAGGTCAAAACGGTGAACATGATATATGCTACACACATCCCCAAGAGGGAGCGCAAGCGCGCGCTCAGGGACGTCTATGTGATAGAGCCAGTCGCCCCAAAATTTAATCCATGGTCGTCATGCCCGATCACTTTTGATCGACGGGATATCCAACCAGTATCCATCATGGCGGTTCAGCCGCATTGGTCCTTGGTCCAATAGTTGACATATTCCACCTGACGCGAGTCCTTATGGACGGCGGCAGCAGCCTGAAACTGCTCTATCAGGATACAGTGTGCAAAATGGGAATTAACCCATCATGGATCAAGCCCACAAAGACTACCTTCAAAGTAGTCATACCAAGTGTAGAGGCCCGCTGCACGGGCTCAATCACACTAGAGGTTGTGTTCGGATCTCCAGACAACTTCCGAAGTGAAGAGTTGATCTTCGACATCGTCCCTTTTCATAGCGGCTACCACACACTGCTTGGACGATCCACATTTGCTCGGTTCAACGCGGTACCACACTATTCTTATCTTAAGCTCAAGATGCCCGGTCCACGCGGTGTCATAACAGTCAATAGAAACACGAACGCTCCCTCTGAACAGAAGAGCACACCGCTGCCTTAGCAGTAGAAATACAGAGCGGCCTTCTCAAACAGAACCTCAATTCAGCGGGCGAACTCTCGGACACTGTCAAAAGAGTCCGGACTATTCGGCAGTAGGATAGCTCGGCTCGTCAAGAGCTCGACTAGCAATTCGGCCTCCATCCCAGCTCCAATCAAGCGACGGCTTTCATACCATGCGTACATAACTACGCACTCAAAATACCATGGGCATAGACGAAGGCATAACTACCTTGTGATCCATAGTATGGCTCGACTGCTCCTAGACACATATACTTTCACTCTTTATCTTTCCCTTTTCATGTCTCTTTTCCGCAGGCTTTCCTGATGGCTTGATCACCGGTCCTGTCAAAGGATAAACACACCAAGCTGGCAAGAAGCACAAGCATACCGGGAATTTCTAGGTGTTTTCTTTAACGATCACTCTACCTGTTTTCAGGACCCACACGCAACTCTTCCTTGGTCATGGCATGTCAAATAGCATGTTGCTTATCACACTATTTGTATCTATGCGCTTTGACATATTAATAAAATTGCAATGGAAACAGTTCGCGGCCCAAATTCCGCGGCCCTAGCTCATTACTTTTGCTCCTTGTTTATTTTCCTTTTTCTATTGATAACCTTATCAGTTAGCACCCATACACTCTGGTACGTTTCATATTTGCCAGGGGCTTCATAGCGCCCTTTACGGCAACAAAGTCCAAACACTTTTATAGTATAGTTCCAGACTTTAATTTAGCATTATATGCATTGGCTCTGAATCATGTCTTTGGTCAATAGTTGGGTTGCCCGGCTCCTGTGCTTACTACCTTACGTTCCGCTATATCGGCTAGGGTAGTAAAGGGAGAACTACTGTGATTGTTCCCTGGTTCATTCGGATGAGCACCTCAGTAAAGAAAGCCGAAAAGTGACTATCATGATACAGTGAGAGCCGGTCAGCTCTTCGGAGGTTTCAAATCGCTGGAGGTTTTTTCTCCATTACGCGATGAACTGGTCTTTATCCGATCAGGTGTTTACAGAATCCCCCAGTTCGAACTTCCGAACACTAGGGGCTGCGCCTAAAATTTTATTGTCTAACTCCTATGGCTAAGTGAGGGTGATAAAGCATTATAGTCCGATTTCCTTGTTCGTTGCGCTAAACACCTCCTTCAAGGACCAAATAATTGGATCAAGAGTGTTTAGATTCCATCCCGAACACCCCTGTATTACCTACGAGGGGGCTGAAGCCGACGACTGGCCAACTCTCAATTTAATAAAAACGGCCGCACAAGAGGTAAAAAATCTAACACAAAGCATTATATTACATAAATTGTCTTTGTTTCATAATACAGGGCGAGACAAAATATGAATGTATTCATTCAAAGATCACGTCTTTCGCACACTGCTCGCAACAATGCGGGACCCCTCCAAGACGTCTCCAAAGTACCGCTCGGGTGTGCGGTGCTCCTTGCCCTCAGGCGGCCCCTCGGTCGCTAACTTGATGGCGTCCATCTTCGCCCACCCCTCCTTGACATAGGCGAAGGCCAGGCGCGCGCCCTTGTTGCAGACCGACCGCTTGACGACATCCAGCTGAGGACAGGCATTCACCAGCTGCTTCACGAGGCCGAAGTAGCTGCTGGGTATAGCTTCGGCAGGCCACAACCGGATTATCAAATCCTTTATGGCCAGTTCGGCCACCCTATGCAGCTCGACCAGCTGTTTCAGCTAATTGGTGAAGGGCACTCGATCTTCGGGCGCATGGTATTGCGACCAGAACAGCTTCTCCGTTGAGCTCCTTTTTTCGTCCCTAAAGAACTCCACAGCGTCTGTCACGTTGTGCGGCAAGTCCACAAACGCCCCTGGGGAACTCCGAATTCGGGTTAGTAAGAAATACTTCTTCTTCACATACTTGCTTTGCATACTAAACGCCTTACCCGCCGCGATCTTCCTGGCCTCCTGGAGGGTGCCCTGGGCTTCAACCCGGGCCTCTTCCGCACTTTGGCGAGCCTTGGCGAGTTCGGTCTCTCAAGCCGAAACATCACCCTCCAGGCATTGCACTTTTTCACCGCGTCCTGGAGCTCTTGCTGGACCTCGTTGAGCCTGGCCTTGAGGTTTTTGCGGGCGGCTTGCTCCTTGGCAGCCTTCTCTTCAGCTTCGGCCAGGGCCTTTTTCAGGGCCCCGACCTCGGTCGTCGCTCCTACACAAATCATGACATTACAATCAATACACATCATTTATTCTTTCCGAATATATAGCGAGTCATTGCATACCTTTCTGCTCTTCCAGCTGCTTCCTCGCTTGGCCGAGCTCTCCCTCAGCCAGCTCCAGCTTCTGCTTTAGTCTGGAGACTTTGGCAGCGTGTGAGTTCGCGGCCAACAACGACGCCTGCTTATTCGTATAAAGACACATTTAGTTGGTTCCCTGCGAAAATTAATTGATCCTATGTCCGGCTTTTCTTTCCGAACACCGGACAGTGTCTCAGGGGCTACTGTATATATTGGGACTTTTCTCTTTCTGCGTCGCTTACCTCAAAGCCTATTAGCAGGCCGCTGCAGGCTTCGGTCAGTCCGCTTTTGACGGATTGAACCTTCTCAATCACCGTACCCATACGGATACGGTGTTCATCCACAATGGAAGCGCCTCGTAGAGCTTCCAGCAGATTGTCCAGTTCCTCTAGTTGGACAGAGGTCACCGACGGGATGGGCGCGCCTCCTTCTTTCGAGGGAGGCTGCTTGCCGGATTCTGGAGCCTTGTGGGTCTCCGAGACCGTATTTGGTTGGGGGCCGAATTGAACCTGGCCCCCATCATCAGTCCCCATGGGGATCTGTTCCCCCATGTGTCCGGCGGCCGAGGTCTCGGCCTCTGGCGCCGCCCTGACGACCTCCGGAACCTCTCCCCGGGCATGAAGGGTCCTTCGGGACGACACCTCGACGTCGCCCTTGGCCGGGAGAGAGTGAGCGGACGGCGGTGACTCGCTGGCCATCGCCTTTGAATCCAGCGAACCTCCCGACGAGGTTTGCATGGAGCTATCGTGGGCCGGACTGCAATAACATAACTAACCATGTTAATACAATAAAGAGGAAGGGCCGGATACACGGGCGAGTATGAGTCTGTCAGTACTTACGACAAATCCAGGGACTTGCTTCGTGAGGGTCACTCCGGACTGCTGTCAACGTCCCACGCGGTTTTATCCGTGAGGGAGCCTTTCCCCTTCTTGGGCGCCTCCACCTCCAGATTTGTGGAGGCCGCCCTCTTCTAACTCCCCCCATCAGGGGGAGTGTTGCTTTCCTCCTCCTCCTCGTCATCATATTCGGCGGTAGAGGAGTGAGTCTTGTCTTCGGACATCACGTCCGAAGTGCCCTTGCGGCGGAGGCCACCCCGGCCCCCCTTGGCCTTCTTCTCCGGCGGCTGATAGGGCGCTGGGACCAGCATCTTCGCCAGGAGCGGGATCATTGGCTCTTCGGGCAGCTAAGCCAAACTATGAATTCGCTCCGCTTTCTCTATCCATTCCTGAAATGATAAATTAGCAAAGTTCAGTTACCCTCCATGGACAAACAGGTAGAGGGCACGCCTTGAGATGTGAAGGACTTACCGCGCTGGCGGGGTGGGAGAGATCGTGCCCACGATCCGAATCAATGGCCGGTGGCTTCTCATCGCCTTTGAAGAGCAGCTTCCAGGTGTCTTCGTGAGTGGTGCCGAAGAGCCTCACCAAGGTCTGGTGCTTGTCCCGATCGAATTCCCATAAAGGGGAAGTTCGGCTTTGGCAAGGGAGGATCTGGCAAACTAGCATAACCTAGATCACGTCGACGAGCTTGATGTTCTTGTTCACCGTGCTTTGGATGCGCATCTGCAGCACCATCAGCTCATCCGACGAAGACCAATTTGGGCCCTTCTCCATCCAGGAGGTCAGCCGCATTGGAGCCCCAGACTTAAATTCGGGAGCAGCGGCCCAAGTGGCACCGCGTGGCTCTGTGATATAAAACCACAGCTTCTACCACTCCTCGACAGTCTCCACGAACGTACCTTGGGGCCATGTGACGTTGGGCATCTTGCTCACCATGGCTCCCCCGCACTCCGCGTGTTGGCCATCCACCACCTTCGGCTTCACGTTGAAGATTTTGAGCCATAGTCCAAAGTGGGGCTGGATGCGGAGGAAAGACTCACACACGACAATGAATGCCGAGATATTGAGGAAGGAGTTCCGGGCTAGATCATGGAAATCTAGCCCGTAAAAGAACATTGGCCCGCGGACGAAAGGGTGGAGTGGAAACCCTAGCCCGCGGACGAAATGAGGGAGGAACACCACCCTCTCGTTGGGTTTTGGTGTAGGGACGACTTGTCCCACGGACGGAAGCCGATGAGCGATCTCCTTCGCTAGATAACCGGCCTCCCGAAGCTCGGCGATGTCCTTCGCCATGACGGAAGAGGCCATCCACTTGCCTTGACCTCCGGATCCGGACATGGTTGAGAGCTTGCTCAGAGTGGAAAGGACGAAAACTTGGGAATTGGAGCTCGAGAATGGAAGGGCAAAGGAATAAAGTAGGCGTGGGTGAAGAAGGGGAATCCTTATCTCCTTATAAAGGTAGTGAATATCGAACGCCTCCCCACTCGCCTTAAAACTCGCCTATTCCCAAGGGTTGCGTAAATGGCACAGTTGGGTTACCCACGCCCATATTGATGAGAATCCCGTAATAAGGGGATACGGTCTCTGCTTTCACAAGACGTGCCAATGGAAACCACATCTCGAAGCACGGAACGGCAGACGAAAACGGTTCGAAATAATGACCTGGCGGACGTGATGTCATCTTGCAAAAAGTTGTCAGCGGATGGGACTCATGAGATACTATACTCTCTATGGCTGTGTGTGTGTGGTACTTGTGTTGCAGATCTGGACACGTTCGTTGCGTCCAAAGACTATCCTGGAGAATTGGAAGGTGAGGAACCCTCCTTGCAATTACGAAGACAAACTGCGCGCCGGACACCTCGTCATTGAAGCCTGGTTCAGGAGCTACTGAGGGAGTCCTGGACTAAGGGGTCCTGATGTCTACTACACAACCTTCTTCTTGTAGACGTTGTTGGGCCTCCAAGTGCAGAGGTTTGTAGGACAGTAGGAAATTTCCCTCAAGTGGATGACCTAAGGTTCATCAATCCGTGGGAGGCGTAGGTTGAAGATGGTCTCTCCCAAACAACCCTGCAACCAAATAACAAAAAGTCTCTTGTGTCCCCAACACACCCAATACAATGGTAAATTGTGTGTTCGGCGAAAAGATGGTGATACAAGTGCAATATGGATGGTAGATATAGGTTTTTGTAATATGAAAATATAGAAATAGCAAGGTAACTAATGATAAAAGTGAGCACAAATGATATTGCAATGCTAGGAAACAAGGCCTAGGGTTCATACTTTCACTAGTGCAAGTTCTGTCAACAATAATAACATAATTGGATCATATAACTATCCCTCAACATGCAACAAAGAGTCACTCCAAAGTCACTAATAGCGGAGAACAAACGAAGAGATTATGGTAGGGTATGAAACTGCCTCAAAGTTATCCTTTCTGATCGATCTATTCAAGAGTCCGTAGTAAAATAACACGAAGCTATTCTTTCCGTACAATCTATCATAGAGTGCGTACTAGAATAACACCTTAAGACACAAATCAACCAAAACCCTAATGTCACCTAGATACTTCAATGTCACCTCAAGTATCTGTGGGTATGATTATACGATATGCATCACACAATCTCAGATTCATCTATTCAAACCAACACAAAGTACTTCAAAGAGTGCCCCAAAGTTTCTACCGGAGAGTCAAGATGAAAACGTGTGCCAAACCCTATGCATAAGTTCATGAGCGGAACCCGCAGGTTGATCACCAAAACATACATCAAGTGGATCACGTGATATCCCATTGTCACCACAGATAAGCACATGCAAGACATACATCAAGTGTTCTCAAATCCTTAAAGACCCAATCCGATAAGATAACTTCAAAGGGAAAACTCAATCCATTACAAGAGAGTAGAGGGGGAGAAACATCATAAGATCCAACTACAATAGCATAGCTCGCGACACATCAAAATCGTATTACCTCAAGAACACAAGAGAGAGAGAGAGAGAGAGAGAGAGAGAGAGATCAAACACATAGCTACTGGTACATACCCTCAGCCCCGAGGGTGAACTACTCCCTCCTCGTCATGGAGAGCGTCGGGATGATGAAGATGGCCACCGGTGAGGTATCCCCCTCCGGCAAGGTGCCGGAACAGGGTCCCGATTGGTTTTTGGTGGCTACAGAGGCTTGCGGTGGTGGAACTCCCGATCTATTCTGCTCCCCGATGTTTTTAGTGTATATGGACATTTATAGGCGAAAGAAGTCGGTAAGGGGAGCCACGAGGAGCCCACGAGGGTGGGGGCAGGCGCGCCTCCCTGCCTCATGGCCACCTTGAAGATTCCCTGACTTCAACTCCAAGTCTCCTGGATCACGCTCCCGAAGGTTTCATTCCGTTTGGACTCCGTCTGATATTCCTTTTGTGCGGAACACTGAAACAAGGGAAAAAACAGAAACTGGCACTGGGCTCTAGGATAATAGGTTAGTCCCAAAATAATATAAAGTGCATAATAAAGCCCATAAACATCCAAAACAGATAATATAATAGCATGAATACTTCATAAATTATAGATACGTTGGAGACGTATCAGCATCCCCAAGCTTAATTCCTGCTCGTCCTCGAGTAGGTAAATGACAAAAGAAATAATTTATGAAGTGTGAATGCTAGCAGGTGCACAAGTTTGATCAATGATAATTTCAATCACCTTTTCTAGCATCATCATATGTCATAACAGTAGCTCATCTCATAAAAAATTTCATGATCAAGTAACAAACTATTCACATGTTAAAGTATAGATCATAAACTTTCCTGAAAACTAACAAACCGTGTTATTAGTCATCAAGCAATTACAATTCATCTTATTTTCAGGAAGAGTCTATGTCAGAGCTTTGATTCAGCAAACTTCACATACTCAACTATCATTTAGTCTTCCATGATTGCTACCACTCAAAGCATATTTTTAGAACAAATAGTATTCATCGAACACAGAGAAAGATAGGGGCTTAATGTTTCGCCTCCCAACCTTTTACCTCGAGGGTAATGTCAACAGTAATAATTCATGCTCAAATATAATTGAATGGCCATATATTCTTAGATCTTTCCATCACATGATGCTTGCCAACTAAAGAGGGGGTTGGAATGAGAAGGAATACTACTGACTCTTGCATAAAATTAAAAGATAGGCCCTTCGCAGAGGGAAGCATGGATTTGTAGAGGTGCCAGAGCTCGAAGCTAAAACAGAGATGAAAATAATTTTGAGAGGTATGCTTTCATTGTCAACATAACGACCAAGAGTTCCCAATATCTTCCATACTAGATACATTATAGGTGGTTCCCACACAGGAAGGTAAAGTTTTTACTCCCCCTCCACCAACATTCACACTCCACGGCTTGTCCGAAACAATGGGTGCTGTCCAACTATCAACATTCCTGGGGGAGTTTTGTTTAAATTATTTGCGATTTTGTTTTTGATATTTTGATCATAGGACCGGGCATCCCAGTTACCAGCCATTTTCTCGTGAATGATGAGCGGAGTCCACTCATCGTGAGAATAACCCACCTTGCATGGAAGATACTGACAGCCCCTAGTCGCTACATGAGCGATTCGGGCATACAAAACAGATTATTATTTGAAGCTTTAGAGATTGGCACATGCAAATTTACTTGGAACGGCAGGTAAATACCACATATAGGTAGATATGGTGGACACTCATGGAAGAAACTTGGTTCAAGGAATTTGGATGCACAAGCAGTATTCCCGCTTAGTACAGATATTTTGGCTAGCAAAGGATTCTAAATAGCAAGCACCACATGTTAGAGGATCCATAACAATAGAACTTCTATACAAATATACCCAAGCATAACTCATTATGTTGTCTTCCTTGTCCAACTTCAACTAATTTGCTCAGGTTTGAAAATAATTAATGGGGCTCACGATCATAGAAGATGTCCAAGATAGTATATTTATATGTGAAATCTCTCTTCCTTCAATATTCTTTCATGAATTGTTCAAGTGACCAATACAATGTTTGCTAACCTTCAAACAATTTACCACATCTACTTCTTATATGTTAAGGCATTACTCCCATGGGAAAGGCATATGAAACATATATAATTTTAGATTTATGACATTCAACTCATTCAACCATTTACTCATAGGATATAAGTGAAGCACACGAGTAAATGACAAACTACTCCAAAAATATATAAGTGAAGATCAATGAGTAGTTAAATAATTATGTAGCTATGTGAAGACTCACTAACATTTAAGAATTTCATATCTTGGTATTTTATCCATACAGCAAGCAAAACAGAAGAAAATAAAATGGCACTCCAAGCAAAACACATATCATGTGGTGAATAAAAATATAGCTCCAAGTAAAGTTACCGATGAATGAAGATGAAAGAGGGGATGCCATCAGGGGCATCCCCAGGCTTAGGCTCTTGGTTGTCCTTGAATATTACCTTGGGCCATAGTCCATCGAATCTTTACCCAAAACTTGAAAACTTCACAACACAAAACATAACAGAAGATCTTGTGAGCTCCGTTAGCGAAAGAAAACAAAACACCACTTCAAGGTACTGTAATGAACTCATTCTATATTTGTATTGGTGTTAAATCTACTGTATTACAACTTCTCTATGGTTTATAAACAATTTTACTAGCCATAGATTCATCAAAATAAACAAAAAACACACGAAAAACAGAATCTGTCAGAAATAGAACAGTATGTAGTAATCTGTAACTAACGCAAACTTCTAGAACTCAAAAACTTCTACCAAAATAGGAAGACCCATATAATTTGATTATTGATCTGCTGCAATTGGAATCAGTATTTTATCATGTTCTGGTGACTTTAAACAATTGTTTTCGTGAACAGAAAGTTTCTGGAATTTTCAGCAAGATCAAATAATTATCATCCAAGAAGATCCTATAGGTTTTACTTGGCACAAACACTAATTAAAACATAAAACCACATATAACCAGAGGCTAGATGATTTAATCATTACTAAACAGGAGCAAAAAGCAAAGGACAAAAATAAGATTGGGTTGTCTCCCAACAAGCGCTAACATTTAACGCCCCGCTAGGCATGATAATTTCAATGACGCTCACATAAGAGATAAGAATAGAAACATAAAGAGAGCATCATGAAACACATGGCAAGCACATTTAAGTCTAACCCACTTCCTATGCATAGGGATTTTGTCAGCAAAAAACTTATGGGAACAATAATCAACTAGCATAGGAAGGCAAAACAAGCATAACTTCAAAACTTTAAGCACATAGAGAGGAAACTTGATATTATTGCAATTCCTACAAGCATATATTCCTCCCTCATAATAATTTTCAGTACCATCATGAATGAATTCAACAATATAACCATCACATAAAGCATTCTTTTCATGATCCACAAGCATAGAAATTTTATTACTCTCCACATAAGCAAAATTCTTCTCATTCGGAATAGTGGGAGTATCATAAGAAACTCGAATACTATAAATAGTTTCCATATTAAAATAGTAATGTTCAGAAAAAGGGTAATCATAAACATGACAAGTTTTATAAATATAATCATCACTACTTTTTATAGCATAAGTATCATCACAATAATCATCATAAGTAGCAACTTTGTTCTCATAATCAATTGAAACCTCTTCCGAAATAGTGGATTCATCACTAAATAAAGTCATGACCTCTCCAAATCCACTTTCATAATTATCACAATAAGATTAAACATCCTCCAACCAAAATAGTGGGATCATTACTTCCTAAAGTTGACACTCTTCCAAACCCACTTTCATCAACATAACCATCATAAGTAGGAGGCATGCTATCATAACAAATTTGCATATCAAAACTTGGGAGGCTAATAACATCATCTTCATTAAACATAGTATCCCCAAGCTTGGTAAAAACATTAATTGCAGCAAATATATGCTCAAACACGTCATCCTCATCAAACATAGCATCCCCAAGCTTGGGCCTTTTCATATCATCAACATAATCACTCTCATCATTAATAGTATGGATAGCACCAATAGTATAACAATTATCATCATCATAATGAGTAGTAGGAGCAAAATCATTTGAGAGGGATACCATTCTACTTTTGCTTCTCCATCTTTTCTTTTTCTTCTTCACATCATGTGTGGGTTTAGCCCTCTTTTTTGAGCTCCTTATTAATCAGTTTGGTTGAATAGAAGGCTCCTCCTCGTTACCTGATTCATCATAAGAAATAATAGGAGGATATTGGGAAGTCTCTTCCCTTTAATTAGTATTATCTTCATCTTCTATTTGTTTTCTTTTCTCTATGTAATTGGCAATATAAGGATTTTCAATGCAATTCACCACACAATATATAAAAATTTCTTCTAGATCAAAATCAAGAAATCTATCATGATTAAATTTTGGAATACCCTCAGTTATATGTTTCATTTCTTCATACCCCAAAAGAAGACTAAGCTCTTTATGATGCTCAAGGGTAATCAAGTTATCACAATTTTTGGACACGATTTGATCATGAAACAAATAGTTGGAGATCTAAATGACCATGTTCATTGCAAAGCTCACAAGGATGGGGATAAATATTGAATCTTTTAGCACAATCATCTAGCCTTTCTTGCAACCATTTAGTTTCCAAATACTTATGCTGCTTGCAAAATCTATCTTCCCTATTTGGTGTGTACTTGCAAGCTCTATGTATCCCACAAAAGTTGACATGCTTATAAGAGACATTTTCATCATAACTAGTGCAATCATCATTAGTACTATGGATATTCAAAGAATTAATACTAACAACATTGCTATCATGCTCATCATTCAAAGATTTAGTGCCAAACATTTTAATGCATTCTTCTTCTAACACTTTGGCACAATTTTCCTTTCCATCATACTCATGAAAGATATTAAAAAGAGGAAGCGTATGAGGCAAACTCAATTCCATTTTTTGTCGTTTTCTTTTATATACTAAACTAGTGATAAAACAAGAAACTAAAAGATTCGATTGCAAGATCTAAAGATATACCTTCAAGCACCAACCTCTCCGACAACGGTGCCAGAAAAGAGCTTGATATCTACTACACAACCTTCTTCTTGTAGACGTTGTTGGGCCTCCAAGTGCAGAGGTTTGTAGGACAGTAGCAAATTTCCCTCAAGTGGATGACCTAAGGTTTATCAATCCGTGGGAGGCGTAGGTTGAAGATGGTCTCTCTCAAACAACCCTGCAACCAAATAACAAAGAGTCTCTTGTGTCCCCAACACACCCAATACAATGGTAAATTGTATAGGTGCACTAGTTCGGCGAAGAGATGGTGATACAAGTGCAATATGGATGGTAGATATAGGTTTTTGTAATCTGAAAATATAAAAACAGCAAGGTAAGTAATGATAAAAGTGAGCACAAACGAT
Source organism: Aegilops longissima (assembly GCA_021605205.1). Taxonomy (NCBI): domain Eukaryota; kingdom Viridiplantae; phylum Streptophyta; class Magnoliopsida; order Poales; family Poaceae; genus Aegilops; species Aegilops longissima. Next base: position 535,536,828 of record CM038681.1, on the reverse strand, counting down.
ATTGCAATGCTAGGAAACAAGGCTCAGGGTTCATACTTTCACTAGTGCAATTTCTCTCAACAATAATAAAATAATTGGATCATATAACTATCCCTCAACATGCAACAAAGAGTCACTCGAGAGTCACTAATAGCGGAGAACAAACAAAGAGATTATGGAAGGGTACGAAACCACCTCAAAGTTATCCTTTCTGATCGATCTATTCAAGAGTCCGTAGTAAAATAACACGAAGCTATTCTTTCCGTTCAATCTATCATAGAGTACGTACTAGAATAACACCTTAAGACACAAATCAACCAGAACCCTAATGTCACCTAGATACTCCAATGTCACCTCAAGTATCCGTGGGTCTGATTATACGATATGCATCACACAATCTCAGATTCATCTATTCAAACCAACACAAAGTACTTCAAAGAGTGACCCAAAGTTTCTATCGGAGAGTCAAGACGAAAACGTGTGCCAACCCCTCTACATAAGTTCACGAGCGGAACCCGCAAGTTGATCACCAAAAAATACATCAAGTGGATCACTTGATATCCCATTGTCACCACATATAAGCACATGCAAGACAGACATCAAGTGTTCTCAAATCCTTAAAGACTCAATCCGATAAGATAACTTCAAAGGGAAAACTCAATCCATTACAAGAGAGTAGAAGGGGAGAAACATCATAAGATCCAACTATAATAGCAAAGCCGCGATACATCAAGATCGTATCACCTCAAGAACACAAGAGAGAGAGAGAGAGAGAGAGAGAGAGAGAGAGAGATCAAACACATAGCTACTGGTACATACCCTCGGCCCCGAGGGTGAACTACTCCCTCCTCGTCATGGAGAGCGCCGGGATGATGAAGATGGCCACGGTGAGGGATCCCCCCCAAGCAGGTGCCTAATAGAGTCCCGATTGGTTTTGGTGGCTCTGAGAGGCTGCGGCGGCGAAACTCCCGATCTATTCTGGTCCCCGATGTTTTTAGGGTATATGGACATATATAGGCGAAAGAAGTCGGTAAGGGGAGCCATGAGGGGCCCACGAGGGTGGGGCGCGCCCATGGGGGCAGGCGCGCCTCCCTGCCTCGTGGCCACCTCGAAGCTTGCCTGACTTCAACTCCAAGTCTCCTAGATCACGTTCTTTCCAAAAATCATGCTCCCAAAGGTTTCATTCCGTTTGGACTCCGTTTGATATTCCTTTTCTGCGAAACACTGAAACAAGGGAAAAACAGAAACTGGCACTAGGCTCTCGGTTAATAGGTTAGTCCCAAAAATAATATAAAAGTGCATAATAAAGCCCATAAAAATGCAAAATAGATAATATAATAGCATGAATACTTCATAAATTATAGATACGTTGGAGACGTATCAGGTCCTCGGGCGTCCGACCTGTTATACCTGGGCCGGACTGATGGGCTAAGAAGGTACAAAGACCGAACACTCTACCCGTGTACGTATGGGACTCTCCTTGGTGTGGAAGGCAAGCTTGGCGACCAAATATGAATATTCCTTTCTCTGTAACCGACCTTGTGTAACCCTAGATCCCTCCCGTGTCTATATAAACCGGAGGGATTAGTCCGGAAAGAGATACAATCATAGTCAAATAGGCTAGACTTCTAGGGTTTAGCCATTACGATCCCGTGGTAGATCAACTCTTGTCATACTCATATTCATCAAGATCAATCAAGCAGGAAGTAGGGTATTACCTCCATAGATAGGGCCCGAACCTGGGTAAACATTGTGTCCCTCGTCTCCTGTTACCATCGACCTTAGACGCACAGTTCGGGACCCCCTACCTGAGGTCCGCCGATTTTGACACCGACAGCAGGTTCACCCTCTTCATGGTGATATGCTACGCAAACCATGACAGCTTCAGTCTCTTCATGGTGATATGCTACACAAACCATGACAGCTTCAGTCTCTTCATGTTGATATGCCAGGGCCTCCTTCATAGCAATAGGCTCATGTTCCTCTGCCAAAGCATTCTTGATTGTTTTAGGTTGTTTATGTTACATCTCCGTAGGTTTAACTTCTTCATGTTGGCCTCCTGGATATGCATTCAGCTCAGCATATGTGAAATCCAACTGTCCTGACAGAAATCATATATCAAGGTTATCGATCTGGTTTAATATTTAGCTATTGCACAATTCCAAACTATTAATGCATTTGCAAAATATGCAGTGGTAAAGGAAACAAAGATAGTATATTAAAATATCCTTTTGAAATAAGTGTTTATAGGGTAAAAAGTATGCTGACTAACCAGTTTATCCCACTTTCTCTTGGACATGCCCAAGCTTCGCTTAACAGTCATCTCTCCTTCCTTAAAGTTATAGAAAAATGCCTGTTAAGATGTAATTGCACAAATATGATTATAATCTACATTTAGTAGTACCTTTTTGAATATCAAACAATGTCAACATATTGTTACCAGAGTTGCAGGGTTTTCCTTCCCGCTTTCTTCTAGACATCTAATCATATTTGCAACATAGGCTAGCTGCTCAACACAGTTGGTTCATTATCATCCTCCTCGTAGTTCATCAATTACATGGCGCTCGGGAACGGGGTCCCCGAACTTGCTCGCTGCGCCCTGCGGGCGTGGCTCAAGGGGTGGCCCAAAGACGGCCCATCTTCATCAACAAGAAGCTCAAGACCCTCACGAGGGGCAAGCCTGCTGAGGCGGGCGACGTGAAGCTTCCTCAGGCACGGCCTCGTCAGGATGGCTCGCGAGGAGGCAGAGAGATCAAGGCGGGGTACCTCACGAGGTGCCCATGACGCAAGCCATGACGACCAAGGGTGCTAGGCGGGCGCCAGCCCACGCAGTGTCCTCCTTTCCTCTTTGGTGCAAAGGGAGCAAGCGCAGGCGAGAGCATCAAGCAAAGGCATCCGTTTCGGTGCAACAAGACCAAGACCGTCGCAATGGCAGGAAGGAAGTCATCGTGGAGCCCAAGCCGGCGTCACCACCAGAGCCTTTGACAGGCGAGGACCAACTTTAGTCAGGATAAGTGTACTAGATGTTCCCCTTCAAAATGGCCAATTGTTGGCGCCCTTCCCGCTCAATATTTGGGAAGAGGCCCAGGGCCTTTGCCTATAAATAGGACTAGCCACCCACAGGGTAGAGGCAGCTAGATCGGAGCTTGATCCAGCATCTTGGATCAACAGAGAGAGAGCGACTGAACTCCCCCTAGCAGTTCATCGCACCGGCCAAGAACAGACCCTCGCGAGGTTGTTCTTCCTTGAATTGTTCATCATCAGCCCAAGAGGCAATCCACCACACCACACACTGGAGTAGGGTGTTACACCACAATGGTGGCCCGAACCAGTATAAACCCTGTGTCTCTTGTGTTGTTCCTTTCATAATTTAGATCCTAGCGAGGCGGCGAGGTGCAGGTAGGTAGAGGGCGAAATCTCCGCGCGCACCCCAGTGTTCGAACCTAGAGGGTCTGCTGGAACCCGAAATCCGACATTTGGCGCGCCGGTAGGGGTGCGCCGGAATTCGTCTTCCGTCGCCCTGTTCTTCGCCGACCATTGCATCCATGTCAGACGCTCGTCAGGCCCGCGCCGAGCGCCGAGCCGCTCTCGCTACCCGCGTCGCCCAGACGGCCCCGTCGTCACGCCGCCCGCCGTTCCGTCGCTTTGCCGTCAACGCCACCACTGGCTCAGCGGGGAACGAGCAGCAAGCATCGTCCCAGCATCCGTCCGTGAGGCAAGACAGCCACACTGCTACTCGCTCACTCGCCCCAGCTAGTTCTTTGTCTCGCGCGCTCCGCGCGCCCATGGAGGCTCGAGCTGCGCTCATCACGGCAAACGAGCTCTTGCGCTACCGCCCTGTCGACGACGTCTACGAAGAGTGGCTCGACCACGTCGCCGAGCTCGTCCGCGCCGCAGGGGGCTCCCCCGTGCCGTCCCTCTTGCTGCACCGCGCCCCGCCCTGCGCTGGCGATGAAGCTCCAAGGGCGCCTCAGCCGTCTCCCCCTCAAGAAGGCGCCCTGGCCCCAAGGCGCGTGGCCCCTGGGCGGAACCCACTCCGTCCGGCGCCAGCACAGCAAGAGCAGAGCTTCCAAGAGGTCCATCGTCCCCAAGAAGCTGCCCGAGTGCTCCCTACACCGGCTCGTCACGACCACGCCCCTGCTCCAGCACGCCAAGACCCTGCGAAGCTCCCAGCTGCAGCGCATGGGGACCCGCAAGACCAGGCTCTTCGTCACCAAAGGCCTCCCGTGGCCACAGCAGGCTGCCGCGGCTTCACCACCGAGCCGCGCAGCGTCGCGTGGCCCGGCAAGTTCAAGCCAGACCTGCCTCCTCGCTATGACGGCACGGCCGACCCTGTGGAGTTCCTCCAGCTCTACGAGCTGGGCATCGAAGCCGCCAACAGGGACGAGAGGGTCATGGCAAACTGGTTTCCCATGGCACTCAAGGACGGAGCCCGCACCTGGCTCCTGAACCTGGCTCCTGGCACGATCTCCTCCTGGGACGAGATGCGCACCCGCTTCATCGCCAACTTCCAAGGTACTCGCGACCGGCCTCCTGCCGTACGCGACATGCGCCGCATCAAGCAGCAACCAGGGGAGACCCTGCAGAAGTACATCCAGCGCTTCAACAACGCACGCCTCAAGATTCCCAAGGTGACCGAGGAGGCCATCATCTCAGCCTTCTCCGATGGTGTGCGTGACGTCAAGACAAAGGAGGAGCTGGCGATGCATGAAGATTTGTGCACTTCCTTGGAGTTGTTCAACTTGGCAACCAAGTGCGCCAGGGCTGAGGAAGGGCGCCTTTCCCTCCTCGAGCTGCCAGCCGCAGACCCAGAAGAGAAGAAATCCAAGGACAAGGACGTGAAGCGCAAGGGGGCTGCCGTGCTCGCGACAGAACCAGACACCAAGCGGGGCAGAGATCAGCCTGAGTCTTCCAAGGGCAGCCGGTTATGTGTACCACGACCTCCTCACCCATAACACCAACGAATGTCAAGAGCTCCGAGCCGTGCGAGAAGGGAGGATCGGCCGATGCCCCGACCGCAACGATCGATGCTATGGCCGAGGAGGAGGAAGAAACGCAGGACACTGGGAAGACCGTGGCCCTCGCCAAGGGTGGCGTGACCAACCTCGCGAGGATCGCTGGCAGGATTAGCCTCGCGAGGGAGGCTCGAGGGATCAGCCTTGCGAGGATCGTCGCAAGGAAACGCAGGCCTCCCTCCTCTGCCGCCGCAGCCAAGGAGAAACGAGGACCATCATCAGGACGAGGGGGCTGGGAGCTTCCAGGAGCCGCGCGCGATCGCTTGCATCCTTGGCGGAGCTCAAGCCCCAGCCTCTCAAAGCATCTTCAACCAGTTCACCCGCGAAGTGAATGCAGTCCTCCCCAAGCTCGAAGCCACGCGCCCTCTCAGGTGGTCAGCGTGCGCCATCATGTTCAGCTCAGCGGATCAGCTCAAGTGCGCGGCCACAGCCGGAGTCCTCCCGATGCTTTGTTCCCCAATCATCAACAAAGTGCAAGTCACCAGGACCCTCATCGACGGCGGATCAGGGCTCAATGTCCTGTTCGTAGAGACATTCAACAATCTCCAAGTGCCTTACAATCAGCTTCAGCCAACCAAGCCTTTCTCCGGAGTCACCGATGGCTCCACGGTTCCGATTGGGTAGGTTCTCCTCCCTGTCACCTTCGGGGCGCGCGACAACTACCGCACCGAGCTCATCGACATCGATGTCGCCCACATTTGCCTGCCATACAATGCCATCCTCGGGTACCCAGCTCTGGCCAAGTTCATGGCCGTGACTCATCACGGCTACAACGCCCTCAAGATGCCGAAGCGGGCGGAGTCATCACGGTGCCTTGTGAAGAAAGAGATGCAGCAGTGCTCCCGGAGCGAGCTTTTCAAGACGATCACTTGAAGACCCAGATCGTGGGAGCGTGAGGCTCCTGAGACCGCCTCCCAAGAAGAAGAAGACATCGCCAGCCCGATCCCTCAGAGGCAGGCCCCTCGGGTCCGCTACTGTTAGGGGCACCTCCTTCAGTCGCATAGGAAGGCGCGCCCAGCGCCCTCCTCAAGCAAGGCTCGGGGGCTCCCTCCTGGAGGGCTACCAACCTTGCTAAGGTCACGAGGTAGGCGCTTGGGCACCACTTGGAGGTGTGTTTCAAAGCACGTTTCCCTCAGGAAGGAGAAAGGCAAGGAGGGCCAAAACCTCAGGAGTTCGTCAGCCAGATCATTCAGGAGCTGCAGGAGTCAAGAGTCATGAGTGGCAGCCGCCGCTTACCCACCGTAGCTCCCCATCCAGGCTAGGATGGTGGGCTGCGCGTCTGCGTCGACATACCAGGGCTCAACCAAGCCGCCTCTTAGGAGCGCTTCTGGCCCTCACGCGCGGGGCGCTGCGAAGGCCCACCCCACAACTACTTCGCATGCCCTACGGCGTGCCGAACGCGGCCGCCATGTACCAGCGCCTCATGGGGAGCATCCTGGAGGCTCAAGAGGCCAGGCGTTCCGCAGTCCTGGCGGAGATGGAGATGGTCCGCGAGGAGCCACCAGCGCCTCCGGAGCCTCCCGAGGCTCCTGGGCCTAGGGGCTTGTGAAGGTCGGCTTCCGCAGCCCACGACGTCCGCCACTTCAACATCCCTTCGTCTTCAACGTTATCAGGTGACATCCTTCAAGTTTCACTTCCAGCTGGGAGCGCCCCCCAGGGCTGCATCATTCCCAGGCCGCGTGGGTCCGTCCCTTCGGCGTGTATCCCTTTTACTTCATGTTCCTAGCTTATTTTGTTGGGGGCGCCCCTTGGGCTGCATCATCCCCAAGTCGCTCGGGCCAGACCCAGCGGCATGTACCCCTCTTGCGTTTATTTCGGGTCATGCGTTCGACCCATCATGATTGTTATTTGATGCCTGTCCACGGCACCCCTTCTTCCTTCATGTCGGCCGCTTGCACGTTAAAGGGGGGTACCTGAGCATCGCGACTCATGGGCTCCTACTGGCTCTCCAGCCCTCACCCTCTGGCCTTGTCCACGGCATCGCGACCTGGCATACCAGCGACGGCTGAGACCCGCTCGAGGGCCGGGACCCGAGGACGTAGAGCGTCGGCATCTAACCAAATTTGCAGGAACACATCACAAGTTAAGGCCCAGTGCCAGGCGCAACCCGCCTTGAGGTAGGGCCCCGTGAGTCCCGCGCTGGCTCACGGGTGCCCAGATACACCTCGTCAGGCCCTACCGTGCCAGCCACGTGTCGTATGGATCAGACACGCCTGGGGCTCCTCCCGGGGGAGCCCCTCCCACGCACTGGGAAGCACCATGCTCCACGCTGGCTGACGACACTGCCAAGGAGCGGCTATGCCCGTACACATACGGAAGCGCTATGCTCCGCGCTGGTGATAAACAACTGAGGGTGGCCCCCGGCCGCATCAACCTCAGGGAGCCCAGAGCTCAACGTCTGGCCTCATCGCAACGCCTCCCCTCAGGAGTGCCGCGCGAGGGGGATGGGCACGGGGGCTACGCCTGGGTCACGCCCAGACGCACGCCACCCAGCCAGGCCCCTCGGGCCTGGTTCGTCGCACGTCCCTCCCCGAGCGGAGCCAAGGTACGAAGGCCGTTTGAGCGTCAAGGGGGACTCCTGAGCATCGCGACTCAGGAGCCTAACTGGTCACATAGCCCCTCACTCCTTAGTTCCGAAAGGCTAACGGCGGTTGAGGTATGCGCGGGGCCGGGCTCTGCAGACGTAGAATGGTAGATTCACCCACACATCTCACCTCCCTACTTGCTGTTCGTGCGCCAAGGGGGACTCCTGAGCATCGCGACTCAGGAGCCTAACTTGTCACGTAGCCCCTCACTCCTTGGTCCCGTCCTGGTTTCCGGTCGGGGCTAATGGCGGCTGAGGTATGCGCGGGGCCGGGCTCTGCCGGCGTAGAACATAAGCAAGTAGGAAGGAAAAGCGCAAATCTCAAGGAATTTAAAAGCAAATATTACAGTCCATAACAGTTGTCACAATAGCAATCACAAGTTTAAACGCCTCCCCGAGGCATGATGCATGTTGCAGGAACTGAAAGCAGAACAGGAGACCCAACGGAGTCACTTGTCGACGACAGAGCTGCGCCGAGCGGGTTCGCCTTTGTGAAGCCTCAGACCGGCAGCGCCGCTTCGCTTGGTGTCAAGGCCCGAACCGCCAAGAGAGCCTCCGACGACCCTTCACGGCCTCGGCGGCGACAATGGGCAAGCTCGCCGCTCGCTGGCTCCAGCAGGCTATCGAGGTCGACATCGGGATCGCGCAGGTAGACGTGGGTAAGGACACGCGTCAGCGCTGCAGAAGACAAGACACGCGCCTCAGCCTCAGCCGTAGGGCCAAGGCCAAGGGTGACATCTTCAAGAGCGCGGATCAGGAAGGGAAGTAGCTTGGCGGGGCCGTCCTCGGCGCCGGCCAGCGGGCTTTCCAGGCCGCTGTCGTAAAGCGACCTTAGCAAGGTGCGAGCCTTCACCTCGATCTCCGCGAAGGCCTCGCGGTCCTCGGCGAGGACCCGCGCCTTGCCGTCCAGCTCGACCTTCTTCGCCTCCAACTCCTGCTCCAGCGCACCCAGGCGGTCACGACGCTTATTAAGCTTGGCATCCCGGTCCTTGACAGCCGCCTCGCGAGCCTTCATGTCTTCCTCCTTCTCTTGGCGAATGCGGGCCTCCTTGGCAAGCTGGTCCCGCAGGCCCTGCAGCTCGCTCTCCAGCGCCTTGCAGCGACCTCGGACATCGGCTAGCTACCCCAAGGCGGCGGCGCGAGCAGTCTTCTCCCCAAGGATGGCATGTTTCTCCTCGTCGCAAGTCGTCGAGGCCTGAACCAGCGCCGCTCGAATCGAAGCGTCAGAGCGAATCCAGCCAGAGGCCAGCTCCAAGCGCCTGGCCACCAAGCGAGGGTCGGCGCCCAGAAGATCTTGCCGCAGCCGGTCCAGTTCAGCAGCAGCACGATCCAGGACAGTGGGAGGAGTCGGAGAGACAGCAGTTGGTGGAGTAGGAGGAGAGGACGGCAGCGTCACCACAGCATCCTGAGGCAGGACCTTCTGCGCCCCGGTAGCTGTGGCAGTGGCATCAGGCAAGGATACCTTAGGAGTCGCTTGGGCCATGGGGGCTGAGCTCGCCCCAGCCAGCTCTGCCAGGCCTCGCGAGGATGACCGGGCAGGAGAGGCCCGTGCCTTGCTGTCACCTTCTTTCACGGGCAGAGGCGCTGCCCCAGACGGAGCCTCAGGAGCTCCCTTCAACTTCTTCTCCGCAGGCGCCATCCTAGCCAAGAGACACAAATATCAAGCCTCAGCGACAAAACAAGGAATAAAACAAGAATCAAGCACTTACTGGTCATCGCTCGTGAGCTCGAGCAACCTCCAGCCATACTTGAAGCCCGAGAGCCGGCTGCAGGGATCAGCCTCAAGAGGCCCGGGAGCAGGCACGTCTGCGGATCGCCTCGGGGTCGGGGCAGACCCACGGGGGACCAGCCAAGTCCTGTCCTTCTTCGAGATCGGGGGCATGCTCTTGCCGTCCCGCTCATCGCCATCCTCGTCGTCGCTCGGTGAGAGGCGGAGAGCGCGGGACCTGCGCCGGGGGAGCGGTGCTCTCGACTCCCCGTCGGTCGCCTCGAAGTCAGGCCCTGCTTCCCGCTCCTCTTCTTCCTCCTCTTCGCTAGAGTCGCCGGAGGACACTTTCACCGTCGCCAGGGCCGCCGGGTCCTCGGGAACCTCCGCGGGCACGAGCCCGTCCCCATTGAAGATGTGCATGGATTCCACCGCCTGCTCCCAATCATCTCGAAGGAACAGGGGCACAGGAGCGCCCTCCAGCCTCGCCACGCCTCCCCGACCAAAGATTGAGGACCGCGTCAGATCTTCGTCGGCCAAGACCACGGGCTCAAGCGGGGCCTCCACAATGGAAGCAAGCATCGACGAAGGGGCCACCGATGCTCCAGAACTCCTCAGAGCGACGCCACCAGCTTCGCCCGCCGCCATGTTGCTCGCCACAGATTCGCGCCCATCTTCTCCAAAGACCGGCTTGGCGAGGATCCACGATTTCGTCGAGACCAATCGTCGGAGGACGTGGGGTGCTCCGTGGGCAGAATCAGCCGAGGGTGGATGCGCCCAGCATCTACCATGACCCACTTGCTCCTGAAGCCCTCAATCCTCTTCCCGGGCTTCGAGATGGCGTTGGAGCTGCGATACGCGACAAAGCTCGCGCACGCGGAGATGGGACCGCGAGAGGTCCGGAGGTAGAAGTAGTGGCGCAGCAAGGCCACTGAGGGCTGCACCCCGACGTGAGCCTCACAATAGTAGGCGAAGATCGCCAGAAGAAGAACAGAGTTGGGGTGGAGGTGCAGAGCTTGCAGTTTGTAATGGCGGAGGATAGAGAAGAAAAACTCAGAAAAGGGAGGCACCAGACCGGCAGCAATGGCGCTCACGAAGAGCGGATAGAAGGTGCTTCCTTGGCCCTTGGGAAGGGCGGAGCCAGCCCTGAGCACCTCTGCCCCGTCGATGCCTTGCGCCGCCACCATCCGGCGCACCCGGGCAAGGCCCTTCTCCGACACGTTCGGCGAGTCCAAGGCAGCTGAGTACCAAGCTCCGGCCGGGGTCTGGCGAGGCGCCATGTCTTTCTAGGGCACGCGATCGAAGTAGATCTGGAGATTTCAGAGGCAGGAAGGAAAGGAGCAAGAAAGGGGATCTGGGCAATGGCCGGAGGAGACGAGGGAAGCAAAGCCTAGACAGATGCCGCTCTTTTGTCGATTTGCGCAGTTGCTAAGGCGCCCACGTCCGACCAACCGCCACGCGGCGCCCAAGGCCGCAGGCTGTTAGGGCCTGCAGCGCTTCGCACTTGCCCCTTCGCTTCTCTGCTCGGCCAAGTCCAGGCGCACCTTGGGCCCGGGGGCTACTGTCGGCGTTCTGGGAATGTTGGTCCCCAGACTTGCCTGCCTATGGCTGCGGCGTGGCTCAAGGGGTGGCCCAACACGGCCCATCTTCATCAGCGCAAGCTCAAGACCCTCGCAAGGGGCCAAGCCTCGCGAGGCGGATGACAGGAAGTTTCCTCAAGCACGGCCTCGTCAGGCTGGCTCGCGAGGAGGCGGAGAGATCAAGGCGGGGTACCTCACGAGGTGCCCATGACGCAAGCCATGATGACCAAGGGCGCCAGGTGGCGCCAGCCAGCAAAGGTCCTCCTTTCCTCTTTGGTTCAAAGGGAGCAAGCGCAGCGAGAGCATCAAGCAAAGGCATCCGCTTGTGCAACAAGACCAAGACCGCTCTGGCGGCAGAAGGAAGTCATCGTGGAGCCCAAGCCAGCGTCACCACCAGAGCCTTTAACAGGCGAGGACCAACTTTAGTCAGGATAAGTGTACTAGATGTTCCCCTTCAAAATGGCCAATTGTTGGTGCCCTTCCCGCTCAATATTTGGGAAGATGCCCATGGCCTTTGCCTATAAATAGGACTAGCCACCCACAGGGTAGAGGCAGCTAGATCGGAGCTTGATCCGGCATCTTGGATCAGCAGAGAGAGAGCGACTGAACTCCCCCTAGCAGTTCATCGCACCGGCCAAGAACAGACCCTCGCGAGGCTGTTTTTCCTTGTATTGTTCATCATCAGCCCAAGAGGCAATCCACCACACCACACACTGGAGTAGGATGTTACACCATAATGGTGGCCCGAACCAGTATAAACCCTGTGTCTCTTGTGTTGTTCCTTTCATAGTTTAGATCCTAGCGAGGCGGCGAGGTGCAGGTAGGTAGAGGGCGAAATCTCCGCGCGCGCCCCAGTGTTCGAACCTAGAGGGTCTGCCGGAACCCGAAATCCGACAACTTCTTCGGGTTGTGATGCATTATCCTGGTTGGGGACTGCTTGAATAATCTCCAATCCCGTTGGTAATATTTTATCAGCTCTTCACAACAATTAAGACAATTAAACATGTATTTAGTTTCTCAACACAATTTACTCTAGAGGAAAAGCAATACGAAAGGTGTCTGTGTCAAAACCGACAGACCTCGGGGTAGGGGGTCCCGAGCTGTGGATCTCGGATCAAGGGTAACAGGAACGAAGGAGATGATGTTTACCCAGGTTCAAGCCCTCTTGATGGAGGTAAAACCCTACGTCCTGCTCTTGTTTATATTGATGAAGATGTATCAAATACAGAGTTGATCTACCTCGAGATCGTAATGTGTGGTCTAACTCTAGGACTAGGTGAATGATTTTGCATTGATGTCCCCTTACGGGATAAACCCCGTGGCTTATATACACGCCAGGGAGGGTATCTAGGGTTACAAGGCCGACATCTAGGAGCAAGGCGGCATGAGAGCTCTTGGAGTATACATCAAGTCTTGAGGTAGTTTTGATCACACCTCCTGTGTACGGCCTCCGGAGTCCATCTTGTGTACGAGTGAGGGCCCGTCGGCCCAACCTAATGAACATGGGCCGACTAGGTTAGTACGCCCTTATCCAGGACACGGTCAGTAGCCCCCGAACTGGTCTTCTATGCCAAGGACGAGTTCAATAACAACCTCGGATCCAGAGTCCTTGGCTCGACAGACGAGTTCCACCTTATGATCCTTGGACCACTCCTTCAAAGGAGCGATGCTAGCCTAGGCTCAATTGAACTTGTACCATCTTCCCGAAGAGATCGGATAACTTAGCCTGGAAGGCCAACCATCTTGTTGTGAATAGTCCCACTTAGCCTGACAACTTTATCAAAATGGCTCATCCCACGATAGGTCAAGCAGTTAGTGCTTCCCCCAAATCGCGGCCCGAAGCAGCCTTTTTACCGGCACATCCCATCGAGGTAGAGATCATGCCCGTTTTCTCAGGGATATCATCAAGATTTTGTTTCCCCCATATGCTTAACGACATCTTTGGTGGGAGTGGCGTGTTTATTGCTACGTCTTGAGCTTGCGTTGGTTTTCCCCGAAGAGCAGAGGATGATGCAGCAGAGTAGCGTAAGTATTTCCCTCAGTTTTTGAGAACCAAGGTATCAATCCAGTAGGAGGCCACGCGCAAGTCCCTCGTACCTACACAAAGCAAATAACTCCTCGCAACCAACGCGAATAGGGGTTGTCAATCCCTTCACGGTCACTTACGAGAGTGAGATCTGATAGAGATGATAGATAATATTTTTGGTATAAAGATGCAAAGTAAAATAAAAGGCAAAGTAAAAAAGAAAAGCAATAATAAAGCATAGGAAGATTAATATGATGCGAATAGACCCGGGGGCCATAGATTTCACTAGTGGCTTCTCTCAAGAGCATAAGTATTCTACGATGGGTGAACAAATTACTGTTGAGCAATTGATAGAATTGAGCATAGTTATGAGAGTATCTAGGTATGATAATGTATATAGGCATCACGTCCGAGATAAGTAGACCGACTCCTGCATGCATCTACTACTATTACTCCACTCATCGACCGCTATCCAGTATGCATCTGGAGTATTAAGTTAATGAAAACAGAGTAACGCCTTAAGCATGATGACATGATGTAGAGGGATAAATTCATGCAATACGATAAAAACCCCATCTTGTTATCCTCGATGGCAACAATACAATACGTGCCTTGCAACCCTTTCTGTCACTGGGAAAGGACACCGCAAGATTGAACCCAAAGCTAAGCACTTCTCCCGTTGCAAGAACTACCAATCTAGTTGGCCAAACCAAACGGATAATTCGAAGAGACTTGCAAAGATAACCAATCATACATAAAAGAATTCAGAGAAGATTCAAATATTGCTCATAGATAATCTTGATCATAAACCCACAATTCATCGATCTCAACAAACACACCGCAAAAAGAAGATTACATCAAATAGATCTCCACGAGAGAGGGGGAGAACGTTGTATTGAGATCCGAAAAGAGAGAAAAAGCCATCTAGCTACTAACTATGGACCCGAAGGTCTGAACTAAACTACTCACACTTCATTGGAGAGGCTATGATGATGATGTAGAAGCCCTCCGTGGTGGATTCCCCTTCCGGCGGAGTTCCGGAACAGGCCCAAGATGGGATCTCGTGGATACAGAAAGTTGCGGCGGTGGAATTAGGTTTTTGGCTCCGTATCTTATCTGTTGGGGGTACATGAAACAGATAATTTGCCGTCAGGAGGCATCTTTGCCGTCTTCTTTTCATCGGGCCAGATGGCAAAGTCATGGTTTGCCGTCTGCTACAGACGGCAAAGAAATACTAACAGCAAAATAGACTTTGCCGTCTGCCCAACGAAATAAAAACGGCAAACCGCTCACTTTGCCGTCTACCAAAACAATAACAGATGGCACAGACTTTGCTGTCTGTTCTTTTGATGAGCAGACCGCAAAGTGAGATGTTTGCCGTCTGTATTTTATTTGGTAGACGGCAAAGAGAAAACACACCACGCGGATTGATCACGCGGATCAATGACTTGGCAAGATCCAAAACGCACGTATCCATCCACCGTATGCATCGGACACACACGCAGCCACCCACCCACAAGTCAGGGGCCAACCACCACGAATAAAAAAGCCGGGGCCCACCCACGAGGCCTGCCACCCCACGCCACCAACTCTCTCTCTCTCCTTATCCCTCAGCCTCCTCTCTCCTCCGTGAGTAGTTCCACGCCACGCCAGCTTCCTCATCTCCTGTAGCTCCTCTCTCCGCAACTCCTCTCTCCTGCTCCTCTCTACGTCACCCCCGAGCAGAGCCCCGCCGCCGGCCAGCTCCCTCCTATCTCTTGCTTCCTCCTCTCTCCCAGGACCCGCCTGCCCGTCCCGCGCCCCCGAGCAGCCGCACGCCGCCGGCCAGCTTCCTCCTCTCTCCTGCAGCTCCTCTCTCCTGCAGCTCTTCTCTACATCTCCCCCGAGCAGAGCCCCGCCGCCGACCAGCTCCCTCCTATCTCCTGCTTCCTCCTCTCTCCCAGCGCCCGCTCACCCGTCCCGCGCCCCCGAGCAGCCGCACGCCACCGGCCAATACCCGCTCGTCAACCTGTCCCCAAGAAGCCGGCTCTGTCCCGTCGCCCGTCCGGCCGGCGCCACGCACGCTAGTCCCCGAGAAGCTGCACTCCACACCTGCTACTCCCCGAGAAGCCGCACTACACGCCGCTCGTTCGTCCGTCCAGCACCGCGCCCCTCACCTGCCTGTCCATCATGGTCAGTGTGCAGCAGCACCATCGCCGCCGCGTGAAGCTCCTCCGTCTCCACCGCGTGAAGCTCCGCCACCTCACCAGCGCTGCGAGAAGCTCCACCCTCCTCTCTTCTGTGGTCTTCCTCCCTCCTGCACGGCCGCCAAACGACAACAGGGCATGATCGGACGTTGACCATGACGACGCGCTACATGGCCCTCTCGGCGCTGTTGGGCGAGCAGCTCAGTCCCGGCGAGCTCCGCCTCAATCTGATTTGGTTCGACGACGGCTGGTGGGCGAGATGCACTGCTCCGGCGTCTTTAAAAAAATAAAAAACATTGTTTGCCGTATGTTGTTTATATGACTGACTGCAAAGCACACTTTTTGACTGACGGCAAAGAATGCGTCTTTGCCGTATGCTATTTTTGTGGCAGACGGCAAATTCACAGATTGGCTGACGGCAAAATCTTTGCCGTCTGTCCGATGAAAAGCTGACGGCAAAGTTTTCTTTGCCAACTTATCTTTGCCGTCTGATTTTGCCGTCTGCTTCCTGACGGCAAACTCTTTGCCGTCTGGATTTAGGTCTTTGCCGTCTGGATTTAGGTCTTTGCCGTCTGTAATCCACAGACGGCAAATTACCTGTTTCCTGTAGTGACATAGGTATATATAGGAGGAAGGAGTACGTCGGTGGAGCTTCGGGGGGCCCACGAGGCAGGGGGTACGCCCTAGAGGGCGCCCTCCACCCTCATGGCCGCCTCCCTCCTTTCTTGACCGAGGGTCCAAGTCTCCTGGATCTTATCTGATGAGAAAATCATGTTCCCGAAGATTTCATTCCGTTTGATATTCCGTTTCTTCGAAACACAGAAATAGGCAAAAAACAGCAATTTTGGGCTGGGCCTCCGGTTAATAGGTTAGTCCCAAAAGTAATATAAAAGTGGAAAATAAAGCCCAATATAGTCCAAAACAATAGATAATATAGCATGCAGCAATCAAAAATTATAGATACGTTGGAGACGTATCAGGCATCCCCAAGCTTAATTCTTGCTCGTCCTCGAGTAGGTAAATGATAAAAAGAGAATTTTTGATGCGGAGTGCTACTTGGCATAATTTCAGTGTAATTCTTCTTAAGTGTGGTATGAATATTCAGATTCGAAAGATTCAAGACAAAGGTTTAATATTGACATAAAAATAATAATACTTCAAGCATACTAACAAAGCAATTATGTCTTCTCAAAATAACTTGGCCAAGGAAAGTTATCCCTACAAAATCATATAGTCTGGCTATGCTCTATCTTCACCACACAAAGTATTTAAATCATGCACAACCCCGATGACAAGCCAAGCAACTGTTTCATACTTTTGACATTCTCAAAACTTCTTCAATCTTCACGCAATACATGAGCGTGGGCCATGGATATAGCATTTATATGTGGAATAGAATGGTGGTTGTGGAGAAGACAAAAAGAGGGAAGATAGTCTCACATCAACTAGGCGTATCAACGGGCTATGGAGATGCCCATCAATAGATATCAATGTGAGTGAGTAGGGATTGCCATGCAACGGATGCACTAGAGCTATAAGTATATGAAATCTCAACAAATGAAACTAAGTGGGTGTGCATCAAACTCGCTTGCTCACTAAGACCTAGGGCAATTTGAGGAAGCCCATCATTGGAATATACAAGCCAAGTTCTATAATGAAAAATTCCCACTAGTATATGAAAGTGACAAAACAAGAGACTCTCTATTATGAAGATCATGGTGCTACTTTGAAGCACAAGTGTGTTAAAAGGATAGTAACATTGTCCCTTCTCTCTGTTTCTCTCTTTTTTGGGCCTCTTTTCTTTTCTTTTTTTATTTTTCGTCAGGAGTCTCATCCCGACTTATGGGGGAATCATAGTCTCCATCATCCTTTCCTCACTTGGGACAATGCTCTAAAAATGATGATCATCACACTTTTATTTTTCTTACAACTCAAGAATTACAACTCGATATTTAGAACAAAATATGACTCTATGTGAATGCCTCCGGTGTGTAATGGATATGCAATGATTCATAAGTGACATGTATGAAAGAATTATGAACGGTGGCTTTGCCACAAATACGATGTCAACTAAATGATCATGCTAAGCAATATGACAATGATGGAGCGTGTCATAATAAACGGAACAGTGGAAAGTTGCACGGCAATATATCTCGGAATGGCTATGGAAATGCCATGATAGGTAGGTATGGTGGCTGTTTTGAGGAAGGTTTACGGTGGGTGTATGATACCGGCGAAAAGTGTGCGGTATTAGAGAGGCTAGCAATGGTGGAAGGGTGAGAAAAGTGCGTATAATCCATGGACTCAACATTAGTCATAAAGAACTCATATACTTATTGCAAAAATCTACAAGTTATCAAAGCAAAGTATTACGCGCATGCTCCTAGGGGGATAGATTGGTAGGGAAAGACCATCGCTTGTCCCCGACCGCCACTCATAAGGAAGACAATCAATAAACAAATCATGCTCCGACTTCATCACATAACGGTTCACCATACGTGCATGCTATGGGAATCACAAACTTCAACACAAGTATTTCTCAAATTCACAACTACTCAACTAGCATGACTCTAATATTATCACCTCCATATCTCAAAACAATTATCAAGCATCAAACTTTTCTTAGTATTCAACACACTCAAAAGAAAGTTTTACAAATCTTGAATACCAAACATATTATTATTTTTAAGCAAATTACCATGCTATTTAAGACTCTCAAAATAATCTAAGTGAAGCATGAGAGATCAAAGGTTTCTATAAAACAAATCCACCACCATGCTCTAAAAGATATAAGTGAAGCACTAGAGCAAAACTATATATCTCAAAAGATATAGGTGAAGCACATAGAGTATTCTAACAAATTCCAATTCATGTATGGCTCTCTCAAAAGGTGTGTACAGCAAGGATGATTGTGGTAAACTAACAAGCAAAGACGCAAATAATACAAGACGCTCCAAGCAAAACACATATCATGTAGTGAATAAAAATATAGCTCCAAGTAAAGTTACCGATGGAAGTGGACGAAAGAGGGGATGCCTTCCGGGGCATCCCAAGCTTTGACTTTTCGTTGTCCTTGGATTATCTTGGGGGTGCCATGGGTATCCCCAAGCTTATGCTCTTGCCACTCCTTGTTCCATAATCCATCAAAAGATTTCACCCAAAACTTGAAAACTTCACAACACAAAACTCAACAGAAATCTCGTAAGCTCCGTTAGCGAAAGGAAACAAAAGACCACTTCAAGGTACTGTAATGAACTCATTATTTATTTATTTTGGTGTTAAACCTATGGTATTCCAACTTCTCTATGGATTATAAACTATTTTACTAGCCATAGATTCATCAAAATAAGCAAACAACACACGAAAAACAGAATCTGTCAAAAACAGAACAGTCTGTAGTAATCTTTACCTAACGCAAACTTCTGAAACTTCAAAAATTCAGAAAAAATAGTACGACCTAGGCAATTTGTTTATTGATCAGCAGCAATTGGAATCACTATTTTATCACGTTCTGCTGATTTTTAACAATTGTTTTCGTGAACCGAAAGTTTCTGGAAATTACAGCAAGATCAAATAACTATTATCCAGGAAGATCCTATAGGTTTAACTTGGCACAAACACTAATTAAAACATAAAACCACATATAAACAGAAGGTAGATGGATTATTTATTCCTAAACAGAAACAAAAACAAAAAAAAACTAAAATAAAATTGGGTTGCCTCCCAACAAGCGCTATCGTTTAACGCCCCTAGCTAGGCATAAAAGTAAGGATAGATCTAGGTTGTGCCGTAGTAATAAGATAGATCAGTGAAACTCATTTCATACTCCCTACGTTCGGCAGCAAGTTTTCTTTGAGGCAAGCAAAAGTAATCAAAAGGGCTAAATTTAATAGGGCAAAAATCCCCAAGATCAATTTTAGGAGGTATAGGTTCCTCTTTCGGCCCTTCGTATTGCACAACCAATTCATCATTAGAAGCATTCTTTTGATAGAACCTTGTGAGCCTATACTCAAGAGAGTACCCTAGCTTATTATTTCGAATAGCCAAATCATCGTTAAGTTCAGAGATTCTATCAATTAAAATATGGGTAGGCACCTTTTTTCTAAGATTTTAATTGAAAGCAACATAGTCAATAGATTGAAAACACATTATTTCTTCTTGATCAAAGAGGATAGATTCTATGGGAGGATGGCCAGCGTCCACCCTATAATGCGCAAAGATTTCTTTGGCCTCTTTTATTATAAATCTGAATTCATGAGCCAAAAAGATTGTAGCGGCACGCTTAATAGAGGAATGCTCGATAACAGAAAATTCTAGGAAAATCCTTTGTATGGAAGGATGCATATGCATAAATTGCCTTTCAAGTTCAACGATAAGCATGGCAGTAGCGTCTGCAAGACTACTAGTTCTATGGAGAGTAGAACTGCCCATAGAGGGCAAAGCACCGACACAAGTAAAGAAATCTTGGATAACTCCTTTTCCAATAATATTACCACTACCAATTCGAAGTCTTTTTGTATGCAAGGTAGGGGGTTCTTCAGCCGGAGCATCAGAATTTTCCATGTTATTATTATTGTCCATATCGGCAATAATTTCCCCAATTTTAGACATAAGGACAAGCAAACGAGAAAAAGGCAAACGAAAAAGAGAGGGCGAATAAAACGGCAAGGGTGAAGTGGGGGAGAGGAAAACGAGAGGCAAATGGCAAATAATGTAATGCCAGGGATAAGGTATTGTGATGGGTAATTGGTATGTTGAATTTTGCGTAGACTCCCCGGCAACGGCGCCAGAAATCCTTCTTGCTACGTCTTGAGCTTGCGTTGGTTTTCCCCGAAGAGGAGAGGATGATGCAGCAGAGTAGCGTAAGTATTTCCCTCAGTTTTTGAGAACCAAGGTATCTAGGAGGCCACGTGCAAGTCCCTCGTATAAACCAAACGGATAATTCGAAGAGACATGCAAAGATAACCAATCATACATAAAAGAATTCAGAGAAGATTCAAATATTTCTCATAGATAATCTTGATCATAAATCCACAATTCATCTTTCTCAACAAACACACCGCAAAAACAAGATTACATCGAATAGATCTCCACGAGAGAGGGGGAGAACATTGTATTGAGATCCGAAAAGAGAGAAGAAGCCATCTAGCTAGTAACTATGGACCCGAAGGTCTAAAGTAAACTACTCACACTTCATCGGAGAGGCTATGATGATGATGTAGAAGCCCTCCATGGTGGATTCCCCTTCTGCGGAGCTCCGGAACAGGCCCCAAGATGGGATCTCGTGGATACAGAAAGTTGCAGCGGTGGAATTAGGTTTTTGGCTCCGTATTTGATCTGTTGGGGGTACGTAGGTATATATAGGAGGAAGGAGTACGTCGGTGGAGCTTTGGGGGGCCCACGAGGCAGGGGGTGCGCCCTAGGGGGGCGCCCTCCACCCTCGTGGCCGCCTCCCTCCTTTCTTGACCGAGGGTCCAAGTCTCCTGCATCTTATCTGATGAGAAAATCACGTTCCCGAAGATTTCATTCCGTTTGGACTCCGTTTGATATTCCGTTTCTTCGAAACACTAAAATAGGCAAAAAAACAGCAATTCTGGGCTGGGCCTCCGGTTAATAGGTTAGTCCCAAGAGTAATATAAAAGTGGAAAATAAAGCCCAATATAGTCCAAAATAAATAGATAATATAGCATGGAGCAATCAAAAATTATAGATACGTTGGAGACGTATCATTTATCAGCGCAGTAAGAGGGACTCTTGGCCTTTCACTGGCCTATAAGAGGAAAAGGGAGGAGGGCGCGACCTACTACGCTCCGATTCTCCCCATCAACTACTTCGTCTAGCTCGAGCGCTCAGATCCGATCCCACACCCTTTCTTTCTTAGCAAGTCCAACCTCCTCTGCCATCCAAGGCCGACTTTCTCAAGGGGAAATGGGGTGGTTCCATCATGACAGATGGCACCATCCTAGAGCTACAGAGCGTGGGGTACCTGACCACAGACATTGCCGCTCATGCTCCGGCTGTTGGCCAGCAAGTGCCCGCTCATAATGCTGGGGAGCGGGTAGTATTTGTCCCCCACCTCAGCCGAGGGCTGGGGTTCCCGCTACACCCTTTCGTGCATGGCATAATGTTCTATTAACCCAAATTCCATCCTCCACCTCGCCTCCTTTATTATGGTCTGCGAGGCCTTCCTCCGCTGTGAACCACACTTCAGGTTGTAGCTGAAGATCTTCAAGATTAAGCCGAAGTACAGTGGCTCCAACCTCGCAGAGTGCGGCATGGCCATGATCAGCAAGAACTAGGGGGGCAAATGCTTCAAGGTCACCTTCATAGAAAAGGTGAAGGAGTGGCGGCGAGAATGGTTCTACATCATCGAGCCACCCACCCCCGGCTAGGCCGCGGTCCTAGCCTTCTCGGCCGGGCGCCCGAAGAAGCTTAGGTCTTGGAAGAAGAACGACATTGCCAGGGGAAACCCAATCGAGGTGGAAACCATGATCAAGAGGATCAAGTTGTGGTCCACCATGAACAACCTCTAGCTTGCTGATGTCATCAACGTCATGCTCAACCACCGCATGCTCCCGCTCCAGCTTCGGACTACCTCGATGTGAGCGCAGAAACCCGAGGACATGGGCCCCCTCACAGCCTTCTTCCGCTCCACCTTGGCTGCGATGTGGAAGAAGCTCATGAAGCTAGCCAAGGACAAGATCCCCGCGGAGAGGGAGGACCTCGACTTCGAGCACAGCCACGACGCCCCTTCAGTAAGTGTTCTAATACATGTACCCAAATTCTTCGTATTTTATATTGATGGATAGATTTTGACGAATCGCTTATGCTTAATGTTTGCAGAAGTGACTGGCCTGGGCGCAAGGAGTGCAATGCCCAGCTCCACTACCAGAGGAGCCAAGGACCCCTCTGCTCATGGCGCTCCTAGTCGAGGAGCCGCACGTGCTGACTCGCAAAGGGATGAAGTCCCTGAAGGGCAAGGTGTCAGTGTCAAAACCGACAGATCTCAGGTAGGGGGTCCCGAACTGTGTGTCTGAGGATCAATGGTAACAAGGGACGATGGGGACACGATGTTTACCCAGGTTCGGAACCTCTTAAAGGAGGTAAAACCCTACGTCCTGCTTGATTGTATTTGATGAATATAGGGGTTACAATAGTTGATCTACCTTGAGATCGTAATGGCTAAACCCTAGCTGTCTAGCCTATGATTATTCTGATAGCCTCTACGGACTAAACCCTCCGGTTCATATATACACCGGAGGGGCCTAGGGTTGTGCAGAGTCGGTTTACAGAGAAATGAAATAACATATCCGGACACCAAACTTGCCGTCCACGCATATAGGAGTCCTATCCGGACACAGGGCATAGTCTTCTATTTTTGTCTTCATGGCCCATCAGTCCAGCCCATATCGAATAGAACGGACACCCAAGGACCCCCTAATCCAGGACTCCCTCAGTAGCCCCTGAACCAGTCTTCAATGACGATGTGTTTGGCACGCGGATTATCATCGGCATTGCAAGACGGGTTCCTTCTCCTCAACATTTTAAGTCACCTCCCTTCATAGAGGAACTGTGTCCGGCTCTGCACTATCCATACAACCCTTAGCAACGAAGGCAATAAGTAAAAATTGGTACAGTGTCTTTTACTGACAACTTTTTCGGTGAAGCGTCACATTTGACTCTTTAACGTTTCGAACCATTTTCACGCCTCCTTTTTCGCTTTTTGAGGCTTAGCCTCCATTGGCACGTCTTGTCAAAGCAGAGATCGTGCCCGCTCATTATGGGATTTTCATCAATGTGGCTTGGGTAACCCAACCGCGCCGTATGCACGATCTCGTTGGGAACAAGAGAGATTTATGTTTTGAGAGGGGGACGTTTGGTATTTTCACCATCTATGAGAGGATAAAGATTCCTCCTTTTTCCCCATGCCTTCTCCCGCCTCATGTCTTCTGACCTCTAAGCTCTAGCGCCCACAACTTCGATCTTTCCCACCACCACTACCCTCCCTAGCCGGACCCGGTTCCAATGGCAAGTGGGAGGCCTCTTCTGTCACTGAGATGGACATCAAGGATCTCCGGAGTGCCGACTATCTGTCTGTGAACATCGCGCATAGGCTCCCTGACAAAGATCAGGTTATCCCTACTCCGGAGCCTGGCGAGAGGGTCGTATTCAACCCCCATTTCCTCCGAGGGCTAGGGTTTCCCCTCCACCCCTTCGTCCGGGGGCTCATGTTCTACTACGGGCTAGATCTCCATGATCTAGCCCCAAATTCCTTCCTCCACATATCGGTGTTTATCGTCGTGTGTGAGGCACTTCTCCGCATCCCTCCACACTTCGGCCTATGACTCATGGTCTTCAATCTGAAGCCAAAGGTGGTCGACGGTCAGCATGCGGACCGCGGCGGGGATATGTAAGCAAGCTCCCCAATGCCGTCTAGCCCAAAGGGGCATTTGTCGAGA
Source organism: Aegilops longissima (assembly GCA_021605205.1). Taxonomy (NCBI): domain Eukaryota; kingdom Viridiplantae; phylum Streptophyta; class Magnoliopsida; order Poales; family Poaceae; genus Aegilops; species Aegilops longissima. The sequence continues at coordinate 535,513,294 of CM038681.1, read as the reverse complement.
CTGTCAAGGTGTGGTAGCAAGACTGGTTCTACATCACCGAACCCAGTGACGCCAAGTGGGCGGCCACGCCTGACTTCAGATCCGGATTCCCCACGAGACTCACCTCATGGACCGCCAAGGGCCTTGATTGGGGGTCCCAATCGGAGGTGATGATGCTGCAGAAGCGCATCTCCAACGTGTTGGGTAAAAACACTGGTCTCACAAACGTGATTCAAGTGATGCTCTTCCGCCGTGTCCTTCCCTGCCAACTCCGGGCCTCCCCCCTCTGGGAGTTCAATCCACAGGAACCACGGACCCTGAAGCGCTTCTTCGGCACTACGCACGAATAAATATGGAAGCAGCTATTCAAGGCTCAAAAAAGTTGGCTGATGATGACCGAGTACATCAGACTCGACATCGAGAACCCAGCCTCAACAGTAAGCATAGTCTTTCCGAATACCTATCCAGTCAATATTTCAAATATAATGAAGATTATATCGCCTGTTTTCCGTACAGGGCGGGATGGCAAAGGCGGAGCGGATCAACTGTTCGGCGCCGCTGCCGGAGAACCCGGCCACACCCCAACTAACGGAGATTCTGGTCCCGGCGCCGTATCAGGCACCGGAGAAGAAGGCCAAGAAGACGAAGGGTAAGGAGGCCAAGGGCAGCGCCCGCCAAAAAGGTCCTTCGGACGCAGTGTCCGGAGAGACCGAAGCCCTCTCTTCCCGCGAGGGAGACGAGGAAGAAGAGGAGGAGGAAGTGGAAAGAGATTCCCCACGTAAGGGGAGGAAGAAGAAGAGGGCGGCCTCCGAAGACCCGGAGGGGGAGGCGTCCAAGAGAGGAAAGGTGACCCCCCAGGACAGTTTGTACTCAGAAGCTGAACTAGTCCCCAAAAACCCTCCCAAGGTGAAGCCCCTGGCCGAATTGTAATATTCAAATACTCACTGTTTATCTTTGGTCTTCCTATTTTCATTATATAAGTTATTTGCCTTTTAGTCCTCCTCTCAAGCTCCCGCAAACTCGATTATCGGAGGGGAACTCTCTGCCACCCGAAATGACAGAGCGTGACATGCCACTGCGAGCCCCCTCACCTATCACCATGGAGGACACCGAAGTGTCATCCCGAAGGAGCTCTCCTTGCCGAGGAGGGGCGAGTCACTACAAAAAAATACACTTCCGTGATGATACATGTTTGTCACAGTAGGTCATGTTTTGTTTCATGCATGTACATCCATGACGATTTTATGACAAAATCAAGATAGTCATACCTGTGTTGTCATAGAAGCGTTCCATGACATTACCAAAAATATCATCACGGAAGTGTCCACTTCCATGACAATAAATCCCGTGTCATAGAAGTGCTTTCGTCAAGGGTGACTGACACGTGGCATCCACCGTAACGGCTCGCCATTATGCTATCGGGTCCGGTTTTGGATCCGATAACCCGTTAACAGCCCCGACCAATGGGGATTTTCCACGTGTAAAATCATCATTGGCTGGAGGAAACACGTGTCGGCTCACCGTTGGGACAGATGTCATCCACTCATTGGACCAAAGGCGCCTATGATACATCGGCACATGGCACGGCCCAACAGAGGCCCATTCTTGTGAAAAGGCCGGCCCGTTTGACTTGGTCAAAAGGTGGCGGGCCGGCCCACGGAATGCTTGTTAACGACCTGTTCGCATATAGCCCATTTACAGCCCGCTAACCTAGGGCCCGTTACGACCTATCCAAATTAGGCCCAGTAGTGTCATCTGGGCCATCTAATATGATCCCAGCCCGTTTTAACTTCCAGCCCATGTATAGCTCATGAAGTCTTTCGGCCCATATGAGGCCCTTTGTAACTCTTGGCACATTAACGGCCCGTGGTGAAACTTGCCCGTAATGAACAACGTATCACTTTATACCCATTAATGGCCCATTATATCGTTGGGCTGTTTCCAGCCCATGTTATCTTTCGGCCTTCTAAGGGCCCATTTCCAGCATTCGGTACTTACGGCCCGTTACTGTCATTTTCTGCTTGTGGGCCAAATTCAGACCGTGGTTACAGTCGGCCAGTTAATAGTTTGGCCGTTTTCAAAGCGTCATCAAATACGGCTGATTAATGACGACCCATTATGGTCGGCCCATGAACGGACGATTCCGACTCTAGCCCGTTTACGGCCATAATGCGGTAAGTTATTGGCCCATGTTTGGGGAATCGATCATACGGCCCGTAGAAGGCCCATTGATGATACGGCCCGTAGAAGGCCCATTGATGATACGGCCCATAGAAGGCCCATTGATAATATGGCCCGTAGAAGGCCCATTCTTTCTACACCCCGTAGAAGGCCCAGTGTCACTACAGTAAATATGTAGCCCATGGTTATTGTGGCCTTCTTTTAAAAAATAGGTTATTGCGGCCACTAGCAAACCTTGGAAAATGAACAGCACTGACTACAAGCAAACAAATAAACAAGATAACAAGGAAATAAATAAGCAAGCAACTTAGGCTAGGCTATCACGGCTATTACACATATTACATCCACTGGGCATCAAAGTTCACCACCAGTGCAAATATAGGGAACAAAGCAGCATATCATATACATTGGTTGTCAAAGTTGGCGACCAGTGCAAATAAATGCCGCAGCAAAACAAGTTCAGAACTGAAACCACTTCAGAAGATCTCAAGAAACAATATCCTGGGTGCCCATAATGCTGGCAAGATGCTTAGCAAGCTTATTAACTTTCCCTTGTTTGGCGCTTAAATCCTCCAGTAACTTCACATTGCACCGTAAAGTATGCATCTGAATTCTGCAGGGACTTCCTCAGTCCTTCAACTTCCTGTCGCAACACATTTGATCGATGTCTTTCAACTTGAAGCTGAGACTCAAGAAGATGAACTGATTCAGGCAGCGAGTTTGAAGAGCTTGTGTGTCGGGGATATACCCCGCGGTATGACCCGGCCGAAATTATAACCCGGCTGGGACTAAGTAAACCGGCAGAGAGTTAAAGACAGATGGTTAAGGCAGACAGTTAAGACAGATCGTAAACCGGCAGGTGGTAAACCGGCAGACAGTTAAAGCAGGTGGTAAACCGGCAGACAATTAAACCGGATGGTAAACCGGCAGACTGTTAAACCAGATCATAAACCGGCGTATAGTTATAAACCAGCAAACAGATCGCCTGGGGTTAATAAGCCCGAGACGTTAAGAAGCCCACGAAGAGAAGCCCGTGAGGAGAAGTCAGAATAGTTTAAGTCTTAATCCGAGTTGGACTCTACATGTAACCCGCCCCTTCAACTTATGTAAGGAGGGGCAGGGCTGTAACACCCTCGATGCGGCTATATCTCCCACGTGTCGAAGCACGACATAGAGGCATAACCGCATTGAAAGCAATGTCGCAAGTGAGGTAATCTTCACACAACCCATGTAATACATAAGGGAAAGAGATACATAGTTGGCTTACAGTCGCCACTTCACACAATACATAAATAAACATCCATCATGCAGATTACACTCAAGGTCCGACTACGGAACCAAAATAAAAGAAGACTACCCCAAATGCTACACAGATCCCCGATCGTCCCAACTGGCTCCACTACGATCATCGGGAAAAGACACATAGTAACGACCACGCTCCTCGTCGAATCCCACTTGAGCTCGGTTCGCCACCTGACCGCATCGTCGGCACTGCAACTGTTTTGGTAGAATCTTTGAGTCACGGGACTCAGCAATCTCACACCATGAGATCAAGACTATTTAAGCTTATAGGAAGGACAGAGTTGTGAGGTGGAGTTGCAGCAGCGACTAGCATATATGGTGGCTACATTCGCAAAAGAGAGTGAGAAGATAAGCAAAGCACGGTCGTGAAGCTAGTAGCGATCAAGAAGTGATCCCAACTACTTACGCCAAGCATAACTCCAACACCGTGTTCACTTCCCGGACTCACCGAGAAGAGACCATCACGGTTACACACGCGTTGATGTGTTTTAATTAAGGTCAACTTCGGTTTTCTACAACCGACATTAACAAATTCCCATCTGCCTCATAACCGCAGGCACGGCTTTCAAAAGATAATACCCTGCAGGGTGTCCCAACTTAGCCCATTATAAGCTCTCACGGTCAACGAAGGATATTCCTTCTACCGGAAGACCCGATCAGTCTCGGAATCCGGACTACAAGACATTTCGACAGCAATAAAACAAGACCAGCAAAGCCGCCCGACAGCCGACAAATCCCGATAGGAGCTGCACATATCTCATTCTCGTGGCACATCCGGATGAGCAGTCCGCATAACTAAAACCGCAGACCTCAAGTTTCCTTGAGGGGCGCTGCACAAGGCTCTAGTTCGGCCAGCACTCGAAGGAGCACCGGTCGAGGGGGTTAAATAAAGATGACCCTCGGCTCGCGAAAACCGGGGAAAAAGGCTTAGGTGGCAAATGGTAAAACCAATGTTGGGCCTTGCTGGAGGAGTCTTATTCAAAGCGAACTGTCAAGGGGGTCCCATAAATCACCCAACCGTGTAAGGAACGTGAAATCAAGGAACATAACACCGTATGACGGAAACTAGGGCGGCAAGAGGGAACAAAACACCTGCATAAGGCCTAGTCTTCCACCCTTTACCAAGTATATAGATGCATTAATTAAACAATAGATATTGTGATATCCCAACAAGTAAACATGTTCCAACAAGGAACAAACTTCATCTTCACCTGCAACTAGCAACGCTACAAGAGGGGCTGAGCAAAGCGGTAACATAGCCAATCAACGGTTTGCTAGGAAAGGATGGTTAGAGGTTTGACATGGCAATATGGGTGGCATGATATAGCAAGTGATAGGCATCGTAGCATAGGCATAGCAAAAGAGCGAGCATCTAGCAAGCAAAGATAGAAGTGATTTCGTGGGTATGGTCATCTTGCCTGCAAAGTTCTCAGAGTTGTCGAAAGCTTGATCCTCGTAAGCGTTCTCAACAGGTTCCTCGTTCACGTACTCGTATCCCGGCTCTACCCAAAGCAAGAACACAAACAAAGGAACCACAATAAATCACGGTGCAATGCACAAGCAACATGATGCAAAACATGGCATGATATGCGAGATGTGAGATGCAATGCATATGTGTGCTCCGGAAGGAAAATGATGAACCAGTCATCAACTTGGCAAACCAAGTATGCCGCTGGAAAGGTGAGATGATTTCGGTTGAAATCGATATAAAGATCACCGGAATCGGATGCACAGTTTGCAAATGACAAGCAAAACAAGAATGACACAAATCTGCCATTAACAGCATGATACCACATAGCAAGCAACAAGAAATTAAGCTACTGCACCCAAACGTACCAGAAAAGCATATGGCAGTGATCTACTCAAGATGCTTGACAAAAGATGAACATTGAGCTACGGCTAAATCACATCATAACAGGTCCAAACATGCATGGCAAAAGTGCAAAACATATCAGCTTCACAGACTTAGTGAAAATACTGAACATGGCAGAATCAGCATCAGGAAGCAATGTTCAGAGCAAGCAAATAGCATGCTACAGGAACTTATAATAGCAAAACAAGGCATGACATGAATCTACTCAAAGCATAGAACAAAAGACCCTTACTGACCATAAGCCAAAAAGGATCAGAAGATATGATAGCACCCATGTCAAAATAGCAAGTTTCGTTAACAGATTCAGCAACAGGGCATGACAAAAACAGATAACAAGTAGGCATGTTTAAGAGCTCGATGCACTCACTACAGAGCATTACATGATAAACTAAGCATACATAAATCGATAAGACATGGCATAGAAGATATCCATGGCAAGAACAACATCATAGCATACACTGATCAACTACAACAACCTTGGCAAAATTGAATAGCAAGTGAACAATCTCCCAGGAAACATTTTATAGCAAAAGTAGAGCTCGATTTACTCAAGCTATGGCACTCCATAATTGCAAACAAGGGCATGGATGGATATATCATAACCATATATTTAAAACATCCTTACTGAAGTATCTCAAAATATGCATGGATATCTCGGTAGCATAAAGTTAACATGGCATAAAAATATCAGCAAAACAGGGGCTGAAATCAGCAACATCATGAAGCCTAGTTTGCATGCTTGTGCTAGTCACCACAGAGATCACAAAAATACATGGCATACACCCCTGTAAAGATGGCATGACATATTACAAAACACATGTAGGACACAAGATCATAGGATGCACACATCAATCATGGCAAAAATGACAAAAGTGCATGTTCTGTCAAGAATCTGGAACTAACATCACATAGCCCTCTTCTACCAGAATTTCGGGCATCAAGATGAGCTCAAATAAAAATTATGCAATGGAATTCAATGATCTACTCTTCGAGACCAACATTTCGGTATGCTACACGCCCCAAACGGAGCCACGAGTGCAAAGTTATGGCATGATGAAAATGCAACAAAATTATCACAGAAATATGACTTAGAGGAAATCGGGGGAGGGGAAAGTCAACCCTGGGCTGGATCTAGATCGGATCCGCGCGAACCGAGGCGAGGCCGGCTCGCCGGAGATGGAGGAAGGGCGGCCGGAGGGGACGAGGGCCGGGCGGCCAGGCGCGGGCGTAGGCGGCGGCGGGCGCCGGAGCGGGGCCGAGGCGGCGGAGGTGGCCGGGCGACGGCGGCGGAGGCGGGCGGCGCCGGGCGAGGGGCTGGGCGGCGGGCGGCGGCCGGGTCGCCGGAGCGCGGGCGCGCGGCGGGGCGCGGCCCGCGCGCTGCAGCCGCCGGAGGGCCTCGCCTGACCCGGCGGGCGGCGGCGCGACGGCGGGCGCGCCCACGTGGCGGCCCCGGATTGGCCGGGCGGCGGCGGGCGGACACGTCCGGCCGTCGGGATTTCGTCCGGCGGCGCGAAGGGAGCGGGGAGGCTAGGGTTTCATCCGGAATTTCTGGGGGGAGGCTATATTTATATGTAGAAGGAGCTAGGAAGCTCCAAATGAGGTGTAGTTTTCGCCCACACGATCGTGATCCGACGACGGAGAGCATGGAAGTGACTTAGATGGGTTATTGGACTATTTTTAAGGGGTGTTGGGCTGCAACTTAAAAGAGGCCTTTGCGAGAGTGCGGTTAACCGTTGGAGTACCAAACGAGCTCCAAATGACCTGAAACTTGACAGGTGGTCTACCGGTGGTGTACCAAGGCCACTTGACAAACCTCGGTCCATTCCGAGAAAGTTTAGTACCCGCTCACGGAAAAACGTAAAAGGGGACGCCGGGGAACATAGGAGTGCCGGATTGCAAAACAGACAACGGGGAAAATGCTCGGATGCATGAGACGAACACGTATGCAAATGAGATGCACATGATGACATGATATGAAATGCATGACATGGACAAAATGAAAAACGAAAGACAAAACCCAACCGCGGAGGGAATATCATAACACAATGCCTAAAATGGCAAGAGTTGGAGTTACAAATATGGAAAGTTACATCCGGGGTGTTACAACACTCCACCACTACAAGAGGATCTCGTCCCGAGATCTAGGACTGAAAGAACTCCGGATATTCGGAACGGAGGTGATCCTCGCGCTCCCAGGTGGCTTATCGGTCGGAATGGTGTGACCACTTCACTTTCAGGAATTTGATTGACTTGTTTGCGAGTCTTGCGCTCGGTTTCTTCAAGAATAGCAACGGGGTGCTCATGATAAGAGAGATCTTCTTGGAGGTCAATTTCTTCAAAGTTGATAGTGCGTTCAGGAGTCTTGAAGCACTTGCGAAGCTGTGACACGTGAAACACATCGCACGCTCGCGAAGTTGGACGGAAGCTCGTTGATAGGCGAGATCGCCTCTTTGCCAATGATCTTGAAAGGACCCACGATCTAGGGGCAAGCTTCCTTTGATACCGGGCGGCGAGTGCCTTTCATTGGAGACGCGGAGGTAGACATGGTCTCCGATTTCAAAAGCCACATCACGGTGCTTGTCATCATAATAGCTCTTCCGGCGCGATTATGCGGCTTTGAGATTCTCACGAATGACTTTGCACATCTCTTCACCTTCGTGATCAAGTCGCTGCCAAGAAGTTGGCGTTCACCGCTCGGACCAATTGAGAGGAGTACGACACTTTCGCCATAGACAATTTCGAATGGGGCCTTGCCGAACTCGCTTGGAAGCTGTTGTTGTAGGAGAACTCGGCATATGGAAGACAATCTTCCCACTTCATACCGAAGGAAATGACACAAGCCCCGAGCATATCTTCAAGGATTTGATTGACTCGCTCGACTTGGCCACTTGTTTGAGGATGGAAAGCTGTCTTTGAACGAATGTTGGTGCCCATGGCCTCTGAAAAGAATCCCAAAACTTGGAGGTAAAGATGCTGCCACGGTCCAAAGAGATCAATTGTGGAATGCCGCAAGGAGACAATTCGGAGGTGTATAGCTCGCCAACCGAGCTGCTGTGATAGATTCTTTGATAGGAAGAAAATGAGCCACTTTAGTAAGCTTGTTAATGACAACGAAGATAGCATCATTTCCACGCTTGGACTTAGGAAAACCAGTAATGAAGTCCATTTCGATATGATCAAACTTCCATTCTGGAATAGCAAGAGGTTGGAGGAGACCAGCTGGTCGTTGGTGTTCTGCTTTCACTCTTCTGCAGACATCACACTCATTCACGAATTGAGCAATTTCTCGCTTCATTCGAGTCCACCAATATGACTGCTTGAGGTCATCGTACATCTTTGTACTTCCAGGATGAATGGATAGAAGGGAATTGTGTGCCTCGTTCATAATGACTTTACGTAGATCACCCTTTTGAACCACAATCCGGTCCTCGAAGAAAAGAGTATCTTTGTCATCAATGTGGAAGCACTTGTACTTGGAAATGCCCTTGTTGATACCACGTTTCACCTTTTTCACCATGGTATCCAGGAGTTGAGCCTCACGAATTTGGTCTTCCAAAGTAGGAGAGACTATGAGGTTGGCAAGAAAGCCTTGAGGAACAACTTGAAGATTCAGCTTGCGGAAAGCTTCACAAAGATCCGGTTGGAAAGGCTTGAGGATTAAGCTGTTGCAATAAGCCTTCCTGCTCAAAGCATCCGCAATGACATTGGCCTTGCCCGGAGTATATTCAATACTTGGGTTGTACTCTTGAATCATTTCGACCCATCGAGTTTGTCTGAGGTTGAGGTTGGGTTGAGTGAAGATATACTTGAGACTCTTGTGATCGGTGAATATGTCCACTTTCCTTCCCAATAAAAGATGTCTCCAAGTTATCAATGCATGGACAACTGCCGCCAACTCAAGATCGTGAGTGGGGTAGTTCTTTTCGTTGGGCTTCAGCTGACGAGAGGTATAGGCCACAACTCTCTTCTCTTGCATTAACACAGCACCGAGACCTTGAAGAGAAGCATCACAGAAAACTTCGAATGGCTTGGATTCATCAGGAGGAGTCAAGACAGGAGCTGTGACTAGCTTCTCTTTGAGAGTATTGAAAGCAACGTCACACTCAGGAGTCCAGACATACTTCACATGCTTCTGGAGGAGGTTGGAAAGAGGCTTTGCAATCTTAGAGAAGTTCTCAACGAATCTTCGGCAATAGCTTGCAAGACCAAGAAAATCATGGAGCTGCTTGACATTCGAGGAGGTTCCCAATTCACAACTGCAGACACCTTCTCGGGATTAACAGCGATGCCCTTGGCGGAGATGATGTGACCAAGGTAAAGCACTTCATCAAGCCAAAATTCACATTTGGAAAACTTCGCATAGAATTGATGCTCTCTGAGCTTGTCGAGCACCAATTGCAAATGTTTGGCATGATCCTTCTTATTCTTGGAGAAGACCAAAATATCATCAAGATAGACCAAGACGAATTCATTGGTGTAGGGGTTGAAGATGAAGTTCATCATTCGAGAGAATGTTGGAGGAGCATTGACAAGGCCGAAAGACATGACAGTATATTCATAAGAACCAAAGCTTGTTCTGAATGCTGTCTTGGGAATATCTTGTTCACGAATGCGAATTTGATGATAACCCATACGAAGGTCAAGCTTGGAGAACACTTTAGCACCTTTGAGTTTCTCGAAAAGCTCATTGATGTTGGGAAGTGGATAATTGTTCTTGATAGTCTTCTTATTCAATGGACGGTAATCAACACAAAGTCGGTCCGTGCCATCCTTCTTCTGGACAAAAAGAACACCACAACCCCAAGGAGACGAACTCGGTCTGATCAAACCCAGACGCTCTTGTTCATCGAGCTGCTTCTTCAATTCCTTTAGCTCATTAGGTCCAAGCTTGTATGGACGCTTGCAAACGGGTTCAGTGCCAGGCTCAAGATCGATAACGAACTCAACAGCGGTGAGGAGGCATTCTGGAAGCTCTTCCGAAAGACATCTTGATACTCACAAACGAATCGAATCGAGAGATAGCATTCAATTCGCCCTTCTCATTGAGAGAAAACAACCGAATGGTTTCATCACGAGCGGCATAGATGATCACATCATTAGAAGAGTGAGTCAATTGAATTTCCTGGCAGCACAATCAAGCTGAGCTTTGTCTGAGAAAGCCATCCATCCCAAGAATAAGATCAATATCCGAGTCACCAAGGACAATTGGTTTAGCCAAAATCTATAGTCGCCCATCTTGATACCGACATTCGTAACCAAAACTCGAGAAGTCATTTCCTAGCCGGAGAAACAATAGACAAAGGTCTCGGCAATACTTGAGTAACCAAATCATGCATAGCCACAAAAGGTCTTGAGATGAAAGAATGCGATGCACCAAATCAAATAAGACTTTTGCAGAATATCATTAATCGAGAGATTACCCATTATCACATCAAGAGATTCCTCCGCTTGAGCTGCATTCATCATGTTCACCTTTGCAGACTTGGGATTATGCTTGACCACCGCATTGCTGGAAGATCTCACAGAGGAGGAGGCGGAAGGCGCCTTTGGTTGAAGCATTTGTTCGCATAGTGACCTTTCTCCTGACACTTGTTGCAAGTCACCTCTGAGAGCGGACGGTGGTAAGGAGTATTTGACCTTGGAGCTTGAGAATTAGACTTGTTCTGATAGCCTGGGTTGGGTGGGTGGAAGATCCACGACCACCTGAGTTCTTCTGCTGATAAGGCTGACGGAACGGAGGAGGAGGAAGGTAGAACTTCTGCTGCTTAGCTGCCACTTGAGAGGAAGAAGAAGACTGAACTGCATCCCTGATTCTCTTCTTAGAAGCCTCACATTTGAGCTGGGCAGCTTCTTGCTTCATGCCATGTTGTAGAATTCATCATACTTTTCTCGCTCAAAAGCACGAGAGCTAATTGCAGATCTTCTCTGAGACCATCTCTGAATTGATAGATCATACTCTTTTCATCGGGACGTCTTGCTTAGCAAAGCGAGCGAAGTTTCGAACTGGATATTGTATTGATACACGACATGTTGCCTTGCTTGAGATTGCGGAACTCCTCACGCTTTCTCTCAACAACACTTTTCGAATGTGGTGAGCTTTGAAGTCTCGGCGAACTCATCCTAGGTAATGACACGACCTCCTCTGGAATCTTTGTATTATCGGTACCACTCAAGCAGCTTGGTCCTTGAGTTGAAACGAAGCAAACTTGACAAAGTCCTCGTGTCGACATTGCTACATTCAAAATGTTTGCAGATGTCCACAAGCCAATCGTCGGCGTCTGTGGCCTCGACACAGAAGCTGAAAGACTTCGGCTGATTAGCGAGGAACTGATTGAGGGTAGCAAAGTGCGGCTGGTTGTTGCCTTGTGCCTTGCCCTTGGGTACGCTCTTGCAAGAGTTGCAAAATTATCTGAGCATTGGCATTGGTGGCTGCCATGATAGCTTGTCAGGCCTCCGGAGGCGGAGGTGGAGGTGGAGGGTTCGACTGACTCCCATCATTGCGTTCCGGATTCAGACGCGTTGACGGAGCCATCCTGAAGAGGGTGACATCCGTTAGCACTTTGATAGACAGATAGAAAAGTTGAATCAACGGATAGAAATTGCAACATATAGTCTTCACAATAAACATTCAAACAAGGATGAATGAATGAATTCCAAAGTTAACATCACACGTCCATTAAGGTGAGAAGCCACTTGATTAAGGTTTGATGAAAAGAAAAAAAAATAACAAGGTACAACTGGAACAAATAAGTGGTAAGGATTACCCAATCGCAAACCAAATATCTGCGGGAAGAAATGCTAAGAGCTACTTGAATCCCACCTATAAACTCCCGAAACTTTCTCGTTATGCAATCTGGTGTTGGGGATACAGGGGACACAAAATATATCACCCAAACTAACAATACCTAGATCCAGCTGTATCCATCCGTCAACACATAACCAAGAAACCTTCGGAAATCGTGTACCTCGACCTTCGAAAAGCATCCTTTATACGAGTCATGTCAATACTCCCGAGCTCGCCCGATCTTCGGGTTATCGGGTTATCTCACCAACAACTGCATAAAAGAGATTTTCGATGTCGGCAAATCTCGTGTATTCTAGAACTGCAACAATAAAATTGTGACGACAACACCTGGAGCTCAACTCCCGGGACACTGCCACAACCCCTAAATGTCAGAGGCACCAAGAACAATGTTCTCGCCACAAAACCATCGAACGATTCCAAGATACCCGCGTGATCCTAAATTTTTTTAGTGAAATTTGAGGAGAGGAGAGTCAAAACTTCTACGTCGGAGACCTCACCAGAGCGATTTAAGGACTGGGGAGTAAAAAGAATCCTACTCTCGATATATATAATCCTAAGACCCAAAACATTTTTTTTCTAGACTCAACAACGCCAAAGAAACAATCAGCGAGGGCTCCTAAGTCGGGATGGCTCGATTACCAACTTGTAACGCCCTCGATGCGGCTATATCTCCCACGTGTCGAAGCACGACTTAGAGGCATAACCGCATTGAAAGCAATGTCGCAAGTGAGGTAATCTTCACACAACCCATGTAATACATAAGGGAAAGAGATACATAGTTGGCTTACAGTGGCCACTTCACACAATACATAAATAAACATCCATCATCCAGATTACACTCAAGGTCCGACTATGGAACCAAAATAAAAGAAGACTACCCCAAATGCTACACAGATCCCCGATCGTCCCAACTGGGCTCCACTACTGATCATCAGGAAAAGACACATAGTAACGACCACGTTCCTCGTTGAACTCCCACTTGAGCTCGGTTGCGACACCTGCACCGCATCGCTTGCACCGCAACTGTTTTGGTAGAATCTGTGAGTCACGGGGACTCAGCAATCTCACACCCGCGAGATCAAGACTATTTAAGCTTATAGGAAGGACAGAGTTGTGAGGTGGAGCTGCAGCAAGCGACTAGCATATATGGTGGCTACATTCGCAAAAGAGAGCGAGAAGAGAAGCAAAGCACGGTCGTGAAGCTAGTAGCGATCAAGAAGTGATCCTGAACTACTTACGCCAAGCATAACTCCAACATCAGTGTTCACTTCCGGACTCACGAGAAGAGACTATCACGGTTACACACGCCGTTGATGTGTTTTAATTAAGGTCAACTTCGGGTTTTCTACAACCGGACATTAACAAATTCTCATCTGCCTCATAACCGCGGGCACAGCTTTCGAAAGATAATACCCTGCAGGGGTGTCCCAACTTAGCCCATTATAAGCTCTCACGGTCAACGAAGGATATTCCTTGTACCGGAAGACCCGATCGCCTCGTAATCCCGGACTACAAGACATTTCGACAGCAATAAAATAAGACCAGCAAAGCCGCCTGATTGTGCCGACAAATCCCGATAGGAGCTGCACATATCTCGTTCTCGTGGCACATCCGGATGAGCAGTCCGTATAACTAAAACCAGACCTCAAGTTTCCTTGAGGCGCGCTGCAGTGTCGGTGTCAAACCGGCGGATCTCGGTAGGGGGTCCCAAACTGTGCGCCTAGGCGGATGGTAACAGGAGACAAGGGACACGATGTTTACCTGTGTTCGGGCCCTCTTGATGGAGGTAAAACCCACGCCCCGCTTGATTGATATTGATATTGTGGATGTTTACTAGAGTGGATCTACCACGAGATCAAGGAGGCTAAACCCTAGAAGCTAGCCTATGGTATGATTGTAAGGGTTGTTGTGATTGTAGTCCTACGGACTAAAGCCATCCGGTTTATATAGACATCGGAGAGGGCTAGGGTTACATAGAGTCGGTTACAATGGTAGGAGATCTACATATCCGTATCGCCAAGCTTGCCTTCCACGCCAAGGAAAGTCCCATCCGGACACGGGGTGAAGTCTTCAATTTTGTATCTTCATAGTCTTGGAGTCCGGTTGATGATGATAGTCCGCAGATGATAGTCCGCCGATGATGGTAGTCCGCAATCCGAACACCCCTAATCCGGGACTCCTTAGTAGCCCCTGAACCGGGCTTCAATGACGATAAGTCCGCGTATATTGCTTGGCATTGCAAGGCGGGTTCCTCCTCCAAATGATACAAGATTGTGAACACCAGGATAGTGTCCGGCTCTGCAAAATAAATTCCACATTCCACCGTAGAGAGAATAATAATATATACACAAGTTCAATCTGCTGACATTTTCCGTGGCGGGACGTCACACCACTACCAAGCCATTACTCAATTGTTTTTACTTTACCACCTCAACGCATTTAGCGGCGGTTTCCTTGGCACGCCTTGTTGAAGCAGAGATCGTGTTTCCCCATAATCCAGGATTCTCATTAATACGGGCGGTAACCCAACCGTCATTGATGGTGACGCTTGGGAGATAAGCGAGTTTTACCAGGCCGGTGGGGACGCAGAAGACTTCGCCTACCATATAAGGGATAAGGATTCACCTTCTCACCTATGCCTTCTTCCTCCTTTGCTTATCCATCTCCACAAGACTCGAGCTCCAGCGCCCAAGTTCGCAAGATCTCGTCTCAACCTTCTCCGACCATGTCCGGAGCGGGAGGTAAATGGTTGGCCTCCACCGCTAAGGAGGAGCAATCGCAAACTGCGCGGGCGCGGATATCTTTCCGCGACATCACAGACCGGCTGCCCGACGAGGGGCAGCTTATCCCCATCCCCAGGCCCCATGAGAGGGTCGTCTTTCTTCCCCACTTCCTCCGCGGACTGGGCTTTCCACTACATCCCTTTGTCCGGGGGCTCATGTTCTACTACAGCCTGGATTTCCATGATCTGGCGCCGAACTTCATCCTCAACATCTCGGTGTTTATCTCGTGTGCGAGGCCTTCCTCTGCATCCAGCCCCACTTCGGCTTGTGGCTCAAGACCTTCAATGTCAAGCCGAAGGTAGTGAAGGGCACTCAAGCGGAGTGCGGAGGCGCCATGTTGGGCAAGATGCCCAACGTCCTTGGTTCGAAGGGGCCTTCGTGGAATCCGTCAAGGGGTGGCAATCGGGGTGGTTCTATATCACCGAGCCGCGTGACCCTAAATGGGCGGCGGCCCCCGAGTTTAGATCTGGTATCCCCACGCAGCTCACCTCCTGGAAAGAGAAGGGCTTGCTGTGGGGCAGTTTGAAGGAGCTGACGGGACTCCAAACCTGTATCAAGAAGCTGGTGAAGAAGCTCAGGCTGGTTAACGTGGTCCAAGTCATGCTCGTCCGCCGGATTCTCCCATGCCAAGAGCGGGCATTCAATCTATGGGAGTTCGATCCGGAACAGCACCAGGCGCTGAACAAGCTCTTCGACCACGCACGTCTGAAGGTGCCTCGAAGGTGCTGTTCAAGGGCGCGGTTTCCGCATCCGCGATCAAGATCGCGGATTTCGCCGCAGCGCCAGCCGACGAGGTAAGTGATTCTACCCTTTACGGACACTCGTTTTCCATAGTTTGACTCTATGCGGTGTTAATTTCCCTTTTCCTTTGACAGACTGGATGAAGAAGGCGGAGCAGATTACCTGTCCGGCCCCTATGCCGAAAATCCAGAGACGCCGCGTCTAGCGAGGCTGCTAGTTCCGCACCGCACGTGGTGCCGGAGAAGAAGGCCAAGAAGGAGGCCACGGTGCTCGAAAGAGTGCCCGCTTTCAGTGTCCGACGACTCGGGGCTGACTCCTCCCGAAAATGAGGAGGAGGAAGAGGACTCTCCCAGAGGAGGAGAGAGGAAGAGGAAGGCTTCCCCAACCGGGAGGCCGAGGGTCCAACAGGGAAGGACTATTCCCGGACAGCTCTGCCAACATCAACGCTGGCAGGAAGAATGGCCTTCAAGGGCCAGCCTCCGCGAGATCGTAAGTATCCGGATTCCTGAATGATTTATAATTTCTTTTCTCGCCACATAGTGTCATTCTAATGCCGCATGCTGCCTGTAGTCCAGCCAGTGATGATCTCCCCGCTTCATCGAAGCGGGTCGCTGGCTTCGCCGGATGTAGACTCCATCCCGACCGCCCACCTTTGCGACGCCGAGGACGCCGAGGTGGGATCCCGAAGGGACCCATCGGGGAGGCTCGAGGCGCCACAAGGCGCCCTCCCGACTTTGCGCCGACTCCACAACAGTAACCCGCAGTGGTTCCGGAGTTCGCCGGCGCGCCCTTCAACGAAGGGCAAGACCGTGGACGCCGGCGGCTTCCATCCAACCGGGCGCCGGGTAATTTGTTGAGGCGCTGCAGAGTGCTTCCATCGAGAAGAACACCGCACTATTATGAGTGCGGTGATTCGAAAGGTGCAGCTCGCCAAAGGCGGGCTGACCGGCTCGCAATAGCCTTCTATCGCTTTGAGGTAAGAAGTTAAAATATGCAATGTAATACCGCATAGACAGAGCCCCGATGCTCGGTTCGGTGTTCGGAAAGAAAAGCCGGACCGAGGATCTGAAACAAGATATACGCAGGGTTGCTAAAAAAATATGTCAATATGGGTTGCGAGGCTGCTTGCTGACCTCTCACCACCTTGATCGCGGAGGTCGGTGCGTTGAAGCAGGAGCTCGAGCGGTCCGGCAAGAGCTCGGCCGCCGCCAGAAGCAGCTCCAAGACAAAGAAGGTGAGTAACACCACTTTGAATTTGTACCTTATGTAAAAGGATTTAGGTTGCGACAAAAAATAACAAGGATAACATGGGTACTGCAGGGCCACGAACGAGGTGGCGGCCCCGAAGGAGGCCATGTCCGCGACCGAACGCAATGCGGCCACGGAACGGGGGAGGAGAAAAGCAGGAGGCGCGGGTGGCGGTGGTTCAGCAAGAGCCCGTGCTCTCATGGAAAAGCATGAGAGTTTTGAGCGTGACTCAAAGACTCGAGAGTCCGAGCTTGCCTCGCCTCGAAAGTGCCAAACCGCCAAGGCCGAGCCCCATAAGTCCCTTCAGAGGTTGAATTGATGAAGAAGATAGCGCGGTAAGGCATTTTTCATGCAAAGCAAGCATGTGAATGTAAATTACGTGTTACTTACCCGGATTCGAGCTCTCGTAGGCGTTTGCAGATCTGCCTCAGGCGTGTCCGATGTCAGCGCATTCTACCGAGCCGAGGAGGGAGCTCAATGGAGAAGGTCTTCGGTCTCAAGATGTTTGAGGCCGCCATCCGGTGTTTCTAGCGACCAGCTGAAGTAGCTGGTCGAACTTCACAAGGTGGCCAAGCAGGCCATGAAGGGCCTCATATTCCGGCCGTGGCTCGAGAGGCCATGCCTGGAGCTACTTCGCCTCGTCGGCGACGGCTGGTGGATGCGTGCCCACAGGTGGAGGTTATCAAGCGCTCCTCCTGTATTGAAGGTGCTCGTCGGGCCCTTGCCCGCGCAAAGGTGCATTGGGGCAAGCTGGATGCGGAGAAGCTAATCACTGACGCGCCACCAGCGGGCAAGGAGCATCATACGCCCGAAATTTACTATAAGGCTGTCCTGAAGGGTGCCCGCAAGATTGTGGATGAGTGCCCCAGGGATGTAATGCTTGAGTGAATTCTCCATGTGTTATCCTGTGCGCTGAAAACTTTGTTTATATGCGCTAAGCAACGCTTGTTTAATTTAAAATATTACCTTCTGTGCGGCCGTTTATTAAATCTGAGAGATGGCAAGTCGTCGGCTTCAGCCCCCATGCCACGAGTGCTAGGGTGTTCGGATAAACTTGAGCACTCTTGTTCCCATTTTTGGGTCCATCTAGGGAGGCGCCAACACAACGAACAAGGCAACCAGACTTATAGTGCTTGAACACTCTCACTTAGCCATAGAGTTCTATAATTTTAAATTTCGTGAAGCCCCTAGTATTCGAAGACCAATTGGGGCGCTATCCACGCCTTCATCGGACATAATCCGAACTTCGCTCAAGCGGCGTGAGGTCTTTAAGGACCCGAAGGACCTCTCGAACAGCGACCAGTCTCGCGCCTTATCATGCCGGTCAGTTTTAGCTTTCCATCGAGGCGTTAACCTGGCTCAACCGGGCGCAATCGCAATGGTTCTCCCAAGCTACTTTAGTCGATAGAACGGAACGTAAGGTGCCAAACATGGTAGCCGGGCAAACCCAACTATTGACCCAAGACATGATTCGGAGTTGATTAATATAATGCTATAAGTTCGGGGTGCCGCACTTGTGAAAGTGTGCGGACTTTATCACACCATAAAGCGGAGGACATAAGCCCCTGGTGTATTTGGTCGTACTAAGATGCACGGGTGCAACATGTTGTAAATGAACATATATATATATATATATATATATATATATATATATATATATATATATATATATATATATATATATATATATATATATATATATATAATGCAATTATAGGCAAAAGTGATGCATTTTATTCGAGAAGATATGCTATCGGTGCGAATGATACAAATAGTGCGGAAAGCAAGGATTGGGCGAATTAAAGGCGCTCTCTCCGTGGGTAGGCCGCGAATGTTGTATTTAACAAATTTAATGCTCGTGATGGAGACCACCCGAGTGTTCGCCGCGCCTTTGTCCTTCCCTCGTTGTTGCATCATGAGTTCGGCAGTTCACCACGGACTGAGTTCTGTATAAAAAAGAGAAAATAAAAGAAAAAGAGCGACACTTGGGAGCCCTGGTGTGGTCGAACCGCACTGGTCTGTTGTGGTTGTGCCCTTCCCCATGCCCATGGTATCTCCAGGCGTAATTATGTACGTGGAGAGTTTGTCTTACAATTTTGCGAGGGCTGGGGTTAGGGCCGCATTGCTACGCGATGCCGGAACGTGCTGTGGTCTTGGTTGATTTTGCTCCGGCGCGCGTTTAGTCGTGTCCGGTCGCTTAACGGCCGGACTCGATAATTGCCTTTAAAAGGCTGCTCAGATTTCGCCGCGAGAGCCGCTGTATGTTCCTCCGCTCGAGGAGCGTTCCGTGTTTCCATTGACCGTGATGAATCCACGAGGGCCTGGCATCTTGAGCTTAAGGTATGCATAATGCGGCACCGCGCTGAATTTTGCAAACGCGTTCGTCCGAAAGCAGAGCGTGATAGCCGCCGCGAACGGGACTATGTCAAGATTAACTCCTCGCTCGAAATTATCCGGGATCCAAGACCACTTCCAGTAATCGAGCTCGCATAATTGGCCTCGACCCTGGTATGACGCCTTTGAAGGTCGCTGTTGTAGGTTTAATCCTTCAAGGTTCTATGCCCATCTTGCGACCGTATCCCGATAAAGCAGGTTCAGGCTCGCCGCCGTCCATCGTAACTCTCGTGAGGTGAAATCCATCAACGATTGGGTCTAAAACCAATGCGCGAATCCGCCATTGCGGATATCGGTCGGATGGTCTCTTCGATCGAAAGTGATCGGGCAAGAGGACCATGGGTTGAATTTTGGGGCGATCGCTCCATCGCAGATATCGCCCCTTAGTGCACGCTCGCTCCCTCTTGGGAATATGCGTTATGTATATCATGTTTACCGTCCAACTTGAGGGGGAATCCTTTGTCCTCTGTTGTTCGGTGGCCGGGTCTCTTCCTCGTCATCGCTGTAGCCCCTTGTCACTGTTTTCGCGATTAATTTGCTCTGCTCGCTTGAATACCCAACAATCTCTGTTGGTATGGTTAGCTGGCTTTTGGGGTTCCATGTATTTGACAAGAGCGGTCGAGTATTCGGTCCAAATTGGCCGGGCCCGGAGTGGTTCTTTTGAATGGCTTCTTCCGCTGACCGGTTTGAGCCTCGAATCCGCGTTGACTGCCAGATCCTCATTGCTGCCGCCGTTAATGCAGCGCTTGTTTTGTTTCGATGCAACCTGCCATTGCGGTCCTTGGTATCCGGACTGCCGGTGTTTTTGCTGAGGTTGTTATCGCGAAGCGAGCCAGTTATCCTCTCCCGCACGTAAGCGGGTCATGAGGGATGTGAGGGCTGCCATGGATTTCGCTTCTCCGCCCTAGGTGCCGGGCCAGCCACTCGTCATGATGTAATGTTTGAAGGCAGCGAGTGCCTCTGCATCCGGACAGTCGACGATTTGATTTTTCTTTGTGAAGAACCGTGTCCAGAATTGCCTGGCCGATTCGTCTGGCTGCTGGATTATGTGGCTTAGGTTATCTGCGTCCGGTGGTCGCACATACGTGCCCTAGAAGTTGTCGAGGAATGCGGCTTCTAGGTCTTCCCAGCATCCAATTGACTCTGCGGGCAGGCTGTTAAGCCAATGCCGAGCTGGTCCTTTAAGCTTGAGCGGGAGATATTTGATGGCTTGAAGATTGCCGCCATGGGCCATATGTATATGGAGGAGATAATCTCAATCCGGACCGCTGGGTCTGTTGTGCCATCGTGAGGATTCGATATTAACGGGTTTGAACCCTTCAGGATTTGATGATCCATTACTTTGTCGCGAAGCATAGTGGGTGTCGGCGCCTCAGATTGAGCAATATCGCGACGTAGCTCGAGAGAGCGTTGTTCATCGTGTTCGCCCGGTCGAGAGTAGTTGTATCCGGTGCGACGGTATTCGCCGTGGGTCGTGGGCGCCCACGTGATCCATAGATAGATCTGGATTGTCTTGCCTTGTCCTCCAATATATCTCGCAAGTCGGGCGCGCTCCCCGTGGCTTCCTGCTTTTAGAGCGATGCCGGGTATGGTTTTGTGGAGGGCTTGCACGCCTCTATCGCGCCACGAGGTGGTCGGTCTGCCGTAGACAGCGCTGGTGATGCTGCCTCCTCTAATCGGGGAGCAACTTGCGCTTTGGGTAACTTTTGGAGGCGCTCGAGTTCATACTCTTCGCCGCGAGGACCTCGGTCCATCCGTCGGCCAAGAGGTCTTGATCAGCCGAAGCTGTTGTTGCTTTTTATTTAGGCTGTTTGCCGTGGCCATTAGCCTGCGCCTCGAAACGCTCTTGTTCGACGGGATCCTCGAGCACGACGAATTGGGTCGTCGCCTAGGCTTGCCTCGTCTCCGGAAGGAGGTAAATAATTGTCATCCTCGACCTCTTCGCTCGCCGCCTCTCCCGAGGGCTTGCTTCTGCCCCTCCTGCGCTGGATCATGCCGGAGGGAGTTGTCTTCGCACTTTCTCGGGTGTTATTATCTCTGTGCGGAATCTCCATTCTTGCCGTGGCGGGATTTAGAGTGGCGCCACGACGCGTCGGCGCTTGGGCTGTTTCTTTAAGGAATCGGCCTCGCCGCTTCTTCGCCGTCTCCATCTTTTGGGGTGTCCACCATGTATATGTCGATGACGAGGTGGTTTTCCAGTGTCCCGTTGGCACTGGTTCTTGGTAGTCTCCGCATCGCCGCCCATACCGCCGATGTCTTCGGTCGTCGTAAAATCGTCGCTTGCTAAATCGCCGACGGTGGCTACGAAGTGGGTGGTGGTGGGATCTGAATTTCTTCGTCGTCCGCGTCCCACCCGTCCTGGCCGTAGTTCGGCCAGGGCTCTCCGGATAGGGAGAGATGCTTTAGTGAATTTATGATATTGGCGAAGGGCGAGTGCTGAAAGATGTCCGCGGCGGTGAATTCCATGATCGGCGCCCAATCGGATTCGACAGGGAAGGGCGCAGGAGGTCCGGAGTCGGGCAGAGAGTCCGGCGCCTCGGAGTCATGGGCTTTATGCGGGACAAGGTAAGTGTTCGGCTCCATCACCGTGGGAGTTGCAGCTCTCGAGGCGGTGTCCAGCCATCCGTCCTCGATCCGAGCGATCGGCTCCGGACTATGAGTCGGAGCGGATTCGTGGGCGGCCTCAAAGGTGTTGTCCGCGCGAGTTAGGTCATGCCCATCGAGACAGCGGCACACTTGGCTGTGGCTCAGATCCATCGAAGATCAAGTCCCGCGGATGTCGGCCGTGAAGTTTAGGCTTCAAACCTGACTGACGGCCAGGGCGAAGCTTCGATCTGCTCCAGATGGCCAAGGAGTTGGCCCGGCGCGAAGCCACCGATCACGAAGATCTGTCCGGGAGAAAGGTCTCACCCAGACTGCGCCGTTGTTGATTGAAGAGGCCATCAAGCCTATCGGTGACAACACGGAGGAACTCTCAATGAAAGCACCAACGTCGGTGTCAAACCGCGGATCTCGGTAGGGGGTCCCGAATCATGCGCCTAGGCGGATGGTAACAGGAGACAAGGGACACGATGTTTACCTGTGTTCGGGCCCTCTTGATGGAGGTAAAACCCTACGCCCTGCTTGATTGATATTGATATTGTGGATGTTTACAAGAGTGGATCTACCACGAGATCAAGGAGGCTAAACCCTAGAAGCTAGCCTATGGTATGATTGTAAGGGTTGTTGTGATTGTAGTCCCACAGACTAAAGCCATCCGGTTTATATAGACACCGAGAGGGCTAGGGTTACATAGAGTCGGTTACAATGGGAGGAGATCTACATATCCAGATCGCCAAGCTTGCCTTCCACGCCAAGGAAAGTCCCATCCGGACACGGGTGAAGTCTTCAATCTTGTATCTTCATAGTCTTGGAGTCCGTTGATGATGATAGTCCGCCGATGATGGAGCACCGGTCCAGGGGGTTGAATAAAGATGACCCTCGGGCTCATGAAAACCCGGGGAAAAAGGCTTAGGTGGCAAATGGTAAAACCAATGTTGGGCCTTCTTTGGAGGAGTCTTATTCAAAGCGAACTGTCAAGGGGGTCCCATAAATCACCCAACCGTGTAAGGAACGCGAAATCAAGGAACATAACACCGGTATGACGGAAACTAGGGCGTCAAGAGTGGAACAAAACACCAGGCATAAGGCCGAGTCTTCCACCCTTTACCAAGTATATAGATGCATTAATTAAACATTAGATATTGTGATATCCCAACAAGTAAACATGTTCCAACAAGGAACAACATCTCCATGTTCCAACAAGGAACAAACTTCACCTTCACCTGCAACTAGCAACGCTATAAGAGGGGCTGAGCAAAGCGGTAACATAGCCAATCAACGGTTTGCTAGGAAAGGATGGTTAGAGGTTTGACATGGCAATATGGGTGGCATGATATAGCAAGTGATAGGCATCGTAGCATAGGCATAGCAAAAGAGCGAGCATCTAGCAAGCAAAGATAGAAGTGATTTCGAGGGTATGGTCATCTTGCCTGCAAAGTTCTCAGAGTTGTCGAAAGCTTGATCCTCGTAAGCGTTCTTAACAGGTTCCTCGTTCACGTACTCGTCTCCCGGCTCTACCCAAAGCAAGAACACAAACAAAGGAACCACAATAAATCACGGTGCAATGCACAAGCAACATGATGCAAAACATGGCATGATATGCGAGATGTGAGATGCAATGCATATGTGTGCTCCGGAAGGAAAATGAGGAACCAGGCATCAACTTGGCAAACCAAGTATGCCGCTGGAAAGGTGAGATGATTTCGGTTGAAATCGATATAAAGATCACCGGAATCGGATGCACGGTTTGCAAATGACAAGCAAAACAAGAATGACACAAATCTGCCATTAACAGCATGATACCACATAGCAAGCAACAAGAAATTAAGCCACTGCACCCAAACGTACCAGAAAAGCATATGGCAGTGATCTACTCAAGATGCTTGACAAAAGATGAACACTGAGCTATGGCAAAATCACATCATAACAGGTCCAAACAAGCATGGCAAAAGTGCAAAACATATCAGCTTCACAGACTTAGTGAAAATACTGAACATGGCAGAATCAGCATCAGGAAGCAATGTTCAGAGCAAGCAAATAGCATGCTACATGAACTTATAATAGCAAAAAAGGCATGGCATGAATCTACTCAAATCATAGAACAAAAGTCTCTTACTTACCATAAGCCAAAAAGGATCAGAAGATATGATAGCACCCATATCAAAATAGCAAGTTTCGTTAACAGATTCAGCAACAGGGCATGACAAAAATAGATAACAAGTAGGCATGTTTAAGAGCTCGATGCACTCACTACAGAGCATTACATGATAAACTAAGCATACATACATCAAGAAGACATGGCATAGAAGATATCTATGGCAATAACAACATCATAGCATACACTGATCAACTACAACAACCTTGGCAAAATTGAATAACAAGTGAACAATCTGCCAGGAAACATTTTATAGCAAAAGTAGAGCTCGATTTACTCAAGCTATGGCACTCCATAATTGCAAAAAAGGGCATGGATGGATATAGCATAACCATA
The DNA here is from genome assembly GCA_021605205.1 of Aegilops longissima. Lineage (NCBI taxonomy): Eukaryota > Viridiplantae > Streptophyta > Magnoliopsida > Poales > Poaceae > Aegilops > Aegilops longissima. The sequence goes on along the minus strand of CM038681.1, from coordinate 535,488,896 downwards.
TGTTCAAAACATCCTTACTGAAGTATCTCAAAATATGCATGGATCTCTCGGTAACATCAAGTTAACATGGCATAAAAATATCAGCAAAACAGGGGCTGAAATCAGCAACATCATGAAGCCTAGTTTGCATGCTTGTGCTAGTCACCACAGAGATCACAAAAATACATGGCATACACCCCTGCAAAGATGGCATGACATATTACAAAAGACATGTAGGACACAAGATTATAGGATGCACACATCAATCATGGAAAAAATGACAAAAGTGCATGTTCTGTTAAGAATCTGGAACTAACATCACATAGCCCTCTTCTACCAGAATTTCGGGCATCAAGATGAGCTCAAATAAAAATGATGCAATGGAAAGAAATGATCTACTCTTCGAGGCGAACATTTAGGTATGCTACACGCCCCAAACAGAGCCACGAGTGCGAAGTTATGGCATGATAAAAATGCAACAAAATTATCACAGAAATATGACTTAGAGGAAATCGGGGGAGGGGAAAGTCAACCCTGGGCTGGATCTAGATCGGATCCGCGCGAACCGAGGCGAGGCCGGCTCGCCGGAGATGGAGGAAGGGCGGCCGGAGGGGACGAGGGTCGGGGCGGCGACCGGCGCGGGCGAGGCGGCGGCGGGCGCCGCTGCTGGGGCCGAGGCGGCGGTGGCCGGGCGACGGCGGGCCGAGGGCGGCGCGCGGCGGAGGCCGCATGGGCGGGCGGCGGCGGCGGCATGGGTCGCCTGGAGCGCTGGGCACGGCGGCGGGCGCGGCTCGCGCCGCGCTGGGCCGGGAGGGCTCAGCTGGCCAAGCGCGGCGGCGGTGGCGGCGCCCGCCCGCCGACGGGCGTTCTTGGCCACGGGCGGCGGCGGGCGGACACGTCCGGCCGTCCGGATTTCGTCCCACGTGCCAAGGGAGCGGGAGGCTAGGGTTTCATCCTAATTTCGGGGAGGCTATATTTATAGGTAGAAGGAGCTAGGAAGCTCCAAATGAGGTGTAGTTTTCGCCCACATGATCGTGATCCGACGACGGAGAGCATGGAAGTGACTTAGATGGGTTATTGGACTATTTTTAAGGGGTGTTGGGCTGCAACTTAAAAGAGGCCTTTGCGAGAGTGCGGTTAACCGTTGGAGTACCAAACGAGCTCCAAATGACCCGAAACTTGACAGGTGGTCTACCGGTGGTGTACCAAGGCCACTTGACAAACCTCGGTCCATTCCGAGAACGTTTAGTAATCGCTCACGGAAAAACGTAAAAGGGGACGCCGGGGAACATAGGAGTGCCGGATTGCAAAACGGACAACGGGGAAAATGCTCGGATGCATGAGACGAACACGTATGCAAATGAGATGCACATGATGACATGATATGAAATGCATGACATGGACAAAATGCAAAACGAAAGACAAAACCCAACCGCGGAGGGAATATCATAACACAATGCCGAAAATGGCAAGAGTTGGAGTTACAAATATGGAAAGTTACATCCGGGGTGTTACAAGGGCACCCCAAGAGCGGGAAAATAATCTGAAGGCTAGAAACAACTAGGAGAGCCGGTTTACGGCGACTCCCTCGTGATGATAATGAGACCTAGCCACAAACAGCATGTAGGGTTATTACCGGATAATGTTTCCCCGGGCCCGAAGTTGTCTAAATCCTTGTCTTGTGTGTTGATCCGCCTCGCGTCTCTTGATTCCGACCAACCCCTTCAAGCTACCGCATAGATGCGTTGGCCTCACGACTAAGTCCTCACATTAGGACATCTACCGTGACAATTCCACGACAGCTGGCGCCTACCGTGGGGCTCGCACACAGTGGTGTTGAGTTTTTGGAGGGATCTTCCCTAAGGTGTCGGGAAGCTCGCGATTTGTCAGATGTAGAAGAGCTGGCAAAATTCATTGTTTGTGATCGAAATTGTGATTAGCTTTGGAGCTGATAGTACAAGGATCAAAAGAAATTAAGGTGGCATGGAATACGGCGCCGCCGCTGCCACAGGTCGAAGACATGCACTAGACCAATTGGTGCAAGGATAATATCAGGCAGGCCGACAAGAAGAAATTTCGCAGCATAGTGCATGTTTGGCGAGCAGTCAAATTACTGAGTCAAGGTCACCGAGTAAAGGTTGCCAAAAAAATTCCGCTGCAGTATCAACTTGTACGGCGGTCGTATCCGTATGCTACTGCATCTCCCAAGTCCCGAGGCTGCGAGAGGCTCGATAGGCCAAGGTACCACGTTTGTGTTGTTTCTCTCCACGTCATTTAGTAATCGATAGCAAAAGCAGAGAGCCACGGCAGGCAGTGCCTTCTGCATGCAAGGACGGAAGTTCATACATTGTTTAAAAAAGAGAGAGGGGTTATCCAGGGGCCACGACCCGGAAACGAAGAGGGCAGCGACCTGGACTCCTCAACAGTCTGTGCCTCGCCTCTGCCCAGGATTCGAGCTGTTTGTTGTTTCTGTCCGGAGCCGCCGACGCGCCTCTACCGCGTCGTCCGTCAACGAGCCGCCACTGGCGTGCCTCCGCCTTCGTGACCATGTTTATGTTGGAAATATGCCCTAGAGGCAATAATAAATTAGTTATTATTATATTTCCTTGTTCATGATAATCGTTTATTATTCATGCTATAATTGTATTGATAGGAAACTCAGATACATGTGTGGGTACATAGACAACACCATGTCCCTAGTAAGCCTCTAGTTGACTAGCTCGTTAATCAATAGATGGTTGCGGTTTCCTGACCATGGACATTGGATGTCATTGATAACGAGATCACATCATTAGGAGAATGATGTGATGGACAAGACCCAATCCTAAGCCTAGCACAGATCGTAGTTCGTATGCTAAAGCTTTTCTAATGTCAAGTATCATTTCCTTAGACCATGAGATTTTGCAACTCCGGATACCGTAGGAATGCTTTGGGTGTACCAAACGTCACAACGTAATCGGGTGGCTATAAAGGTGCACTACAGTATCTCCGAAAGTGTCTTGGGTTGGAACGAATCGAGACTGGATTTGTCACTCCGTGTGAACGGAGAGGTATCTCTGGGCCCACTCGGTAGGACATCATCATAATGTGCACAATGTGACCAAGGGGTTGATCACGGATGATGTGTTATGGAACGAGTAAAGAGACTTGCCGGTAACGAGATTGAACAAGGTATCGGGATACCGACGATCGAATCTCGGCAAGTATAATACCGCTAGACAAAGGGAATTGTATACGGGATCGATTGAGTCCTTGACATCGTGGTTCATCCGATGAGATCATCGTGGAACATGTAGGAGCCAACATGGGTATCCAGATCCGCTGTTGGTTATTGACCGAGAACATCTCGGTCATGTCTCATGATGGTTCCCGAACCCGTAGGGTCTACACACTTAAGGTTCGATGACGCTAGGGTTATAAAGGAAGTTTTTATGTGGTTACTGAATGTTGTTCGGTGTCCCCGATGAGATCCCGGACGTCACGAGGAGTTCCGGAATGGTCCGGAGGTAAAGATTTATATATGGGAAGTCCTGTTTTGGTCACCGGAAAAGTTTCGGGGTTTATCGGTAACGCACCGGGACCACCGGGAGGGTCCCGGGGGTCCACCAAGTGGGGCCACATGCTCCGGAGGCTTGCATGGGCCAAGGGTGGTGAGGGACCAGCCCCTGAGTGGGCTGGTGCGCCTCCCACAAGGCCCAAGGAGCAGCAAAGGAGGAGAAGAGGAAACCCTAGGCTTAGATGGGCCCTAAGGCCCACCCTAGGGGCGCCCCCTCTCTCCCCCTCTTGGCCGCCTCCCCTTTCCCATCTAGGGCTGCCGCCCCCCTAGGGGTGGGAACACTAGAGGGGGCGCACCCTCCTCCCTCTCCCCTATATATAGTGAGGCCTGGGGCTGCCCATAACACGTGATCTGATCTCCACTCTTGGTGCAGCCCCTCCCTCTCCTCCTCCTCTCCCATGGTGCTTGGCGAAGCCTGCTGGATTGCCACGCCTCCTCCACCACCACCACGCCGTTGTGCTGCTGCTGGATGGAGTCTTCTCAACCTCTCCCTCTCTCCTTGCTGGATCAAGGCGTGGGAGACGCCACCGGGCTGTACGTGTGTTGAACGCGGAGGTGCCGTCCGCTCGCACTAGGATCTCCGGTGATTTGGATCACGACGAGTAACGACTCCTTCAACCCCGTTCTCATGAACGCTTCCGCTTAACGATCTACAAGGGTATGTAGATGCACTCTCCTTCCCTCGTTGCTGGTTTCTCCATAGATAGATCTTGGTGACACGTGGGAAAATTTTGAATTTCTGCTATGTTCCCCAACAAAGGCATCATGAGCTAGGTCTATTATGTAGATTCTTTGCACGAGTAGAACACAAAGTAGTTGTGGGCGTTGATGATGTTCAATATGCTTACCGTTACTAGTCCAATCTTGTTTCGACGGTATTGTGGGATGAAGCGGCCCGGACCGACCTTACACCTACTCTTACGTGAGACAGGTTCCACCGATTGACATGCACTTGGTGCATAAGGTGGCTAGCGGTGCCGCCTCCCACTTTAGTTGGAACGGATTCGATGAAAAGGGTCCTTATGAAGGGTAAATAGCAATTGGCATATCACGTTGTGGTTTTATGTAGGTAAGAAACGTTCTTGCTAGAAACCCATAGCAGCCACGTAAAACATGCAAACAACAATTAGAGGACGCCTAACTTGTTTTTGCAGGGTATGCTATGTGATGTGATATGGCCAAGAAGAATGTGATGAATGATATGTGATGTATGAGATTGATCATGTTCTTGTAATAGGATTCACGACTTGCATGTCGATGAGTATGACAACCGGCAGGAGCCATAGGAGTTGTCTTTATTTATTGTATGACCTGCGTGTCATTAAACAACGCCATGTAATTACTTTACTTTATTGCTAACCGGTAGCCATAGTAGTAGAAGTAATAGTTGGCGAGACAACTTCATGAAGACACGATGATGGAGATCATGATGATGGAGATCATGGTGTCATGCGGTGACGATGATGATCATGGAGCCCCGAAGATGGAGATCAATGGAGCTATATGATATTGGCCATATCATGTCACTACTATATAATTGCATGTGATGTTTATTATGTTTATGCATCTTGTTTACTTAGAACGACGGTAGTAAATAAGATGATCCCTTACAACAATTTCAAGAAGTCCGTTGCTAAAGTTCGTCGCTTCTAAGCACCACGTGATGATCGGGTGTGATAGATTCTTACGTTCACATACAACGGGTGTTGACGAGCCTAGCATGTACAGACATTGCCTCGGAACACACGCAATACACTTAGGGTTAACTTGACGAGCCTAGCATGTACGACATGGCCTCGGAACACGAGACCGAAAGGTCGAGCATGAGTCGTATAGTAGATACGATCAACATGAAGATGTTCACCGATGATGACTAGTCCGTCTCACGTGATGATTGGACACGGCCTAGTTGACTCGGATCATGTAATCACTTAGATGACTAGAGGGATGTCTATCTGAGTGGGAGTTCATAAGATGAACTTAATTATCCTGAACATAGTCAAAAGACCTTTTGCAAATTATGTCGTAAGCTCGCGCTTTAGTTCCACTGTTTAGATATGTTCCTAGAGAAAATATAGTTGAAAGTTGAAAGTAGCAATTATGCAGACAGTAAAAAGCTTATGTCCTTAATGCACTGCTCAGTGTGCTGAACCCCAAACGTCGTTTGTGGATGTTGCGAACATCGGACATACACGTTTTGATAACTACGTGATAGTTCGGTTAAACGGTTTAGAGTTGAGGCACCAAAGACGTTTTGAAACGTCATGAACATATGAGATGTTTCGAGGGCTGAAATTGGGATTTCGGCTCGTGCCCACGCCAAGAGGTATAAGACCTCCGACGATTTTCTTAGCCTGCAAACTAAGGGAGAAAAGCTCAATCGTTGAGCTTGTGCTCAGATTGTCTGAGTGCAACAATCACTTGAATCGAGTGGGAGTTGATCTTCCAGATGAGATAGTGATGTTTCTCCAAAGTCATTGCCACCAAGCTACTAGAGCTTCATGATGAACTATAACATGTCAGGGATAGATATGATGATCCTTGAGGTATTCACGATGTTTGACACCGCGAAAGTAGAAATCAAGAAGGAGCATCAATTGTTGATGGTTGGTGAAACCACTAGTTTCAAGAAGGGCAAGGGCAAGAAGGGACACTTCATGAAACGACAAATCAGTTGCTGCTCCAGTGAAGAAACCCAAGGTTGAACCCAAACCCGAGACTAAGTGCTTCTGTAATAAGGGGAAACAGCCACTGGAGCAGAATTACCCTAGATACTTGGTAGATAAGAAGGCTGGCAAGGTCGATAGAAGTATATTGATATACATTATGTTATTGTGTACTTTACTAGTACTCCTAGTAGCACCAGGGTATTAGATACCGTTCGGTTGCTAAGTGTTAGTAACTCAAATAAAAGGCTACGGAATAAACGGAGACTAGCTAAAGGTGAGTGACGATATGTGTTGAAGTGTTTCCAAGTTTGATGTGATCAAACATCACACGCCCCCTCTACCATCAAGATTAGTATTAAACCATAATAATTATCATTTGGTGTTTGCGTTGAGCATAGACATGATTGGATTATGTCTATCATAATACGGTTATTCATTTAAGGAGAATAATGGTTACTCTATTTATTTGAATAATACCTTCAATGGTCTTGCACCTAAAAACAATGGTTTATTGAATCTCGATCGTAGTGATACACATTTCCATGCCAAAAGATATAAGATAGTAATGATAGTACCACTTACTTGTGGCAATCGCCATGTAAGTCATATTGGTATAAAACGCATGAAGAAGCTCCATGTTGATGGATCTTTGGACTCACTCGTTTTTGAAAAGTTTGAGACATGCAAACCATGTCTATTGGTGTATACGCATGAAGAAACTCCATGCAGATGGATCGTTTGGACTCACTTGATTTTGAATCACTTGAGATATGCAAATCATACCACATGGGCAAGATGACCGAAAAGCCTCGGTTTCAGTAAGATGGAACAAGATAGCAACTTGTTGGAAGTAACACATTTTGATGTGTGCAGTCCAATGAGTGCCGAGGCATGCAAATGAATATCGTTATGTTCTTACTTCACGATGATTCAAGTAGATGTTGAGTATATTTACTTGATGAAACACAAGTCTGAATTATTGAAAGGTTCAAGTAATTTCAGAGTGAAGTTGAAGATCTTCGTGACAAGAGGATAAAATGTCTATGATGTGATCATAGAGATGGATATCTGAGTTACGAGTTTGGTACACAATTAAGACATTGTGGAAATTGTTTCACAACTAATACCGCTGAACACCATAGTGTGATGGTGTGTCCGAACATCATAGATGCACCCTATTGGATATGGGGCATACAATGATGTCTCTTATCGAATTACCACTATCGTTCATGGGTTAGGCATTAGAGACAACCACACTCACTTTAATAGGGCACCACGTAATTCCGTTGAGACGACACCATTTGAACTATGGTTTGGAGAAACCTAAGTTGTCGTTTCTTAAAAGTTTGGGGCTGCGATGCTTATGTGAAAAAGTTTCAGGTTGATGAGCTCGAACCCAAAGCAGATAAAAATGCATCTTCATAGGACACCCAAAACAGTTGGGTATACCTCCTATCTCAGATCCGGAAGCAAAAGTAATTGTTTCTAGAAACGGGTCCTTTCTCGAGGAAAAGTCTCTCTTGAAAGAATTGAGTAGGAGGATGGTCGAGACTTAATGAGGTTATTGAACCATCACTTCAACCAGTGTGTAGCAGGGCATAGGAAGTTGTTCATGTGGCACCTACACCAATTGAAGTAGAAGCTTATGATAGTGATCATGAAGTTTCGGATCAAGTCACTACCGTACCTCATAGGGTGACAAGGATGCAAACTACTTCAGAGTGGTACGCAATCTTGTCTTAGAGGTCATGTTGCTAGACAATAATGAACCTACGAGCTATGGAGAAGCGATGGTGGGCCCAGATTCCGACGAATGGCTCGAGGCCATAAAATCCGAGAAAGGATCCATGACTTTGGTGGACTTGCCCGATGAGCGGCAAGACATTGAGATAAATGGATCTTTAAGAAGAAGACGGACGTGGACGGTAATGTCACCGTCTATGAAGCTCGACTTGTGGTGAAGAGTTTTTCACAAGTTCAAAGAGTTGCCTACGATGAGATTTTCTCATCCGTAGCGATGCTTAAGTCCGTCGGAACCATGTTAGCATTAGCTGCATTTATGAAATCTGGCAGATGGATGTCAAAACGAGTTTCCTTACCACTTCGTAAGGAAAGGTTGTATGTGATACAATCGAAAGTTTTGTCGATCCTAAGGATGCTAAAAGGTATGCTGGCTCCAGCGATCCTTTCTAAGGACTGGAGTAATCATCTCGGAGTTGGAATGTGCGCTTTGATGAGATGATCAAAGATTTTGGGTTTATACAAAGTTTATGAGAAACTTGTATTTCCAAAGAAGTGAGTGGGAGCACTATAAAATTTCTGATGAGTATATGTTGTTGACATATTGATGATCAGAAGTGATGTAGAATTTCTAGAAAGCATATAGGGTTGTTTTTCAATGGAAAACCTGGATTAGGCTACTTGAACAATAAGCATCAAGATCTATAAGGATAGATCAAAATGCTTAATAATACTTTCAAATGAGCACGTACCTTGACATGATCTTGGAAGTGTTCAAGATAGATCAGTCAAAGAAGGAGTTCTTGCCTGAGATGTAAGGTATGAAGTTAAGACTTAAAGCTCGACCATGGCGAGAAGAGAGAAAGGACGAAGGTCGCCCCTATGCCTTAGACGTAGGCTCTATAGTATGCTATGCTATGTACCGCACCGAAGTGTGCCTTGCCATGAGTCACTAAGGGTACAAGAATGATCCAGAATGGATCATTGGACAGCGGTCAAAATTGTCCTTGGAGTAAATAAGGACATGTTTCTCGATTATGGAGGTGATAAAGAGTTCGGTGTAAAGGGTTACGTCGATGCAAGCTTTAACACCTATCCGAATGACTCTAAGTAGCAAACAGGATACGTATGGTGGAACAACCATTTGGAATAGCTCCAAGTGGAGCGTGAAAGCAGCATTTACAATATGACCTAGAGATTTGCAAAGTACACACGGATCTGAATGTTGCAGACCCGTTGACTGAAAACCTCTCTCACAAGCAAAACATGATCAAACCTGAGAACTCATTGAGTCTTAATCACATGATGATGTGAACTAGTTTACAGACACTAGTAAATTCTTTGAATGTTGGTCACATGGCGATGTGACCTATCAGCGTTAATCACAAGACGATGTGAACTAGATTATTGACTCTAGTGCAAGTGGGAGACTGTTGGAAATATGCCCTAGAGGAAATAATAAATTAGTTATTATTATATTTCCTTGTTCATGATAATCGTTTATTATTCATGCTATAATTGTATTGATAGGAAACTCAGATACATGTGTGGGTACATAGACAACACCATGTCCCTAGTAAGCCTCTAGTTGACTAGCTCGTTAATCAATAGATGGTTACGGTTTCTTGACCATGGACATTGGATGTCATTGATAACGGATCACATCATTAGGAGAATGATGTGATGGACAAGACCCAATCCTAAGCCTAGCACAAAGATCGTAGTTCGTATGCTAAAGCTTTTCTAATGTCAAGTATCATTTCCTTAGACCATGAGATTGTGCAACTCCGGATACCGTAGGAATGCTTTGGGTGTACCAAACGCCACAACGAATCGGGTGGCTATAAAGGTGCACTACAGGTATCTCCGAAAGTGTCATTGGGTTGGGACGAATCGAGATCGGATTTGTCACTCCGTGTGACGGAGAGGTATCTCTGGGCCCACTCGGTAGGACATCATCATAATGTGCACAATGTGACCAAGGGGTTGATCACGGATGATGTGTTACGGAACGAGTAAAGAGACTTGCGATAACGAGATTGAACAAGGTATCGGGATACCGACGATCGAATCTCGGGCAAGTACAATACCGCTAGACAAAGGGAATTGTATACGGGATCGATTGAGTCCTTGACATCGTGGTTCATCCGATGAGATCATCGTGGAACATGTGGGAGCCAACATGGGTATCCAGATCCCGCTGTTGGTTATTGACCGGAGAACATCTCGGTCATGACTGCATGGTTCCCGAACCCGTAGGGTCTACACACTTAAGGTTCGATGACGCTAGGGTTATAAAGGAAGTTTGTATGTGGTTACCGAATGTTGTTCGGTGTCCCCGATGAGATCCCGGACGTCATGAGGAGTTCCGGAATGGTCCGGAGGTAAAGATTTATATATGGGAAGTCCTGTTTTGGTCACCGGAAAAGTTTCGGGGTTTATCGGTAATGTACCGGGACCACCGGGAGGGTCCCGGGGGTCCACCAAGTGGGGCCACATGCTCCGGAGGCTTGCATGGGCCAAGGGTGGTGAGGGACCAGCCCCTGAGTGGGCTGGTGCGCCTCCCACAAGGCCCAAGGCGCAGCAAAGGAGGAGAATAGGAAACCCTAGGCTTAGATGGGCCCTAAGGCCCACCCTAGTGGGCGCCCCCTCTCTCCCCCTCTTGGCCGCCTCCCCTTTCCCATCTAGGGCTGCCGCCTCCCCTAGGGTGGGAACCCTAGAGGGGGCGCACCCTCCTCCCTCTCCCCTATATATAGTGAGGCTTGGGGCTGCCCATAACACGTGATTTGATCTCTGCCTGTTGGTGCAGCCCTGCCTCTCCTCCTCCTCCTCTCCCGTGGTGCTTGGCGAAGCCCTGCTGGATTGCCACGCTCCTCCACCACCACCACGCCGTTGTGCTGCTGCTGGATGGAGTCTTCCTCAACCTCTCCCTCTCTCCTTGCTGGATCAAGGCGTGGGAGACGTCACCGGGCTGTACGTGTGTTGAACACGGAGGTGCCGTCCGTTCGGCACTAGGATCTCCGGTGATTTGGATCACGACGAGTACGACTCCTTCAACCCCGTTCTCATGAACGCTTCCGCTTAACGATCTACAAGGGTATGTAGATGCACTCTCCTTCCCCTCGTTGCTGGTTTCTCCATAGATTGATCTTGGTGACACGTAGGAAAATTTTGAATTTCTGCTACGTTCCCCAACAGTTTAAAGCCGTTGATCCACCGCCAAGTCGCTGTGGCCGGGCCTTACTGGTTTTGCAAGCCGGCTTGGACGAGCCCGGCCACAGCTATCGCCATCTCCGTCTCATTATCTGAACGGGCCACGAGTCACTTCCAAGTCAACCCTGCGCAAACTCCGTCCTCGAGCGACCTCTGCGTCGAGCTGTCCTGATTAAGTCACCAAGACTGATGAGCCTCCGATTCCCCTTCTGTGGCGAGTCGTACTCTGTCGCGCCAAGCTGGTTTACGCAACCGCTGCAATAGGCTGCCTCGTGCGCCGCGGCCCCGTTGCCTCCGGGCCAGTCCTCGGGCTGCTGTGGCCTCCACTGCTGCGCCCGAAAGGTGTTCCGCCGAGCCGTCGGCGTTGTCGGATTTCGGGTTCCGACAGACCCTTGAGGTTCGAACACTGGGGTGCGTGCGGAGATCTTTCCCCTACCAGCTCACGCGTGAAGGATCTAAACTACCAACGATGAACAACACACGGGAAACAAGGTTTATACTGGTTCGGGCCACCATTGTGGTGTAATACCCTACTCCAGTGTGTGGTGTGGTGGATTGCCTCAGGGTCTGATGATGAACAGTACAAAGGAAGAACAGCCTCGTGAGGGGCTGTTCTTGAGCTGGTGCGATGAACTGCTTGGGTGAGTCCAGTCGCTTCTCTCTCTCTCTCTAGGGCTCTATCAGATCGACCTGTTCTCGTCCCTCCTCTCTCTGTGGTGGCTAGTCCTATCTATAGAGGGAGGCCCTGGGCCTCTTCCCAAATAACGAGCGGGAAGGGCGCCAACAATTGGCCATTTTGAAGGGGAATATCTAGTACACTTATCCTGACTAACGTTGGTCTTCGGCTGCCAAAGGCTCTGACGGTAACGCCGTCCTGGGCTCCACGATGACGTCCTTCCTGCTGATCTGCTGGTCTTGGTCTTGTTGCACCGAAGCGGTAACCTTTGCCTGATGCCTTGGCCTGTGCTTGCCTCCTTGGCACCAAAGGGGAAACGAGGACATCAAGGCAGGTTGGCGCCCTTGGTCTCGACGTCATGGCTTATGCCACGGGCACCCTGGGAGGTACCTGCCTTGATCTCTCCGCCTCCTCGTGAGCCTGCTCGACGAGTCTGCTCTGAGGAAGGTTCTCGTCGTCCGCCTCATGAGGCTTGGCCCCTCGCGAGGGTCTTGAGCTTGAGCTGATGAAGCTAGGCCGCGCTGGTCCCCCACTTGGGCCACACCATAGGCTACAGGCAGGCAAGTCTGGGGACCCCCGTTCCCAAAACGCCGACAGTAGCCCCTGGGCCCAAGGCGCGCCCGGACTTGGATTAGCAGAGAAGCGAAGGGGCAAGTGTGAAGCGCCGCGGGCCCCATCAGCCTGCAGCCTTGGGCGCCGCGAGGCAATTGATTGGTTGTGGGCGTCTCCATTTCCCCATGATGCCTCGGCAACTGCCCTTCTGACAAAAAGGAGGCCCGGGCCAGACTTGGTGTTTGTTCTCGCTCGCGTTGCTCCAGATCCCCTTTCGCCTGCTCCTCCTTGCTTACGAAATCCTCCAGATCTGCCTCAGTCCTTCCCATCCTGCAAGCCATGGCACCTCGCAAGACTCAGACTGAGGCCTGGTACCTCCCGGCTCTGGATCCTCCGACTGTGTCGGCGAAGAATCTCGTCCTTGTGCGCCGGAGGATGGTGGCGCAGGGAAGCAAAGGAGCAACTATGCTCAAGGCTGGCTCCGACCAGCCTGAAGGCCAGGGGAGCACCTTCTACCCGTTCCTTGTGAGCGTCATCATCGCCGGTCTGGTCCCTCCTTTTTTTGAGTTCTTCTTTGCTGTTCTCCGCCAATACAACTTGCAAGCTCTGCATCTCCACCCCAACTCTGTTCTTCTCCTGGCGATTTTTGCCTACTATTGCGAGGCTCATGTGGGGATAAAGCCCTCGGTGGCTTTGCTGGGCCATTACTTTTACCTCCGGGTCTCTCGCGGCTCTATTACTGCATGCTCGAGCTTTGTCTCATACTCCAGTTCCAAGTCCATCTCCAAGCCCGGGAAGAGGATTGAAGGCTTCAGGAGCAAGTGGGTCATGGTGGATGTCGGGCGCATCCACCCTTGACTGGCGCTGCCATCGGGGCAGCCTGAGACCGTTGATGCGTGGTCTCACGCGGAGCTCGTCGACTCTCGTGCGAAGATGTTGCTGAAGAGGATAGACGCGGACCTGAGGCCAGGCAGCTTGGGGGCGGCGGAGCTGACTGGGGCCACGCTCCTGAGGGAGTTCCTGGAACACCGGGTGGCTCCGCTCCGGGAGCATTTGCTTTCTCTATGGAGGCTTGGGGAGGCAGGCGACGCCCTTCGCCTGACCTCCGAGGCCCTCTCTGACGAAGATCTGGCCGCGGCTCTCCATTCCTTGGTCAGGGGAGACGTGGCGAAGCCGGAGGGCGCTCCCGTCCCCCTGTTCCTTCGCGACTACTGGGAGCAAGTGGTGAGCGCCATGCCCACCTTCAATGGTGAGGGGCTGGTGCGCGCCAGGGCTCCCGAGGATCTGACGATGTTGGCGACGGTGAACATTTCCTCCAGCAACTCCAGCGGGAGTGAGGAGGAAGAAGAGGAGGTGGAGGAAGAAGAGCCTGACTTCGAGGCGGCAGGGGAGGCGCGAGCTTCGCTGCCTTCTTTCCCCGCAGACGGAGCCATAACCATGGAAGGCGAGCCCGCCTCAAGCAGGGCCACAGTAGGGGCACTCTGGCGACGAGTCAACCCCCGTGGTCCCGCTGACTCTGGAGGCGCCTGCGCTTGACGTTGTCCCTGAGGTGCCCAAGGCCCAGGGGGCTCCTCCTTCCCAAGTTGTGATCACGCTGCGGTCTTCTAAGCCTGCTCCACCGGCTCCAGTCCCTTCTGATCCCTCGGCCATCCTGGACTAGGCCGCCAGCGAACTGAGCCGGCTGCAAGAGGATCTCCGGAATGCTGATCCCCGTCTAGTGGCCGGGCGCCTGGAGCTGGCTTCTGGCTGGGAACGCTCTGCTGCCTTCGTCCGAGCAGCGCTGAGTCAAGCCGCTTCGGCCTCCGATGGGGAGAAACAAGCCGCCCGCCAGGCCAGGGCCGCTCGCGATGCTGCCCAGGGCGACGCCGCGGACTCCCGGGGCCGCTGCAAGGCGCTGGAGGTCGAGCTGCAAGGCCTGCGCGACGAGCTGGCCAAGGAGGTCCGCGGCCGCCAGGAGAAGGAGCAGGAGATGGATGCTCGGGAGGCCGCCATCAGGGACCGTGACGCCGAGCTTGATGGCTGCCGTGGCCGGTTGGAGAAGCTAGAACAGTCGCTGAAAGCGGAGAGGATCGAGCTCGGCAGGAAGGCAAAGATCCTGGCTGAGGATCGGGTGGCCTTCGCCGGGTTGGAGGAGAAGGCTCGTGCCGCGCTGAAGACGCTCTACGAGGGTGTCCTGGAGAAGTCGTTGGCTGGTGCAGAAGACAGCCCCGCGGAGCTGCTTCCTTTCTTTGTCCGAGCACTTGAAGATGTTACGGACGGCCTCGGCCCCACGGCCGAGCCGAGGCGCATGCCCTGTCTTCTGCAGCGCTGACGCGCATCCTCATCCACGTCTACTTTCACAACCCCAGCGTCGACCTTGACGGCCTGCTGGAGCCTGTGAGCGGCGACCTTGCCGCTGCTGCTGCTGAGGCCGTGAAAGGCTGAGCCGAGGCCCAGCTGAGGAAGTTCTGCGCCTTCAGCACCTTGCCTGGGCGTGGTGCCGCCAGCTCCGCGGCCTCGGGAGGTGGGGGCGCCACAGGAGGGTGATCCCTTCGCAGCTTCCGCTCTGTTTTAATTCCTGCAACATGCACCATGCCTCGTGGGCGCTTTAAGCTTTGTTGCGTTGTGAAACGACTTATGGCTTGTAATATTTGCATTGAATTCACATTCTTCCCTCCTACTTGCGTGTGTTCTACGTCGGCAGGCCCGACCCGACCTCACAGATCTCAGCCGCTAGCCCCGACCGAGACCTAGGACGGGACCAAGGAGTGAGGGGCTACGTGGCAAGTTAGGCTCCTGAGTCGCGATGCTCAGGAGTCCCCCTTGACACGCGGACAACAAGTAGGGACAGGAGACATAGGAGTGGATTGGTCGTTCTACGTCGGCAGGGCCCGGCCCCGCGCATACCTCGACAGGAGTCCCCCTTGACGTTCAAACGAATTTTCATACCTTAGCTCCGCTCGGGGAGACGCGCGACGACCAGGTCCGAGGGACCTGGCCGGGTGGCGTACGTTCGGGCGTGGCCTGGGCGCAGCCCCCGTGTCCAGCCCCCTCGCGCGGCACTCCCGAGGGGAGGCGTTGCGATGGCGCCGGACACTGAGCTCTGGGCTCCTTGAGGTTGATACGGTTGTGAGCCACCCTCAGTTGTTTATCACCAGCGTGGAGCATAGCGCTTCCGTAGAGTGTACATGCATAGCCAGCCTCGGCGGTGTCGTCGCCAGCCAGCGAGCATGGTGCTTCCACTGGTTCGTGGGAGGGGGCTCACCTCCGGGAGGAGCCCCCGGGGCCTGTACAGCCCTACCCTGACACGTGGCCGGCACGGTAGGGCTGGGAGAGGTGTATCTGGGCACCCGTGAGCCAGTGCGGGACTCACGAGGCCCTACCTCGAGGCGGGTTGCGCCTGGCTCTGGGCCTTTATCATTGGTGTGTTCCTGCAGGATTAGAATGCAAATGCTCTATGTCCTCAGGTCCCGGCCCTCGAGCGAGCTCAGCCGCCGCTGGTATGACAGGTCGCGATGCCGTGGGTCAAGGCCAGGGGGTGAGGGCTGGAGAGCCAGTAAGAGCCCATGAGTTGCGATGCTCAGGTACCCGCCCTTTTAACATGCAAGCGCTTTGGATTAGGGCGAAGAGGCCCGCGACAGGTAGTAGGCAGTAATTGCGTGAATTGGGTTAAGCACGAAGGAGAAAATTCATCTAGGTAGGTGCGGAGAAAGCATACGCCACCGTGCCTGGCCCGAGCAGGTTGGGGATAACGCAGCCCGAGGGGCGCCCCAACAAGGTAAGTAAAGGACATAAGCAAAACGGATACATGCCGCAGGGACGGACCCATGCGGCCTGGGAATGATGCAGCCCGAGGGGCACTCCCAGCTGAAAGCAGAACTTGGAAAGGTGTCACCTGATATGGTTTGAGACGGCGGGATGTTGAGTTAGCGGATGACGCGTGATGAGGAAGCCGGCCCTCACGAGCCCTCTGGACCTGGAGCCTCGAGAGGCTCCGTGGGTACGGGGGGTTCCTCGAGAGCTAGCACCGCGCGTTGCTTGACCTCCTGAGCCTCCAGGGCGCACCTCAGCATGCGCTGATGGGCGGCGACAACGTTTGGCAGGCCGAATAGCATGCGAACGTAGCTGTGGAGTGGACCCTTGCAACGCCCCATGCGTGAGGGCCAGAGGCGCTCTGGAGACATGGCCTGGTTGAGCCCTGGTATGTCGATGCAGATTCGCAGCCCACCATCCTCGCCTGGATGTGGGGCAACGGCGGGCAGGCGGCGACAGCCGCGCATGACTCTTGACTCCTGTAGCTCCTGGGTGCTCCTCGTGATGAACTCCTGAGGGTTTGGCCCTCCTTGCCTCATATCTTCCTGAGGGAAATGTGCCTTGAAGCACGCCTCCAAGTGGTGCCCGAGCGCCTCCCTCGTCAACCTGGCTAGGTCGGTGGCTCGCCATGAAAGAGCCCCTGAGCCCCGCCTGAGGAGGGCACTAGGCGCGCCTTCCTATGCGACAGAGGGTGGAGCCCCTTGAACGGGCGCGGGTCCTGTTGCCACGCCTCCGGAGGTGCCTACCCCATGAGGGCTTGGAACAGGTGAAGCCTTCTTCTTCTTAGGGATCCCATTGGGAAGTCTCCCGCTCCTGTGATCTGGGTCTTCGATTGCTGCAGCTTGGAAGGCACGCTCAAGAGAGCACACTACGTCCCTTTCCTCACAAGGCACTGTGATGGCTCCTCCGCTTCCTGGCTTCTTGAGGACGTTGTAGCCGTGGTGAGTTACCGCCATGAACTTGGCCAAAGCTGGGTACCCGAGGATCGCATTGTATGGCAGGCGAATGTGGGCGAAGTCGAAGTCGATGAGCTCGGTGCGGTAGTTGTTGCGCTGTCCGAAGGTGACGGGGAGGCGAACTTGCCCTATCGGGACGGTGGAGCCATCGGTGACTCCTGAGAAAGGCTTGGTTGGCTGAAGCTGATCGTATGGCACTTGGAGATCATTGAATGTCTCGACAAATAGGATGTCCTGCTCCGCCGTCGATGAGGGTCCTGGTGACTTGCACATTGCTGATGACTGGTGAGCAAAGCATGGGGAGGACTCCGGCCATTGCCACGCACTTGAGCTGATCCGCCGAGCTGAACGTGATAGCGCATGACGACCACCTGAGAGGGCGTGTGGCCTCCGGCTTAGGGAGGACTGCATTCACCTCGCGAGCAAACTGCTTGAAGATGCGCTGAGAGGCTGGGGCCTAAGCGCCACCCAGGATGCAAGCGATCACGCGCGGCTCCTGGAAGCCCCCAACCCCCTCATCCTGATGATTGTCTTCGTACCTCCTTGGCGGCTGCGGCAGAGGTGGGAGCCCTGCGTTGCCTTGAGGGTGATCCTCGCGAGGTTGGTCCCTCCAACCTCCCTCGCGAGGCTGGTCCTGCCAGCGGTCCTCGCGAGGTCTGTCACGCCATCCCTGGTGAGGGCCACGGTCTTCCCAGCGTCCTGCGCCTCTTCCTCCTCCTCGGCCGTAGCCCCGATCATTGCGCTTGGGGCGTCGACCGACACGCCCTTCTCGCACGGCCCTGAGCTCCTGGCATTCGTTGGTGTTGTGGGTGTGGAGGTCGTGGTACACGCAGTACCGGCTGTCCTTGGATGACTCGGGCTGATCCCTGCCTTGCTTGGTGTCTGGTTCTGCCGCGAGCATGGCAGCCCCCTTGCGCTTCACGTCCTTGGCCTTGGGCTTCTTCTCTTCTGGGTCGTCAGCTGGAAGCTTGAGGAGGGAGAGGCGCCCTTCCTCAGCACTGGCGCATTTGGTCGCCAAGTTGAACAGCTCCAGGGATGTGCACATGTCTTCATGCATTGCTAGCTCCTCCTTCATCTTGACGTCACGCACGCCATCAGAGAAGGCTGGGATGATGGATTCCTCAGTCACCTTGGGGATTTTGAGGCGGGCGTTGTTGAAGCGCTGGATGTACTTCTGCAGGGTCTCTCCTAGATGCTGCTTGATGCGGCGAATGTCGCTCATGGCCGGAGGCCGGTCGCGAGTGCCTTGGAAGTTGGCGATGAAGCGGGTGCGCATCTCGTCCCAGGAAGAGATCGCGCCGGGAGCCAGGTTCGGGCTCCGTCCTTGAGCGCCATGGGAAACCAATTCGTCATGACCTTTTCATCCCCGTTGGCGGCTTCGATGCCCAGCTCGTAGAGCTGAAGGAACTCCGCAGGGTCGGCGGTGCCATCGTAGCGAGGATGCAGGTCTTGCTTGAACTTGCCGGGCCACGCGACGCTGCGTAGCTCGGCGGTGAAGGTGCGGCAGCCTGTAGTGGCCACCGGGGCTCTCTGCTGGTGCGGAGCTTGCTCTTGTGGATTCCCGCGCACCGCTGCCTGGAGCAGCGCGGGGTCTTGATGCGGTGGTGCTGGAGCGCGGCCGCGGCGCTCCGGTGCTGGGAGCACGCGAGCACCTTCTTGGGGATGAGGGATCTCCTGACAGCTCCTTTCTTGATGTGCGGGCGCCGGACGCGGAGGGTCTCGGCCCGGGGCCACGCGCCTTGGAGCCAGGGCGCCTTCTTGGGGAGGAGGTGGCGGGGGAACCTCCAACTCCCTGCCTCCCGCGCGGGGTGCGGGGCGAGGCAGCTAGAGGGACGGCGCGGGGGAGCCCCCTGCGGCGCGGACGAGCTCGTCAACGCGGTCGAGCCACTCCTCATAGACGTTGTCGACATGACGAAGCGCAGGAGCTCGTTTGCTGCGATGAGCGCGGCTCGAGCCTCCATGGGAGCGCGGAGCGCGCGGGACGAAGAACCAGCAGGGGCAAGCGAAGGAGTAGCGGTGCGGCCTTCACCGACTGGCGATGGATGCAGGGGCGAGGCCTGCTGCTCGCTCCCGCCGGACGGTGGCGTCGCTTAGCGGCAAAGCGACGGGAACAACGGGGTGTCCGCCGACAGAGCCGTCTGGCGACTCGAGCGGGCGCTGAGCAGCCCGGCGCCAGCGCGAAGCTTCGGCGAAGGCCACCATGGGCCCGACGGAAGATCACACGCGACCAGCGGAAGAAAACTCCGCGCACCTACCGGCGCGCCAAATGTCGGATTTCGGGTTCCGGCAGACCCTTCAGGTTTGAACACTGGGGTGCGCACGGAGATCTTTCCCCTACCAGCTCACGCGTGAAGGATCTAAACTACCAACGATGAACAACACAAGTGACACAAAGTTTATACTGGTTCGGTCCGCCGTTGTGGTGTAATACCCTACTCCAGTGTGTGGTGTGGTGGATTGCCTCAGGGGCTGATGATGAACAGTACAAAGGAAGAACAACCTCGCGAGGGGCTGTTCTTGAGCTGGTGCAATGAACTGCTTGGGTGAGTCCAGTCGCTTCTCCTCTCTCTAGGGCTCTATCAGATCGACATGTTCTCGTCCCTCCTCTCTCTGTGGTGGCTAGCCCTATTTATAGAGGGAGGCCCTGGGCCTCTTCCCAAATAACGAGCGGGAAGGGCGCCAACAATTGGCCATTTTGAAGGGGAACATCTAGTACACTTATCCTGACTAAAGTTGGTCTTCGGCTGCCAAAGGCTCTGACGGTGACGCCATCCTGGGCTCCACGATGACCTGCTTCGTGCCATTCTGCTGGTCTTGGTCTTGTTGCACCGAAGCGGTAACCTTTTCCTGATGCCTTGGCCTTTGCTTGCCTCCTTTGCACCAAAGGGGAAACGAGGACACTGCGCAGGTCGGCGCCCGCCTGGCGCCCGCCTGGTCTCGATCGTCATGGCTTGCGTCACGGGGCACCCTCGGGAGGTACCTTGCCTTGATCTCTCCTCCTCCTCGTGAGCCTGCCTGACGAGGCTACTCCTGAGGAAGGTTCCTGTCGTCCGCCCCGCGAGGCTTGGCCACTCGCGAGGGTCTTGAGCTTGAGCTGATGAAGCTGGGCCGCGCTGGGCCCCCACTTGAGCCACGCCGCAGGCCGCAGGCAGGCAAGTCTGGGAACCCCCATTCCCAGAACGCCGACAGGCATCTCGTCTGGCCGCTACCAACAGCGCCTTCTCAACCCGCCTCCTCGCGTCGGATTTCCGTCTCGCTGGTGAACCGCCAACCGCCTCCGTTGGAGTCAATGGAACCACCGCTTTGCCCACTCGCTCCACCAGATTAGCCTGGGCAACGGCAGCCGTGGCCTCGCCTATAACTCGCCTCGCCGGTTCGCTTCTTCTGTCGCCAACCACCAAGCCGCCGTTGCCACCGGCTGCTGTCGTGCTTAAACCACCAAGTCGTCGTCGCCGTCGGCTGTAGTCGTGCTTAAACCGCCTCCGCTGTCTTAAACCGCCATGACCCCGAGCGGCTTCAACTACTCCATCGGGTCAAGCCGTCGCGAGTCGCCGACTGCCTCGGGGTTTGCCCGTGCCATCTATGGTCGCGGAGAGCCACCACTGTGGAGCCGCCCGACGCTTCACGCCTCCACTGGCGGGTCAGCGGTCGCACCCCGAGCAGCCGCGTTCGCCTTCAAACCTCCACTGCGGAGTAACCCACCTTGCTACTCCTCCATGAGTTGCCCCGTTTTAGCGCTCCTCGGCGCCGCCTCCGTTGACCTGCCGATTCACCTCGCCTCTAGACGGTGTTCGATCCGCCATGGCCACGGCCGTCACCTCCATTGCCGAGCACCCGCACTTTTGCTCTAAACCGCCGCTACCTTATAGCGCACTGAGCACCGTCTCACTGTGCCTCGTGTTGTGCTGAGCCGCTGTGCTATTTCAAACTGCCGGCCGCCTCCGCTGCTCATCCCCGCCGCTGTGGCTTTAAGACAGTGTGGCCGAGTCACCACCTGGCCCGTGTTTTTCCTCCTCGAGCTGCCCCGACGGTGTGATTCATTGAAAGTGCGTTATATCGACTAGAGGGGGGTGAATAGGCAATTTTTATGTATTCTTCACTGAGGAATTTCAGGGTGAGGAAATTCCTAAGCGAAGAACTACTTGCAGCGGAATAAGTACTCAGATGTAAACATAACAGAACACAAGCGTGGTCATCATGATGAAATGAAGAAAAGCACAGAGTACAGAAAGCGTAAACATAGGATAACACAAGATAAAGACAAACAGACTTAAGAAATTGAACTGAGGAAATTGAGAAAGTCTTCGGTCAAAGTCTTCAAACAGATATGAACAAGCAGACAACAACTGTAATGAGGAACTGAAAGAGATGAGGAAATAGAACCAGTAGGCTTGGTGAAGATAATGATTTGGTAGACCAGTTCCAACTGCCTGACAGCTTGTACGTCCTGTTGGAGCGGCTAGGTATTTAAACCTCGAGGACACACAATCCACGACACACAGTCCCTACCGTATTCTCCTTGAGCTAAGGTCACACAGACCTCGCCCAATCACTTGTGGTAAGTCTTCAGGAGACTTCCAAATCTTCACAAGCTCGGTCACTCGGCGATCCACATTTTCCTCTTGGAGTCTCTAGACCATGACGCCTAACTGTCTGGAAGATGCACAGTCTTTAAAGGTAACAAGTGTCGGATCCACGCATGATCAATCTCTTCACTAATGCTCAATCACTTTGGGTTTGTAGCTGTTTGGGTTTGCGTTTTCCTAACTTGATGATTTTCGCTCAATGTCCTTGGTGGATGGGATGCTCTCAAATGACAAGTGTCAGTTTCTCTCGGAGCAGCCAACCAGCTAGTGGTTGTAGCGGGTGGCTATTTATAGCCTAGGGAGCAGCCCGACATGATAAGACATAAATGACCTTCAATGATATGACCGTTAGGTGGGTAGATATTTTGGGACAGCTGGCTCGTAGCACAGCAACGGTTGGATATTTGAGGCTCAAATTCCTCAGGGCTATCATGGTCCTCACTGTGTAGGCAATCTGCACTGGCAAATTCCTAAATCTTCAGTCAGGAAAAATTCCTCAGAGACCAGAAGAACTTCGTCTCTCTCACTGAAGAAATTGACTGAACTGTATGAGATTTCCAATGGCTTCACTCGAAGGGATTGGTAGGTGTAGGATTTTGAGTTGAGCATCACATGGAAATTTTTCCTTAGTATTTCCTCGACCCCCTTTAATAGTACGGTGTTTCCTATGAATCAAGAAAGATAACATGAAACTATGAAAATAAAAGTCTTCACGCTTCATGTTCCTCGAATGAATGCCAAGTCTTCAAGGTCACACCAATTTCTTTATTCTCAAAGTCTTCAGGAAGTCTTCAGAAATCCAAAGTCTTCAGTCGAGGACATTCATTTTTAGGGGTCGACTTTCTCTGTAAATATCAAACTCCTCATAGACTTATAGACCTGTGTACACTTATAAGCGCATCAGTCCCTTAACGTATAAGTCTTCAATACACCAAAATCACCAAGGGGCACAGGTGAACTTACAATCTCCCCCTTTTTGGTGATTGATGGCAATATAGGTTAAATTTTCAACGGGGATAAACATATGAAGTGTAAATACTGATATTGAGGAATTTGATTGCAAGATATAGAAGAAATCCCCCTGACTATGCGCATAGTGAGGAATTTGCTTTTGAAGCAATGCACACTTGAAGAGTAGAATCATGGAGATCTCCCCGTATATATATTGTAATTCATACACGCATTTGACATATAATATGAAGAATTTGAAATGCATGATGAAATATGGCGACTGATGTAATTCAGCATGCATGCAATAACATTCACGAGGAATAAGCATGCAGAAAATCTTAGCAGAAGTATCAGACCACCATAGAGTTTAAGTTTACAACTCGATCGAATAAAGTCTCAGAAGAACTAGAGTTGTAACTTAGCAAAAACGCCCATATAGGTAGGCCCGCTTGAAGACTAACTCAAATTTCTCCCCCTTTGTCATCAAATGTCCAAAAGGGTCAAAAAATGAGGACTAACGCCCCTGAAGAATATCATGATGATGAAGGAGCGCCAGCGTTGTTGGGGTCGGTTGTTGTTGTAGGGCCTGCCGCAGTGTCGTCCAAGTCTTCATGCTCATCGGTTTCGTGTGATGAAGAATATGAGCTTGCCACCAAGAAAGGAACCTTGACCATCTTGAATTTCTTCGGTGGAGGAGCAGACTAGTCAAAATCTTCCTTGAGACCCATTTGCTTCAGATCTTCTTCACCATACAGATGTGACAGAATAGCCTAGGTGCGACCGAAGACTTCATGGAGGTAGAAATGGTTTTTCTTCACTGCATTGTGCGTAGCTGTCATGTTGTGAAGAATAGAACCAAACTGACGTTTAACCCATTTGTGGTTTTGATCCACCTTTTGGTGAAGACTGAGGAGAAGCTCACGGTCAGTCATCACTCCTGGAGCTGTGGCTTGAGGATTTGGCTTTGATGCATTAGCGGCAGAATCATGAGTGGCAGAGTTATCATTGGTTGAATAAGATGCAGCTTTGCGAAACTGACCATCCAATGGACGAATGCCTTCATCTATAACTACAGCAGCCTTGCCCTTTTCATCAGCTGAGGAAAATGTCCTTTTGAGGACTTCAATGGGGGGCAAGTAGCTGCCATGGTTGAGAGTGTCAGCCTTGTAGTTGAGTGAAGACCTTGTTCTGATGAATCTCATAATCCAAGGTGCGTAAGGCTTCAACTCAAGTGGAGAGAGCTCAACTGTCGGTGTCAAAACCGGCGGATCTCGGGTAGGGGGTCCCGAACTGTGCGTCTAGGCGGATGGTAACAGGAGACAAGGGACACGATGTTTTTACCTGGTTGGGCCCTCTCGATGGAGGTAATACCCTACTCTGCTTGATTAATATTGATGATATGAGTAGTACAAGAGTAGATCTACCACGAGATCGAGAGGCTAAACCCTAGAAGCTAGCCTATGGTATGATTGTTGTTCGCCCCTACGGACTAAAACCCTTCGGTTTATATAGACACCTAATAGGGTTAGGGTTACACAGAGTCGGTTACAATGGTAGGAAATCTACATATCCGTATTGCCAAGCTTGCCTTCCACGCCAAGGAAAGTCCTATCCGGACAAGGGACGAAGTCTTCAATCTTGTATCTTCATAGTCTAGGAGTCCGGCCAAAGATGATAGTTCGGCCATCCGGACACCCCCTATTCCTGGACTCCCTCAGTAGCCCCTGAACCAGGCTTCAATGACGACGAGTCCGGCGCACATATTGTCTTCGGCATTGCAAGGCGGGTTCCTCCTCTGAATACTTCATAGAAGGTTTTTAACACAAGGATAGTGTCCGGCTCTGCAAAACAAGTTCCACATACTACCGTAGAGAGAATAATTTTTGCATAGATCTGCTGACGTATTCCGCGGCGTGACATCACACGACGGCCTTTGTTTGAACCATTTTTACTGTCCCACCCCAGCGCGTTTAGCGAGGCGGTTTCCTTGGCACATCTTATCAAAGCGTAGATCATGCCCCCTTATTCCTGGATTCTCATCAATACGGGCGTGGGTAACCCAACCGCGCCCGTTGGCCCGCCTCCTCTATCGATGGTGAGTCCCAAACGATCACAGGGAGGGCTCTTGGTATTCAACCTCTTTATAACTAGACCAAGGCCCTCTTTTTTTCAATCTCAATCGAATCCGCCTCTAGCATCGAGTTCCAACACCCAAAGCTTCTGATTCAGGCGCTTCGGACCTTCGACGATGTCCGGCTCCGACCAGCACGGCTGGTG
This sequence comes from Aegilops longissima, assembly GCA_021605205.1. Lineage (NCBI taxonomy): Eukaryota > Viridiplantae > Streptophyta > Magnoliopsida > Poales > Poaceae > Aegilops > Aegilops longissima. The sequence goes on along the minus strand of CM038681.1, from coordinate 535,463,949 downwards.
GATGCCTTCTTCCGTTACGGAAGATGATGTGCTGAAGCTGCGAGACGCCAGGTACCTAACCGGCGAGATTCCGCATAGGCTGCCTTCCCCAGGGCAGGTCATTCCCACTCCCGAGCCCGGCGAGAGCGTGGTGTTTGTATCTCACTTCCTTCGGGGTTTAGGCTTCCCGACGGATCCCTTTGTGCGGGGGCTCATGTTTTATTATGAGCTGGAATTCCACGACTTGAATCCGGAGTCCATCCTCCACATCTCGTCATTCATTGTCATATGTGAAGCCTTTCTCCGCATTACCCCTCACTTCGGATTGTGGCTCAAGACTTTTAAGGTGGAGCCGAAGATGATCAAGGGGCAACAGGCAGAGTGCGGAGGGGCTATCATAAGCAAGTGCGCTGATGCTCCGTGGCCTGAGGGCTCTTTTCCGGCGGAGCTTGGTTTGTGGCAACGGGAGTATTTCTGTATCACCGCTCCCAGGGGCACCAAATGGGTGGCGCCTCCCGCCTCCCGCTCAGGTCCACCACAACGGCTGGTGTCATGGGTCAACAAGGGGCCCGACTGGGGGGCCGTCCAAGGACGTTCCTCTGTTGCAGGGCCGTATTCAAGACCTCCAGGAAAGAGAGATCAATCTGGTCGTAGTGGCGCAGGTTATGTTGATTCGACGCCTTCTGCCCTGCAAACGTCGCCCCCTCCGTCTGTGGGAATTTAATCCGGAGGGACCACGAGCTCTCCAACATTTTATGGGTACGACGCCCGCGGAGATGTATAAACTGTTGTTCGGATCACAAGAGAAGTGTCCGGACCTGACTGAGGACGCAGGACTAAGCTGAAATCGCCCAGATACTCAAGTAAGTAGTCCTGTACCCGGACAGGCTGTCCGTTCATTAATCATAAACTTGCCCTTAAAGGAGCTGTTTCTTGAATAGGAGTGGATAGCGAAGGCAAAGTTGATAAGGTGTCCGGCTCCCCTCCCAGAGACCACGCCGGATCCCGTGCTGACCAAGATGCTGAAGGCCGCACCTTTTGAAGAAGGCGAAGGGGGGAGCGGGGAAGCAACTGCCTCCACGAAGGAGGCTTTCAAGGAAGGAGGGATCAAAAGTCCCACCCTCCAAGGAGATAAGAGGACCGCTTCGGAAGACCCGGAGGTCAAGGCCTCAAAGAAGGGAAAGAAATCTTCGTCAGAGAGTCCGGCGCTGGGAAGTACCCCAGCCGCACTATTTCCCCAAGGGGACCAGCCCTCCAATGACGATAAGTAAAAAGAAGGGTCTTGTAATAAGGGACATCCTGTATTTATTTCAAGATAACCGAAATTATACCATGTAGTTCGGATCTCAGCCCTTCTCGTGAGCTCATCTTGAGGATCTTCTTCCGGGATGATGGAGAGCGAATGCCTCCACCGTCGCACCTTCATGCGAGGCGGACGACCTGAGGTGTCGCCACGGAGGGTTTCCCCGAGTCTGGCGGGGTCGGAAGGTTCGGCGCCAACTGGCGTGCGGTCGGAGGAGCTGAAGGATCTGCTCGAGCGAGCGGCTATCTCAAAAGATCACGTGCGCTAATGGGTACGGTGATTGAAAGAGTTGCATCTGCTGAGAGCGGATTACCTGGCCGTCGAAGCTTCTTGACGGGTTTGAGGTACGCAAAATAATGCACCTTCGGCGCTTATGCATATAGAATGCGCTCAGTATAGATAGTAGCCCACGAGACTCGGTATGTTGTCAAAATTGACAGCGTGCGAGGATCATAATCTCGCTATAACATATCGCCGCTCCTAAATAGGTGGCGGGCGTCCGTGTGCCAGCCGGACTGATGAATTTGCCGAACTAAAGCGGCAACTTGACGAGGCAGACGCGGACGTCGCGCTTGTCAATAAGTGGTTTGACGAGTCACAAGGTATGCGACTTCTTCGCGGACGCCTGGTAAGGGAGCTTGACGCCCGTGCCTTACTACTTGTATGCTTAATGCAGGTGGTGCCACTGCTGTGGAGGAGCTGCGGGCGGAACTCGCCCGAGCTAAAGAGCAAGACAGAAACAGTAATGCGACCGCTTTAAGGGCGGCCGAAGAGCTAAAGGCCGAACGGGCTGCTCACTGCCGAAGCAAAGAGGAAATGGTCGATATGGCCATAAAGTTGAAGAATGCTACCGACCGCTGCGGGGTTCTTGAAAAAGAACGTCAAGCGGAGCAAGAGGACCTGAAAAAGGCCACCGCCGAAGCCAAGGATGCCCGCTCCGCAGTGAGAGCGGCAAAGGAGGAGCTGCGTCAGGCTGTGGATGTTGCTGCTGGAAAGCCTTTTCTGCTGCGGAGGAAGTTCATGGATCCGAAGTATGCTCAGTTGGACCAGTTGTGGAGTTCGGAGGATGCTTATCTGGATTTAGCGGCGAGTGCCGCGGACGCGATCGAGCACTTCCGAGGCCAGAAGGGGCGCAGAAGGGAAGAGCTGTTTTGGTCGCAGTTCCATAGTCCAGAGTGTCCTCTTCCGTTAACCGATCGGTTGGCCGAATGGGCCGAGCTGAATCGATTGTCCGGACTTGCCATGAAGCATGTCGTGACTCATTTGTGGCCGGGGAAACCTTAGCCGCAAATTTATTTTGGCTTAGTGCAGCAGTTCCTTGGTGCGGTACCGTGTATCGACGCAATGAAGCGGTTGGCGTGCATTGAGGGTGCGCATATGGCTCTTGCCCGTGTCAAGAAATACTGGGCAGAAATGAAGGCCACCGACGTTGCGTCCCCAGATTCGGACGGAAGCCGAGTACCAGTCGAGCGCTATTTTGAGGAAGTTCTTCCGGGCGCTCGTTTAATAGAGACGCAGTGCTCGAAGGATGTTATGTTTGAATGACATGTGTAACTTATGAAACAACGTTTCAATATAATATAAGAGCTTTTTTATACTTGTGCGTTCAAGTAGTAAACTACTCCCTGTGCGGCCGTTGATGTATATGTATATATAACCTGAAAGATGGCAGTCTTCGGCTTCAGCCCCCACGCAAATAGTGCGGGGGTGTTTGCAAAGAAGGCGCTTTTTCATACTTAATCCAACGTCTTGGTCCTATTAAGGAGGTGGTAGCGTAGCAAACTAGGCAACCGGACTATAATGCTTTATCACTTTCACTTAGCCATAGGAGTTCGATGGTGGGGCTACTATATAGCCCCTGGAGGCACCGCACTCTCCCGAATTCGGGGTGCGTATATGCCTGACCGGGAAACGGTCCCTCGTTAATGCGGAGGAATTCTAGACATTCTGGTGGGTCATCGAGTGGTTGACCAGTCTCTCGCTATATCATGACAGACAGTTTTCGGCTTTCTTTACTGAGGTGCTCGCCTGGCCGAGCCGGGGCACAATCGCAGTAGTTCTCCTGGTGCCGCGTTAGCCGATAGAACGGAACCTAAGGCAGCAAAACACAGGAGCCAGGCAAACCCAACATTTGACCAAAGACATGATTTGGAGCTGATGCATATAAGGCCTAACTCGAGACGCCGAACACCACCGAAGGTATTCGGTCTTTTATAAAGTGGGCTGAACAATGCCCTTGATAACAAGCCCCTGGTGTCCAGGTACGTGCAAAATTCTGACGCGGCTGATGCCAAAACGCCAGCCTCCTCCTCGGTTATAACAAGAGACCGGGGGATGAAAAATAACAAGAGACAGTGAGAAAGGTTTACGCAGGGTCTTAATTTGAAAAGAATCCTTGCAACGGGTCCCTGCTGCACGTCTGCGCCTGTGTCTCCGTTGTGCCGTATCCTGGACGGGTATAGCACGACATTCATCTGTAAAAGAGAGGAACTTAGTTGAAAAAAGATCGTGCGAAAAATGTAATTTGAAATAAACAGAGTACGATTCAGAAAATGAATAAAATTGAGCTTTATTGTCTCTTGTTGTACATGCGTGGAGCCCCTTGTAAGGGGTTACGCGGCTAGTAAGCCCCTTGTTTACTTAAGCCAGACTTGCCTAACCGTGTCCGGGGGTCTGAACGACCTACTTTAGATGCTTTGATCAGCAAAGCCGTATTGGTGTGAGGCTGTTAAGGCAGTCTCACGTTTTTCCGTATTCAAGGAATACTCGGAGTTTCCCTTTAATGAGATGATGCCTTGTGGACCGGGCATTTTAAGTGCAAGAGATGCATAATGCGGAATTGCGTTAAAGCGGGCGAAAGCTTCGCGTCCCAATAGTGCTTGATGGCTACTTTTAAATGGGGCGACATGGAAGACTAACTTTTCGCGACGGAAGTTGTCGGATGAACCGAACATAACTTCTAATGTTAGGGAGCCCGTACAATGGGCATATGTGCCTGGCATTATTCCTTTAAAGGAAGTGTTGCTATGGCTAATTTTGGTTTGGTATATCCCCATCCTGCGGATTGTGTCCTGATATATCAGGTTTATGTCACTGCCGCCGTCCATGAGGACTTGTGTAAATTGGAATCCGTCGATTATAGGATCCAATATCAAGGCAGTCCATCCTGCATTCGGGATACTTTCGGAGTAGTCCTGATGGTCGAAGGTGATTGGTTTTGACAACCAGTGTTGGTACTCCGCTAGGGTAGTCTGTGCGGCGCACATTTTAGTGGGCGCCGCTCTGTTTTTCCCTTTTATCACGTGAAGTGAGTTTACTGTTTTAACCTCTTGTGGGAAATTCTTTTGTTTTCCGGTGCTCTGCTTGTGGGGTTCGTCATCATCCTCACTTGGTGTGTCGAGCCCCTTGGGTTCGGCATTGAGTCTGCCGGACTGCTTGAAGACCCAACAATCTCTGTGGGTATGGTTTGCAGGCTTCTCGGGAGTACTGTGGATTTGACATATCTTGTCCAAGATTTTGTTTAAGTTGGATAGCTCGTCGCTATTGTCCTTAAGGGGCAGTTTTTTATTGTTCTGTCGTGAGCTTTTGAATCCGGCGTTGACTACCGCGCTCTTTGGACCATTCCCCTTAATCCGGCGCTGGTCCTTGCTGCGTCGTGGTTTCCCATTCCCATCCCTGACCTCGGATGTACTTGGATCGCTGGTGCTGCATCTTGCTAGCCAGCTATCCTCTCCCGCGCAAAAGCGGGTCATGAGGCTTGTTAATGCGGCCATTGTTCTCGGCTTTTCTTGGCCGAGGTGTGTGGCGAGCCATTCGTCTCGGACGTTGTGTTTGAAGGCTACTAAGGCTTCGGCATTCAGACAGTCGACTATTTGGTTCTTTTTGGTAAGGAACCTGTTCCAGAATTTCCGGGCTGACTCTCCGGGCTGTTGAGTTATGTGACTTAGATCGTCTGCATCCGGAGGGTGGACATAGGGCCCCTGAAAATTTGCCCGAAACGCATCCTCGAGCTCTTCCCAACTTCCAATGGTGTTTTCGGCAAGGCTTTTAAGCCAATGCCGAGCTGGCCCTTTGAGTTTGAGGGGTAAGTATTTTATGGCGTGGAGGTCATCTCCTCTGGCCATGTGTATGTGCAGGATGTAATCCTCGATCCACACTCCAGGGTCTGTTGTTCCGTCGTATGCCTCTATGTTTACGGGTTTGAATCCCGCTGGAAATTCGTGATCCAAAGACCTCATCGGTGAAACATAGGGATGTCGGCGCCCAGTATTTGGGTGTGCCGTGGTGTTCGAATACTCGACACGCTGTGTTGCTTTCTAGAGCTTGCTTTCTTGACCCGTAGATAGACCCGACTGGGCCAATCTTTTGGTGCGATTCCTTATGCGGATCGCGTGCCGGCTTGTGTGCGGCGCAGCTTGCCACTCTATGTTTGCCACATGGTCGTCTATCCGACCGGGCGGCCTCTTTGTTCTTTGATCGTGGGGACTCTACGGCCTCCTCGTCGAATTCGGGCAGTAGTTTGCGCTTTGGGTAGCTCTTTGTTCGGCGGCTATCGCCATATTTGTCTGTGGTACTTTGCTCCATCTCATTCGGAGTGCGTCTTCCGCTGTTTTGAGCTTCCGTTTCTACTTTTTTAGGCTACGTGCGGTGTCGAAGAGCTCTCTGTGGAGGTTCTTCTGCTCCAATGATATGTCCGACGAGAGATTGTACGGACTGCTGTCGTTGCCGGGGATGGGTTGTTTATCCAAGTTATCCTGTTCGGATGATTGCTCCATGGCATGTTAAATGCGTCGGCCGGCTCGCCTCGCTCTATGGCTGGAGTGCGTGTGGCGCTGTCTTTGTCGAGGTGGGGTTTTGGCGGCGCTTACGTCGCCGTTTGACTGCTTTTCCGGAGGATTACTTTTCGCAGTGTCCCGTTGCTCCTCGCTATCGCTTCCCTTGGGTGTATCCACCATGTACACATCGTGAGTTGTGGTGGCCTTACAGTGCCCTTTAGGCGCTGGTTCTTGGTCGTCTCTGACATCGTCGTCCATACCGTCGATGTCTTCGGAGTCGAAGTCGAGCATGTCGGTTAAATCATTGACAGTGGCTACAAAGTGGGTGGTGGGTGGGCGTTGAATTTCCTCGTCGTCCAGATCCCAACCTTCCTGACCGTAGTCCGGCAAGGCTCTCCTGATAAAGAGAGAGACTTTAGTGAGTTCAGGATATCGCCGAATGGCGAGTGCTGAAAGATGTCCGTGGCGGTGAACTCCATAACCGGCGCCCAGTCGGATTCGACTGGTAGAGGCGCGGGAGGTTCGGAGTCCAGAAAGGAGTCCGGCACCTGGGAGTCACGAGCTTTGCAAAGGACATGGATGGTGTTCGGCTCAATCGCCGTAGATATTTCAGCCCCCGAGGTGGTGTCCAACCAACCATCCTCGATCGGCGAGATCGGCTCGAATCAATGGTGGGAGGACACTAATCGACCTCCGTGACACCGCTCGGTGGCGAGTTAGATCATGCCCATCGAGATAGTGCGGCGCGCTCGGCTGCGGCTCGAATCCTTCGAAGATCAAGTCTCCGCGGATGTCGGCCATGTAGTTTAAACTTCCAAACCTGAACTGATGGCCAGGGGCATAGCTTTCGATCTGCTCCAGATGGCCAAGCGAATTGGCCCGCAGCGCAAAGCCGCCGAATACGAATATCTGTCCGGGGAGAAAGGTCTCACCCTGGACCGCATCGTTGTTGATGATTGAAGGAGCCATCGGGCCTATCGGTGACGACACAGAGGAACTCTCAATGAAAGCACCAATGTCGGTGTCAAAACCGGCGGATCTTGGGTAGGGGGTCCCGAACTGTGCGTCTAGGCAAATGGTAACAGGAGACAAGGGACACAATGTTTTTACCCAGGTTTGGGCCCTCTCGATGGAGGTAATACCCTACTCCTGCTTGATTAATATTGATGATATGGGTAGTACAGGCTAAACCCTAGAAGCTAGCCTATGGTATGATTGTTGTTCGTCCTACGGACTAAAACCCTTCGGTTTATATAGACACCGAATAGGATTAGGGTTACACAGAGTCGGTTACAATGGTAGGAAATCTACATATCCGTATCGCCAAGCTTGCCTTCCACGCCAAGGAAAGTCCTATCCGGACAAGGGACGAAGTCTACAATCTTGTATCTTCATAGTCTAGGAGTCTGGCCAAAGATGATAATTCGGCCATCCGGACACCCCCTAGTCCAGGACTCCCTCAGCAAATTTTGCCAGAGTCCTCGTGAAGAAATCATGATAGTTGACAGGAATGCAGTGCATGATGTTGAATAGCACATTCTTCATGATGCCAACAATTTCCGCATCAGATGAGTCGTGGCCTTTTATTGGACTCATAGTCTTCGTCAGAGTGTGATAGACTGTTCTTGGCACATATAGCAATTCCTTCACAAGGATTTTTTCCTTGGGGCTTGACCGGGCTTTAGAGGCTTCATAAGCACTTGCACGTAATGGGCGGTGAGTTCAGGCTCTTTGTACATACAATGAGCACCTTCAAGGGGAGGACTGATTGTCAGGGCATGAAGTAATTCAGAGGCCGGTGCTTTGTAATGAGTGTTGTCGGTCATCCAGGCCAACACCCAAGAGTTGATATCATCAGCATCGCCTGTGATGTGCAGGGTTGCATAGAATTGAAGAATGAGCTCTTCATTCCAACCGCAGATATCCGTGCAAAAGTTGAGCAATCATGCATCATGAAGCACACTGAGGACTGGGGTAAAGCAAGGCAGTGATTCCATGTCCACATGAGGAATATGCTCGTGGTCGAAGACTTTGTCCTTGTTGAAGAGCAGTGAAGAATAAAAATTTCCTTGGCTGGCAGTCCAGAAACGCTTCCTTTTAAGACGAGCAGAGTCATATGGGTTGTAGTCAGTGAAGAAAACATGCTCGCCGAAGAAGTCATCAACCTTGAATTTCTTCTTCTTCGAGAAGGGATCCTTTGGCTTGGGCTGAGGGGTATCAGTCAATTGCATCACCACCTCAGGAATCGCAATTTCAGGTTCCACTGGCTGAGGAATTTCATGTTCTTCTTCAGTGACAGCCTGGGTCTTTATTTCTTCATTAACATTTTCTTAGCACTAGTGGATGGAATCTCTTCATGGACAGACGGGGTTGCACGAGTTCTTCAGATCCCATTTGTACTTCAGTGTTAACAGGGGACTGAGGAATTTGTTGCAGAGGTGTGAATAGAGGAGAGTTGGGGTGCTGACTTTCCCAAAAGTCATCATTCAGCACAGGTTTTGTACATCCAATGTCCACATCTTCTTCTTCACTCTTTTCTTCAACGCCGGCCTCCAGCAGTGAACTGAGGCATGGGCGATGAGACTATTGGGGTTGAAGGGATTGCATCCGCTTCAACTTCTTCATCCAACTGCTCTGACGAAGCAGGAAAAGGAATCTCTTCATCTGATTCACTTGGAATCACGTATTCTTCATCAAAAGGAACAAAGTCCTTTGATGGCATGGATGAGACCGGAATAGCATCAATTGGATTCACAAAAGAGCTGGTCAATGGCTTCATCTTCTTCGGAGCTGAAGAATCTGATAAAGTTGATGCTTTCCTTTTCTTCACTGCTGCACGCTCTACAGCCTTGTTTACTTCACATCTAATGCAGACAGAAGGATCGGAGTTGGGGTAGGTGCAGGAGGAGCAGAGGAAATTGGTTCAATTACTTCAAGACCAACTGATGCAGTTGCCCTGACTTCTTCAATTTCTCAGGCGCAACACTAGTGGTTTCCCTGGCAATTTCTTCAGCGGCTGGAATGCAGTCATCAGCCCTGGTACTCTGAGTTTCTTCAGCAGCCTGATTATCATCAGCGGTGCAGGCATTTACTTCAGTCGGCTGAGCAAATGCCTCAGCCTTAGGATTTTCTTGTTGCTTTGGGGCTGCAACATTGGAAGTGAACTTCTTAGTTAAATTCACAAATCTGACTTTGGCTCCAAGCCAGTCAGCGCGGTATATGTCAAATTCATCATTGAGCTTCTTGATCTCATATTGAATAGTGACAGGTTCTTCAGTTGTCATAGAGACAACATTTTTTTTTCAGGAAGCACTCCTTCTTGTACTGGGCTTTCTTCAACTACCTGGCCTTTTCAAATTTCCATTTTTCTTCCTGAATAAAGGCAGTCAGATATGACTTTGGCCAAGAGTCATCTTGAAATTAGGCATAGGAGTGTTGGGGTCCTTGTGCCAGAGGTCAATGTAATCAAGGATCAATTTTGGATCCAAAAGTAGAGGCACATTTGTGCCTTTGTCTCTAGCGGCCTTGAGCTGCCTCTCTCTGATGATTTCGGCAAGTTCCTCCTCATCAGCTTCGTCTTTGTCAGATGGCACTTCAAAGGCGACCTGCTTCTTGTGAGGACTTGGTTGAGAGCCATGTCCAGCAGTGGCCTTTTTCTTCAGCAGAGTGGTGCCAGTTGAGGAATTTGGTGCAGCTGAAGAACTAGCATAAGCTCCTGAGGCAATAGATATGCCTGTTGTCCTTTGGCACGTGGCGAGATGCACAGGTGCTGAGGTTTTTGTTGGAGGATCTGTGGACTTTGGCGGAGGAGCTGAGGACTTTGGAGGAGCTGGAGCAACATGAGGAGTTGGCCGTGAGGGCTGTGAAGAATCTGGCCGTGAGGGCATTGCTGAGGAACTTGGCTGTGAGGGCATTTGGAGTGAAGCACTTGGCTTATGAGCAGGATCCTTTTCCATGACCTTCTTTGGCTTGCTTGCAGAGGCCCCAGCAGTGGTAGCAGCAGCAGAGTCTTCATTAAATTCCCTCACTGCTTCCTTAGCTATTTTGGCTAGCTTGGCCTGGCGCTTGGCCCATTCATCAGGATAGTCCTCACCACGCTTGAGGCTAGTGGGATCAGCTTCTTGGCCAGGTGCCAATGGAGGTCTTGGGCATGGAGGATTTAGAGCGAATTTCTTCATATATTTGGGAGTAACATATCTGTACTCCCTCCATTCCCGTGCCCATCTCCTCTCTATCCTTTGTATGCGCACCTTGCACTAATTTTTGTCCTCCTTGCCAAACTTGGCCTCATCAGGAGTACAATAATCCTTGTATATGTCATAAGGGATCTCGAAAGCGGCATTGATTCCGGGCCTCTTTCCTCCCTTCTGTGGCTTCTTACCATCAGCCATTTTCTTCAGTTGAGGAATATGAACAACAGAATTTTCTGAAGAGGTGTGCAACTTTTCTTCGATGAACACCGCAAATGAGTTAAGTTGACGATAACCTAGTGATTTAGTAGCGGACACGATGTGACGCCCCGAGACCGATGCTCGAGAAGACTTCCATATTTTTTTGTGACCTCCGTGTGTTTCGTTTGTGCCTGCCCTTTTTATTTTTGCATTGCATCATGTCATGCATTTCATCATTGCATCATTCGCATTGCATCCGCATGTTTTCATAAAACCCGTGCCCATTCGTAGTTGCCGCGTCCCCACCCTTGATTTCGTTGACCCTGACCACCTAACCTCTCTTGTCAGCTCTCAGCCCCCCCCCCTTGTGTGCGCGTCCGAAGCTGTCCCGAACCCGAACCGGTCTGTCGTTACCGATGGATCCGGATCATCCCCAAACATCTATAAAACATCACCGTTTTCTTTGTTGGACTCTCCTAGCCTATTTTTCTCGACCGTCCAATTTAAATCGGAGGGCCCAAATAGCCCCTAATCTAATCTCCCTGCGATATATATTTTGACCAACCCTAAAAATGAGGAGAGCTGTCCCATCCTCCGAACCCCTCCGCCGCCGCCAGCCCACGGCCTCTTCCTCCTTGGGATCCCCCTCCCAATCCAACCACCAACCACAGCCGCCCCGCTCCTCCTCGGTTCCACGCCCAACCAACCGGCCTCCCCTAGATCCGTCGTCCACCCAACCAGCGCAGCCACCAGACCGAGCAAGCCGGGCTCCTCCTCTGTTCTTCCCAAGCCGCCCGAACCAGCCCCTTCCTCCTCGACCTCCCGAGCTGTCAAGCCTCGGGGCAGGCGAGGCGCCCAGAGCTCACTCCTTTTCTCCGTCCGCAGCACGGGCCCGAGCTCCATCTTCTCGCCCGCGTCCGAGCGAGAGGAGCTCGCTGCTCGAGCTCGAGCATGCAGCCCAGTCCCATGGCGCCCTCCCGAGGTCCTCCCGTGCGTGCCTCCACTCGTCCTCGTCGCCCTCCTTCTTCATCAGAGCATCACCAGACCAGCAGCTCCATCGCGCACGCCCGCCGCCAACAAGAGACCCAGGCCAGTGAGCCAAGCTTCTCCCTTGCCTTCTCCTTTTTCCCGTGCTCCCTTTCTCCTCTTCCCTAGCTAACCTCCCGCTCTCTCCGTCTAGGATCCTCGTGGGCGCCCGACCCCCTGCTGCTTCGCGCTGCCGTCGGAACCTCGTCTCCACCACCAGATCCGGCCGGCCTCCGCCGCCGTTGCCTGTTCCCGGCCGGATCCCGCTGACAAGGCCCCGTCCCTGCCTCCGGCGCGCAAGTTCCAGGCCGCTGCTGCTCTGTTTCTTCTCGAGCTGAGGACCGCGCCCGCTATCCTCTGTCTCGCCCGCTCGGTCCAGCCGTGCGTTGACCTCCAGCGTCGACCACGCCTAGGCCAGCAGCCTCCAAGGCCCAGCCACAAGCCCCGCGGTCCAGCCGGCTCCATCGACCTGGGCTTAGCCCATGGTGAGCCACCCCAAGCCCAGCTCCCCAGCAGATTTCGGCCCGATGTAGTTTTTTTACCTGTCTGCGATTTTAGCATTATCCACAGGAAACCTGTTTTACAGAAAACCCCTCATGTTCATGCATGTAATAACTAATTAACCGTGCATCATATGTAAATAATTTATATATGAAAATTGCTTATTTTTTCGTCTAGTTTCATGATAAGCCACTTTCATCCATGTTTGAAATGTTAAAAATGACGTTTGTTTAATTTTGCTTAAATAATATGCTAAAATGATTTATTTCATAACTAAATAACCGTAGCTCGGATTTAAATAAATTACATATGTAAATGGGGTAGAAAAATGCCTAGTTTAACATGGTATACTTTATTTGCATGTTTAACAACTCTAAAATTGTGTTCAGGGCAGATCAGTACCAAACCTAATATATGCATATGAGGAGTTTCCGGACTTGTTGTTTTGTTGTTCCGGCCTCATTTAAAATTGCCTAAATAGGTAGTTTAATTATGCTTCACCTCTTGCCATGTTTAACAACATTTAATATTGTTGTGTTCCTAAACGAGAGAGAACTAAATAATTGATGTGGTGTTTCGTCAATATGCAACCCGTTGCATATTGAGCTCCACTTAATTTGTAGGATTGCTTGTGCACTTTTGCCATGACATGCTTCATTAAACCGGACATGCATCATACTTGGTTGTGCATCATGCCATGTGTATGTGATGGTTGTTTACTATGTTGTTTGCTTCTTTCCGGTTTGCTTCTCTCGTTAGCTTCGGTTCCGTTCCGGAGTTGTGAGGATTCGTTCGACTACGTCCGTTTGTCTTCTTCATGGACTCGTTCTTCTTCCTTGCGGGATTTCAGGCAAGATGACCATACCCTCGAAATCACTTCTATCTTTGCTTGCTAGATGCTCGCTCTTTTGCTATGCCTATGCTGCATTACCTACCACTTGCTTATCATGCCTCCCATGTTGCCATGTCAAGCCTCTAACCATCCTTTCCTAGCAAACCGTTGTTTGGCTATGTTACCGCTTTGCTCAGCCCCTCTTATAGCGTTGTTAGTTGCAGGTGAAGATGAAGTTTGTTCCTTGTTGGAACATGGAGATGTTGTTCCTTGTTGGAAGATGTTTACTTGTTGGGATATCACAATATATCTTATTTAATTAATGCATCTATATACTTGGTAAAGGGTGGAAGGCTCGGCCTAATGCACGTGTTTTGTTCCACTCTTGCCGCCCTAGTTTCCGTCATATCGGTATTATGTTCCCGGATTTTGCGTTCCTTACACGGTTGGGTGATTTATGGGACCCCCTTGCCAGTTCGCTTTGAATAAGACTCCTCCAGCAAGGCCCAACATTGGTTTTACCATTTGCCACCTAAGCCTTTTTCCCTTGGGTTCTGCAGACTCAAGGGTCATCTTTATTTTAAACCCCCGGGCCAGTTATCTTCCGAGTGTTGGTCCAAACTAGAGCCACTTGCGGTGCCGCCCCGAGGAAACTTTGGGTATCGTCGGTTGCCGTACGTAGTGTTCATCCGGTGTGCCCTGAGAACGAGATATGTGCAGCTCCTATCAGGATTTGTCGGCACATTCGGGCGGCTTTGCTGGTCTTGTTTTATTGCTGTCGAAATGTCTTGTAGTCCGGGATTCTGAGACTGATTGGGTCTTCCCGGTAGAAGGAATATCCTTCGTTGACCGTGAGAGCTTATAATGGGCTAAGTTGGGACACCCCTGCAGGGTATTATCTTTCGAAAGCCATGCCCGCGGTTATGAGGCAGATGGGAATTTGTTAATGTCCGGTTGTAGAAAACCCGAAGTTGATCTTACCTAAAATACACCAACTGCGTGTGCAACCGTGATGGTCTCTTCTCGGCGGAGTCCGGGAAGTGAACACGGTGTTGGAGTTATGTTTGACGTAAGTAGTTTCAGGATCACTTCTTGATCATAGTTGTTCGACCGTGCCTTGCTTTCTCTTCTCGCTCTCTTTTGCGAATGTAGCCACCAGATATGCTAGTCGCTTGCTGCAGCTCCATCTCACTACCTTCTCCTACCCATAAGCTTAAATAGTCTTGATCTCGCGGGTGTCAGATTGCTGAGTCCCCGTGACTCACAGATACTTCCAAAACCAGTTTGCAGGTGCCGATGAAACCGTGCAGGTGACGCATCCGAGCTCAAGGAGGAGCTCGATGAAGATCTTGTTCATTGTGTTGTTTCGTTTCAGTGATCAGTAGTGGAGCCCAGTTGGGACGATCGGGGATCTGTGTAGCATTTGGGGTAGTCTTCTTTTATTTTGGTTCCGTAGTCGGACCTTGATTGTATCTGTATGATGTAATGTTTTACTCATGTATTGTGTGAAGTGGCGATTGTAAGCCAACTATGTATCTCTTTCCCTTATGTATTACATGGGTTGTGTGAAGATTACCTCACTTGCGACATTGCTTTCAATGCGGTTATGCCTCTAAGTCGTGCTTCGACCGTGGGAGATATAGCCGCATCGAGGGCATTACAAGTTGGTAATCGAGCCATCCCGACTTAGGAGCCCCTGCTTGATTGTTTGTTTGGCGTTGTTGAGTCTAGAACAAAAAGTTTTGAGTCTTAGGATTATATATATCGGAGAGTAGGATTCTTTTACTCCTCGGTCCTTAAATCGCTCTGGTGAGGTCTCCCGACGTAGAAGTTTTGACTTTCCTCTCCTCAAATTTCACTAAATTTTTTTAGGATCACGCGGGTATCTTGGAATCGTTCGATGGTTTTGTGACGAGAACATTGTTCTTGGTGCCTCGACATTTAGGGGTTGTGGCGGTGTCCCGGGAGTTGAGCTCCGAGGTGTTGTCGTCACAATTTTATCGTTGCAGTTCTGGAATATCTGAGTTTTGCCGACATCGAAAATCTCTTTTATGCAGTTGTTGGTGAGATAACCTCGATAACCCAGTACTCGGGCGAGCTTGAGAGTATTGCCATGACTCGTATAACAGATGCTTTTCGAAGGTTGAGGTAAACGATTTCCGAAGGTTTCTTGGTTATGTGTTGAAGGATGGATACAGCTGGATCTAGGTATTGTTAGTTTGGGTGATATATTTTGTGTCCCCTGTATCCCCAACACCTGATTGCATAACCAGAAAGTTTCGGGAGTTTATAGGTGGGAATTCAAGTAGCTCCTAGAATATCTTTCCGACAGATGCATGATATGGGATTGGGTAAATCTCTATCATATGTTTGTTTCCGGCTTATTCCGCAAGCCAAATCCTTTGTTTTTGTTTTGTTTTTGTGGTATTCGAGTTGCTTCAATGTCAAGTGTTGATTCCATACCTTATTCTAAACGGTGTTCTCATATTGCTATGGGAATGCTAATCCTTCTTGATCATCGAGGTCGTCATGTTAATTCTTTTCCAACCGGCGTGCTTCTCTTTAAGTGGATCCGATCATTTCAACATTTGCGAGATCAAATTCTAAGTTTTCACAACGGTGTTTGTTTCATCCATCTCAAGTTGTCTTTGTTTTCCCGCCCTCCCACCCCTTTTTCTTGAAGGACTCAGATTTCTTAATCAAGTATCAATTTTATTGAGTGAAGTTTCTTCATTCTTTTCCTTTAATGTTTTATCCGGTGATTCTCATGAAGATGCTAAAGGAAGCTCCAAGTTTATCATTCTTTGTTCCATTATCTTCCCCGGTGGATTCAATTCAAGCTTTGTCGATCATATCCTTTTCCCCGTTTCAAATGTTTTTCCATACCGGTGCACCTCATAATCTTTCAGTTCTTGTTATTCAATTGTTCCGGAGTGTTGAAGATATCTCTGAAGATTCGTGTTTCCACTCTGCATCAATTCTAGCTATTTCGAGGTCTTACCTTATTCAGCCATTTAATTCAACCGGCGCAATCTATCTTTTAAATCGTTCAACGGTGTTTCTTTTGAGTGGGCCCTAACCCACATGTCTTTTTCCAGGATCTTACCTGACTCTGCTAATTCTTTTCGAAGTTATTCCCAAATTCTTTTCGAAGTTTGATTTAAGAATGAATTATCATCAGTCAAATGTCTTTCTCCAAGATCTTTCAAATTCTTTTCATCGTTGGTTCAACCTTTCTAATTTTCATTCCGGAGTGCCTCAACAATTCATGGTGGTGTTTCTCGCCATCATTCTCGAATTTTGAAGACCGAAGAAGAGTTTCTCTTTAATCTTGCTCCATTCTCTTCAAGATTCATGGTTCTAGTTTGATGCCGCCCTCTCATAGTTGTTTTCGATTGTGAGAATTCTTTTCACCCATCCGAAGCAATTCAGGAGTCTTTTCAGTTTGATTCTTCTGAGCCCATCATCTCAGAATTATTCATTCCCAGCTTTCAGCTCTTGTTCTCCAAATCTTACCGGTGAATCTTTCAAATATCCTCTAATCAGTTCATGATCTCTTCATTCTCTTGTATCTAAATTCTCTCAAGCATCTTCATTCGTTTTCCAATTCTTCCCGGTGAATTGCGCCTTTGCTACGTTCATTCTCAATTCTTACGGTGGTTCGTTCAAGATTTCACTTCCTTCATTATCATATCAATTCATTTGTTTTTTCCAAATCCCACGGGTGGTTCCATCAATACCTTCTCAAGTTTGCTCTATATCTCTATCTGTAATCATTTTTCAATGAGAATAAGTAGTATGCCAAATCCATTGCTTGCCATCAATTTAATTGGTGAAGGATAAGCATAATGTAATTCTTATTCTTGTTTCATCGAGTAAGTTCATTTCATTATTCCGGAGGTTCATCAAAATTCTCGATTTCATTTGTTCATCTTTCTTTCCGGAGTTCCAAGTTTTCTCGGTTATATCATTTCAAAGATTCATCTTATCACTGCAAGGCTTCACCTTGTGTTGTCAACTTCTCTTTCTTTCTATCATCCTTTTATTTGCTGGAGTTCTTCATGGAGGCTCTACATGATAGTTCTTCAAGGATTATTTTCATTCTTCAATTGTTCTTCAAGATTTCTCTCGAGGTTATGATCCGCCAAGCTATACTCAGAATAAACATGGTGTTCAACACATGTTTTCTTTTCAGAAGTTCAAGCATGCTTCATCTTGCATTCCGAAGTGCAATTCTTTCTACCTTATCTTTTGAGGTGGTGTTATATCATTCTTGACAATTTTCATTCATGTTTCGTGATTCAACAGTTGTCAAGAATGAGGTAGTTAAACCCATCAACTCCTTCGAGCATGAGTTCTTCTCAATCCATCAATCTCTTCATTGGAGTTATCTTGGTATAGATTTCACCTAAAGCCTTCCCTAAGGAATGTTGCTATTATGGTGCTTATAAATGACCCAAGTTCTTCATTTGGCCTCTCGGTGAAATAAGTTTCTCGTCTCCTTGTTGATATAAATCCAATCATTTGTTTCCGTTGGTGGCAGAAACTCACCTCATAATTTTGAGATGTTTGCCATAAGCCCACAACAAGCTTGTGCTTTTCGTTGTTCATTTTGCAATAACTCCGTTCAATTCTTCTTTGCAAGGATGCTTTCCAAGCTCTTTTGTGGCAGAAGTTGACATTTTTCTTTTCCATTCCCCTATTCCAATGATCTATCTTCTATTATTTCTTCCAGAGGCATTGTGATGTTGCTCTCTTCACCCATCACCTCGTTTTGTCAAGATCATGTTGTTTTCTTACTTATCCATTTAACCGGAGTGTTGTGTCATCTCTTCAAGTTCTTTTCATCTTATCAAGTTTCCTTCTTCTTCCAGTCGGAGTGCTGTCGAAATTATATCAATCTTATTCCTTCTCTATCTAGTTTTAACCGGAGTGGTTTCAATATCTATCTTATCACTAAACCTCTTGGTCCTTGTCGTATCCCTTGTTCCTCTTTTCTAATGGAGTGTTTTCAACTTTGCTCATCTTTGTTGTTTTCTTTCGTTCATTTTGCTCAACATCTCAAGGTTCATGGTTTCACTCGTTTGTCGAAGAAGCAACTTTGTTTTACCTCTTCCTCTTCCGCTTTTCTCCGGTGCCATCCTAGATCTCGGGACGAGATCCTCTCGTAGTGGTGGAGTGTTGTGACGCCCCGAGACCGATGCTCGAGAAGACTTCCATATTTTTTTGTGACCTCCGTGTGTTTCGTTTGTGCCTGCCCTTTTTATTTTTGCATTGCATCATGTCATGCATTTCATCATTGCATCATCCGCATTGCATCCGCATGTTTTCATAAAACCCGTGCCCGTTCGTAGTTGCCGCGTCCCCACCCTTGCTTTCGTTGACCGTGACCACCTAACCTCTCTTGTCAGCTCGCAGCCCCCCCCCCCTTGTGTGCGTGTCCGAAGCTGTCCCGAACCCGAACCGGTCTGTCGTTACCGATGGATCCGGATCATCCCCAAACATCTATAAAACATCACCGTTTTCTTTGTTGGACTCTCCTAGCCTATTTTTCTCGACCGTCCAATTTAAATCGGAGGGCCCAAATAGCCCCTAATCTAATCTCCCTGGGATATATATTTTGACCAACCCTAAAAATGAGGAGAGCTGTCCCATCCTCCAAACCCCTCCGCCGCCGCCAGCCCACGGCCTCTTCCTCCTTGGGATCCCCCTCCCAATCCAACCACCAACCACAGCCGCCCCGCTCCTCCTCAGTTTCCACGCCCAACCAACCGGCCTCCCCTGGATCCCGTCGTCCACCCAACCAGCGCAGCCACCAGGACCGGAGCAAGCCGGGCTCCTCCTCTATTTCTTCCCCAAGCCGCCCGAACCAGCCCCTTCCTCCTCGACCTCCCGAGCTGTCAAGCCTCAGGGCAGGCGAGACGCCCAGAGCCACTCCTTTTCTCCGTCCGCAGCACCAGGAGCCCGAGCTCCATCTTCTACGCCCGCGTCCGAGCGAGAGGAGCTCGCTGCTCGAGCTCGAGCATGCAGCCCAGTCCCATGGCGCCCTCCCGAGGTCCTCCCGTGCGTGCCTCCACTCGTCCTCGTCGCCTCCTTCTTCGCCGGAGCATCACTGACCAGCAGCTCCATCACGCAGACGCCCGCCGCCAACAAGAGACCCAGGCCAGTGAGCCAAGCTTCTCCCTTGCCTTCTCCTTTTTCCCGTGCTCCCTTTCTCCTCTTCCCTAGCTAACCTCCCGCTCTCTCCGTCTAGGATCCTCGTGGCCGCCCGACCCCCTGCTGCTTCGCGCTGCCGTCGGAACCTCGTCTCCACCACCAGATCCGGCCGGCCTCCGCCGCCGTTGCCTGTTCCCGACCGGATCCCACTGACAAGGCCCCGTCCCTGCCTCCGGCGCGCAAGTTCCAGGCCGCTGCTGCTCTGTTTCTTCTCGAGCTGAGGACCGCGCCCGCTATCCTCTGTCTCGCCCGCTCGGTCCAGCCATCGTTGACCTCCAGCGTCGACCACGCCTAGGCCAGCAGCCTCCAAGGCCCAGCCACAAGCCCCGCGGTCCAGCCGGCTCCATCGACCTGGGCTTAGCCCATGGTGAGCCACCCCAAGCCCAGCTCCCTAGCAGATTTCGGCCCGATGTAGTTTTTTTTACCTGTCTGTGATTTTAGCATTATCCACAGGAAACCTGTTTTACAGAAAGCCCCTCATGTTCATGCATGTAATAACTAATTAACCGTGCATCATATGTAAATAATTTATATATGAAAATTGCTTAGTTTTTCATCTAGTTTCATAATCAGCCACTTTCATATATGTTTGAAATGTTAAAAATGAAGTTTGTTTAATTTTCCTTAAATAATATGCTAAAATGATTTATTTCATAATTAAATAACCGTAGCTCGGATTTAAATAAATTACATATGTAAATGGGGTAGAAAAATGCCTAGTTTAACATGGTATACTTTATTTGCATGTTTAACAACTCTAAAATTGTGTTCAGGGAAGATCAGTACCAAACCTAATATATGCATATGAGGAGTTTCCGGACTTGTTGTTTTGTTGTTCCGGCCTCATTTAAACTTGCCTAAATAGGTAGTTTAATTATGCTTCACCTCTTGCCATGTTTAACAACATTTAATATTGTTGTGTTCCTAAACGAGAGAGAACTAAATAATTGATGTGGTGTTTCGTCAATATGCAACCCGTTGCATATTGAGCTCCACTTAATTTGTAGGATTGCTTGTGCACTTTTGCCATGACATGCTTCATTAAACCAGACATGCATCATACTTGGTTGTGCATCATGCCATGTGTATGTGATGGTTGTTTACTATGTTGTTTGCTTCTTTCCGCTTTGCTTCTCTCGTTAGCTTCGGTTCCGTTCCGGAGTTGTGAGGATTTGTTCGACTACGTCCGTTTGTCTTCTTCATGGACTCGTTCTTCTTCCTTGCGGGATTTCAGGCAAGATGACCATACCCTCGAAATCACTTCTATCTTTGCTTGCTAGATGCTCGCTCTTTTGCTATGCCTATGCTGCGTTACCTACCACTTGCTTATCATGCCTCCCATGTTGCCATGTCAAGCCTCTAACCATCCTTTCTTAGCAAACCGTTGTTTGGCTATGTTACCGCTTTGCTCAGCCCCTCTTATAGCGTTGTTAGTTGCAGGTGAAGATGAAGTTTGTTCCTTGTTGGAACATGGAGAAGTTGTTCCTTGTTGGAACATGTTTACTTGTTGGGATATCACAATATATCTTATTTAATTAATGCATCTATATACTTGGTAAAGGGTGGAAGGCTCGGCCTTATGGCTGGTGTTTTGTTCCACTCTTGCCGCCCTAGTTTCCATCATATCGATATTATGTTCCCGGATTTTGCGTTCCTTACACGGTTGGGTGATTTATGGGACTCCCTTGACAGTTCGCTTTGAATAAGACTCCTCCAGCAAGGCCCAACATTGGTTTTACCATTTGCCACCTAAGCCTTTTTCCCTTGGGTTCTGCAGACTCAAGGGTCATCTTTATTTTAAACCCCGGGCAGTTCTCTTCGAGTGCTGGTCCAAACTAAACCACTTGCGGTGCCGCCCCGAGGCAACTTGGGGTATCATCGGTTGCCGTACGTAGTGTTCATCCGGTGTGCCCTAAGAACGAGATATGTGCAGCTCCTATCAGGATTTGTCGGCACATTCGGGCGGCTTTGCTGGTCTTGTTTTATTGCTGTCGAAATGTCTTGTAGTCCGGATTCGAGACTGATCGGGTCTTCGGTAGAAGGAATATCCTTTGTTGACCGTGAGAGCTTATAATGGGCTAAGTTGGGACACCCCTGCAGGGTATTATCTTTTGAAAGTCGTGCCCACGGTTATGAGGCAGATGGGAATTTGTTAATGTCCGGTTGTAGAAAACCCGAAGTTGATCTTACCTAAAATACACCAACTGCGTGTGCAACCGTGATGGTCTCTTCTCGGCGGAGTCCGGGAAGTGAACACGGTGTTGGAGTTATGTTTGACGTAAGTAGTTTCAGGATCACTTCTTGATCATAGTTGTTCGCCCGTGCCTTGCTTTCTCTTCTCGCTCTCTTTTGCGAATGTAGCCACCAGATATGCTAGTAAACTTGCTGCAGCTCCATCTCACTACCTTCTCCTACCCATAAGCTTAAATAGTCTTGATCTCGCGGTGTCGATTGTTGAGTCCCGTGACTCACAGATACTTCAAAACCAGTTTGCGGTGCCGATGAAACCGCAGGTGGCGCATCCGAGCTCAAGGAGGAGCTCGATGAAGATCTTGTTCATTGTGTTGTTTCGTTTCAGTGATCAGTAGTGGAGCCCAGTTGGGACGATCGGGGATCTGTGTAGCATTTGGGGTAGTCTTCTTTTATTTTGGTTCCGTAGTCGGACCTTGATTGTATTTGTATGATGTAATGTTTTACTCATGTATTGTGTGAAGTGGCGATTGTAAGCCAACTATGTATCTCTTTCCCTTATGTATTACATGGGTTGTGTGAAGATTACCTCACTTGCGACATTGCTTTCAATGCGGTTATGCCTCTAAGTCGTGCTTCGACATGTGGGAGATATAGCCGCATCGAGGGCATTACACACGAGTACCTGTGAACAGAGCATAGTTACGAGGAATTTGGAGAGGTCATATGCGTCCTCAGAAGTTTTTCAAACAAGTTTGAGGAATTTGACCAGATGAGTCTTGAACAAATTCACTAAGTGTGAGGGAGTTCCAGACTAGGGGGTGTCCGGATAGCCGAACTATCATCATCGGCCGGACTCCAAGACTATGAAGATACAAGATAGAAGACTTCGTCCTGTGTCCGGATGGGACTTTCCTTGGCGTGGAAGGCAAGCTTGGCAATACGGATATGTAGATCTCCTACCATTGTAACTGACTCTGTGTAACCCTAACCCTATCCGGTGTCTATATAAACCGGAGGGTTTTTGTCCGTAGGACGAACAACAATCATACCATAGGCTAGCTTCTAGGGTTTAGCCTCCTTGATATCGTGGTAGATCCACTCTTGTAACACACATCATCAATATTAATCTAGCAGGATGTAGGGTTTTACCTCCATCAAGAGGGCCCGAACCTGGGTAAAACATCATGTCCCTTGTCTCCTGTTACCATCCGCCTAGGCGCGCAGTTCGGGACCCCCTACCGAGATCCGCGGTTTGACACCGACGTTGGTGCTTTCATTGAGAGTTCCTCTGTGTCGTCACCGATAGGCCTGATGGCTCCTTCGATCATCAACAACGACGCGGTCCAGGGTGAGACTTTTCTCCCCGGACAGATCTTTGTATTCGGCGGCTTTGCACTGCGGGCCAATTCGCTTGGCCATCTGGAGCAGATCGAAAGCTACGCCCCTGGCCGTCAGGTCAGATTTGGAATTTTAAACTATACGACCGATACCCGCGGAGACTTGATCTTCGACGGATTCGAGCCGCAGCCAAGCATGCCGCACTATCTCGATGGGCATGACCTAGCTCTGCAGCCGAACAGTGCCCTGGAGGCCACACCAGTATCCGCTCTGACCTTTAATCCGGAGCCGGATTCCCCGACCGAGGACGAGTGGTTGGACACCACCTCGGGGGCTACAATCTCTACGACGATCGAGCCGAACTCCATCACTGTCCTTTGGGAAGACTCCAGGGTGCCGGACTCCTATCCGGACTCCGAACCCTCCGCGCCCTTGCCGATCGAATCCGGTTGGGCGCCCGTTATGGAGTTCACGGCCGCGGACATCTTTCAGCACTCGCCTTTTGGCGACATCCTAAATTCACTAAAGTCTCTCTCTTTATCCGGAGAGCCCTGGCCGGACTACGGTCAGGAAGATTGGGATGCGGACGACGAAGAATTTCAACGCCCACCCACCACCCACTTGGTAGCCGCTGTCGACGATCTATCCGACATGCTAGACTACGACTCCGAAGACATCGACGGTATGGACGACGATGCCGAAGACGACCAAGACCCAGCGCCTACAAGGCACTGGAAGGCCACCTCGTCATACGACATATACATGGTGGACATCCCAAAAGATGGGAACGGCGATGGAACAACGGAGGATGACCCTCCAAGAAGCAACCGGCCGCCAGGCGTCGGTGATGCGCTCTAAATCCACCACAGAAGAATGAAGACTCCGGCACCGGAGACAACAATACACCGGACAATGCCGAAGACAATCCACTCCAGCAAGATCCAGCGTAGGAAGATGGAGACGCCAGCCCTCACGAGAGAGCGGCAGAAGAAGAGGTAGATGATTATATGCCTCCCTCCAGAGACGAAGCAAGCCTCGACGACGACGAGTTTGTCGTGCCCGAGAATCCCGTCGAACAAGAGCGTTTTAGACGCAAGCTTAGGGCCACGGCGAACAGCCTCAAGAAAAAGCAGCAACATCTTAGAGCTGATCAGATCGCTAGCCGCAGATGGATCAAGTCCTCGCGGTGAAGAGCATGAGCTCGAACGCCCTCCAAAGCTACCCTAAGCGCAAGCTGCTCCCCGATTAGAGGAGGAGGCTTACGAACCCGCATCACCAGGAGACAATACGGCTGACCGACCACCCGTGGTCGCGGCGGAGAGGCCTCTAGGCCCTTCACTAAAACCGTGCCCGGCATCGCTCAAAAGCACACGGCAAGGGGAACGCTCTGGACCTACGAGATATATTGGAGGACAAGGCAAGACAATCAAGATCGATCTATGGATCGCGTGGGCCCACGATGCGTGGCGACAACCGTCGCGCGGACCGATAAGTCGGCCGACCAACAAAACAGACCAAGCTCTTTTGAGCTCCGTCGTGATATCGCCCGATCTGAGGCACCGCCGCGCCCTATGCTTCACGAGACAAAGTAATGGATCATCAAATCCCGAAGGGTTTAAACCCGTCAATATTGAATCCTATGATGGCACAACAGACCCAGCGGTTTGGATCAAGACTATCTCCTTCACATCCACATGGCCCGGTGACGATCTTCACGCCATCAAATACCTCCCCCTCAAGCTTAAAGGACCAGCCTGGCATTGGCTCAACAGCTTGGCAGCAGAGTCAATTGGGAGCTGGGAGGACCTGGAAGCCGCATTCCTCGATAACTTCCAGGGCACTTATGTGGAACCACCAGACGCTGATGACCTAAGCCACATAATTCAGCAGCCAGACGAATCGGCCAGACAATTCTGGACACAGTTCTTAACCAAGAAAAACCAAATCGTCGACTGTCCGAATGCGGAGGCCCTTGCGGCCTTCAAGCATAACATCCGCGACGAGTGGCTTGCCCGGCACCTAGGACAGGAAAAGCCGAAATCCATGGCAGCCGTCACATCACTCATGACCCGCTTCTGCGCGGGTGAGGACAGCTGGCTAGCACGCAGCAACAACCTCAGCAAAAATTCTGGCAGTCCGGACTTCAAGGACCGAAATGGCAGGCCGTGTCGTAACAAAAACAAACGCTGCATTAACGACGACAATATTGAGGATACGGCAGTCAATGCCGGATTCAAAGGCTCTAAACCCGGTCAGCGGAAAAAGCCATTCAAACGAACTACTCCGGGTCCGTCCAATTTGGACCTAATACTCGACCGCTTGCGCGGATACGGCACCCCGAAAACCAGCTAACCACACCAACAGGGACTGTTGGGTATTCAACAGGCAGGCAAGTTAATTGCGAAAACAATGACAAGGGCTGCATAGTGATGGCGAGGACGAGACCCAACCGCCGAACAATAGAGGATGAAGGTTTTCCCCACAGTGCGGACGGTGAACATGATATACGCAACGCACATACCCAAAAGGGAGCGAAGCGTGCACTCGAGGATGTCTACGATGGAGCCAGTTGCCCGAAGTTCAATCCATGGTCCTCCTGCCCGATCACTTTTGACCGAAGGACCACCCAGCAAAGATCGCCACGGCGGATCTCGCCGACTGGTCTTAGACCCAATCGTCGATGGATTTCACCTAACCAGAGTCATGTTGACGGCGGCAAAGAGCTTGAACCTGCTTTACCGGGATACAAAGGCGCAAAATGGGCATAGACCCTCAAGGATTAAACCTACCAAAACGACCTTTAAAGGCATCATACCAGGTGTAGAAGCCAATTGTACAGGCTCGATTACACTAGAAGTGGTCTTCGGATCCCCGGATAACTTCCGAAGCAAGGAGTTAATCTTCGACATAGTCACGTTCCGCAGCGGCTATCATGCCTTGCTCGGACGTACCGCGTTTGCAAAGTTCAACACGGTGTCGCACTACGCATACCTCAAGCTCAAGATGCCAGGACCTCGAGGAGTCATTACGGTCAACGGAAACACTGAACGTTCTCTCCGCACGAAGGAACATACAACGGCTCTCGCGGCAGAAGTGCAATGCAGCCTCTTAAGGCAATTCTCGAGTCCGGCCGTTAAGTGGCCGGACACAGCTAAGCGCACCCGGAGTAACTTACAACAAGACCACCTGGCACGTTCAGAGCACGCGTAGCAGTGCGGCCCAAACCCCAGCCCCTGCAAAACGTCAAAGCAGGTCCTTCGCGTACACCATTACACTCTGAAGATACCATGGGCATGGGGAGAGGGGCACGACCACGATAAACCCAGACTGCGGCTCAACCACACCAGGGTCTCTCACGTGTGTCGTTCCTTTTTCTTTTCTTTTTTTACCTTTTACTTTTTACCCACAGGACTCCGGTTGTCAGAAGCCCTGTCCGGCAGCAGACCTGCCGAACTCACGATGCAACAACCAGGGAAGGTTAAAGGCTACAATGAATATACAGGTGGTCTCCATCACGAGCATTTTCATACACCAATCTGCAGCCTACCCCTGGAGGGGGACATGTTTAAACAGTCTTCTACCTTGCTTATCGCACTATTTGTATCGTTCTGCATTCGTAGCAGCACTTATTGAATAAAATAATGCATCACCTTTTTTGCTTATAATTGCATTTCTTTTCCATACATATGTTCATTCATGACATGTTGCATCCGTACACTTTGGTACGGCTAATATACACCAGGGACTTATGTTTCCCGCGTTATGGTGTGATGAGTCCGAACACTTTCACAAGTGCGGCACCCCGAACTTATAGCAATATATGCATCGGCTCCGAATCATGTCTTGGGTCAATAGTTGGGTTTGCCCGGCTCCCATGTTTTGGTACCTTACGTTTCGTTATATCGGCTAAGGTAGCACCGGGAGAACCACTGCGATTCCGCCCCAGTTCGGCTGGGTTAACGCCTCAGTGGAGAAAGCTAAAACTGACCGTCATGATGAGCCGAGAGACCGGTCGTTGTTCGAGAGGTTTTTTGTGAGTCCTTAAAGACTTATGCCGCTTAGAGCGAGGAGCCGGATACTGTCCGGCCAAGGCATGGATAGCGCCCCAAATTCGGCCTTCCGAAGACTAGGGGCTTCGCCGAAATTTAAAATTGTAGAATTCTATGGCTAAGTGAGAGTGTTCAAGCATTATAAGTCCGCCTGCCTTGTTCGCTGTGTTGAGCGCCTCCCTAGATGGACCCAAAATGGGAACAAGAGCGCAAGTTTATCCCGAACACCCCAAAGACTGTGGCATGGGGGCTGAAGCCGACGACTTGCCATCTCTCGATTTGATAAACAGCCGCCTGAAGGTAATATTTTAAATTAACAAGCGTTGCTTAGCGCCATGAACTAAGTTTTCAGCGCGCGGGATAACAAAATGCTAGTCTACTCAAATATTACATCTTTGGAGCACTCACCATAATAGTACGGCGCCCTTCAAAGACACTCTTATAATACATCTCGGTGTGCCATGCTCCTTGCCCTCCGGTGGCGGGTCCGTCACAAGCTTCTGGGCATCCATCTTGCCCGAGTGCACCTTTGAGTGGGCAAGGGCCCAACGGGCACCCTCAATACAAGAGGAATGCTTGATCACTTCAACCCATGGGCACGCATCCATCACCCGCCGCACCAGGGCAAGTAGCTCCTGGCATGGCCTCCTTAGGCCACAACAACTATGAGGCCCTTCATGGCCTGTTCGGCCGCCTTGTGGAGCTCAACCAGCTGCTTCAGGTGGTCGCTAAGGCACTGGATGTCCGCCTCAAATCTCGAGACCAGAAGACCTTCTCTGTCGAGCTCCCCTCCTCGGCCCGGTAGAATGCGGCAGCATCGGACACGCTGCGAGGAAGATCAGCGAACGCCCCTGGAGAGCTCCGAATACGGGTAAGCAACAGGTAATTAACACTCACATGCTTACTCTGCATGAAAAATTCCTTACCCGCTGCTATTTTCTTCACCGCCTCAATCTCCTGGAGGGCCTTATAGGCTTCGGCCTTAGCGGCTTTGGCACTCTCAAGAGCCATTGCAAGCTCGGACTCTCGAGTCTTTGAGTCACGCTCCAAGCTCTCATGTTTTTTCACGAGATCCTGGAGCTCTTGCTGTACCTCCGCCACCCCCACCTCCTGCTTCTCTCGCTCGGTGCGCTCCGTGGGTCAGATTATGTTCGGCCGCGCCACCGCCTCCTTCGTGGTTGCCACCTCGTTAGTGGCCCCTACAACACCCACGCTATCCTTGTCATTTTTTCTTGCAACCAAATCCTTTTCTGTAAGGTACAATTCTTATAAGGTATTACTCACCTTCTTTTTCCTCGAGCTGCTTCTTGGCATGGCCGAGCTCGTTCTCGGACCACTCGAGGTTTCCCTTCAAAGTATTGACCTCCGTAGTCAGTGCGGCGGAGGTCAGCAGCACAGCCTGCAATCCCATATTGACATATCCTTTATATGACTCCTGTGTTTATCTTTCTAAAGATCCTCAGTCCGGCTTTTCTTTCCGAACACCGAACCGAGCATCAGGGGCTACTGTCTATGCGGTACCATTTTACATATATTGAAATTTCTTACCTCAAAGCCTGTTAGAAGGCTACTGCAGGCTTCGGTCAGCCTGCTCTTGGCGAGCTCAACCTTCCGAATCACCACACTCATAACAGCGCGGTGTTCCTCTTTGATGGAGGCGCTGTTGAGCGCCTCCAGCAAATTATCCGGCACCTCCTGTTGGACGGAGGCAGC
Organism: Aegilops longissima; assembly: GCA_021605205.1. Taxonomy (NCBI): domain Eukaryota; kingdom Viridiplantae; phylum Streptophyta; class Magnoliopsida; order Poales; family Poaceae; genus Aegilops; species Aegilops longissima. The sequence goes on along the minus strand of CM038681.1, from coordinate 535,435,633 downwards.
CGGCATCTCGGTCTTTCCCTTCTTACGAAGGGGTCGCCCGCCGGACTCCGGAGCCACTGTGGCCTCCGGGGCTGAGTCCGGTGCACAGTCCGGGAGGGTGTCCTATGACACCTCCGGGGCCTCCTCCTCCTGGTGGGTCCTTTCATGGGATCCCACCTCGGCGTCGTCCGCGGCACGGGGGGTGGAGGCAGTCGGAAGGGAATCCATATCCGACGCACCCAAGGACCTGCTCGACGAAACGGGAATATCATCCTTGGGCGGACTGCAGGGTTGTATGCGGCATTAGAAAGACATTATGTGGCGAAAATAAAAACCTTGAAGTTATTCGGGAGTCCCGATACTTACGATCTCGCCATGGGCTTGGCCCTTGGATGCCAGTCTTTGTCGTCGTCACTGGCGTTGGCGGAGCAGTCCGGAGGAGGAGCTTTTCCCTTCTTGGACCCTTCGGCCTCCCTTGTTGGGGAGGCCTTCCTTTTTCCCTCCTTCACTGGGAGAGGCTTTCTTCTTGTCCTCCTCACCTTGGTGGGAGGAGTCGGCCTCGGATTCATCATCCGATAGCACCTGAAAATGGGAACTCTTCCGAGTCCCCGTGGCCGTCTTCTTGGCCTTCTTATCCGGCACCACATGGTGTGCGAGCCAAGAGCCCGTTAGGCGGGCGTCTGCTGGGTCCTCCGCAATGGGGCGGACAGGTAACTCTTCTCGCCTTTGCCAGCCAATCTCTCAAAGGTAAAGGGAGTTTAGATCCCGCATAGAGCCAAACGGTGGAAAACAAGTGGTTAAATCACTTACCTCGTCACTGGGCGCCGCGAGCAGAATCCGCGATCTTGATGTAGCGGATGCGGGGCTTGACACCCTTGAACAGCACCTTCCGGACATCTTTGTGCGTAGTATCAAGAGCCCGCCAGGTCCAGTGCTGCGCGGATCAAACTCCCACATATTAAAGCCCCGTCGCTGCACGGAGAATTCGCGGATGAGCATGACCTGGATTACGTTGACAAGCTTGAGCTTCTTGTCCACCAGCTTCTGGATACAGGCTTGGAGTCCGGTCAGCTCCTCTGAATCCCCCCAAATCCGGCAACTCTCTTTCCAGGAGGTGAGCCCTGTGGGATGCGGATCTGAATTGGGGTCGCTGCCCAATCAGGGTCACGCGGCTCGGTGATGTAGAACCACCCCGATTGCCACCCCTTGATGGTTTCCACGAAAGTGCCCTCCAGAGACGTAACGTGGGACATCCTGCCCACCATGGCGCCTCCGCACTCCGCTTGGCTGCCCTTCACAACCTTCGGCTTGACACTAAAGGTTTTGAGCCATAAGCCGAAGTGGGGCTGGATGCAGAGGAATGCCTCACACACGACGATAAACGCCGAGATGTTGAGGATGAAATTTGGGGCCAGATCATGGAAATCTAGGCCGTAGTAGAACATGAGCCCCCGGATAAAGGGACGAAGCAGGAAGCCCAGTCCACGGAGGAAATGGGGAAGAAATACTACTCTCTCATGGGGCCTGGGGTCGGGAATGAGCTCTCCCTCGTCGGGGAGCCGATGCGCGATCTTGCTGGACAAATATCCGGCGTCGCGCACCTTCTGGATCGGCCCCTCCGTGACGGAGGAGGCCATCCACTTGCCTCCCGCTCCGGACATAGTTGGAGAAGGTTGAGGTGAGAAGTACGGACTTGGGCGCTGGAGCGCGAGTTCACGGAGATGGATAAGCCAAGGAGGAAGAAGGCGCAGGTAAAAGGGTTGGATCCTTATCCCCTTATATGGGCGGACAAAAACATATGTCCCCACCGGCCTAGTAAAACTCGCTTATCTCCCAAGCGTCCACAATCAATGGCGCGGTTGGGTTACCCACGTCCGTATTGATGGGAATCCCGGAGTAAGGGGAACACGATCTCTGCTTCCACAAGACGTGCCAAGGAAACCGCTTCGCTAAACGCGCTGAGGTGGAACAATAAAAACAATTTGAATAAAGGCTTGGTAGTGGTGCGACGTCACGCCACAAAATACGTCAGCAGATTGATCTTGTGTAATATTATTCTCTCTATGGTGGTATGTGGAATTTATTTTTGCAGAGCGGACACTATCCTGGTGTTCACAATCTTCTATGAATTATTCGAGGAAGAACCCACCTTGCAATGCGAAGACAACATACGCGCGGACTCGTCGTCATTGAAGCCTGGTTCGGGGCTAATGAGGGAGTTCGGACTAGGGGTGTCCGGATAGCGAACTATCATCATCGGCCGGACTCCAAGACTATGAAGATACAAGATTGAAGACTTCGTCCCGTGTCCGGATGGGACTTTCCTTGGCGTGGAGGGCAAGCTTGGCGATACGGATATGTAGATCTCCTACCATTGTAACCGACTCTGTGTAACCCTAACCCTATCCGATGTCTATATAAACTGGAGGGTTTTAGTCCGTAGGACGAACAACAATCATACCATACGCTAGCTTCTAGGGTTTAGCCTCCTTGATCTCGTGGTAGATCCACTCTTGTAACACACATCATCAATATTAATCTAGCAGGACGTAGGGTTTTACCTCCATCAAGAGGGCCCGAACCTGGGTAAAACATCGTGTCCCTTGTATCCTGTTACCATCCGCCTAGACGCACAGTTCGGGACCCCCTACCCGAGATCCGCCGGTTTTGACACCAGAGTTGTACATATCGAAAAGTCCACACAATTGAGGAATCTTGAAGAAAAATGTTTCTTAGAGAAAAGGATCAAGAACAGATGAGATGTGAGGTGTTTAGTGTGTGAAGATTTTAAGAACAAACACCTTTTGAGGATTTTGTAGAAATCATCAGAATCAAAGAGGGCAGTAAAAGTAACTTTTAATTACCCTGGACGAAGAACACGACGAACTAGGAAGGGTAGATGTGAAGCTCGTCAGTTCAGATCTTCCACGCCCTAACTTGGATGAGGAAGACAGGTACGACGGCGGTGGAGTGAAGAAATCCGTAGCCGGCGCGAGTACGATGGCGACGAGGTTGAGGTAGTGAAGGTCTTCCTCACCGGTGACGATGGAAGTAGCGGCGGCACTAGGGTTTGAGAAGCTCGAGCAGGAGAGAGGTCGAGCGGAGTAAAAACGAAGTGAGGAAGGGGAGGGGTATTTATAGCCGAAGTGAAAAACTGTTTGCCCGAAGAATTTGGACGAACTTGCCCCTGACCCTTCTCATTCGCTTGACATGTGTCACCCATGTACTGAGAGGTGGCGATCATGTAAGATTGTGGGTGAATAGATAAGTATTATCGAGGGATGCGGAACGGTTTAGGCGGCAATAGCCGAAAATTCAGATAAGATAAGTTTTAAAAGTTCCGTTCGCAAATTCTTCAGCTGACAAGGACACAGTGAAGATTTTGAACGAGTTTCAAATAGAACGCACATGAAGAATTTGTGAGTAGACTAGGTTGAGTTTAGCATAGAGGGGGAAGGGTCCGATCACATTCACTTAGAAGAAAAAAACAACTTGAAGAAATAGCAATAAGTGAATGCTGTAGAGGACATAAACTCACACATACACACAGACACACAGACACACACACACACACACATATATATATATATATATGTATATATAGCCAATGAAGAAAAATGACGGAAACAGTGAAGACAATGCAAAGTTGAAGAAAATGAACAACTGAGGAATTTTTTTCAAAAACTGAGGAAAAACTCAATTGAAGATTTTCAACTTTTGGTGGTGGCATAACCCACTGTGTAAGAATGATGATATTAGACACCGCGTACAATTGTCATAGGGTTCTGAGAATCAAATTCTTCGTTAATTTCTTCACACTTAGAGTGTTAGTCTTCATTGATTGAATAAAAACGTTTCTTCGCGTGTTGCACATCTAAGTCATCAATTTTGCATAAGTGTTAGGATGAGTGCCCTTTTCAAAGAACATTCGAAGATTCTAGGATATTTAGCTCACACCTCAACTTGCTAAATCTCTTCTCAACCAAGGGCTTTGTGAAGATATCGGCTAGCTGTTCTTCAGTCTGTACATGCTCAATAGAGATGTCGCCCTTCCACGCATGATCACGAAGAAAATGATGACGAATCTGAATGTGCTTTGTCTTCGAGTGCTGAACTGGGTTGTGAGAAATCTTGATTGCACTCTCATTGTCACAGTAGAGAGGCACATTCTTCATGTTGACGCTGTAGTCCTTGAGAGTTTGCTTCATCCACAGCAATTGAGCACAGCAAGAACCAGCAGCAATGTACTCAGCTTCAGCAATAGACAGTGATACGCAGTTCTGTTTCTTCGAGGACCAACAGACCAAAGATTGTCTGAGGAAATGGCATGTGCCTGATGTTGACTTGCGGTCTACACGATCACTAACATAGTCAGAGTCTAAATATCCCATGAGATCAAAAGCCGAGCCCTTGGGGTACCATAATCCAAGTGTAGGTGTGTGAGCTAGATATCGAACAATGTGTTTCACAGCCTTATGGTGTGATTCCTTCGGTGTAACTTGAAATCGGGCACACATGCAAACACTAAGCATTATATCTGGCCTAGATGCACATAAATACAATAAATAACCAATCATGGAGTGGTATACGTTTTGATCGAAGTCAATACAATTTTCATCAGTGCATAGATGGCCATTGGTGGGCATAGGAATTTTGACCCCTTTGCAATCTTGCTTGCCGAATTTCCTCAATACGTCCTTGAGGTATTTCTCCTGAGATATAAATATGCCATTGCGCTGTTGACGAATTTGAAGACCTAAGAAGAATTTCAATTCTACCATCATAGACATTTGATATTCTTCAGTCATGACATAGGCAAATTCATCACTGTAACGTTGGTCAGTAGAGCCAAAAATGATATCATCAACATAAATTTGGCACACAAACAATTCACCATCATAAGATTTAATGAAAACAGTTGGGTCAAGTGAACCGGGTTTGAAGCCTTTCTTCATGAGGAATTCCTTCAAAGTATCATACCACGCCCGAGGGGCCTGCTTGAGGCCACAGAGGGCCTTATTGAGTTTGAAGACTTTGTCAGGATGCTTTGGATCTTCAAAACCTGGGGGTTGAGCAACATATACTTATTCCTCAAGCTTACCATTGACGAATGCACTTTTCACATCCATTTGATATAAAGTGATATCATGATGGTTAGCATTAGCAAGTAATATGCGAATAGCCTCAAGTCTAGCAACAGGTGCAAAAGTTTCATCGAAATCAATTCCTTCAACCTGTGTGTAGCCTTGAGCTACAAGCCGTGCCTTATTCCTCACCGCAAGGCCATTTTCATCTTGCTTGTTGTGGTAGATCCACTTTGTGCCAATGATATTGTGCTTGCGAGGATCTGGACGATTAATCAGTTCCCAAATGTTGTTGAGCTCGAACTGGTGTAATTCTTCTTGCATAGCTTGAATCCACTCAGGCTCCATAAATGCTTCATCTACCTTAGTGGGCTCTGTTATAGAGACAAAAGCAAAGTGCCCACGAAAGTTAGACAAATGTGAAGCTCTTGAGCGTGTGAGAGGACCTGGAATGTTGATGTCGCTGATGATTTTCTCAATCTGCACTTCGTTTGCAACGCGAGGATGAGCGGGTTGTCATTGAGGAATTTGATCAACATTTTCTTCAGCACCATTTTCTTCAGGTGCATCAGCATGACGTTCTTCACGTTCTGGAATGATTTCTTCAACAGATTCTTCAGTAGGAATGACATCCTCAGTAGCCTTGAACTTGATAGTTTCCTCAGGTGACTGTTCATCTAACACAGAAGGTAGGTGCTTTCTTTGCGAGCCATTAGTTTCATCGAACCGCACATCTATAGTTTCAACAACTTTGTGGAGTACGTTGCTGAAGACTCTGTAGGGGTGCGAGTCCTTTCCGTAACCAAGCATAAAACCCTCATGTGCTTTTGGTGCAAATTTTGAATTCTGATGGGGATCTCTAATCCAACATTTAGCACCGAAGACTTTGAAATAACTCACATTGGGTTTCTTGTCAGTGAGGAGTTCATAAGCAGTCTTCTTGAAGAATTTGTGAAGATATACCCTTTTGATGATGTGGCACGCAGTATCAATTGCCTCAATCCAGAAATGACGAGGCGTCTGGTATTCATCAAGCATAGTGCTTTCCATGTCAACAAGAGTCCTGTTCTTGCGCTCCACGACGCCATTCTGCTGAGGAGTATAAGGAGCAGATAACTCATGAGTAATACCAAGTTCATCAAGATAGTCATCAAGACAAGAATTCTTGAACTCAGTTCCATTGTCACTTCTGATGTGCTTGATCTTCACACCAAAGTTGGTTGAAGCCCTCGAGGAAAATCGTTTGAAGACTTCCTGCACCTCATGTTTGTAAGTGACAATATGCACCCATGTGTAACGAGAGTAATCATCAACAATAACAAAGCCATATAGAGATGCATCATTTGTAACTGCAGAATAATGATTGGGACCAAAGAGATCCATGTGAAGCAATTCAAATGGTCGAGTGGTAGTCATGATTGTCTTTGCTGGATGTTTGGCCTTGGTCATCTTTCCAGCTTCGCTGGCTCCACACAAGTGATCCTTGAGGAATTTGAAATTCTCAATGCCAAAGACATGCTTCTTCTTCACGAGCGTGTGCAGATTCCTCATGCCAGCATGACCAAGTCGTGATGCCATAGCCAGCCTTCTGAAGCTTTTGCAGGTAGACATACAGCTAGTTGAGGTCCTGTAGAGAAATCAGCAATATACAAGTCTCCTCTCCTAAAGCCTTCGAAGACTTCGGAATAGTCAGCTTCCATGATCACAACACAACGATACTTGCCAAAGACAACAACCACATCAAGATCACAAAGCATCAAGACAGACATGAGGTTGTATCCTAAGGACTCGACACGCATGACTTTTTCAATGTGTCGATCCTTTGAGATCGCAACCTTACCTAGACCCAATACCTCACTTTTGCCTTTGTCAGCGAAGATGATATGCTTCAAATGCGATGGAGATAATGGAACACCCATCAATAGATTCTTGTCTCCAGTCATGTGATTTGTACATCCACTATCGAGGACCCACTCATTGGCTTTGGGTTGATCATCCGGCAGATGAATTAGTGCAGCTTATGAACTCATATACTTAATCAGTGAAGAATATGACATCAATTCATCAGATCAATTTCATCAAGCAATAAAACAGATAAAGTAGTATGAGGACGTGAGAAATGAGGATTCATTTCTTCATGATTAGCCTGCGTCCTTTCAGGCAATTTTAGGTCTCAAGCAAATTCTTCAGACGTTTAAGCACGTCTGGAGACCTGACCCTGAATAAGAGATTAATTCCTTTTCTTCACCACCCACATCTGAAGGGGTGGCAAAGAGTTCATCACTCTGCGAGCTCCATACGAGAAGGGTGACATAGAAGCCAGTCCATTTCGTTTCACATAAGAGGAGTTGGGGTAAGCATATGAATAAGCAGAGAAATTCTTCGAGGACTTATGAACATAATGATTAGAAGAATAATGCTAATATTCATAGCCCTTAGTTCTTCCCTGCGAAACAGAGGCGTTAGCACAATGATGTTCATAAGAGGACTTTGATCCTTTTGAGGAATTTGATCCACGTGAGGAATTTGGTCCGTAAGACGACTTGGACCCATATGAAGAATTTGGTCCATATGAAGAATTTGATCTGGGTTTCCTATTCTTCATAGGTGGTGTCATGATGACATTCACCTGAAGATTTTCAAGGCACCTTTTGGGAACCCAGATTTTCTTCACATGGGAACCATTCCTGCAATTAGTGCCAACCTATCTAGCAAATACTTCACCATGCTGATTTTTGAACAGTTTACAGTTGGAGTCAAATGACTCATCAGAAGAATGAGGAGATTCACATGTAAAGCCAGATAAAGTAGATGGTTCTACTGGAGGTCCCTTTGCAGCAACCCATGAGGTTTTGGGGTACTGCTCAGGCTTCCAATAAGTTCCATCAACATTGATTTTCCTCTCAAAGGCAATACCCTCTTTCCTATGGTTCCTGTTGAGGATCTGCTTTTTAAGCACATCACGAAGAGTCTGATGCCCTTTGAGGCTTTTATACATGTCTGTCATGTACAATTCCTTCAGCCCTGCATCATCAGTGATACTAGCAATGTCCTCAGACGAATAATTAGTGATATCAGAGACAGTTGAAGAATTTGTAACATTAGAAGCATTTGAACATTCAGGTGAAGAATTAGCAGATTCACGTTAAATGCACTTCAAACATGGAGGAACAAATTCTTCTTGAGTAGCGCTGATTTGTTGAGAAAGTAATGAATCACGCTCCTTCTGAAGATCTTCATAACTCACTCTTAGCTTTTCAAGATCTTGCTTTCTTTGAAGAAATTCATAAGAAAGCTTCTCATGATTAGATAAGAGAGTGTTATGATGACCTTGAAGGTTGTCAAACCTAGACTGAAGTCTCTGAAGATTTTTAGTCAAGGTTTTAGTGCGATCCATTTCTTCACCCAACATATCATCACTTTTGTCTAGCATGTTTTGAAACTTTTCAAAAGCCTTTTGTTGTTTCATAGCAATCTTAGCAAGTTTAGAATAGCTGGGCTTGAGGTTTTCATCAGATTCATCCTCATTTGATTCAGAGGTGGTATATTTGAGTACCTTGGCACCCTTTGCCATGAAGCAATAGGTGGGAGCGTAGTCATCATTGCCTTCATCAGCCTTGTCGGTGAAGCATTTTTCTTCAGAGTTGAAGATGGACTTGCTGACGAATGCAGTAGCGAGATCTAGGCTCGCCACATCGGACTCAGACTCCTCAGATGCCTCCTCTTCCTCATGTTCCTCAGATTCAGCCTCAGAGTCCATTTCTTTGCCAATGAATGTCCGAGCCTTCTTGGAGCTACTCTTCTTGTGCGATGAAGACTTTGAGGATTTTGATGATGAAGACTTTGAAAATTTCTTCTTCTTCTTCGCATCATCAGAACTGTAATCCTTGTATTTCTTCTTCTTTGATTCATTTTCCCACCGAGGACAATCTTGAATGTAGTGACCAGGTTTCTTGCACTTGTGGCATAGCCTCTTCTTGGAGTCACTAGATGAGGAATCGTTGCTCCTTGAGGATTTTCCAAAGCGACCACGTCTTGAGAACTTCTGGAATTTATTCACGAGCAGTGCTAGCTCCTGGCTCAGTTCTTCAGGATCACCAAGGCTGCTACCAGAATCTTCACCTTCAGATTCAGACACTGCCTTGGCCTTCAGGGCACGTGATCTGCCATAGCTGGAACTCATGAGTGTTTAGCCTCTCGAGGATATCAGCGGGATCAAGTGACTTGTAATCTCCATGTTCTTGTATCATCAGTGCCAGAGTATCAAATGAGGAATCAAGCGATCTTAGCAATTTCTTCACCACTTCATGGTCGGTGATATCAGTGGCACCAAGTGCTTGAAGCTCATTTGAGATGTCAGTGAGGCGATCGAAGGTTTGCTGAACATTTTCATTGTCGAGTCTTTTCAAGCAGTTGAAGAGATTGCGAAGAACGTCAACTCGAGAGTCACGCTGTGTTGAGACTCCTTCATTGACTTTGGACAGCCTATCCCAGATAAGCTTAGCAGTTTCCAAAGCACTCACTCTTCCATACTGCCCTTTGCTCAGATGGCCACATATGATGTTCTTTGCTTGAGAATCGATTTGTTTGAATATCTTCACATCAACAACATTCACAGAAGGTGTGAAAGAGGGAACACTATTTTCCACAACATACCAGAGATCATTATCAATTGCCTCAAGATGCATTCGCATCTTATTCTTCCAGTAGGGTAGTCCGTCCCATCGAAGGTTGGACACCCAGCAGAGACCTTGATCATACCTGCGGTCGACATAACTAAAACTCTAGGCGGTTAAACCAAAATCACACAGAATAAGGGAGTACCTTGCTCTGATACCAATTGAATGTGCGTTATATTGACTAGAGGGGGTGAATAAGCGATTCTTATGAATTCTTCACTGAGGAATTTCAGGGTGAGGAAATTCTTAAGTGAAGAACTACTTGCAGCGGAATAAGTAATCAGATGTAAACATAATAGAACACAAGCATGGTCATCATGATGAAATAAAGACAAGCACAGAGTACAGAAAGCGTAAACACAGGATAACACAGGATTAAGACAAACAGACTGAAGAAATTGAACTGAGGAAATTGAGAAAGTCTTCAGTCAAAGTCTTCAAACAGATATGAACAAGCACACAACAACTGTAATGAGGAAATGAAAGAGTTGAGAAAATAGAACCAGTAGGCTTGGTGAAGACAATGATTTGGTAGACCAGTTCCAACTGCTGTGACAGTTGTACGTCTGGTTGGAGCAGCTGGGTATTTAAACCTGAGGACACACAGTCCTCACCGTATTCTCCTTGAGCTAAGGTCACACAGACCTCGCCCAATCACTCGTGGTAAGTCCTCAGGTGACTTCCAAACCTTCAAAACCTCGGTCATTCGGCGATCCACAATTTCCTCTTGGATGCTCTAGACCATGACGCCTAACCGTCTGGAAGATGCACAGTCTTCAAAGGTAACAAGCGTCGGATCCACGCTGGATCAATCTCTTCAGTGATGCTCAATCACTTTGGGTTTGTAGGTGTTTGGGTTTGGGTTTTCCTAACTTGATAATTTTCGCTCAAAGTCCTCTGAGGATGGGATGCTCTCAAATGACAAGTGTCAGTTTCTCTCGGAGCAGCCAACCAGCTAGTGGTTGTAGGGGGTGGCTATTTATAGCCTAGGGAGCAGCCCGATATGATAAGACACAAATTCCCTTCAATGATATGACCGTTAGGTGGGTAGATATTTTGGGACAGCTGGCACGTAGCACAGCAACGGTCGGATATTTGAGGCTCAAATTCCTCAAGGCTATCATGTTCCTCACTGTGTAGGCAATCCGCACTGGCGAATTCTTAACTACTCAGTCAGCACAAATTCCTCAGAGACCAGAAGAACTTAGTCTCTGTCACTGAAGAAATTGACTGAATTGTATGAGATTTCCAATGGCTTCACTCAAAGGGATTGGTAGGTGTAGGATTTTGAGTTGAGCATCACATGGAAATTTTTCCGTAGTATTTCCTCGACCCCCTTTAACAATATGGTGTTTCCTATGACTCAAGAAAGAGAAAATGAAACTACAAAAACAAAAGTCTTCACGCTTCATGTTCCTCGAATAAATGCCAAGTCTTCAAGGTCACACCAATTTCTTTATTTTCAACGTCTTCAGAAAGTCTTCAGAAATCCAAAGTCTTCAATCGAGGACATTCATTTTTAGGGGTCGACTTTCTCTGTAAATATCAAACTCCTCATAGACTTATAGGTCTGTGTATACTTACAAACGCATCAATCCCTTAACCTATAAGTCTTCAATACACCAAAATCACTAAGGGACACTAGATGCACTTACATTCATCGCCTCCGTTTTAAGCCACCGCCGGTTTCTGCCTCTGCGGTCTCAACCCGCTGTTTCCACAGCCTACCTGGCCGGTCTTGCCATTTCTTATGCAGCGCCTCAAGTCGCCGCCACATCCAAATTGTCGTGAGTCGTGCCGGCTGTCACGCGACATCACCTCGCCTCTGCTTGAAGCCTTCTGTGGGGTCACACGACCGTGGCCTCGCTGTCGCCGTGGCCCGCCAAGCCGCCACGGCCCCCAGCAGTTTCAAGTTCCCGTCGGTGTTGCCTGCCTTGTCTATAAGTGGTACAGGGGCGGCGTATTTTGGGTATGGGATACAGAGGGCGAAAGAAATAAGTCAATGGACGGGCTGGGTGGGCAGAGGCCTGAGGGTATAAAGCGCAACCGCATTGAAAAGTTATATATGGATGCTAATTACGGTTTATCGATCGTCCAAACAAAGCAGGTGATATTTACCTAAATTTATCTTATTAGCATATATTGTTTTTTTCAAAGAACAATTACTTGGTCTATGATATTTTTTTCGTAGGACCATTATTCATTACAAATGTGTCGCGAAGGGGTGTGCGCCAATATTATTTTTGCACTGGTGCGTTCGTGCTGTACTGATGGATGGGTACATGCGCAAGTTGCTGCCCCTACTACAATATGATACGGCTAACTTGCCAGTCCGCACAGTTTACCGCGCCATCTCACCGCGGTGATCATCGATTCCGCGATGGATAATCTCTGGCCTGACATATCAGGTGAAGTCCATCCAGTATATCTTTATATTACATATTGCTTTCTTTAAAAGAGCAATTACTCTGGCTTGCGAATTCTTTAATGTAGGACAAGTTGTCTACTGCAAAAGGGGTTATTATATCACTGAGCCGTTGAATGACTCATACCGGTTTATGTCATGGTCAAATATGGAGAATCTCAAGCCAACTCCTCGAGTCGCCTTTAGACTTGGGGGCTACGATAACATGACTCAATAAAAGACTGGCAGTTTAAAGCAAGTCAAGAACTCCGGGTTAGTGGAGGGAAGATAACCCTGTCTCGAAGGCTGCTGTTATATTGATGAAAATTTAAAGGTTGTCAGAAAATTTTCGGCTCAAAATGAAGATTCCGGTTTAAAATTCGGTTCAAGGAAATATGTCTCCCGCAAAGCTTTGAAGCTCTCAATATCCGGTTTAAAACTCCGGTTGAAAAACAAATTCATTTCTCGCAAGTTCGAGTTCTCGGAAAAGTTAAAGGTTGCCAAAGAGAACTTGCTGCCATGATGCACGATTCAAACATGGGTATCCTGCCTTATGGGCTTATCTTATTATGGTCACTTGGGGGGCTTCCTGCTCATTGAGCTAAGCTATGATTACCCTTTGATCAGGCTTATACACCATTCTTACAAAAAAACTTGGGGGCTTGCTACCCAGGTTAAAGGGACCAAAGAGAGTTTGTTGCAAAAGCACAACTCAAACATAGGTTCCCATTGAGCACATCTCAAAAATATTGCTTGGGGGATCTTTCTTCTAAAGGACAAAGAGTTTTTATGACCCTTGTAATAGGCTTAAAAGCCAGGCTTGGAAGCCAGGTTTATTCACCTAAAACCCCGGGTTATCCTGCCTTTTTAAGTCTGCCACTCCGCCCAGGTAATCCTGGAATGACCCGCTGTACGTTTGACAAGTCAATCTTATGCAGACCCTGAACTTGTCAAAGTTAAAATGACGATTGGTTATGTGAGGTCCGTCTTAAAAGGTTTGTATAAAGGTTTAACTCAGTGGCTATGCAGTCCGTGAAAGCACTTGAGATTTAGGCTTGGCGGCCTATGAAAGCCTTGTTTTTTCAGATTTATTATTCCTAATTTGAACATTTTTGGGTTCATCTTTGTACTATATTGACATATGGTTTTCACAATTCAGGACAGGTAGCCTTAACTATATGACTCATAATTGAGCATATTGGGTAAATATCTGCCCTGATAGCAGACTACAAGTTGCCAGGATATCTTTGCCTTGAGCAATCAAAATCATGATATTGCATGCCTACGGGTCAATACCCGCGACGGATTATATTATTCAAATCTTGAATAGCCAACATGGCTGGATTTTTATTATGGTTATCAATAATCAGTATTATGATTGAGGTTTTCAAAGTCACTTTAGCGCAATGGCTATTATTTTATCAATGGATATGATTTATTCTACAATGGAAGGAATAGTCCTGAGTTGCTGCAGGCTTACGACCCGACACTTGGGGGCTACATTATTCAAGTTGTAATTACATCAAATATGCAAGTCCCATGTCACTGCCAGCATGCACCATGGCACTTGGGGGCTAATGCAAGGTCATTTCTTACTTGCCTTATTGAAGACCCGAATCGTCACATCGTAATGAGCCGGCCCTTGGGGGCTACCAATTGCTCATGTCAAAAATTAAAGGCACACAAGTCTTAATCCTTTATATTGAAAGGTCTACTACTCAGTTGGTAAAATACAAGGCTCTTAAGCTTTTTGACGTGGGTTCGAGCCCCATGGTGAGCGTTACATCATATGATATTATTTTCAATGAAGTATATATAAAGCCCCTGTTCATTATTGCTTAATGACCCGGGGCTACACTGGTTGAAGTTTTTATGGGCATCAGACAATTACAAGTCCCAGGTCAAGCATGACAACCCGGCACTTGGGGGCTACATATGTGGAATATTCAGTTTGACTAGTGACTGAGATGAACAAATCGGGTTTCTTCAAGGTTGTGACATTTATATTGAAGCAAGTCTTAAGATGTTGCTACGCTACCTTCTTAAGACTTGGGGGCTACAAGTGATAGGCATATAAGAGGTATATTTTCAAGCTTGATGTTAACTACAGTTATGACCCGATGTCATCAATATTTACAAGCCGGCAATTTTGGCAATGATAAACGGGCAAGTTTTACATCTTCAAGCCGGCTCAAGAATCAGAGGATTATTTCAAAGACCAATATTTTTTAAGCATTGGGAGCTGAGTCAAATGAATTATTCTTCACAATTTTTCTCCGTGAGAAACCAACGTCAGCAAATTGATTATGAAGCTGGCTTATTGACCTGGATTTTCTAGAAGAAGGAAATGACAAGGAATTAAGGATGATCAGGTGCCGGCTTAAAAAATTTCTTAAAGCGGAGCATAATCTGTCAATTGTTCTTGTGTTTGTTTTTACAGGACCAGTTTAACATGGATAAATCCAAATTAAACTGGGGGCTAATGTCGGGGATATACCCCGCGGTATGACCCGGCCGAAAGTATAACCCGGCTGGGACTTGGTAAACCGGCAGAGAGTTAAAGACAGATGGTTAAGGCAGACAGTTAAGACAGATGGTAAACCGGCAGGTGGTAAACTGGTAGATAGTTAAACCAGGCGGTAAACCGACAGATAGTTAAACCAGATGGTAAACCGGCAGATAGTTAAACCAGATCATAAACCGGCGTACAGTCATAAACCAGCAAACAGAGTCGCCTGGGGTTAATAAGCCCGAGAAGTTAAGAAGCCCATGAGGAGAAGTCAGAATAGTTTATGTCTTAATCCGAGTTGGACTCTACATGTAACCCGCCCCTTCAACTTATATAAGGAGGGGCAGGGCACCCCAAGAGGGGAAAAAATCATCTAAAGGCTAGACACAACTAGGAGAGTCGGTTTACGGCGACTCCCTCATGATGATAATGAGACCTAGCCACAAATAGCATGTAGGGTTATTACCGGATGATGTTTCTCGGGGCCCGAAGCTGTCTAAATCCTTGTCTTGTGTGTTGATCCGCCTCGCGTCTCTCGATTCCGACCAACCCCTTCAAGCTACCGTATAGATCCGTTGGCCTCACGACTAAGTCCTCACACTAGGACATCTGTCGTGACAATTACACGACATTGTGCCAGTAGTAGTGGCCAGTAACTCGAACACTACATCAAGACAGGACTTTGGGTTCTCTCACTATCGTCAAGGTAGTTTTTAGCAGCTTTCTTGGAGACCAATAGGGATGTCTCACTATCTTGAACCTTATCTGCATTACTTCCTTTCCCATTGCATAACTGGGTACTGTTCTCCAAAATTTTGTCCGCATTCTAAAAGAGAAACAAGCAGACACATCACAGGTATACCATGTTGTATATGAAACTCATTTTGGTAAACCAGTTCAGTAGTAAAGTGCACATGATAACAGCATGAAACAAACATATATCTATGTACCATGCTCACTTTATGGTCTATATCATTCTAGTTTTTGTCGCCAAATCAAGATAGAGACACAGTTCAAATAATATTTGTTCAAGAGAAAGCAGAATAGACAGAATATAAGTGTGGGAAACTAAAGAGCAATAACAACACTTGTAATGTGCATGGCATGAGAACATAACTGTTTATTCAATTGAAATTGAAATCATCATAGAGCAAGTTACAATTGCAAACCATTTAAAGAAACAGGTTTAAAACATACCTGTTGCGCCATTGGAGTTTCAATTCCATCCTTCAAATTTGAAAATAGTTGGTCTGTGTAAATACAATGATGCAAGAGCAAAGGAGTGTGAACCATAGCTACAGAACCTGACCTGAGAACAATTCTTCTTCTCCTTAAAGCGCTGAGTTGGGATTCGGAGTGGTGGTCCTCGTGCTTTGGGCACTGCAGTTCCCTTAGTAACTGCTTGTGTTTGGGTGCTCTATGGTGGAGACAGTGATGTATCAACTGGAACTGGGTTACTATCTGCTGGGGTTGGGGTTAGAAGGGGTGTAGCTGGTTCTCCGTCCAACTGGGTAGGGGTACAATCTGCGTGAGTCTGGGTTATGTGTGGTGTGGCTGGTTCTTGGGCAAGTACAACCGTGGTTCTATCTGCATCAACTGTTAGAACTATCTTTTCTGAAGACCGTGTTGTTACTCCCTTAGACACTGCCATCACCCTCTCCAATTCAAATGGCTGATAAACAAGAAAAGTAATTGAATGTACAGACATTGTATGATAGACAGGTGCAATGGATAGTGGGGAATAAAATAGGGCATGAAATAATTCAAGTTTATGTTGTCTAACCAAACAGGATAGCATGACAGAATTTCACATATCTGATGGCTAACTAAACAGGATAGCATGACGCAATTTCACATTATGATGGCTAACTAAAAAAGATGGAAATACATAGTTTAAAATATGATGACTATGTAAACATGATGACATTATATAACTATATAATGTGTTTATTAAATAGGTTGGCATGCCATAATTCACATAAATGCCGCCTATGGAAACATGATAGCATGATATAATTCCCAGATAGAATGACATAATTCAAAATATGTTGGCTGTAAACACTAAACAGTATGAGATTATATAACTATATGATGTCTTTATTAAATGGGTTGCCATGCCATAATTCAGATAGATGTTGTGTATGTAAACATGATGGCATGATATAATTCAAACATATGATTTATATAGTAAGCAAGTAAGCAGATGGCAATACATATATGATGTAAAAACTAAGCAATGCAAGACAACATGCATGACATGGGTAATATAACCCTGCCAAGTTTGAGCATAGACCTCAGGGGGAAATAGGACTGGTCATCAGTCTCTGAATCCTCCTCCGAGTAGCTCTCTATATCCAACAAGATGTCTGCTTCAGCAGGTAGCATTGTCTGCTTTGAATACCTTGCTTTCACTCCAGATAGTTCCATCATCGCTTCAAATGGCTGATGGCAAGAGTAGTTGAATATACAAACGTTGTCAACAAATGGAACACGTAATACAAAAAATGATAGCATGATATAATTCACATACATGATGATTGTCTCAACAGCATGGCATTGCATAATTCACATATATAATGCCTTTGCAACAAGATAGCATTGCATAATTCACATATATAATGTCTTGCAACAAGATGTCAATGCATAATTCACATATATGGTAATTACACACTAAACAGGTGGCATTCACACCAAGCATGTCTAAACTAATCAAATGACATAGCAATGCAAGACACCATACGCACGATATGAGCAACATAACCCTGCCAAGTTAGAGCATACACCTCGGGGGGGGGGGGGGATAGGACTGGCCATTTGTCTCTGAATCCTCCTCCGAGGAGCTATCCATAACAAGCGAGATATGCGCTTCGTCAGATAGCATAGTCTGCTCTGAAGACCTTGTTTCACTCCAGAATTTTCCATCACCATGTCAAATGGCTGATGCACACGAAGAGTAGTTGAATGTACTAACATTGTTGACAAATGTAATACGTAACGGAAAAAAGGATGGCCTGATATAATTCACAAATAAGATGACTGGCTAAGCAGGATGGCATTGCAAAATTCACATATATGATGCCTGGCTAAACAAGATGGCGTTGCATAATTCACATAAACAATGAATAAACTAAATAGATGGCATTCACACAAAGCATGTCTAAACTAAGCAGTTGACATATTTGATGTATAAAGTAAGCAATGCAAGTCACCATATGCATGATATAACCAACATCAGCACACCAAGTTAGAGAAAGACCTCAGGGGGTAAATAGGAGTGGTCTTCTCGTTCTGAATCCCCCTCAGAACAGATATCTTCCTCTCGATTACAATCCAAAATGGGTGGAGGGGGGCTGCCTTTGCGCCTACCATGGAGCGACGTCTGCATGAGATTTTATTGCCACGCAAGGCTCGTCTCTTTTGCTCTACATGTTCAGTTCCATTGTGTACAATAATTGACATGCATAGGAATAAAACATAGTGAGATTATGTAAGGAGTGCATCGAGAAATCCAGAGTGATGGTAGCAACCTATGGATAGACCCAAAACCAATGATAGCAAGAAGATAATGGCTTCAGTTAAAAAATACAGATAATGGCTTCTTTACTGTTTGTTTCCAACCCAACATGTGATACGTCTCCAACGTATCTATAATTTTTGATTGTTCCATGCTATTATATTATCTGTTTTAGATGTTTAATGGGCTTTACTAAGCACTTTTATATTATTTTTGGGACTAACCTATTAACCGAAGGCCCAGTGCAAATTGTTGTTTTTTTGCCTATTTCAGTGTTTGCAGAAAAGAAATATCAAACGGAGTCCAAATAGAATGAAACCTTTGGTAGAGTTATTTTTGGAACAAACGTGATCCAGGGGACTTGGAGTGGACGTCAAGAAAGAAGCGAGGAGGCCACGAGGCAGGGAGGCGCCTCTGCCCCCTGGGTGCGCCCCCACCCTTGTGGGCCCCTCGCAGCTCCACCGACATACTCCATCCTCCTATATATATCCATATACCCCGAAAACATCCAGGAGCACCACGAAACCCTATTTCCACCGCCGCAACCTTCTATACCCATGAGATCCCATCTTGGGGCCTTTTTTGGCGCTCTTCCGGAGGGGGAATCGATCACGGAGGGATTCTACATCAACACCATGGCCTCTCCGATGCCGTGTGAGTAGTTTACCACAGACCTTCGGGTCCATAGTTATTAGCTAGATGGCTTCTTCTCTCTCTTTGGATCTCAATACAAAGTTCTCCTCGATCTTCTTGGAGATCTATTCGATGTAACTCTTTTTGCGGTGTGTTTGTCGAGATCCGATGAATTGTGGGTTTATGATCAAGATTCTCTATGAACAATATTTGAATCTCCTCTGAATTCTTTTATGTATGATTTAATATCTTTGCAAGTCTCTTTGAATTATCAGTTTGCTTTGGGCTACTAGATTGATCTTTTTTGCAATGGGAGAAGTGCTTAGCTTTGGGTTCAATCTTGTGTTGCTCAATCCCAATGACAGCAGAGGAAACGACACGTATTGTATTGTTGCCATCGAGGATAAAAAGATGGGGTTTATATCATATTGCTTGAGTTTATCCCTCTACATCATGTCATCTTGCCTAATGTGTTACTCTGTTCTTATGAACTTAATACTCTAGATGCATGCTGCATAGCGGTTGATGTGTGGAGCAATAGTAGTAGATGCAGAATCGTTTTGGTCTACTTGTCGCGGATGTTATGCCTATATACATGATCATGCCTAGATATTCTCATAACTATGCACTTTTTTATCAATTGCTCGACAGTAATTTGTTCACCCACCGTAATACTTATGCTATCTTGAGAGAAGTCACTAGTTAAACCTATGGCCCCCGGGTCTATTCTCCATCATATAAGTTTCCAATCCATTTTACTTTGCAATCTTTATTTTCAATCTTTATCATAAAAAAATACCAAAAATATTTATCTTATTATCTCTATCAGATCTCACTTTTGCAAGTGGCCGTGAAGGGATTGACAACCCCTTTATCGCGTTGGTTGCAAGGTTCTTATTTGTTTGTGTAGGTACGAGGCGACTTGCGTGTAGTCTCCGACTAGATTGATACCTTGGTTCTCAAAACTGAGGGAAATACTTATCCTACTTTGCTGCATCACCCTTTCCTCTTCAAGTGAAAACCAACGCAGTGCTCAAGAGGTAGCAACATGAAACTCATAGTAGACACCAGAGATTAACCAGATAGTAGATAGATACTATTGATTGTGGCCCCGATATGTACCTCTCAACCATTTAAAAACTCAAGTTTGACCATTAGTTTGGAGCTGACTCAGAGTCTAATCGGTGAACAGGACGATAAAGTAGCACGTAATATTAAGCGATGCATAACGTAAGCAGACACGAAAGAGTGCGACCTCTCTTGCAGACCCGTGTAGTCCTCGAGGACATCTGCTCGGTTGATGATGGTAATGCAGTTTTCATGGCTGCCGGCGGCGGGGAAGAAGATCTGAGGCAGCGAAAGACAGTATGGAGGCCGGATCCCTGCTGTGCTGGATCCTTCTGTCGTTGGAGCAGCTGAGCTTGGGTGGACGATGACGCAGCAGGAGCGGGACAAACCACACAAGGTTTTCTTTGACAACTATCTATAAGAGAAGTAATCTGTAAGGGCTCGTTTGAATTGGAGGATTCTAACAACGTAGGGATAGGAAATACACAGTAATAGGATAGGAATGCACGTGCAAAACAGAGAATTTAGAAACACAGGATTTCTGCCAATCTGGGTGTTTGGTTCACAAGAATTGGAAGATCACATTATGCAAAGAAGCATGGTGAGATTAAGTCAAACCACAAGAAAATGTACGGTTATAATGCTATTATGCTACTATCTCTTAGTCTTGTGCTTCATGAATAGGAATTTGAAAAGCAGGACAAGTGGAAATTAAATTTCCTACGATTTTTCTTTCAAGGATACACTAAAGCAACAAATCCTATAGTTTTCCTTTGCTCTATTCCTTTGAACCAAATTCATGAATAGTAGTACCATAGGAAACTTTCCAATTCCTATGTTTTTCCTTCACTTTTCCTTTCAAGCACAGGCGATTCTAGTAGGCAAGCTTTAACAAGGAAAAGCCTACACTCAAAAAATGTTTTTGTGCTAGTTCTATTACTTTGGACCCAGGCCACTACCCTACTAGCTCAACTCCCAGGCCTGTCGACAAATGCACAGCTCAAACGCGCAGAGATTAATAATGATGGCATTCAGTAGAGTCCATCACGGATAGCTAAGTTGCCTGGTACCTCACTGAGGGAGTCCTGGACTAGGGGGTGTCCGGATAGCCGAACTATCATCTTTGGCCGGACTCCTAGACTATGAATATACAAGATTGAAGACTTCGTCCCGTGTCTGGATAGGACTTTCCTTGGCGTGGAAGGCAAGCTTGGCGATACAGATATGTAGATTTCCTACCATTGTAACCGACTCTGTGTAACCCTAACCCTATTCGGTGTCTATATAAACCGAAGGGTTTTAGTCCATAGGACGAACAACAATCATACCATAGGCTAGCTTCTAGGGTTTAGCCTCTCCGATCTCGTGGTAGATCTACTCTTGTACTACCCATATCATCAATATTAATCAAGCAGGAGTAGGGTATTACCTCCATCGAGAGGGCCCGAACCTGGGTAAAAACATCGTGTCCCTTGTCTCCTGTTACCATCCGCCTAGACGCACAGTTCGGGACCCCCTACCCGAGATCCGCCGGTTTTGACACCGACATTGGTGCTTTCATTGAGAGTTCCTCTGTGTCGTCACCGATAGGCCGGATGGCTCCTTCGATCATCAACAACGATGCGGTCCAGGGTGAGACCTTTCTCACCGGACAGATCTTCGTATTCGGCGGCTTTGCACTGCGGGCCAATTCGATTGGCCATCTGGAGCAGATCGAAAGCTACGCCCCTGGCCATCAGGTCAGGTTTGGAAGTTTAAACTGAAAGGCCGACATCCGCGGAGACTTGATCTTCAACGGATTCGAGCCGCAGCCGAGCGCGCCGCACTATCTCGATGAGCATGATCTAACTCGCCGCGAACAAAGCCTCGAGGTCGCACCAAAGGTCCGCCCGACCATTGATTCGAGCCGATCTCGCCGACGAGGATGGTTGGTTGACACCACCGGGGCTGAAATCTCTATGGCGATTGAGCCGAACACCATCCCTGTCCTTTGCAAAGCTCGTGAGTTCCAGGTGCCGAACTCCTTTCCGGACTCCGAACCTCCCGCGCCCGCCAAATAATCCGACTAGGCGCCGTTATGGAGTTCACCGCCACGGACATCTTTCAGCACTCGCCCTTTGCCGATATCCTGAACTCATTAAATTCTCTCTCTTTGTCAGGGGAGCCCTGGCCGAACTATGGTCAGGAAGGTTGGGATTCGGACGACTAAGAAATTCAACGCCCACCCAACACCCACTTTGTAGCCACTGTCGATGATTTAACCGACATGCTCCACTTCGACTCCGAAGACATCGATGGTATGGACGAGGTGCCGGAGATGATCAAGAGCCAGCACCCACGGGGCACTGGAAGGCCACCTCGTCATATGACATATACATGGTGGACATCCCAAAAGATGGGAATGGCGATGGAACGGCGGAGGATGACCCCTCCAAGAAACAACCCAAGCGTCGACGTCAGCGGCACCGCTCTAAATCCCGCCACAGTAAAAACAGCGATTTCGGCACGGGAGACAATAATACCCGGACAAGGCGAAGATGACCCCCTCCAAAGAGGAATCAGCACAGGAGGAGGGAGAAGCAAGTCCGCACGACAGTGCGTCAGAAAGAGAGTTAGAGGATGATAATTATGCGCCTCCCTCCGAAGACGAGGCAAGCCTCGACGATGACGAATTCGTCGTGCCAGAGGACCCCGTCGAACAAGAGAGTTTTAAACGCAGGCCCATGGCCACGGCAAGCAGCCTCAAGAAAAAGCAGCAACAGCTTAGAGTTGACCAAGACCTGCTAGCTGACAGATGGACTGAAGTCCTTGCAGCCGAAGAGTATGAACTCGAATGCCCCTCCAAAAGCTACCCCAAACGCAGGCCGTTGCCTCGATCAGAGGAGGAAGCACACACGTCACCAGCGCACGACATGGCAGACCGGCCACCCCGTGGCTGCGACAGAGAAGCCTCTCGGCCCTCCGCTCAAGCCACGCCCCGACGCCACTCAAAAAGTACCAAGGCACGGGAAAACGCGCCGGACTTGCGAGATATATTGGAGGATAAGGCAAAGCATTCAAGATCGATCTACAGATCGCGTGGGCGCCCAACGACTCGAGATGATTACCGTCACGCCGGATACAGCAAACCTGGCCGGGCCGAACACAGTAGACAAAGCTCATATGAGCTACGTCGTGATATAGCCCAATACAGAGGCGCCGCACACCCACTATGCTTCACAGATGAAGTAATGGATCATCAAATCCCTGAGGGCTTCAAACCCGTACACATCGAATCATACGATGGTACCACAGATCCTGCGGTCTGGATCAAGGACTATCTCCTCCATATCCACATGGCCCGCGGTGATGATCTACATGCCATCAAATACCTCCCACTCAAGCTTAAAGGACCAGCTCGGCATTGGCTTAACAGCTTGCCAGCAGAGTCAATCGGTTGTTGGGAGGACCTGGAAGCCGCATTCCTTGATAACTTCCAGGTCACATATGTGCGACCACCAGACGCCGATGACCTTAGTCATATAATTCAGCAGCCAGAAGAATCGGCCAGAAAATTCTGGATGCGGTTCCTAACAAAGAAAAATCAGATCGTCGACTGTCCGGATGCAGAGGCGCTAGCAGCCTTCAAACATAACATCCGCGACGAGTGGCTAGCCCGGCACCTAGGACAGGAAAAGCCGAAATCCATGGCAGCCCTCACCACACTCATGACCCGCTTTTGCGCGGGAGAGGAGAGCTGGCTAGCTCGAAGCAACAACTTGGCCAAACACCCTGGTAGTTCGGATACCAAGGACAGCAACAGCAGGTTGCGTCGCAACAAGCATAAACGCCGCATTAACGGTGATAATGCTGAAGATATGACAGTAATTGCCGGATTCAGAGGCTCTAAACCCGGTCAGCGGAAGAAGCCATTCAAAACAAATACCCAAGGACCGTCCAACTTGGACCGAATACTCGATCGCTTGTGCCAGATACATGGCACCCCCAAAAAACCAGCCAACCACACCAACAGGGATTGTTGGGTGTTCAAGCAAGCAGGCAAGCTAAGCACCGAAAACAACGACAAGGGGCTTTATAGCGATGACGAGGAAGAGCCCCGGCCGCCGAACAATAGAGGATAGAAGGGCTTTCCCACACAAGTGCGGATGGTGAACATGATATACGCAACCCACATACCCAAAAGGGAGCGGAAGACGCACTAAGGGACGTATACTCGATGGATCCAGTCGCCCCGAAGTTCAACCCATGGTCTTCCTGCCCGATCACCTTCTGTCGAAGGGACCACCCCACTAGCATCTGTCACGGCGGTTTCGCCGCATTGGTTCTTGACCCAATTATTGAGGGATTTCACCTCACCAGAGTCCTGATGGACGGCGGTAGCAGCCTGAACCTGCTTTATCGTGGATACAAAGTCGCAAAATGGGCATAGACCCTCAAGGATTAAACCCACAAATACGACCTTTAAAGGCGTCATACCAGGTGTAGAGGCCAATTGTACAGGCTCAGTTACACTCGAAGTGGTCTTCGGATCCCCGGATAACTTCCGAAGCGAAGAGTTAATCTTCGACATAGTCCCGTTCCGCAGCGGCTATCACACACTGCTTGGACGAACCACATTTGCAAAATTCTATGCGGTGCCGCACTACGCGTACCTCAAACTCAAGATGACAGGCCCTCGAGGCGTAATCACGGTCAATGGAAACACCGAACGCTCCCTCCGAACGGAGGAGCATACGGCCGCACTTGCGGCAGAAGTGCAGAACAGCCTCTTAAGGTAATTCTCCAGTCCGGCCAATAAACAATCGGACACTGTCAAGCGCGCCCGGAGTAACCTACAGCAAGACCGCTGCACGTGCCAAACAAGCGTAGTAATGCAGCCCCAACCCCAGCCCTCGCGAACTCGCTGGCCAGCGTACTACGCGCACGTAATTGCGCTCTGAAGCACCATGGGCATAGGGGACGGGCCACGACCACGGCACGCCCAGAATGCGGCTAGACCGCACTAGGGGCTCCCGTTTGTGTCATTCCTTTTTTTTCTTTTTTCTTTTTCTTCCTTTTACTTTCAGGACTCTATTCTCCAGAAGCCCTGTCCGGCATTCGCACCGAATACACGATGCAATAGCCAGGGAAGCAGAAAACTACGTCGAGTGTCCAGGTAGTCTCTATTACGAGCAGTATACTTGTTTTACATACCACACCGCAAACTTACCCCTGGAAGGGGGACATGTCAAAAAGTCCCGTACCTTGCTTATCGCACAATTTGTATCGTTCTCCTTCCATTGCAGTACCTTTTTGAATAAGCAATACATAGCTTCTGCCTATTATTGCACTCCTTTCTTTATCTATATATATGTTCATTTCATGACATGTTGCACCCGTACACTTTGGTACGGCCAATACACCAGGGGCTTAAAGTACCCCAAAAGTATGGTGTGATAAGTCCGAACACTTTCACAAGTGTGGCACCCCGAATTTATAGCATTATATGCATCGGCTCCGAATCATGTCTTGGGTCAATAGTTGGGTTTGCCCGGCTCCCTGTTTTGGTACCTTACGTTCCGTTATATCGGCTAAGGTAGCGCTGGGAGAACCACCGCGATTGTGCCCGGTTGAGCTAGGTTGAGCACCTCGATGGAAAACTAAAACTGACCGTCATGATAGGGCGAGAGCCGGTCGCTGTTCGAGAGGTTTTTCGGTCCCTAAAGACTTATGCCGCTTAGAGCGAGGAGTCGGCATTGTCCGCCAAGGCGTGATAGCGCCTCAACTTAGTCTTCCGAATACTAGGGGCTTCACGAAATTTAAAATTATAGAATTCTATGGCTAAGTGAGAGTGTTCAAGCACTATAAGTCTGGTTGCCTTGTTCGTTATGCTGAGCGCCTCCTTGAAGGACCCAAGAATGGGAACAAGAGCGCCAAGTTTATCCCAACACCCCAAAGACTTCGTGGCATGGGGGCTGAAGCCAACGACTTGCCATCTCTCAAATTTGATAAACGGCCGCACAGAAGGTAATATTTTAAATTCACAAGCGTTGCTTAGCGCATATGAACAAGTTTTCAGCGTACAGGATAACAAATGCGAGTCTACTCAAATATTACATATTTGGAGCATTCACCCGCTATAAGACGGGCACCCTTCAGGACGCCCTCATAATACTTATCGGGCTTGCGATGTTCTTTGCCCGGCGGCGGCTTGTCCGTCGCCAAATTCTCCGCGTCCAGCTTTCCCCAGTGCACCTTGGCACGGGCAAGGGCCCTACGGGCACCTTCAATACAGACGGAGCGCTTGATGACTTCGATCCATGGATAGGCATCCACCAGCCGCCGCACTAGCCCGAAGTAGCTCCCAGGCATGGCCTCATTTGGCCACAGCCGAGCTATAAGGCCCTTCATGGCCTGTTCGGCGACCTTATGGAGCTCGATCAATTGCTTCAGTTGGTCGCTCAAGGGCACACTGGTGTTCGCCTCAAAGATATCCGAGACCAAAACACCTTTTCCGTCGAGCTCCCTTCTTTGGCTCGGTAGAAAGCGGCGGCATCGGAGACACTCCGCGGCATATCTGCGAACGCTCCTGGAGAGCTCCGGATTTGGGTAAGTACTAGATAATTGACTTTTACATTCTTGCTCTGCATAAAGAATGCCTTACCCGCCACGATCTTCTTTATCGCCTCAATCTCCTGGAGGGCTTTTTGGGCCTCGACCTTAGCAGCTTTGGCACTCTCAAGAGCCGAGGCAAGCTCGACTCGAAGTTCGAGTCACGCCCAAACCTCGTGTTTTTCACGAGAGCCTGGAGCTCTTGCCGCATTCTCCGCCAGCTGCGCCTCCCCTTCTCTCGCTCGGTGCCTCCGCGCCGCTTTGTTTTCCGCCCATGGACACCGCCTCCTTGAGTCGCCACCTCGCCGTGGCCTGCAGTACCCATGTTATTCCTGTTATCTTTGCAACCACATTTTTTAAATTCCATAAGGTATTACTTACCTTCCTTGTCCTCGAGCTGCTTCTTAGCTTGGCCAAGCTCGTTCTCGGACCGCTCGAGGCTCTCCTTCAATGCATTGACCTCCGCAATCAGTGCGGCAGAGGTCAGCAGGGCAGCCTGCATTCCCATATTGACATACTTATGTTAGACTCCTGCGTATATCTTTTTAGATCCTTAGTCCCGCTTTTCTTTCCGAGCACCGAACTAAGCATCACGGGCTACTTCCTATGCGGTAATATTTTTACATATTCTAAACTTACCTCAAAGCCTGTTAGAAGGCTGGTACAGGCTTCACTCAGCCCGCTCTTGGCGGACTGAACTTTCTGGATCACCACACTCATAACAGTGCGGTGCTCCTCCTCGATGGAGGCGCTGTTAAGCGCCTCCAGTAAGCTATCCGGTGCCTCCGGTTGGACGGAGGGCACCGGCGTCTTACCCTTCCTACAAAGGGGCTGCTTGCTGGACTTCGGAACCGCTGAAGGTTATGCTATGGAGTCCAGACAAGGGTTGGGCATAGAGCCCCTGGGGGTCTCACTCCCCTCGTGCCTGGAGTCCGGGAGGCTGCCTTGTGGCACCTCCTGCGCCACCTCCTCTTGACCAGGCCCCCCTTGGGGCCCCACCTCGACGTCGTCAGCAGCGTGAGGTGAGGAGGCGGCCGGAAGTGAAGTCCTCTCCACTTCCGACGAATTCAGGGACCCGCTCGACGAAGCGGCGAGCTCATCCTTGGGCGGGCTGCATGATTGTTCGGCATTAGAGAACACTATGCAATGAAAAAAAGCCATGGGTATCCGGACACTTACGATCTCGCTAGGGGCTTGGCCCTCAAGGGCCACTCCTCCTCGCCGTCGTTGGTGTTGGTGGAGACGTCCGGAGGAAGGGTTGTTCCCTTCTTGAACCCTCCGGCCTCCCTAGCTAGGGCGGCCTTTCTTTTCTTCTCACCCCCCGCTGGGGGAAAGGCTGCTGTTTCCTCCTCCTCGTTTTCACGGGAGGAGTCCACCTCCGAGTCGTTGGACTCCTGGCGTCGGGCATGTTGGGGAACGTAGTAATTTCAAAAATTTTCCTACGATCACGCAAGACCATGGTGATGGCATAGCAACGAGAGGGGAGAGTATCCGTCCACGCACTCGAGACCGAAAGCGAAGCGTTATAACAACGCTGTTGATGTAGTCGTGCGTCTTCACGATCCGACCGATCCAAGCACCGAACGTCACGGCACCTCCGAGTTCTGCACACGCTCAGCTCGATGACGATCCCCGGACTCCGATCCAGCAAAGTGTCGGGGATGAGTTCCGTCAGCACGACGGCGTGGTGACGATGATGATGCTCCACCGGCGCAGGGCTTCCCTAAGCTCCGCAATGGTATATTCGAGGTGTAGTTTGGTGGAAGGGGGCACCGCACACGGCTAAGGAACGATCTCAATGATCAACTTGTGTGTCATGGGGTGCCCTCTGCCCCTGTATATAAAGGAGGGAAGGGGAGGGGCTGGCCGGCCACCTATGGCTGCGCCTGGGAGTCCTACTCCCACCGGGAGTAGGATTCCCCCAATCCTAGTCCAACTAGGGTTTGACCAAGGGAGAGGAGAGAGCGCCACCCCTTCTCCTAATCCTAATAGGACTAGGGAAGGGGAAGGCTGCGCCAGCATATGGCCCCCTTTCTCTTTCCCTTAAGGCCCATCAAGGCCCATTGACTCCCGGGAGGTTCCGTAACCCCGGTATCTCGTAAAATTCCCAATTTCACCCGGAGTGATTCCGAGTCCAAACATAGGCTTCAATATATCAATCTTTATGTCTCGACCATTTCGAGACTCCTCGTCATATCCGTGATCTCATCCGGGACTCAACAACCTTCGTACATCAATATCATATAAACTCATAATAACTGCCATCGAAGCGTTAGCGTGCGGACCCTACGGGTTCGAGAACTATGTAGACATGACCGAGACACCTCTCGGTCAATAACCAATAGCGGACCTGGATGCCCATATTGGTTCCTACATATTCTACTGAAGATCTTTATCGGTCAGACCGCATAACAACATACGTTGTTCCCTTTGTCATCGGTATGTTACTTGCCCGAGATTCGATCGTCGGTATCCAATACCTAGTTCAATCTCGCATCGGCAAGTCTCTTTTCTCGCCCGTAATACATCATCTCACAACTAACACATTTAGTTGCAATGCTTGCAAGGCTTATGTGATGTGCATTACCGAGAGGGCCCAGAGATACCTCTCCGACAATCGGAGTGACAAATCCTAATCTCGAAATATGCCAACCCAACATGTACCTTCGAGACACCTGTAATGCACCTTTATAATCACCCGATTCGTTGCCAGACGCTTT
Organism: Aegilops longissima; assembly: GCA_021605205.1. Lineage (NCBI taxonomy): Eukaryota > Viridiplantae > Streptophyta > Magnoliopsida > Poales > Poaceae > Aegilops > Aegilops longissima. The sequence goes on along the minus strand of CM038681.1, from coordinate 535,406,452 downwards.
GGTAGCACCCAAAGTGTTCCTCGGCAAACGGGAGTTGCATAATCTCATAGTCATAGGAACATGTATAAGTCATGAAGAAAAGCACTAGCAACAAACTATACGATCAAAAGCTATGCTAATGGAATGGGTCATGTCAATCAGATCATTCAACTAATGATGTGATCCCATTAATCAAATAACAACTCCTTGTTCATGGTTAGGAAACATAACCATCTTTGATTAACGAGCTAGTCAAGTAGAGGCATACTAGTGACACTCTGTAGGTTTATGTATTCACACATGTATTATGTTTCCGTTAATACAATTCTAGCATGAATAATAAACATTTATCATGATATAAGGAAATAAATAATAACATTATTATTGCCTCTAGGGCATATTTCCTTCAGTCTCCCACTTGCACTAGAGTCAATAATCTAGATCACATCACCATGTGATTAACATCGATAGTTCACATCATCATGTGATTAACACCCATAATTCACATCGCCATGTGACCAAGACCCAAAGGGTTTACTAGATTCAGTAATCTAGTTCACATCGCTATGTGATTAACACCCAAAGAGTACTAAGGTGTGATCATGTTTTGCTTTGTGAGAGAAGTTTTAGTCAACGGGTCTGCCACATTCAGATCCGTATGTATTTTGCAAATCTATATGTCAACAATGTTCTGCACGGAGCTACTATAGCTAATTGCTCCCACTTTCAATATGTATCTAGACCGAGATTTAGAGTCATCTAGATCAGTGCCAAAACTTGTATCGACGTAACCCTTTACGATTTAACTTTTTGTCACGTCCATAATCGAGAAACATATCCTTATTCTACTAAGGATAATTTTGACCGCTGTCCATCGATCTACTCTTAGATCACTATTGTACTCCTTGCCAAACTCAAAGGTAGGGTATACAATAGATCTGGTACACAACATGGCATACTTTATAGAACCTATGGCCAAGGCATAGGGAATGACTTTCATTCTCTTTCTATCTTCTGCCGTGGCGGGTTTTGAGTTTTACTCAATTTCACACCTTTGTAACACAGGCAAGAACTCTTTCTTTGACTGCTCCATTTTGAACTACTTCAAAATCTTGTCAAGGTATGTACTCATTGAAAAACTTATCAAGCGCCTTGATCTATCTCTATAGATCTTAATGCTCAATATGTAAGCAGCTTCACCGAGGTCTTTCTTTGAAAAACTCCTTTGAAACACTCCTTTATGCTTTGCGAATAATTCTACATTATTTCCGATCTACAATATGTCATTCACATATACTTATCGAAATGCTGTAGTGCTCCCACTCACTTTCTTGTAAATACAGGCTTCACCGCAAGTCTGTATATAAACTATATGCTTTGATCACACTATCAAAGCGCTTATTCCAACTCCGAGATGCTTGCACCAGTCCATAGATGGATCGCTGGAGCTTGCACATTTTGTTAGCTCCTTTAGGATTGACAAAACCTTCTGGTTGCATCATATACAACTCTTCTTTAATAAATCCATTAAAGAATGTATTTTGACATCCATTTGCCAGATTTCATAAAATGTGGCGATTGCTAACATGATTCGGACAGACATAAGCATCGCTACAGCTTGAGTAAATCTCATTGTAGTCAACACCTTGAACTTGTCGAAAACTTTTTGCGACAAGTCGAGCTTTGTAGATAGTAATACTACTATCAGCATCTGTCTTCCTCTTGAAGATCCATTTATATAATATGGCTTGCCGATCATCGGGCAACTCCATCAAAGTCCACACTTTGTTCTCATATATGGATCCCATCTCAGATTTCATGGTCTCAAACCATTTCGCGAATCTGGGCTCATCATCGCTTCCTCATAGTTCGTGAGGTTCATCATGGTCTAGTAACATGACTTCTAGAATAGGATAACCGTACCACTCAGTGCGGATCTTACTCGAAGACCTACGAGGTTTGGTAGCAACTTGATCTGAAGTTTCATGATCATCATCATTAACTTCCTCACTAATTGGTGTAGGAATCACTGGAACTGATTCCTGTGATGAACTACTTTCCAATAAGGGAGAAGGTATAATTACCTCATCAAGTTCTACTTTCCTCCCACTCACTTCTTTCAAGAGAAACTTCTTCTCTAGAAAGGATCCATCTTAGCAACAAATATCTTGCTTTCGGATCTGTGATAGAAGGTGTACCCAATAGTTATCTTTGGGTATTCTATGAAGACGCATTTCTCCGATTTGGGTTCGAGCTTATCAGGTGAAATTTTTTTCACATAAGTATCACAACTCCAAACTTTAAGAAACGACAGCTTAGGTTTACTGCTAAACCATAGTTCATACGGTGTCATCTCAACGGATTTAGATGGTGCCCTATTAAACGTGAATGCAGCTGTCTTTAATGCATAACCCCAAAACGATAGTGGTAAATCGGTAAGATACATCATAGATCGCACCATATCAAAATAAAGTACGGTTACGACGTTCGAACACACCATAATGTTGTGGTGTTCCATGTGGCGTGAGCTGTGAAACTATTCCACATTGTTTTCATTGAAGACCAAACTCAGAACTCAAATATTCATCTCCACGATCAGATCGCAGAAACTTTATTTTCTTGTTACGATGATTTTCCACTTCACTCTGAAATTCTTTGAACCTTTCAACTATTTCAGACTTATGTTTCATCAAGTAGATATACCCATATCTACTCAAATCATCTTGTGAAGGTCAGAAAATAACGATACTTGCCACGAGCATCAACATTCATTGGATCGCATACATCGGTATGTATTATTTCCAATAAGTCAAGAGCTTGTTCCATTGTTCCGAGAACGGAGTTTTAGTCATCTTGCCCAAAAGGCACGGTTCGCAAGCATCAAATGATTCATAATCAAGTGATTCCAAAAGTCCATCAAGATGGAGTTTTCTTCATGCGCTTTACACCGATATGACCTAAACGGCAAGTGCCACAAATAAGTTGCACTATCATTATTAACTTTGCATCTTTTGGTTTCAATATTATGAATATGTGTATCACTATGATCGAGATCCAATGAACCATTTTCATTGAGTGTGTAACCATATAAGGTTTTATTCATGTAAACAGAACAACAATTTATTCTCTTACTTAAATGAATAACCGTATTGCAATAAACATGATCAAATCATATTTATGCTCAACACCAAATAACACTTATTTAGGTTCCACACTAATCCCGAAAGTATAGGGAGTGTGAGATGATGATCATATCAATCTTGGAACTACTTCCAACACTCATCGTCACTTCCCTTCAACTAGTTTCTGCTTCATTCTCAAACTCCTGCTTGATTACTACTCTTAGCAACCGAACCAGTATCAAATACTGAGGGTTGCTATGAACACTAGTAAAATACACATCAATAATCTGTATATCAAATATACCTTTGTTCACTTTGCCATCCTTCTTATCCGCCAAATACTTGGGGTAGTTCCGCTTCGAGGACCAGTTCCATTGCAGCAAAAGTACTCAGTCTCGTGCTTAGGTCTAGACTTGGGCTTCTTCACTCGAGCAGCAACTTGCTTGCCGCTCCTTTTGAAGTTCCCTTCTTCCTTTGCCCTTTTCTTGAGACTAGTGGTCTTGTCAACCATCAACACTTGATGTTTTTCTTGATTTCTACCTTCACGATTTTAGCATCGCGAAGAGCTTGGGAATTGTTTTCGTCATCCCTTGCATATTATAGTTCATCACGAAGTTCTAGTAACTTTAGTGATGGTGACTAGAGAATTCTGTCAATCACTATCTTATCTGGAAGATTAACTCCCACTTGATTCAAGCGATTGAAGTACTCAGACAATCTGAGCACATGCTCACTAGTTGAGCGATTCTCCTCCATCTTTTAGCTATAGAACTTGTTGGAGACTTCATATCTCTCAACTCGGTATTTGCTTGAAATATTAACTTCAATTCCTGGAACATCTCATATGGTCCATGACGCTCAAAACGCCTTTGAAGTCCCGATTCTAAGCCGTTAAGCATGGTGCACTAAACTATCAAGTAGTCATCATATTGAGCTAGCCAAATGTTCATAACGTCTGCATCTGCTCCTGCAATAGGTCTGTCACCTAGCGGTGCATTAAGGACATAATTCTTCTGCGCAGCAATGAGGATAAACCTCAGATCACGGATCCAATCCGCATCATTGCTACTAACATCTTTCAATACAATTTTCTCTAGGAACACATATAAAAACATAGGGAAGCAACAACGCGAGCTATTGATCTACAACATAATTTGCAAAATACTACCATGACTAAGTTCATGATAAATTAAAGTTCAATTAATCATATTACTTAAGAACTCCCACTTAGAAAAATATCCTCCAATTCTCTAAGTGATTGCGTGATCCATATCAACTACACCATGACCGATCATCACGTGTGATGGAGTAGTTTCAATGGTGAACATCAATATGTTGATCATATCTACTATATGATTCACGCCGACCTTTCGGTCTCCGTGTTCCGAGGTCATATCTTATATGCATAGCTCGTCAAGTATAACCTGAGTATTCTGCGTGTGCAACTGTTTTGCACCGTTGTATTTGAACGTAGAGCCTATCACACCCGATCATCACGTGGTGTCTCAAAGACGAAGAACTTTCGCAACGGTGCATACTCGGGGAGAACACTTCTTGATAATTTAGTAAGGGATCATCTTATAATGCTACCGTCAATCAAAGCAAAATAAGATGCATAAAGGATTAACATCACATGCAATCAATATAAGTGATATGATATGGCCATCATCATCTTGTGCTTGTGATCTCCATCTCCGCACCGCCATGATCACCATCGCCACCGCGCGACACCTTGATCTCCATCGTAGCATCGTTGTCGTCTCGCCAACTATTGCTTCTACGACTATCGCTACTCCTTAGTGATAAAGTAAAGCAATTACATGGCGTTGCATTTCATACAATAAAGCGACAACCATATGGCTCTCGCCATTGCCGATAACTCGGTTACAAAACATGATCATCTCATACAATAAAATATAGCATCACGTCTTGACCATATCACATCACAACATGCCCTGCAAAAACAAGTTAGACGTCCTCTACTTTGTTGTTGCAAGTTTTACGTGGCTGCTACGGGCTGAGCAAGAACCGTTCTTACCTACGCATCAAAACCACAACGATACTTCGTCAAATAGACTCCGTTTTAACCTTCTCAAGGACCGGGCGAGCCATACTCGGTTCAACTAAAGTGAGAGAGACAGACACCCGCCATCACCTTTAAGCAACGAGTGCTCACAGCGGTGAAACCAGTCTCGCGTAAGCGTCGCGTAATGTCGGTCCGGCCGCTTCATCTCACAATACCGCTGAACCAAAGTATGACATGCTGGTAGGTAGTATGACTTGTATCGCCCACAACTCACTTGTGTTCTACTCGTGCATATGACATCAACGCATAAAACCAGGCTCGGATGCCACTGTTGGGGAACGAGTAATTTCAAAAATTTTCCTACGATCACGCAAGACCATGGTGATGGCATAGCAACGAGAGGGAGAGTATCCGTCCACGCACTCGTGAGACCGAAAGCGAAGCGTTATAACAACGCTGTTGATGTAGTCGTGCGTCTTCACGATCCGACCGATCCAAGCACCGAACGTCGGCACCTCCGAGTTCTGCACACGCTCAGCTCGATGACGATCCCGGACTCCGATCCAGCAAAGTGTCGGGGATGAGTTCCGTCGACGAGGCGTGGTGACGATGATGATGCTCCACGGCGCAGGGCTTCGCCTAAGCTCCGCAACGGTATATTCGAGGTGTAGTTTGGTGGAAGGGGGCACCGCACACGGCTAAGGAACGATCTCAATGATCAACTTGTGTGTCATGGGGTGCCCTCGCCCCTCAGTATATAAAGGAGGGAAGGGGAGGGGCTGGCCGGCCACCTATGGCTGCGCCTGGGAGTCCTACTCCCACCGGGAGTAGGATTCCCCCAATCCTAGTCCAACTAGGGTTTGACCAAGGGGAGAGGGAGAGAGGGGGCGCCACCCCCTTCTCCTAATCCTAATAGGACTAGGGAAGGGGGGAAGGCTGCGGCCAGCATATGGCCCCCTTTTCTCTTTCCCCTAAGGCCCATCAAGGCCCATTGACTCCCCGGGAGGTTCCGGTAACCCCCCGGTACTCCGGTAAAATTCCCAATTTCACCCGGAGTGATTCCGGAGTCCAAACATAGGCTTCCAATATATCAATCTTTATGTCTCGACCATTTCGAGACTCCTCGTCATGTCCGTGATCTCATCCGGACTCAACAACCTTCGTACATCAATATCATATAAACTCATAATAACCGCCATCGAAGCGTTAAGCGTGCGGACCCTACGGGTTCGAGAACTATGTAGACATGACCGAGACACCTCTCTGGTCAATAACCAATAGCGGGACCTGGATGCCCATATTGGTTCCTACATATTCTACGAAGATCTTTATCGGTCAGACCGCATAACAACATACGTTGTTCCCTTTGTCATCGGTATGTTACTTGCCCGAGATTCGATCGTCGGTATCCAATACCTAGTTCAATCTCGCATCGGCAAGTCTCTTTTCTCGTTCCGTAATACATCATCTCACAACTAACACATTTAGTTGCAATGCTTGCAAGGCTTATGTGATGTGCATTACCGAGAGGGCCCAGAGATACCTCTCCGACAATCGGAGTGACAAATCCTAATCTCAAAATATGCCAACCCAACATGTACCTTCGGAGACACCTGTAATGCACCTTTATAATCACCCAGATTCGTTGTGACGCTTTGGTAGCACCAAAAGTGTTCCTCGGGCAAACGGGAGTTGCATAATCTCATAGTCATAGGAACATGTATAAGTCATGAAGAAAAGCACTAGCAACAAACTATACGATCAGGTGCTATGCTAATGGAATGGGTCATGTCAATCAGATCATTCAACTAATGATGTGATCCCATTAATCAAATAACAACTCCTTGTTCATGGTTAGGAAACATAACCATCTTTGATTAACGAGCTAGTCAAGTAGAGGCATACTAGTGACACTCTGTAGGTTTATGTATTCACACATGTATTATGTTTCCGGTTAATACAATTCTAGCATGAATAATAAACATTTATCATGATATAAGGAAATAAATAATAACATTATTATTGCCTCTAGGGCATATTTCCTTCAGGGCACTCCTTCGAGTCCCCGTGGCCTCCTTCTTGGCCTTCTTCTCCGGCACCACGTGAGGTGCCGGAGCCAGCAGCCCCATCAATCGGGCGTCCGCTGGGTCTTCTGGCAAAGAGGCCGGACAGTTAATCTGTCCGGACGTCTTCAGCCAGTCCTGTCAAAGGTTAGGGAGTTTTAGATCCCACATAGAGTCAAACTATGAAAAAAGAGTCCCATAAAGGGTAAAATAACTTACCTCGCTGGCTTGACGCTGCGAGCTGAATCCGCGATCTTCGGTAGCGGATGTGGGAGCCTCGGCACCCTTGAATAGCACCTTCCAGGCATCTTCGTACGTAGTGTCGAAGAGCCTTTTCAGAGTTGGGTGTTGTGCCGGATCGAACTCCCACAATTTGAAGGCCCGTTGTTGGCATGGGAGAATCCGGCGGATGAGCATCACCTGGATTACATTGACAAGCCTGAGATTCTTGTCCACCAGGTTTCGGACGCAAGTTTGGAGTCCGGACAGCTCATCTGAATCCCCCCATGTCTGGCCCGTCTCTTTCCATGATGTGAGCCGTGTGGGGAAGCCAGATCGGAATTCGGGGGCCGCCGCCCATTGAGAGTCGCGCGGCTCGGTGATGTAGAACCACCCCGATTGCCACCCCTTTATGGTCTCCACAAAGGAGCCCTCGAGCCATAGGACTTCGGCCATCTTGCCAACCATGGTGCCTCCGCACTCCGCTTGGCGGCCGCTCACTACCTTCGGCTTGACATTGAAGATCTTCAGCCATAAGCCGAAGTGGGGCTGGATGCAGACGAAGACCTCACACACGACGATAAACGTCGAGATGTTGATGATGAAGTTCGGGGTCAGATCGTGGAAATCCAGGCCGTAGTAGAACATGAGCCCCCCGACAAATGGGTGGAGTGGAAAACCTAGTCCGCGGAGGAAGTGGGTGAGGAACACCACCCTCTCATGGGGCTTGGGGGTGGGAATGAGCTGCCCCTCGTCGGGTAGCCGATGTGCGACATCACCGGACAAGTATCCGGCCTTCCGCAGTCTTTTTACTTGGCCCTCCGTGACGGAGGAGGCCATCCACCTGCCTCCCACTCCGGACATGGCTGGAGATGGTTGAGGAAGGATGTGCAGACTTGGGCGCTGGAGCTCAGAGTGCGCGGAAATGGATGAGCAAGGGAGGAGGAAGGCGTAGGTGAAAAGGGTGGATCCTTATCCCCTTATATGGCGCGGATTGGTTACCCACGCCCGTATTGATGAGAATCCCGGAATAAGGGGGCACGATCTATGCTTTGATAAGACATGCCAAGGAAACCGCCTCTCTAAACGCGCTGGGGTGGGACAGTAAAAACGGTTCAAACAAAGGCTTGGCCGTGGTGTGATGTCACGCCGCGGAATACGTCAGCAGATCTGTGCAAAAATTATTCTCTCTACGGTAGTATGTGGAACTTGTTTTGCAGAGCCGGACACTATCCTTGTGTTCAAAACCTTCTATGAAGTATTCGGAGGAGGAACCCGCCTTGCAATGCCGAAGACAATATGCACGCCGGACTCATCGTCATTGAAGCCTGGTTCAGGGACTCTACCGAGGAGTCTGGACTAGGGGTGTCCGGATAGCGAACTATCATCTTTGGCCGGACTCCTAGACTATGAAGATACAAGATTGAAGACTCCGTCCCGTGTCCGGATAGGACTTTCCTTGGCGTGGAAGGCAAGCTTGGCGATACGAATATGTAGATTTCCTACCATTGTAACCGACTCTGTGTAACCCTAACCCTATTCGGTGTCTAAATAAACCGAAGGGTTTTAGTCTGTAGGACGAACAACAATCATACCATAGGCTAGCTTCTAGGGTTTAGCCTCTTCGATCTCGTGGTAGATCTACTCTTGTACTTTCCATATCATCAATATTAATCAAGCAGGAGTAGGGTATTACCTCCATCGAGAGGGCCCGAACCTGGGTAAAAACATCGTGTCCCTTGTCTCCTGTTACCATCCGCCTAGACGCACTGTTCGGTACCCCCTACCAGAGATCCGCTGGTTTTGACACCGACACTCACTGCTTGTCATATAGTAGGAGAAACTAATCGTATTTCACGTTAATGTGTGTGCTCACTGGACAATATATATAACATGTAGAGTAAAAAAGAGTTTCAACAAGTGTGCAACCTCTTTGGCGAAGCCAAGTCGTTCCCAGCGTGATTGGGTTGGTCGGTGAGGATGATCCGGCTGACTTGGCTGTCGGAGGAGGGGAAGAAGATCTTAGGCGTCTGGAGATGGAGCCCGGGGTACTGCTCCGCTGTGATGTAGGGTTTCGTCGTTGGAGCAGCTCCAGTGAGTTGTACGACGCTGAGGCTGAAGCAGGACAAGAGAGACAACATTAACCAGAGTGGAATTCTAATAGCATATCCAATAGATGACATAATATACATAACCACAAAGTGCTAGATGTAAAATACATCAGCCGCTCATCTCTGAACTTAACTGTCGAAACTTAATTTAACTGTCGAAACTGAACTTAACTGTCGAAACAGAATTTTGCCGTCAAAACTGAATTTTACTGTCGAAACTGAATTTTACTGTCGAAACTGAACGCACTAGCTAGTAGCAGAAAAGCAGTAGCAGCAGCATCAGCGCGTGCGAGAGCCGGTCGACTAAATTTTTCATCTCTGGTCAGTCGATTTTCCAGCCGTTGGATACGAAATCAAGGGCCTGGAGTTCAACTTCAACCTCCACCCCCCTGAGCTGCCAGCCACCATCGACCAAACCGCCGCACTCCGCCGCCCGCGGCAGGCGTTGCACCGCCCCGCCCGCCCCGAAACCACTCCCCACCGCCGGTCCGCCACCGCCCTGGCCATCTGAGGGAGTCCCGGATTAGGGGGTGTCCGGATGGCCGGACTACCATCATCGGCCGGACTATCATCTGCCGGACTATCATCATCGACCGGACTCCAAGACTATGAAGATACAAGATTAAAGACTTCTCCCTGTGTCCGGATGGGACTTTCCTTGGCGTGGAAGGCAAGCTTGGCGATACGGATATGTAGATCTCCTACCATTGTAACCGACTCTATGTAACCCTAGCCCTCTCCAGTGTCTATATAAACCGGATGGCTTTAGTCCGTAGGACCATGATCACAACAACCCTTACACTCATACCATAGGCTATCTTCTAGGGTTTAGCCTCCTTGATCTCGTGGTAGATCCACTCTTGTAAACATCCACAATATCAATATCAATCGAGCATGACATAGGGTTTTACCTCCATCAAGAGGGCCCGAACCTGGGTAAAACATCGTGTCCCTTGTCTCCTGTTACCATCCGCCTCGACGCACAGTTCGGGACCCCCTACCCGAGATCCGCCGGTTTTGAAACCGACATTCGTGCTTTCATTGAGAGTTCCTCTGTGCCGTCACCGATAGGAAGGATGCCTCCTCCCGTCTTCAAGGACGGTATTTTTGCCAAAGGAGCCCTGGCCGCCGGCCAAACTATCCGGCTAGGTGGTTTTCTTATGACCGCCTGTCCGGCCACCGCTTCGACAATGACCTCTCAAGTCGTCAAAAGCAATTTTCACATCAGCTCGGAATTCGCCGAGCAGCTGGATCCAATAGAGCTCTCGTCCGTAAACGAGCTCTTGGATCGCATCGCCGCCCTGGGAGTCGCTACAGACTACAAACAGATTGGGCTTAAAACCAATCTGAGAAAGATTAACTCTCCCCAGGTCACCAACCACGTTGCAGTGGTAGAGGAACAATGCGGCAACGCTTCTCCCATACTGAAAACTAGTCATGTCCGGGCTTCCGAACCCCCCATGCCGGATTCCCGCGGAGGGACGGACTTCGATCAAGCACTGAACTTAAAGTTAGGCATCGGACCAGACTCGTTGGAAAACGTCCAGCAATCCAAGCTTCCAAATTCGGAAACTTCTCGGCCTTCGAGCCTTGAGATGGGTAGGGTTCTGGACTTAATTCCACCCGCCCGCCCAGACATATGCCATCTATCTCTAATCCGGCAAGAGCCCGCTGAGACAAGACATCACTCTTGGGCGATTCCTCCCGGTTATGGACAGGATAAAGGACTGCCGAGAGGAAAACGCAATCTCAATTTTTGCAATAATTGCATGGACGAGGACTCTTGAGCGCCGTCCGTCATCGCGAAATTACACGCCACGACGACAGGCGTCCATAGTACGAAAGTACTGTGCGATAGAGAGTTTCCGGACAACCGAAAATAATTTTTGGGACAATCCGGCCCTGAATACAACCCTAGTCCGCAACAAAAGGGTGCATTACACTCAGGCACCAGATGCAAAAACCAAAAAGCAAAGACCCCATAAAGGGCACGGAACCGTACTAGAGGGATGGCTTAGCGGACCCTGCAAAATTCACAGTACAGAAGGCGCCGTCCCAACACATAACCTTCGAGCATGTTGGATATTACGGCAGGTGGCCAAAAGTGGAGAGGAGCTTCTAGCCCCGGAAAACCACTCCAACAACATCGGTACGGTATCAACAGTCTTTGAGACTTACGCATCAAATAATATGCGGAAACGAACAATCCGCAGCCTCGCCGAGGTCTACCAAGTAGCAACAACCAATCCATGGAGCGACACAGCCATCACTTTCAACGCCAGCGATGAACGTAAATTCCGGACAGCCCGAGCTCCAGCCGCACTGGTACTTAGTCCAATAGTGGACGGCTTTCGACTTACAAAAGTCCTTATGGATGGTGGCAGCGGATTAAACCTCATCTACGAGGAAACCCTTCAAAAAATGGAAATAGACTGGAGCCGCATTGAGCGAAGTAGCACAACCTTTAGAGGAATAATCCCTAGCCGGGAGGCACGCTGCACAGGAAAAATCACACTCGATGTGGTATTCGGCTCACCGGACAATTACAGATCCGAAGAAGTCACGTTCCAAGTGGCCCCGTTCAACAGCGGATATCACGCTATATTAGGACGAGAGGCTTTCACAATTTTTCAAGACGTACCCCATTACGGGTACATGAAGCTCAAAATGCCTAGGCCCGGCGGAATAATCACTCTCGTTAGTGATCCGGACATAGCACTCCGCGCCGAAAACAAGACAGCCGTATTAGCCTTAGAGGCACTATCCGAAGCCCTAGCGGCAAAGGAACTCACCACGCTGCGCTCTACGGTGAATAGGGACGATGTGATACTCGATAAGAGGTCCAAGTCAACCTCCTTTAAACCAGCAGATGAAATAGTAAAATTCTAGGTCCACCCAACGGACCCGACAAAGACGGCCTCCATCGGGGCATAATTGAACCCTGATGTGGACGCCGCACAGCAAGAATTCCTTCGGGAAAATTGGGACATTTTTGCCTGGCACCCCTCGAATATGCCCGGAATCCCACACAGATTGGCAGAACACAGCCTCAACATCCTAAAAGGATTCAAGCCAGTCAAACAGGCTCTTCGACGATTTTCCGAACCCAAAAGAAAGGCAATGGGAGAAGAGCTAGCCAAACTATTGGAAGCCGGATTCATCAGAGACATCAAGCACCCGGATTGGCTAGCAAACCTGGTAATGGTACCAAAGTAGGACAAATCCTGGCGCCTATGTGTCGATTTCAAAGACCTAAATAAGGCCTGCCCAAAGGATCCCTTCCCCCTCCCCCGCATCGACCAAATCATCGATGCCACCGTAGGGCACGATTCATTGTGCTTCCTGGACGCATACTCCGGCTATCATCAAATCAAGATGGCAGAAGCGTATCAAGCCGCAACGGCATTCATTACTCCATATGGACCATTATGCTTCAACACGATGCCCTTCGGACTTAAAAACGCCGGCGCAACATATCAGCGCATGATTCAGACATGTCTGGCTGCCCAGATCGGCAAAACAGTAGAGGCATACGTAGACGACGTAGTCATCAAAACTAAACACGTCGAAACTCCAGTAGACGACTTGAGGCTCACATTCGACAACCTCAGAGCATATGACATCAAGCTGAATCCGGAAAATGCGTTTTGATGTACCACCGGAAAGCTGCTGGGCTTCATTGTATCCGGTAGAGGAATTGAAGCAAACCCAGCCAAGATCCGAGCTCTGTCACAGCTAGATATCCCAAATGACCTCAAGCAAATACAAAAATTGACCGGATGCGTGGCGGCTCTAAGCCACTTTATCTCCCGTCTAGGAGAAAAGGCATTACCCCTCTATCGCCTCCTTAGGCACACCGAACACTTTGAGTGGACAGATGCTGCCACCGCCGGACTCGAAGAAATAAAGGCCATATTGGCAACCAATCCGGTCCTGGCTGCGCCCAACCTGGGCAAACCAATGTTGTTATACATCGCAGCTACGCATCAAGTTGTAAGCGCGGTACTCGTCGTCGAACAAGAAACAGAAGGGCATAAATTCCCTCTTCAAAAACCAGTATACCACGTATCCACTGTGTAAACCCCCTGCAAGTCCCGTTACCCGCACTATCGAAAGATAGCATACGCGTGTTCATGGCATCCCGAAGTCGACACTACTTTCAAGAGTGTTCGATAACATGGCCTCTGAAGTACCACTTAACGACATTATAAACAACCGCGACGCGACGGGCAGGATTGCAAATTGGGCCATTAAGCTCTTACCATTTGATATATCTTACAAATCTCGTGAGCTATAAAGTCACAAGTTTTGGCTGACTTTGTCGCTGAATGGACCGCGAACTCCCTAAATATACGGCGATACTCCAATTGGATTATGCACTTCGACGGCTCTAAAATGTTAGCGGATGGGGCTGGCGTCGTATTGACGTCCCCGACCGGGACACAGTCCAATACGTACTTCAGATAATGTACACGAACTCCAACAACGCAGCCGAATACGAGGCCCTTTTACATGATCTCCGGATGGCAATCTCCATGGGCATTCAACGCCTAGAGGTGCGCGGGAATTCAAACCTCGCAATATCCCAAATAAACGGAGACTTTGACGCCAAAGATCCGAAAATGGCAGCATATCGCAACGCTGTCCTAAAAATGTCAGCCCAGTTCGAAGGACTCGAATTCCATCGCGTAGCTCGGGATAATAACCAAGCAGCCGACGTACTGGCACGCATTGGCGCAGAACGCGACGCTGTCCCTCCTAACATCTTCCTGGAACGGCTCTTCAAGCCATCCATACTATGGGAAGAGGAGTCCGGAACTAACAAACCGGAACAAGCCGCACCAACCGGCGATTCAGCCGATGATATAACACCTTCCGCCCACGACATAATGGCAGTAATTGCCCCATGGACAGAACCATTCCTCGCCTACTTGCTTAGGCAAGAGCTTCCAGAAGACCAAAATGAGGCCCGCTGCATTGTCCGACGATCTAAAGCCTACAAGGTCTATGAGGGAGAACTTTATAAGAAAAGTACAACCGAGTCCTTCAAAGGTGTATCTCCAAGAAGAAGGGCGAAACCTCCGGCTGAAATTCATGCCGGACTAGGCGGACACCACGCCGCAGCTCGGGCCCTTGTAGGAAAGGCATTCCGTACAGGATTTTATTGTCGACGGCCCGAGCGGATGCTCGGGACTTAGTTCAAAGATCGTCGGTTGTCGGCTCTTTGCTAATCGAGCCATATGCCACCCACCGCCCTGAAAACTATACCCATTACCCGGCGTTCATGGTGCAGGGGCTTGACATGGTTGGACCACTTAAAGGGGGAACCCACAAGCAAAGGTACCTATTGGTCATGGTGGATAAATTCACCAAATGGATAGAGGCCAAGCCGTTAAAACGGCAGAGTCGGACCAGTGATAGACTTTATATCCGGGTAGTACACCGTTATGGTGTCCCCACAACATCATCACCGATAACGGCACGAACTTCACCGCCGATGAGGTTAAATCATGGTGCAAAAATATGGGCATCAAGCTCGATTACGCTTCAGTCTATCATCCTCAAACCAACGGTCAAGTGGAACGAGCAAATGGTCTAATAATGAGCGGCATCAAACCCGGACTAGTGCGGTCCCTCACGAAATCGACACGCCTTTGGGTAGAGGAGCTCGACTCCGTACTGGGGGGGCTGCGGACAACGCCTAACCGTACTACGGATTCACACCATTCTTTATGGTATACGGCGCGAAGCAGTTTTGCCTGCGACATCATTCATGACTCACCTCGAAAAGCGCATGTACGAAGAAAGAGAAGCCGAGTTGGATCGGCAGGACAGCTTGGACGCATTGGAGGAAGAGCGCGACGTCGCCAAGGCTCGTTTCGCATTTTATCAGCAGCAGGCTCGAAGATATCAAAGCAGAGAAGTACGGGCCAAGACTTACAACATTGGCGAACTTGTTCTACGCCTGCCGGACAAGAAAAAGGACAAGCTCAAGCCCAAATGGGAAGGCCCCTTCATCATCGATCAAGTCCTGACCGGTGGAGCGTACCTTCTACGAAATGCATCGGATAACCGACTCGAGCCGAACCCATCGGATAACCCTAGCGCCGGACTAAGAGTTCGTCCCCTTCCCCCCGTCCAAATTTTTTTTTACTTCAGCTGCCTTCTATTTATCTTTTTCTTCTCAACCCTATTCATCCAAGCCTCAAAGGGCCTACTTGCGCAACGTTCGCGCGCAAATGATGTGCTATCCGCACTCATTATACCTGGGGGCTTCTTTACCAGAAGCTTAATTATACGGGCTTCATGCCCAGCACATGTGTCAAGCCTGCACATGTACCTTTTATTCACCATTATATGCATCGATATGACTTAAGTTTTGGCCAAGCTGGGTTGCACGGCTCCTGTGCTTACCCCTCGCTCCCGATTGTTCGCTAGGAGGTAAAGGAGCACCTCTGCGATTGTTACTGCCGGGTCAGCGGATCTGTACCTCGGGCGGGTGAAGCCGAAAGCTAGCGTTTTAAGGGAATATTCGATCGGTGACTTAAAAGATGATTTTTATCCACTCATTTATCTGCCCTTGATGTTTTTCTGCTTTTTCGCAGACCGACATGCACTTTAGGGCATGCCACCCCAGAGGAAAGGAACCCTTAACGGAACTATTCTCCCCGAAGATGTTTCTTACTACCCATGTAATATAACATAACTAGTTGGGCACTTGTCTGATAAAGCACTGATGACCCCTACGCCTGTTCTCCATGCATACCCCGGTTGTTTCATAACCGAGACGGTATTCGGACACACTCCAGACTCTAGGGTCCCGAGGTCGAAGCGAAAAGGTCGGCAAAGACAAACGATCTACAATCCGGCTAGAAGGCATTTTGTATGTCATTTTACAATACATTGTCAAATCGACTGGTTGTATTCTTCCTCAATCCCGTCTAACAGGGTGTCTAATTTACAGTCCTGTTGGGAAAATTTAGCGGCCAACTCCACTTGGCCATATACTAAACTCACAGGGATCTCCTTCCCATCGGTCCCCACAGGTCCGACTTCGGCCATGTGGTTGGGATCCGCCTTCTTGTACCGCGTCTTTACCATGGCCCAGGCCTCCCTGGCACCTTGGCGGCAGGCAGAAATCTTCCATAAATGGAAGCACTGCCGCACTCCCTGCAGCTTCTCCGCAAGCTCCCCAAGACCCTCGGGTAAGGAGAAGGATGGCCACAACGCCTGGATGACGCCGCTCATTGCCTGCCGAGCTCGTTCGATCAGTTGCAACAATTCGGGAAGTTGATCACCCGTTGATACGGGCATCTCCTCCGCAGGGCAACCTATGAGCATACCTGCGCACATATTCATCAAATTGACTTCCTCGCCAACTATTCTTTTCAAAGGAGTTCGCCAAGCACTTACTATATATGCCGCGACGAAGCCGCTGATTCTCCTTAACGAGCTCGACAGCTCGGCCGAACGCCTTTCAGCTCTTCTCCAAGCTGGGCATGGGCATCCCGGAGCTTGTTCCTTTCATGCTGCACCTTATGCAGCACCTCTCGCCGCCTTTAGTTGGCGCAGGTTCTTGCTGTCCGGATCTTGTCCGCAGCACCAACAACGCTATTTTTTCTTTCAGGCTTGCGCAAAGGCCAAACGCCACTTATCTTTCTAAAATAATGCGTTACCAGAAGCGGTCTCTGCGTTTCCTCCTGCGCCAGAAAGTGCGGCCTCCAGTTGGGCCTTGCACTCTTGCAGCTCCTGAGACAGTTGGGTATTCTTCTCGGTAAGATCCTACATTTCATCTGATCCTTAAATCAGTTAATATAACTACTTTAAGTCTCGGGGGCTACTGGCATATACAACTATTAGATTCTCTTACCCGTATGTCTGTTACATACTGCTTCGTGGCTCTGATAAAACCATCTTGAGCAGCACGAAGGTGCGCGTCCCCCGTGTTAAAGGCATTCAACGCCTCGGGGGAGAAGCACACGTCACGAAATACTGTCCGGCAGTGCCTGTGATTCAAGGCACTCTCCACCTCAGACTTGGTGGCGGACAGTCTGTCGGCATCCTCCGTCGGAGGAACGTCCGGCTCGCGCCTTGCGCTTGCCTCCCCTCCCGACCAAAAAGGGAGCCCGCTGGTAGAGGTTGGATTGACAACTTCCACGCCCGCAGTCCGGCGGACACTTTTTTCCCTATAAAAGTCATGAGCACTCAGACGCTTCCTAGGAACGTTGTTTAAATACTGAATTGTGAGCTACACCTTTGCGGCGACGTTTCAGTCAAGGCCAAGGCCTCTTCCGCCTCTTCGGTCCGAATCGCCCTTGTTGGTCAGCCACCGCTGGCTCGGCTTCGCGCCTAGGGCGCGCCCTGCATAGTGCCATCATATACGGTGGTCAGAAATAAGCAAGGAAAGAATGACGGTGTCAGGGCTTCGGCCGCAATCACCTGGGAAGCCGGATATAGTCCGGGATAGTCGGCCGTGATGGCGACTAAAGCATTGTCCATGCTGAGCTGGTGGAACACCCGCCGATTAGCTCCACCTTTATGTCCGGATCCTCTTGGAGGCCGGATCCCGGATCTCTCGGATCCTCGGGCTGCGGAGCCGGACTTAGCATGCCCTCCACGGTCCGGCGCAGTTCTGCGTCGAAGAAGAACACAATATAAGAAACTTAAGTTTCAAAAGGCACGGGTCAGACACGCTGAGTGTTCGCTTACCCAAGGCCGGGGATTATTCATGGAAAACCCATTTAACGGGTTCGTCCGAAGGAAATCCTCCTTCTCCCCCTTATACAGGCCGAACAAGATCGTCACCAGATCTTTGGCCGAATCCGCCCTTTGCGGCCATGACGGGTGGCATCGCCCTCCCATTGAAATCCCACATGGGTGGCCTCAGATTGTAGTGGCTGCACCCCACAGAATGCATGTTGCCATGATTCCAATCATGGTCAACCCGGCATGGGCCAAGAACCTTATTCGCCCATCAAATAATGGACGCCTTATCTTCCTCCGGATGGGGCTCATGGACGCCAACTAAGGCGTTTCTTGAGAGGAGCATTGCTGAACTCCGGAGGCCGATCCAACAGGTCCGCAGCGGGCGCCTTCTATATAAACCATTCCGAAGGCCAGTCTTGAGCGCTTCTTAGGGGTTCCGGATGGATATCCTGTCCCGGCAATGCGCCATATTTCGGCGCCGCCCACTTGATATATGGACCCCACGTGAGAGCGGGGTACAAGGCAGAGCAACCTCTTCCACAGCGCGAAGTGGGGCTCGACGCCCAGGAAAAGCTCGCAAAGAGCTACATAACCCGCAATATGCAGGATTGAGGCAGGCGTGAGGTGATTAAGCTGGAGTCCGTAGAACTCCAGGAGCCCACGGAGGAATGGATGTACAGGAAATCCGAGCCCCCTTATCAGATAGGGGACGAAGCATACCCGCTCCCCTTTGTTGGGATTTGGGGTAACCTCCGCTTGCTTCCCACCTTTGTAGGTGGCCAGCCCGCTCGAACCGAACCATGAAGGCCGGAGGAGATATCCCCATTTGGAGCTTCACCGGCTCGTTGTGCGGAATGAGCATCTCCTCCAATCTCCGGCAAAGGGCCGAGCGCGAGAAGAGGAGCCGCGTTGACGGTCCATGATGGAATGGATTCTTGGTCGAAAGCGCTCCGATGAGTATTTGCAAGAGGAAGATGGTGATTTGGATCTGGATTCTTGCCTCCCTTATAGGCAGATTGTTCGCACAACTAGGGGGTAAAACATAAAAGACACCCTGGCTTTTCACATTCGCGCGACGCGTGGAAGAAGGCCATTATTGGGCGTGGAAGCCAAGACGGGCAACATTGATGAGGAAGCTGGACACTGTTCGGTAGGTACGTAGGACTTGAAGGAGAACCCGCCTTGCAACGCCGAAGACTACACGCATGCTGGACTTATCGTCATTGAAGCCTGGTTCGGGGGCTACTGAGGGAGTCCTGGATTAGGGGGTGTCCGGATGGCCGGACTACCATCATTGGCCGGACTATCATCTGCCGGACTATCATCATCGACCGGACTCCAAGACTATGAAGATACAAGATTGAAGACTTCTCCCTGTGTCCGGATGGGACTTTCCTTGGCGTGGAAGGCAAGCTTGGCGATACGGATATGTAGATCTCCTACCATTGTAACCGACTCTATGTAACCCTAGCCCTCTCCGGTGTCTATATAAACCGGATGGCTTTAGTCCGTAGGACCATGATCACAACAACCCTTACACTCATACCATAGGCTAGCTTCTAGGGTTTAGCCTCCTTGATCTCGTGGTAGATCCTCTCTTGTAAACATCCACAATATCAATATCAATCGAGCAGGTCGTAGGGTTTTACCTCCATCAAGAGGGCCCAAACCTGGGTAAAACGTGTCCCTTGTCTCCTGTTACCATCCGCCTAGACGCACAGTTCGGGACCCCCTACCCGAGATCCGCCGGTTTTGACACCAACACCATCCCTCTAGGCCCCACCTGTGCCGAGCTTTTTCTCCGGCAATCCCCACGCCACCACCCCACCACCGCCGGCGACCACCGCCCCCACCCTGAACCCTAAGATAGATTGTGGGGTACCTCTCCGGCGAGCCCCCCTTCCCGTTGCGGCTGGTTCTTCCTTAATTCCAGCGAGCCCCCACCCCCTGAAAATCGACTGACCCAAAAGTCGATTCAGTCAACTAAAGTGTAGCTAAATTGGAGCAACATCGCAAGCAAGAGCAAGAGCGAGAGTAGCAGCGCAAGCAAGAGCAATAGCAAGAGCAGACCAAGTAGGGGACCGAGAGCAAGAGTAGAGCAGCAGCGCGAGCGAGAGCTAAAGCAGTAGCAGCTCCTATTGATGTGGACGTCGCCGCTGAGGGAGCGACGCCGTGGAGGAAGTGGCCGGCGATGCCGCCGTGGATGGAGTCGTGCCATGTTAGCTCGGGAACGAGCGCCTGCAACACCGTGAGATCGAATCAAGAAGAAAATGCGGCGATTAGTGTACAACCTCTTTGGTGGCGCCGATTAGGCCTCAGCTTCATCCGAGGAAACGGTGATGATGATGCTCTTTCGGTGGTGCAGGTGAAGACGGCGGTGTGGGAATGGAGGTGGCGCGAAAGACGAGGGGAACATCGGGGAACCTCCTTGGAGGTGGAGGACGGGGTGGCTGAACTGGCGGGACGACGCGATTGACGATAGATTCTCATCTGGTACGGTGGATGAGGGACATCGAGGTGTTGCTGTGGACGACGTCGTCAGGGAAGAGGCTCCAGCTTGGTGGCCGACGGAGGAGGGTGTGGGGCTTCGCGGGTTTTCGCGGCCTCGGTGTACGAATGGGTGGACGGATGGGATGGGAGTGGGGAACCATGGCCCAGGGACGCACTTGTCCGAAATGTGGGGTAAGTTACAAAAGTATCCCCACCGATTTGAGCTAGGCGGTTCTTTTGTTTCAGGGGTATCACGGGCATTTCGCGTGTCGGGATTTCACTGGAGGTGGGAGTTTTCGCGCGCGTTGTAATTTTGGAATAGCAAGGCGCGGGTTGAGATGGAGGGAGTTCTCGGAGCACAATGAGACAAAGATATATCTTAAATATTTCGGGGTAACAAGGCGTGGGTTGAAATTTCCGGACAAGCCCAACATGTACTGTACCAAATCAATTCGCACTTCCGTCGACGAAAAGACAAAAAGAAATCAATTCGTAGCACACAAGAGAGTCTAGTCCCGTGTACTGTACCAAATCAATTCGCACTACAAATGTCATTCAAAACTTTGAATTCATGTTATGTGCAATTAAAATATTTCGCTACGTGTATGATGCATGCAACCTGCTACTCAAATGAACGTTTTAGTGCATTCTAAACGTACATACGACCACTTCAATATGAACTAGATTTGAATTCGTTTCTCTATTTGAATAAGATCTACAATAGTGATTGTTGTGAATTCAAACCATTTGAATTTGCTTCTCTATTTTAATAAGATCTACAATCATCATTATTGTCAAGTTAAACAATCGTTTGTTTATTATCTTCACAGCACACCAAATGATTACTCTCGAGTTAGATATGAACTATGTGTACTATATGAACTCGAACTCAATTTTTTGAATCCACTTTATGTTTATTTCAAATCACAGTACATTTCAAGCTCTAGCTGGATATTCATAATCTAAACCATGTCTCATATGTATAATGTGTTTATCACATAATGTATGGTGCCCCGCCCCCTACGCCTACAAGTATTTAGATGTGAGTTGCAAACACCACACATTACCACAAATTAAGATGTGAGATTGTTCGATATATAGTATTTTTTAGATTGTTCGGTATTTAGTTGTAAGCTGCAAACGCCACACATTATCACAAATTCAAATAAAATGTGAGATTGTACGATATATAGTATGGTTTAGATTATTCGACATTTAGCTGCGAGTTGCAAACGTTGTGCATTATCACATTATGGTATAACATGTGCAAAACCACAGCATGCGTATCACCGCTATATTCGTGCATGCATATGTTTATAACACTATGATCTCCTATTCAAATATATGAATCCACTTTCATATCAAATTATGATCTGTGTTAGTCTCTTACACACACACAATCCTCTAACCTTTGTAGCTAGAACTAACTTTCTCTCGTGCATGCACACGCCCTCCTCGCCCTCCTCCTCCCTCAGCATTCTATCCATCTCGCACATTCATTTTTTTCATTAGGTCGTTCTCCCATAGTCTCCTCAACTCCTTTCCGACACACACCGATCGATAAACCTCTCCAGCGTCTGCCTAAACATACGTACACATGCACCTTCCATCTCCTACTTTATGTGTCCATGCCTCGTGTCTCTCATACGGTCCCACACACGTGTAAACTCTCGCCCCTCTTTTCATCGTTCTCACAACCGCACACTCCTCCCCCTATCTAGCTAGTAGCTCGGCCTCTCGCACCACCTCCTAGCTCCATTCTGTCTGTCTATCCGTCTCGCTGGGCCTCATTTGCCTCTACAAATGGATGTACACCGACCGATCTCCCGCTATACATATAGCTAGCTAGGTCCTTATAACTCGTTTTCCCCCATGCGTCGTTCGATCTACCTCATTAGTTATGTCTCTGCCTTCCTCCGACAAACAACAATTGTGTTGGGGAACGTAGTAATTTCAAAATTTTCCTACGCACACGCAAGATCATGGTGATGGCATAGCAACGAGAGGGGAGAGTATTGTCCACGTACCCTCGTAGACCGTAAGCGGAAGCGTTATGACAACGCGGTTGATGTAGTCGTACGTATTCACGATCCGACAGATCCAAGTACCGAACGCACGGCACCTCCGAGTTCAGCACACGTTCAGCTCGATGACGATCCCCGGACTCCGATCCAGCAAAGTGTCGAGGATGAGTTCCGTCAGCCCGACGGCGTGGTGACGATGATGATGCTCTACCGGCGCAGGGCTTCGCCTAAACTCCGCGACGATATGACCGAGGTGGAATATGGTGGATGGGGGCACCGCACACGGCTAAGGAACGATCCGTAGATCAACTTGTGTGTTATGGGGTGCCCCCTGCCCCCGTATATAAAGGAGCAAGGGGGAGGGGGCGGCCGGCCAAGGGAGGGCGCACCAGGGAGGAGTCCTACTCCCATCGGGAGTAGGATTCCCTCCTTTCCTAGTCCAACTAGGAGACCTTCCATGTAGTAGGAGTAGGAGAGAAGGAAAGGGAAGAGAGAAGGAAGGAAGGAGGGTTGCGGCCCTCCCCTAGTCCAGTTCGGACTAGGCCTTGGGGCGCGCGCCTGCCCTAGGCAGCTCCTCTCTCTTTCCGTATGGCCCAATAAGGCCCAATACTTCTTCCGGCGAATTCCGTAACTCTCCGTACTCAAAAATATCCGAATCACTCGAACCTTTCCAAGTCCGAATATAGTCGTCCAATATATCGATCTTTACGTGTCGACCATTTCGAGACTCCTCGTCATTTCCCCGATCTCATCCGGGACTCCGAACTCCTTCGGTACATCAAAACTTATAAACTCATAATAAAACTGTCATCGTAACGTTAAGCGTGCGGACCCTATGGGTTCGAGAACTATGTAGACATGACCTAGATCTATTCTCGGTCAATAACCAATAGCCGAACCTGGATGCTCATATTGGCTCCTACATATTCTACGAAGATCTTTATCGGTCAAACCACATAACAACATACGTTGTTCCCTTTGTCATCGATATGTTACTTGCCCGAGATTTGATCGTCGGTATCCAATACCTAGTTCAAGCTCGTTACTGGCAAGTCTCTTTACTCGTTACGTAATGCATCATTCTGTAACTAACCCATTAGCTACATTGCTTGCAAGGCTTATAGTGATGTGCATTACCGAGAGGGCCCAGAGATACCTCTCCGACAATCGGAGTGACAAAACCTAATCTCGAAATACGCCAACCCAACATGTACCTTTGGGGACACCTGTAGTACTCCTTTATAATCACCCGATTCGTTGTGACGCTTGGTAGCACCAAAGTGTTCCTCCGTAAACGGAGTTGCATAATCTCATAGTTACAGGAACATGTATAAGTCATGAAGAAAGCAATAGCAATGTACTAAACGATCAAGTGCTAGGCTAACGGAATGGGTCATGTCAATCACATCATTCTCCTAATGATGTGATCCCATTAATCAAATAACAAGACATGTCTATGGTTAGGAAACATAACCATCTTTGATTAATGAGCTAGTCAAGTAGAGGCATACTAGTGACATTAAGTTTGTCTATGTATTCACACATGTATCATGTTTCCGGTTAATACAATTCTAGCATGAATAATAAACATTTATAATGAAATAAGGAAATAAATAATAACTTTATTATTGCCTCTAGGGCATATTTCCTTCAGTCTCCCACTTGCACTAGAGTCAATAATCTAGTTCACATCGCCATGTGATTTAACACCAATATTCATATCTGTATATGATTAACACCCATAGTTCATATCGTCATGTGACCAACACCCAAAGGGTTTACTAGAGTCAATAATCTAGTTCACATCGCTATGTGATTAACACCCAAAGAGTACTAAGGTGTGATCATGTTTTGCTCCTGAGAGAAGCTTAGTCAACGGGTCTGTCATATTCAGAGTCGTATGTATTTTGCAAATATTCTATGTCTACAATGCTCTGCACGGAGTTACTATAGCGAATTGCTCCCACTTTCAATATGTATCCAGATTGAGACTTATAGTCATCTGGATCGTGTAAAAGCTTGCATCGTTGTAACTCTTTACGACGGGCTCTTTTATCACCTCCATAATCGAGAAATATTTCCTTAGTCCTCACTAAGGATATTCTTGACCAATGTCCAGTGATCTACTCCTAGACCACTATTGTACTCCATTGCCAAATACAGAGCAAGGTATACAATAGGTCTGGTACATAGCATAGCATACTTTATAGAACCTATGACTTAGGCATAGGGAATGACTTTCATTCTCTTTTCTATTTTCTGCCGTGGTCGGGATTTGAGTCTTACTCAATTTCACACCTTTGCAACACAGGCAAGAACTTTTCTTTGACTGTTCCATTTTGAACTACTTCAATATCTTGACAAGGTATGTACTTATTGAAAAATTATCAAGCGCCTTGATCTATCTCAATAGATCTTGATGCTCAATATGTAAGTAGCTTTACCGAGGTCTTTCTTTAAAGAACTCCTTTCAAATACTCCTTTGTGCTTTCCGAAAAATTATATATCATTTCCGATCAACAATATGTTACTCACATATATTTATCAAAAGGCGGTAGTGCTCCCACTCACTTTATTGTAAATACAGGCTTCACCGCAAGTCTGTATAAAACTATATGCTTTGATCAACTTATCAAAGCGTGTATTCCAACTCTGAGAGGCTTGCACCAGTCCATAAATGGATCGCTGGAGCTTGCACACTTTGTTAGCTCCTTTTGGATTGACAAAACCTTCTGGTTGCATCATATACAACTCTTCTTCCGGAAATCCATTCAGAAATGCAGTTTTGACATCCATCTGCCAAATTTCATAATCATAAAATGTGGCAATTGCTAACATGATTCGGACAGACTTAAGCATCGCTACGGGTGAGAATATCTCATCGTAGTCAATCCCTTGAACTTGTCGAAAACCTTTTGCGACAAGTCGAGCTTTGTAGACAATAACATTACCGTCAGCGTCAGTCTTCTTCTTGAAGATCCATTTATTCTCAATTGCTTGCCGATCATCGGGCAGGTCAACCAAAGTTCACACTTTGTTCTCATACATGGATCCCATCTCAGATTTCATGGCCTCAAGCCATTTTGCGGAATCTGGGCTCATCATCGCTTCCTCATAGTTCGTAGGTTCATCATGGTCTAGTAACATGACTTCCAGAACATGATTACCGTACCACTCAGTGCGGATCTTACTCGAAGACCTCACGAGGTTTGGTAGCAACTTGATCTGAAGTTTTATGATCATCATCATTAACTTCCTCACTAATTGGTGTAGTAATCACCGGAACTGATTTCGTGATAAACTACTTTCCAATAAGGGAGAAGGTACAAATTACCTTATCAAGCTCTACTTTCCTCCCACTCACTTCTTTCGAGAGAAACTCCATCTCTAGAAAGGATCTATTCTCAGCAACAAATTTGCCTTCAGATCTGTGATAGAAGGTGTACCCAACAATTTCGTTTGGGTATCTTATGAAGATGCACTTCTCCGATTTGGGTTCGAGCTTATCATTTTGAAACTTTTTAACATAAGCATCGCTGCCCCAAACTTTAAGAAACGACAGCTTAGGTTTATTGCTAAACCATAGTTCATATGGTGTCGTCTCAACGGATTTAGATGGTGCCCTATTTAACGTGAATGCAGCTGTCTCTAATGCATAACCCCAAAATGATATTGGTAAATCGGTAAGAGACATCATTGATTGCACCATATCAAATAAAGTGCGGTTATGAAGTTCGGACACACCGTTATGATGTGGTGTTCCAGGTGGCATGAGTTTGTGAAACTATTCCACATTGTTTAACCGAAGGCCAAACTCGTAACTCAAATATTTTACTTCTGCGATCATATCGTAGAAAACTTTTATTTTCTTGTTACAATGATTCTCCACTTCACTCTGAAATTCTTTGAACTTTTCAAATGTTTCAGACTTATGTTTCATCAAGCAGATATACCCATATCTGCTCAAATCATCTGTGAAGGTCAGAAAATAATGATACT